>OY741988.2:4915354-5535296 GCA_963555575.2 Hygrocybe coccinea | reverse complement strand
GTTCATTCCCCCTATTCCATCCACCTCCTACCTCACTTTCAATCGTATTGGATGTATTTGTATAGTAGTTTCCCTTTCTTTTCTATTTTACCTTTCTTCTTCCTTTGTTTCTTTGTTTCCATATCATGTTTCACCTTTTGATCCCTTTCTCCCCATCTCTATTTAGTATCATTACTACTCCTTTCTATCGATTTTATACCATTCCGATCTTCCGATCAAAGTAGTATAAAGAGATGTAGTTTAGATACATAGACAGACACAGAGACCCCCTCCTCCTTCTCAGTAGAGAAACATATGACTTTCCCTCCTTTTCAATCTTAGTCTGAGAGCTATAAAGCTCTCTTTAGCTCAAACTCAAGTTATAGTCTTGAGTCTGTCAGTCTTCATCATCCGATATCGATATCATCGTCGTGACCGTGTTCGCAAAGTCACACAGTTGATTGCAACTGTCACACGTATGTTCCTATTGTTCAGAAACTTAATAGTAGTTTCCATACCTTCCTAAACCTTTCTACGTGTAGTAGACATCTTTGCATCCTTGCATTCACTTATTAGGTGGTTTGTTTGGGGATCTCCCCTTCTACAGCTTCCTAAAGCATATCAATGTCATCCTGATCCTCGTGGTTACCTTTGATGCCCACTCATCACCACAATTGTGTAATGCGATGAGGTTAAGTGAGGAAGTTTTACTTCTAGTGTTGGGGAAGTTCGGTCTCAGACCGACCCAAACCCGGTTTAGACCGAACCGAAACCGCCGGTTTCGGTTTCGGTTTGGGAATTTCTAGCGGAGACTGAACCGTTCGGTCTCGGTTTGAGAGATTTGGCCGCGGGCCGAAACGGTTTCAAACTGAGTTTGAACCGCAAACCGATGGTCGCGAGTCAGCCACTTGGCTGACTTCCAAAGTCACCCAAAGTCCCTTCAACCACCAACAACGCCCCCAACGTACGCGAAACGAAGACGGTAGAGCACCCGAGGTCGACAAAACGGGCGGCGGGGTACTCCCTGCCGCCCTCGTATGTTTTTTATTTTTATTTATTCGAACTTAACTAACACTTTAACAAATTATAGGTTGACGCACCACCACCACCATCACCACCACCACCACCACCACCACCACCACGACGACGACAACGATTGCCACCACGACGGCCGCAACCACCAGGACCGCCACAACCACCAGGACCGCCACGTCGGACGCCAACAACAACGCGTCCAAGATGCGTGTGCACGCGTGAACAGGGTGGAGTGGGAGTCAGAGAGGTGGAACGAGCAGCGGGGGGTGGTGCATCCACCCCCGCTCCTTCGTGGTAAGTTATTAATATTCTTTCTTTTATTGATTTTATTCGTATATAAGGGAACGCGGCACCACACCACCACCACCATGCAACACCACCACCCACGCAACTGAGGGGAAACACACGCGTACAACGCGTGTGTTTCCCCACCTCGCGAAGATCTGGCCATCAGGAGTAACCGCCCCCCAATCCCACCTCGCGAAGACGCCGGCCACGTCAATTGACGTGCACGGCTGTCTCGCGAGGTGGATACCACCACCACCACCATCACCTCGCGAAGACGCCGGCCACGTCAATTGACGTGCGCGGCTGTCTCGCGAGGTGGATACCACCACCACCACCATCACCACCACGTGCCTACCCAAACCGGCCAACACGGCAAACGCGGGTCCAACCCGCCTTCGCGCGAACAACACGTGTGACGCGTCGGGGCACCACCACCACCACCACCACCACCACACCCAAATGACAACAGCCGAGGCCAAACACACGCGTTCAACGCGTGTGTTTCGCTAGGACAGGGCTGGGCAGCCCACCCAACCCCCAATCCCACCTCGTAATGAGGCCGGCCACGTCGATTGACGTGTGCGGCACTCTTGCGAGGTCAGATGGGAGTGAGGGCCCCCAGCCCATACGGTTCGCGGTCTAGACTGCGTCTGGACCGAAACCGAACCGATGTAAACGGTTTACATCGGTTTCGGTTTCGGTTTGGAAATTTGGAGCAGGAACCGAACGGTTCGGTTCCGGTTTGGGGCAAAAAGGCCCAAAACCGGACCGAACCGAACTTCCCCAACACTATTTACTTCACAAGTGGATTAAGAATAAAAAGCTTAATGTTCGAAGGTGTTACTTTAGAGAGTAAAGCAGTTTTGATATGAATTTTATAGTCTACAGTACAGGCAATAACTACGCAGTATTTATACATGAAGAGAGGAGGGGGCTGTGCACTGTAGACAAAGAGAAGAATAAATGGAAAAGAAAGAGGCTATGTGCCTCAGAATGTGGAAGGAAACATATAAGGAATAAAAGGTGGTGCATAAGGCATAATGCAAATGACTAAGCGGAGGAAAAAGGCATGGATAAGTCGTATAAGATGACTAGGCAGAAGGGAAGGGGCATGTGTGGTAATACAGATGACAAAGGAAAGGGAAGAGAAGAAAAGAAAAGAAAAGGAGGGGACAGTACTGTAACAAACTACCAGACTCATACAATATCGTCCATGATATTCACAATAACAAACCCATATAGTCATGTAGTGCAAGCGAGAGGTCAGCACAAGCTTGGAGGTGGGCAATGCAATCATAGACAGTGGAGTGAAGCACATGGTGACAAAGATGCTCACCCTTGAAATGTTTGATAGCATGGCAACACCAGGTTTTGGTGTCAACTGGAACCCAGGGTGGATACTTGGATATGTGGCATTTGGATTGTCCTCAATGAGGTAAGGGACTGGAGGAGAGATGTGGGGGAGAAGATGTCACTGAGAGAGAGGCAATGGAGGGAGAAGTAAACCGCGCACTTCAATTATTGGGTAATGGCACTGGCTGCAGCTCAGGTGTTGTGGGGGGAAAGGTGAGCTGAACAGCAATGATATACTCATCAAAATCCTTATAGATGTAGTTCAAAGAGGAGGGGATTTTTCATGGGTTGGTGAGTTGCAATTGAAGACTCATCGAAGATGGGCATGGGCCTGGGTAAATCTAAGCTGGGCTGTGAGATCAGAGTATGGAAGTCATCACCACAAGGCATAGATTGTGGTGGTGGTGGTAGGAATAGTGAATGGCATGGGTCTACCCATCAAAGTCGTGGGTATTTGATGGGTCTGGGCAGGTCAGGGTGCCCTGCACTTTTTTCTGGCCATGCCAAAAAGAAAATTAGACAAAACGGGCCAGAACTGAGTGAGTTATGTGCAAAACAAGTTTTCAGGCCCATATATCAAAAATTGAGGACACACAACCCTCATCTTTGACAAAAGTGGTGTAAATAAAAATGTTTACCTTACTTTTTGCAAGGATGAGGGTTGTGTGACCTCAATTTTTGATATATGGGCCTGAAAACCTGTTTTGCACATAACTCACTCAGTTCTGGTCTGTTTTGTCTAATTTTTTTTTGGCATGGTCAGAAAAAAGTGCAGGGCACCCTGACCCATCCAGACCCATCAAATACCTGTGACTTTGATGGGTAGACCGGTGCCATTCACCATAGGAACTCCAATAAATTGAGTGAATCTGCAACTCCAGAACCACCAAGGAAGTGCAAGTTTGATGCAATGATTTGGGAAGAAGACGTCAAGGGTGAATTGAAAATTGGCAAGGAGGTTGAGGAAGTGGATGACATGTCAGAACATCCAGTTGTTATAAATATAGTGACAATAGTGATGATACATGTTACAATAGTGCTGAAGACAGAATATATGATACGCAATGTGTCATGCACCTGGAACATCAGTCAATGTGAGTCCTTCAAGGAGGGCACTATTGAACTGGATGTGAAAGAAAGAATTGTAGGATTGTGGTGGCCAAGTGGAAGCATTGTCCCAATGATCAGAGTGAGGCCAGTCATAAATGAAGTCAAGAGCACTCATGTGATGGCATTCAAAGTATGGGATAATGGGAAAAGGTCTGGTATGTTCGACATTGAGTTTCTTCATAGGTCTCCCAGTGTTAAGTGGATGTCAAGCCACACAAGTTGTCCAATTTGTAGATCGAGGTGTTAGCAAAGTGTTTCATGTTGTTGGTGGTACGTTGATATGCAAGTAAGGTAAAGGCCATCCATATCCCACCAACATCACATGATGTGTTACTTTTTGTGACAATTCTGCTCAAATTAGGAAAGTACACATCAAAACACGTTAATAAACATGGTTTTTGAAAGATTGAGGATAAATATTGCAATTGTGCTCCCTATAAGTTTTAGTTACATATTAATGTCACGTAAATATCAGTTTTAATCAAAATCATCATGATTTGAATGCTGAGTTCACTGAGTTAGCATAATACCAACCCAGCTGCATCTTTTGTCAACTACAGGTGTTGAAAAAAGAGATAGACCCTTCTCTATTACAAATACAAAGTTGGCAAACTGGCAAAATGGAAAAGGAGTATCAAAGAGGCAAAAAAGAGATAGGGCACAGAATCCTGCCAGAGAATGGCTGGGAAAGGAAGGGGTTATGTAACCACATGGGTGGTTAGAGGTGCTGCTGATCAGATGGTGCAAAAATAACTACTACATGGATGAAGATTTTGAAAGATGGGGAAACTACTACAAAGTTTCTGAACAATAAAATGTATGCTGTGACAGTTGCGAACAACTGTGCGACTTCGCAAACACAGTTGCAACAACAATATCGATATCGGAGGGCAAAGACTGAAGGACTGAAGGTTATAACTTGAGTGTGAGTGAGATAGAACTTTATGGTTCTAAGACTAAGACTGAGAGGGAGTAAATGTCATGTTTTTCTCTATAGGAGATACAGGGAATAGAGGAGATGGTCTTCTGATGAGGGTGGGATTGGTCCAATATGATATATCTTTGTTCTAGTGCTGTGATGAGTTTGGGAGTAATTAATTGTTGTCAAACTGTGTCGGAAGAGTTTGCAGACATTCGTAAGATCGAGGATGTTTGGGACAATGTTGAAGAAGAGTTATAATATGTCTGATTCGTATATTTGAAGCAGGATCATATGGTGTGTATCAACGTTGTAAAGAATGTTTTGCATGAAAGTGAGCATTTTTGAGTGTCACAAGGAAATTGTTAATGGAAGGATTGTTGGATTCTGGTTTGTCGATGGAAAGGGGAGTGATTGGATTGCATCCTTGATCTAAGTAAAAGGAGAGTAGCCATGGAAGAATGTTGCTGATTGTTATAAGAGAACTCAGCCTGTGATAACCATCCAGACCAATAAGATTGCATGAAATTGGTATAGAGCTGGAGATATTGTTTGAGCTCTTGATTGGTTTGTTCGGTTTGTCTGTTGGTTTGCGGATGATAGGTGGTAGAAAGTGCCATTTCAATACCAAGTAATTTATTAAGTTCTTGAGTAAATTTGGCAGCGAATTGTGTTCCACAATCAGAAATGATCTTCTTTGGCCAGCCATGGAGTTTCCAAATGTGGTCACAGAAATGTTGAGCAGTGCCTTCTGCAGAGAGAGCAGAACTTGTTGGAATAAAATGGGTGTTATGGATCACTAGATCAGCGGGCTCCAGCAACAACCAACCAAATCAAGTTGAGATCAGACCAGAGGAAACATGAGAAGAATAGTGTATTCATGGTCTACTGCTACTATACAGCAAGTAGCAGTCTGGGGGAGGGAGGAAGGCTAGGAAAGCGAACCAGGGAGAGAAAACCAGACTAAACGTGAGGAAAGGGAAGGGAAAAAGAGGAACAGTTCGAAGATGAAGGTTTAAATACAAAAGAGTTAGGGAAATGCCATGAAAGACAGACTATCGGGTCTGTATGTACAAACCGAGAGAAATGTAAGAACAATAAGGCTGTCCTGCAGATACAGCATGTCCATCAGTGTTTCAGGTAGTGATTGCAAGGAAATGGTTCGGAGCAATCAAGGGTCCAGACCCTGCGCCTCATGGTTGCCTCATGGTAAGGAGGTGAAACAATCCATGAGTGGATGTGTCAGTGAGCACATGATGAACATGAGGCGGCCATGTGGATGTCATGTGGCTGAGTTCCTAGTTTGGGAATGATGAGATTGGTTCGTCTTCCTGATGGTTTGCATTGGCAGTGGATGCCTGGCCAATAGCAGCATACAACTATGAGTATGTGTATGCGGGATCGGGATAGAAAGGTGAACATGATGCTTCATCATTGGAGGCAGGGGAGAAGGTGAATCACTGAATGGGGAAGAACCATGATGGGGGCAATGCAATGAACACTGGTAATCATACACCAGCAACTGTGGTTCCTGCAGTACGATAAGCAAGGGTGCTTCATATAACCCTTCTTGGCTACAGGGTACTGGATGACTGGGATGTTGACTAGGTGTGGATATTCTTGACCAGTGGACTGGTACACAAAGGTGATGCAACATGTCGGAATGCAAGTCTTTGTGGAGCATCAAGGGAACTTGTCATACATGCGAGATCAGGTTGTTAGCTGAGCACCGGCGGTCAGCTGATGAGAAGAAAGCAAATGAATGTGGAGGTGACGTGTGAAGAAGAACAAGATGGTCAGCCAAGATAGGTCAAAGGAGTCATCAGTTGTCAGCAACTATGACGGATCCGATATCTGAGTCATTGTTGGGGAGGTTGTGTTATCCGAATATAGGTTGCATAGACATAGACGCCCACAAGGGTGGAGATGCCAATAGAACATATGACAATCGTGGTGATGAGCTGGGCGTCAAAGGTAACCATGAGGCTCGGGATGACATGTCGGTCTTCTTTGAAATAGGAAAGTCGATCAGTCATCAGGCACAAGGCTATTCATTCATCTGTGACAGGCACAAGGAACCATGTAGGTGAATTGTGAAAGAGCAATAACAATGTCATAAGCATGTGGGTGTGGACATATGATCGGTCGGCGGAGAACCAGAGTATTCTGATTGCTGGGTATGATCGGTGGTTGTGTCATGGAGTATTCTTGTCTCCGGGTATGCGCACTGGTCATGGGTTGTGACAAGAATGGAATGGTCAAGTTCAGATTGTATTGTCTTTAGGTTCCTTCGGCTCCTGGTTGTGTATGAATGGTTATGCGTCCGAGAGTTCGGTAACAAGGTATCGTCCAATCAGAGCGTGGGACTTGGCACATCTTCGTGGGAATGTAGAGGTCAATGGGTATCACGTGCTGTCAAAGCAAAAGACAGGGGCAAAGAGGTAAAAATCGTAACAATGGGCACATTTCATGAAACGATCAACAACAACAAAGATTGCATCAAATCTGAAAGAGACAGGTAACTGCATAATAAAGTCTGCAGTGATTTCTTCCCATGCAGCGGATGCTGGAGGAAGAGGGTGAAGAAGTCCTGCAGGGCATGAATGTAAAGCTTTAGTGCACTGGCAATCAGGACAGGAATGAATGAAATTGGAAACATCTCTGTGAATTTGATCCCAGATGTAAGAGCAAGACATTAATTTGCAAGTCTTTTCTATTCCAGGATGCCCAGCATGAGGTGGTGAGTGAGTTGAACAAATAATCTCTGTCTGCAGAGAACCAACCTTTGGGACAACTATATGTTCTCTGGCATCTCTAACCAGACCGTTGATGAGGGACATTGGGAAGAAGGATTGGTGAGTTTAAAAGAGATGTGGGGAGGTAACGGTGAAGGATAGCGAAATTGATCTAGGAATCTAGAAGAGGATAAATTAATGATTGCATTGATAAAATGATGTTCCAATAATGAAGCTTTATCTGTATTGTCTAGACCATCAGGAATGTAATTGGGCCATCAAGATAAACTGTCAGCTCTACCTGGGAATGTGTTCAATGCAGAAATCAAATCAACAGAGAAATTCCAACCATTGTGCTTGATGACATGACAAAGTGCAATTTGTCATGAAGTACTTGAGGGCTTGGTTATCAGAGTGAATGGTAATGGTGTGATTTGCTCCTTCAAGTAGATGTCACCAGTGTAAGAGGGATTTAATAATAGCAAGAAGTTCTTGATTGGGAGTTGAATAATTCCATTCTGCAGGGTAAAGGGAAGCAGAGTAATACCTGATATGATGAAGTTTATCATTGTGTTTTTGCATAAACATGGTGCTGACTGCAAATCCGGAAGAGTTGGTTTCGAGGATATAGGGAAGATGTAAATGGGGAGCTTTGAGAACAGGTTCGGAAGTCATGGCATCTTTTAATTTATCGAATGCAGTTTGACAGTTTGGAGACCAAGTGAAGTTAACATCTTTTCATGTGAGTTGGTGTAAAAGGTCAAGCGATAGAAGAGAAGTCTTTTATGAATCTGCACCAGACAGTAACTGACAAGCAAGAATTGATTTATCTTAATCAAGCCACTTAGCTATAACTATATAAGGAAGGGGGAGTCAGATGATTAAGCGGCTCTCCAGGGAGCCAAATAGAATAATCCAAAATATAATAGTTGGACTAAATGTAGTTATGTAAAAAGCTCGGTGTAGAGGCTACAACCTCTGTGGCCATGGAATCACACCAAAACAAGTAAGATACTACTCATCTCCACACTAGTCTGTCACTATATCCCAATCTGACACAACCTAGCCAAATCCGACCATTATTGGGCATCAATTCTGAACAAAGTCCAGAGCTGAACCTGGAACCAAAACCTGGCCCCTCTCTGTCTGATAACATCAGACTTCATAGCTAGGAATCTGATCAGATTCCAATTGGAATAAAAAGGACTTGGAATCCCTTTCAAAGAGAAGGATTAGAAAACTGGAGTGGCAAAATTTCCAGTTGGATTCTAAAGTGCTCCAAGGTTGATCCACTCATGACCATATGAGATATGCATGGAGGAATACTCTGTTGATATCCTTCTGACACATTGATGCCAACAAGACAAGTAAGTCCTTCCATGTATGATTCCAGTATTCATATTTATGGTGTCAGTAGTCAATAATCACATGACCATGAGGCACATGGAAGGCCCTTTACAACAAAGCATGAAGCCTGGAACCAAGAGGTTGGACCCCAAACTATTCCTCAATGAAGCTGGATGTGTTTGGATTACACCAGGATCGGTGGAACTGTCTCCTGCTTGGTTTCAACAAGGACATGATGTGAGTGAGACATACATTACATGGAGTAGACAACAACAAACACATATGATCTAGATGAACCATGAACCACTTGTGATATCATTGGCATTGAATGACTCAAATGCCAATACATGGCTCCATGCTGCCTGTGAATCAATCACACTCATATCAGCAACCCTCACCATTACACACCTACAATTGTACATGTGTGGCCAAGAGACGCTTTGACATCTGGCAAAACAACCTTCACTAACTGAAGTCATCAACCAGTTCCCATCAGTCTTCAATGGGATGTCAGTGATTAGCAATCAGGAAACACTGGCACATTGAGACAACAATTCAAGAGCAGAATGGTACAATATTTTGGCAACTGTTGGACCATACAAGGAAGCCATTCTGGAATTACCGAACATCAGACTAGAATTGCAATACAATTCTGGAACACTCATCCATTTTGGGGGAAGAATTTTGAGGCATGGTGTGTTTATAATATCAGGTGAATGGGTATGTCTTGCATTTTATATGAGAAACAATGTACACAAGAGGGTAGGGGTGCCGGCAGTCTCATGGATGACAGTAGATCAAATTGGCAAACAGGTGGTAGAAATCAAGCTAAGGTATAGCATGTATTGTTGAAAATCCCAGACCTAATAGAATGCCTATTACTTGACAAAAACCAATTAGAGTTGCCAAAGGACCCACCCTCAATGACCTATACTTCATTCTCACCCAATGAACCCCCCATCGATGTCCATTTTGGATACCCACAACCCGCCACCTTTTCAACCCCATTTTTTTGTGTGTTACGGCCCCACCACTCATTTGACCCCCCGCACCCTCGTTCTGCGTGCCAGAGCCATCTGCTGTACCTCATTGCCCAAAACGAGGCTGCACCACCCTGTTTGGTGACCCACAGACCCACCACATCATTGCCTAGCGGCATGTCAGTTCCAGCCCAAAGTGAGTATCCCCTACACCCTTGTTTTGTCTCCCAAATACTGCTGTTTCCCTTTGCTGTCTGAAACAAACACCCCCCATCAGGAGTAGGAGTCCTTTTGGTTTGGAGATTGGAGATGTGGGTTTTGGTTAGTTCTCTTTCTGTTCCTGCTTTGTTTCTCAGTGATGAGGTGATGGGGACGTCGCCATATTGGAGGAGGGGACATGTAGTAGGAGGATTAGGTTAGATAGACAGTTTGTGGTAGGATTAGTCAGATGACAGAGATAGATCATGCCATGACCATGACTTTGTAGTGAGTAGGACATCTAGTCCTACTCCACCATCTGGATTGTTCAAAAACAGACACTAAATAGACTTGAGGATGGTGAGTTGTTGAAAGAGATATGGAGGAGGTTTATTGAGACAAGATTGGAGATGTCTAGGCCCATGAATCTAATGTATTGAGCATTGTATACTAGACCTTGAAGAGTATTGTACTATATAAAGGCTGACTGGTCCAATTATTTTTCTCCATGTCCCATTCAGAGTCTCATCTATGACTGTCAGCTGTTGGCAGTGGATAAGGTTATATTAACTTATGTCAAGCCCAATCTGGCTTTTCATTTAGCCTCATTTGTCAAGTTTGATCAGTGTTGGCCTTGTATGAATATGCGTGGAGCTGGGGTTCATGAAAAAGCAGAGGGTTTGGGGAGATGATGTGGCATATTGTGGAGCAGACATTGAAGGTCCAAACTGCTGCTCTCAAGGTGACAGGCAGCGAGGTAGGGTCATGAACCGTCGAATGAAGGCATTGGGTGTTGTTTTGGGCCTGCAAAAGGTGTACAACGGGGTGTGAACCGAGTGACATGGCCTGGGGCTGGTGAGCTCAAAAACAGTTGCAGCCATGTTTTTGGGTCATCGAGGGCAATGTGGGGCACTGTTGGCTTGAATGTGGGTGCCTGGGGGGCAATGCAAGTGTCAGTGGCTGAGAATGAGTAGAAAATCCAGGGTTGCTCAGCAACCAGGCTGGTGAGGCCAAAAAAAATTGTCTTGCAAGAAAAAATAACAAAAAGAGGCTGAAAATGATGAGAACAGACATCCATGAGTCAAATCACACTCTCATCACCACAATGGAGTAGGACTAGATGTCCTACTCACCATGAGGTCATGGTCATGGCATGATCTATCTCTTTCATCTGACTAATCCTACCACAAACCGTCTATCCACGACTAGATCACGTGACTAAGCTAATCCTCCTACTACAACAGCTATGCGGAAATGTTCAATTGTTGTTTGGCATTGCTCAAGCAATGCTTACCTTCAGACTTGTTCTTGCCTTTCTTCTGTTCTTGGAATTCATTGGCATTCATTGCATCAGGGTTGGCTGAGTTCCGTGTCTTCAGAACATCATCTAATGTTGTTATAGGCAGAACATCCTGAGCCAATTTGCTAGTCAATGCCTCCAGGTTCAAAAACTGGCATTTCTCAGAGTTCCTTGTGGGTCTCCTTGAGTAACTGTTCGAAGAAATGCAGGGCTAAGAAGCCTGAAGGTATAGATGCCAAATATATATTACCTGCTGAAGTCCACCTAGTGTTGCCGCGACTAGACTAGTCGTAGTCGTGACTATGTAGTCATGACTACAACTAGACTACATATGGGTAATTGATACAAGTTGAAGTCATAGTCACAACTTTGACTTAGTCAAGTTGCAACTTCAACTTTTAGTTGACTTAAACATGTTCTCGACTATAGTCAACTGACAGCCGACTCAGAGCCGGCTTTCATTTCATAAACATGTGATGATATTATAATACTATAACAGAGTCGTCATCTTCTTCTCCCATAGCAGCAATCAAGGTGTCGAAAGCATCATTATCTGATCCAAATAAGTCAGCAAGGTGATCCACCTCATGTTCCTTCTCCTCCATCATGGATAATGGCGTTGCCCAACCACGAGTGAAATCCAAACGAGACTTTTTGAAACCTACACCAAGATTAATTAGCTCAGAGATTGATCAAGACGGCAGCTTACCAAACTTTAACATTTGAAGTGCCTCCATTAAAATCGGACTGATCCGATTGCGTTTACTTGTGTCCGTCTCAGCACTCGAGGAGAATACACGTTCACTTGGAACGGAGGTGGCTTGAATGGGGAGATAGTCCATTGCCATATCAAAGAGAGTGCAGTGGGTGGTTTTGGCCATCTGCAATAAAACATTATTTTATAGGACACTTACATTGTCAAGTCACTCACAGTCCAATATGAAATGAGATCAGTTCCGACTGGAGAAAGTGAGGCTGTGCTGTATGACTGGTATTCCTCCTCAACGGAGTGCAAGGAAGTGGCAGCAGGAAGATTAGTAAACATGTCATCAAGACCATACTGTGCATCTAGGGATTGCCAGGCTTCAGGATCTAGTGGGGTAGTAATCAAAGGGGACACAGATGTTCCACAGTATCGTGCTCGCCCACGATACTCTCGCATCTAGTATGTATCTCCATGATTAGAATAAAAACATGCAAAAGATAAATAGAGTTACCTTCAATTTGATCTTCTCCTCCGCATCTGCAACCCAGTCATCACCCCAATGTTTCTTGATCCAAGACAGACGAATGGTAGGGTTGAGGACTATCAATTTGAATCAGTAAAACAAATTGAATGAACAAATATCACTCACACATGGAAATAATGTAGGCATCTGTGCGATCCATATGCCGGTAGTACTTCTGGGCCCACATAAGGCCCACGTCAACATGTTTCTTGAGGTGAGGGATGTTTTCGCCAAGGCTTTCCCACTTCGTCATAAACATCTCGAAGGCTGGTATAGATCCAGAAAAGACCGGAGTGGTCTCCTTCGACATTGTTTGCTGTGCTACATGTGGTACCTACATGTATTGACGAAAAAGTTTAATCACGATCATAAGTAAACCCTTTGCAAAATAAACCTACATGCAATATTGCTTCGATATCTTGAAGAGCGCTCCATTCGGGATTGCTAAGTTGATGCTGTTCAAGGTCTTTGTTGATGGGTTGTACAAGGAAAGAGTCGACGGCCTGAGTACAATGTCTTGATCAATAAAAAAAAGCATGCATGTGTGGGGATGCTTACGGGGTGCATGATACGAAGCCGGTTGATCATATGATAGACAGAATCCCGACGTGTCTTGACATCACGAAGTAGTTGAAGGGTATTGAGTTTGATAATGGCACCACCAACGGTGAAGTGACCCTTGAGGTTGCCTTCGGAAATAATGGAGGAGAAATGTTCACGGCGCTGACCAGAAGCCCTCAATGTGAGTACAACAACACGGCTGAGAGCCACAGGGTCCCACTTGAGAGTTTCCTCGAATGTTTGGATGGAGGCATGAGATCGTGGAGTGGCGACAAAGTTGGCATTGGCGTCTGCAAGCTTGGGATCAGTGAACGAGTCAATAACGTGTTGACAGCAGATATTAATGATATGAGCGAAGCACCTATTAATGGTATCAGTCTATAGTACTGAACAAGTCCATAACGGAACTTACATGACTTTATTCTCGAGCGCATCAAAGTCGATATCACGGCCAACAAGGAGACGCTCGAAAGCCTCCATGAAGGTTTGATTATTTTTGGCATTGTCGAGCGTCCAGTGTCCCAACTATATTGGGTAAGCATAGATGCAGATATATGGCCAATCAACCTTACGTTTGCAGTGATTCCTGCACGGTCAAGAAGTCGTAACGCAATGGTGGCGAGATTCTCGCCATCATGATGCCCTGTCACATTGTGAAAAGCTATCAGTGCACACTTAAGTTCTATGGACTTGCTCCGTTTGTCGCGTGCTAACCAATGTGCTGTAATGTGCATGTATGACCGAAGGTTCTTGTCCGACCAAAGATCAGCGGTATGGCTGATCTTACCAATAGCATCCTGATAACAGTCAGAAATTTACAAACAGGGAAGCCGCACTACACCTACCGCAAGCTCAGCTTTGAGACTGGTAAAGTAGGACCTCCATGCTTCGATAATGGACTCACGAAGCTTCGTCCGGTGGGGATGTCCCTGTCTTGGAGATCTTCGCGGAGTAGTAGTAACAGGTCACGGAATTCCCGGCATTCAACGATGTTGATAGACTAGTAACCAAAGTCATTACAATATAAAAAAGTACGATGGGATTACACACCTGGTCATCGGCTACAATAAATTTAATCAAGGCGCGCAAAAGCGCCGGACGGGAGAAGAGAGGGCGACCAGCCTCAGCACCTTCAACGAGGACGCCGTCCAGTGTCATCTGGGTAGCCTCTAGTCCTTCGCGAACCTTGCGCTTTGGTAGCTGCATGGGCCACCCATTTCGTTGGCATTCCTGGACATATTCGTCTTCGTGGTACTTTTCTAGGTGGACACGAAGGTTGGGGTTGGCTGTGGCCGGCGCAAACGAGTAGTTGACGAGATAGGATGAGTTCTCTAGGGCACGAGCACTATAATAGTATGCATAAAGTAGTGAACTCATGATAATAAATGAAAACCCACGCGCAAACTTTGCAAATGGTTCGAGTTTTGAGTTTTGCACTGCCCTTGGTGAAGAAGTGCCAGACATCGTGTGCGGCAGTCTTGATGCGTGACTGAGGGAGATTGTTGGCGGGAATGGCCAAGGAGGAAGTAGCAGGAAGTGATGGCGTAGCGACAGTGACACGAGTGGAGGAAGGGAGAACCGAGGGAGTAATCTTGGGCCTCTTCTTCTTGCTCCTCGTAGTTGGCTTGGAAGGCGGGAGTCGCGAAGCATGATGACGAGAGGTAGAAGGAACAGGTTGTTCAAGGGAATGTGAGGGAGATGACAACGACAACGACAACGGCTCTGGGCTGCTTATGTGTTGTGTCTGTTTACCCATGAGGACGGATACTCACATTTTGAGGGCCTTTATACAAATTGTGGTGGTCCGTGCAGTCCTTGATGGTCCGTGCAGTCCTTGATGGTCCGTGCAGTTATCGTTGATGGTCCATGCGGTTATTGTACGTATGATACGTATGACATCGAAAAAAGTAGCTGAAGCCAACTTGCAATCGACTATGATTGACTATCACATGTTACATTAGTCATAGTCTAGTTGGTCATATAGTCATAGCTGAGTTGACCTTCGACTTGGCTAAATTCAGCTATGACTATAACTACAAGTCAACTTGTAGTCATAGTCGCGGCAACACTAAGTCCACCCAAGTATTCAGAGTCTTCCTTTGCAGAAATTCCACCTTCCTTTACCAATTCATAAGCCAGCCAAAAACTCCTGTGCATGATTCAACCATGAAAAATATAATGTATGGAAACATAAATATTACTACCATCAAGCCCACTGCTGAAAAATATGCAGCAAACATCATAAGAACACCCCTTGAACCATCAGCTACTGATCTTTGCAGTTCTTGCCACCAATGCCCAGCATGAAGATGCTTTTCCACAAAGTGCATTGCTAAGCCTTCAATCAGGAGGTCCTGTGTAAAGAGAAGGTTCGCCCATACATATGGCAGGGTATAACTGTATATCACTTTTGCTGTTCCCTGGATAATTTCAGATATTTCCAAAATAATCCCTCCTAGTTGAGCCATTCCAACAAATGGAGTGAATTTCAATAGAGTTAGTCATTTCACTTAGTGTTGGGGAAGTTCGGTCTCAGACCGACCCAAACCCGGTTTAGACCGAACCGAAACCGGCGGTTTCGGTTCCGGTTTGGGAATTTCTAGCGGAGACCGAACGGTTCGGTCTCGGTTTGGGGGATTTGGCTGCGGTTCAAACCCAGTTCAAACTGAGTTTGAACCGAACCAATAAATGTCAGCCAGCAACTCAACACTCGCTCATCGCCCATCCACAACGCCTCAAACAAGCCCCGAACAAGGATCGACCACCAGGAAATGGCGGCTGGGAGTACCCAGCCGCCCAGGTAAGTGTTATCTATATTATCTATACCGGATTCTAACTACAAATATGACAGGCAACACCACCACTAACACAACCACAACCAACGCCAACACAACCGCAACCACGATGACGACGACCACGATGACCAATGGCAACGACCGCATCAATGTTACGACGGACCCCCATCCGGCATCAAACAACATGCGCACTGGAACGCGAACAACACCAGGGCCACATCCGACGCCAACAACAACGCGTCCAAGACGCGCATGCACGCAAACCAACATGCACGGGGTGGAGTGGCAGTCAACAAGATGGAATGAGCAGCGGGGGGTGGTGCATCCACCCCCGCTCCTTCGTGGTATGTTGTTTTTATGTTTTTATTGAAGTTTTTATTGATTTTATTCGTATATACCGGAATGCGGCACCACACCACCATCACCATCGCCACCACCACCACCACCACCATGCAACACCGATGCGGCCAACGCGGGGTCAACCCGTCCGTCGCGCGTGTACAACACGCATGACGCGTTGGGACACCCACGCGGAGAGGCTCGTACGCCACCACCACCACACGTCTGCCGAAAACAACCAGCATGGGTTCAACCCGCCCATCGTCGCATGCACAACGCGTATGACGCGTCCGGACAGCCATGCAAAGAGCCGCGCGTATGGCTCAACGCCCGCGCAAGGTGTGCCAGTACCCCAGCACCTCAATCACACCTCGCACACAGGTTAGCCATGTCAATTGACGTGCGCAACACTGTTGCGAGGTCAGAATGGTGCAGGGTGACTGACCACCCAGCGGTTCGCGGTTCAAACCGCGTTTGGACCGAAACCAAACCGATGTAAACGGTCTACATCGGTTTTGGTTTCGGTTCAGGATTTTTCAGCAGGAACCGAATGGTTCAGTTCCGGTTTGGGGCAAAAAGGCCGAAAACCGAACCGAACCGAACTTCCCCAACACTAATTTCACTCACAATTTCATTCTGGATGTTCAACAGCCATATCTCTTGTTGTTCTGGAGACATGCTATTCCAAGTTACTACCATTGCCAAGATCACCATCCAAACGTGATGTGCCAGAAGGTTGAGAAGTTGCTGACTTTTGATGACTTTTGACATTTCAAAGTGTGGAACCAGGTGGTTAGGATATTGCAGTTGAAGTCAAAGGTTTATTCTATTTATGTGTATTTGAAAATTTTTACAACATCGGCACTGATACATCTATTGGTGCCAATGGATGACTAGCTGTTAGTTTACATGACAGGGTAACCAGTGTCGGGATTAGTGGTGAAAGAGTAATAAGGAATGTGGAAGGTAAAGCTGCCATGTAAAACTACGAAAATGGACAAATAACGATAAAAATGACATACAAACTATGAAAATGGACAAATAATGTTGAAGACAGCAAACAATGGACAAATACAAGCAAAGCCAACAACAAACTATGAAACCAATGAATAATAATGAAGCCAACAAAGCCAACATCGTCAGGTATGGCAGGTCAGGTTGGGTACGATGAATGCATGATAGGAACAAAGGTAAAGACAATGAGGTCAACATGAAAGTCTAAAGGGCTATGAGGACAAGCAGGTGAAGGCATTAAAGGGGATTCTGATGGTAAGAAAATGGGGGCTAATTGGTCTCTCTTTTTTGTACAGTTGTTGGGGACCCTTTGATAGTACATGGTTGAGTAATTCTACTTTCAGCCATGTCTACTTTGGCCAATGGAAAACTAAAGGACAGTTGGAATAGGGATATAAAAAGGGGGGTTGCAATGCAACAAAAAAATCAATAATGGAGAGGAAAATGATGAGCAGAAAAGCTGTAAAAACCTGACACATATCTCCTGTGGATAAGGGGTAGATGAATCAGGCAAGTCTGAAGTTGGGTATGAAATCCAAAAAGGGTGCATATAATCATTTTTTGGGAGCATGTGATCAGTGGTGTTAGCATGAAAGTGGCCTTGGGTGGAGCACATCAGAGGATTACATCAGGTAAGGGTTATGTTGGGTTATGTCAGATTCAAACATGGAGGGTCAGGTTTGATGGAATGCATGAAATATCGACAATACGCACTCAGAGGGACATTGAACCTCTACATCGTTGCCAATGATGCACTTGATGGAGATGAGGAAGATGATGATGATACCAGCACCAAAAAACCCAGTCACTGTAAAATGCTCACTATCCCATTTCCTCCAGAATCCATCATTGATCCTGAGGAGAGGTTCCAGTGCCTAAGTTCACTATATGATAACCAAATGTATCAAAAGTGCCTTCAACCAGTTTCTCAACTTCCAGTAATTTATTCTTTATATAATCAGGTACCTTTTGGATGATATAAATCTAAATCAGGATGATGCCAATCCTACTCCTATTCCCAAGTCGACTCTGCCAATCATACTCCTATCCTCAAATCAACTCCAAACTGGGCCACTTGGAAGTACAAACACATGATGGCACCAAAAAATGTCCATTCATTGGTGAAAGTTGGAAATGCTTACTTGGAATGGCTAGATGGCCAGCCATAGGTAAAAGCTGATGGAACATATAGGAACCAACTGTTTATCGAGTGAGTGTTGCATAGCATTGGCCTTCTCAGTCAAGACATGGCAAGATCTCAATTTTCTGATGAAGAGAGGGATGAATCAGGAGTTGAGCCAAACCTTGAAGACTACATCATCAAGATGAAGCTCAACTTCAAAAAAGTTAAGCCTAGGCTGGATGGTGTGTGTGAAAAGTTGAGAAAAGGATTGAGTTCATTGACTCAGGAACATGATGGGAAAGAGAGGAATGCAAAGAAGCAGAAGCTGATGGATGGTAAGAAGTTGATAAAGGATGTGGATGATCAGGGCACCAGAAAAAGCTCTAGAAAGGCAGGCAGGTAATAGTTCAACAAGTATAATATAGAGAGATGTGAACACAAACTTGGTGTCCAGTTGAAGAATGGACAAATTAGCAACAAAAACATGTAGTCAATACCAACACCAATGAGAACACCACTGCTGATGACAGCACCAATGGCCATGCCAATGACAACACCAATGACAACACCAATGACAGCACCAATGATAACACCAATGATAACAGCAATGACAACCTGACACCACTGACACCAATGACAATGCTGATTCGACAACACCAATCCCAATCCCAACACCTATGCCCAAATATATGCTGATGCTGATGCTAACACCCGAAACAACACCTAAACATTACTCATCAAGGCTTTAACTTCAATCAAGTAACCAAAAATATTTCTCAAACCAGCTACAATAGATACAAATCAATCAATCAAAACAACCTGGCCAACCCAGGTGCCTATGTGAGAAAGGATTTATTCAGGGAACCACAGATATGGAGACTGAATGGTCTTAGAAATTGACATGAGTGGGGTAACCGTCAATCGCTCTCTGTCCAGAGCTGGAGATTCAATCATTGAACAGAGTCTCACTGGAAGTGGTATCAGTTCTCTGCTAGTCTGCACCACCCCTGGGTCTTTCAATTTTGATGGACCAGCCATCTGGACGCTCTCCATCTCACTCTGGGATCTCAATGGGATCACCTCCTCTGATGGTTCCTCCTTTTTCAAAGGTAAATCAAAAACTTTTGTCTCCTCCATCCCCATCCAGCCCCTGCACCTTTGGCTGATCAGGGGAGGCAAAGGTGACACCATTGGTGATGGTGATAGGGTCAGCATCAGAGGCATTTGAATGTGAACCATTGATTTTTGAGGCCAGAGGGTCATTCTGGAACCAGATGGAACTGGTGGTTTCAGAGGTGCAGGAATGAGGGTAACTTTCATTACCTTCTTCTTGATGCTTGGCACTGGTGTTTGTGTTGGTGTTGGTGTCAGTGTTGCCTCCCTCATAGGTTTGCTAGTTTTGAATTGTCTTTTGGGCCAGTTCAGCTGGCATCCTCTGTTCCCCATCCTACACACATTTTGTCTTGAGCCAATGGCATTGAGTGCATATCTCCCCGGCACCTTCCTGGCAAACCAACATTGGGTCCGGTTGAAGCAATGCTGGCAACACTAAAGGTGCCAGAATAAAGTCAAGAAGTAAGTTGTTATAGAAAACTTACCATTTCATTCATAATATTGAACATGATGTGGTTCTGGATATCACTGTCATATTCACCCATCACAACCATGAAAGTGTCCATGAAATGTGCATTTATTTCATAGATGACACCTTGATAATCAAATTTTGTGGCTGCAATTGTAGATTGTTTCTGTGTCATGGATCCATTGGTTAAAGTTTTCAAGATTATCAGTGAATTCAGTGTGAAAAACTCTCCAATGGGTTTTTTGGTTTTGGCCAAACTTGAACAAACAACAGTGAATATCGGCCATCAGCATTTGTCACAGTCAATACACGTCAATGGCTCAATATAAATGTGAGACCTACTACTCCTGCTCTATTATCAACCAGCTGTGTTGATGAATATCTGGTAAAATGTAGTAACTAGTAGGCATATGCATGGGTTTTCAAACCTGTGCGGGTCTGGACCTGCAGGTTCCACAGGTATGGGTACAGGTTACAAACTGAAACCTGCAGCTAACCTGTACCTGACACTGTGGGTATGGTGGGTTGCTGATGGGTATGTTATGCTCTAAAATAATATATTATCATTACTAATATTAATTAAGTACTACATTTTAATTTATTTGAGGGGATTGTAATGGGATTTTGAGCCCTCTTATATAGGAGTGAAATGGTGCACGGACCATGTGACTTATTTTGTCACAAGGTCATGCCTCAACAAACACAGTCACGCATCTTTGGCTCAGAGAAAACCCACCAACCCATGCATCACCAGCACCAACGAGGATGATAACGATGGGCAGTGAGAGTCATGGACGATACAAAGACAACAAGGACAATGACAGAGACAATAAGCACAACAATGAGGACAGGGACAAGGAGGGGGATGAGGATAGGGATGAGGACAAGAACAAGGACAAGGCTGTGGCCACTGCCTGTCTTCCCCCCTTTCCCACTCCTGCTGTCCCCTCCCCTTCTCCCACTCTCCCCCACTCTCCCACTCTTCCCTCCCCCTCTCCCACCCCCTACCATCTCTCTCTCCACCTCCCCTCCACCCCCCCATTTAATTAAACAAATAAATATTTGTAGCTTATATAATAAGGGAGTATCTATTTGGCTCCCTGGGGTGCTGCTTACTAAGCCAGGCACAATCGGAGATCGGAGGCGCTTTCTATGTCATGGTGCCCCTCCCGATTTCAAATCTCTGAGCCTTTCACTTTACAACAAATACCCCCATGTTGTGCTTCAAAATTTCACATGTCATCAGAAAAACAGAAAGATTATTGCTTAAGTAGACAGTGTAGCCTCAGCCTCCATCTCCCTCAGCTCGTCAACATTGAGACCAAGTCTAAGTGAGCAACAGAGCAGTCTCAAATAGCAAGTACCTCAGGTTGCGGACAGGCTTGTCAGCCTTATCTTCCGCAACTTCACCCTCAGGTTCCTTAACGATCACATTGTCACAGTTGAGCTCGAGGGTCTTCTTGGAGGCCATGTATGAAGACATGGACGAGTTAGCGCTTTCATAATGCGAATAACTGAATTAAGGCTTAATGGACAGCAAACCAAAGACTCACCAGATTTGAAGACCAACCAAACTGGCCACTCCACCTTGTCACTGAGCACCTCCTTCACCATTGAGCATAGGTCACTAAACCCCACGCTTACCTTGGTGCCAGTCACAGAACGCACAGCGAAAGCGAACAGCTTTGTATCAGGCGGGCAATGTCCCCCAAACTTGTTTTCTTTCAGCCATTTCTCAAGTAGCTGTTTTCTGCCCCTGCTGCCAAACAGGATGGGCATGTTCCGAAGACTCCAGGTGGTTGAGTTCACCCTTTTCTAGCAAGATCCCAAAGTATTGCAAAATTGGTGATGGATCTCTGGGAGGTGTGGATGCTTGTTTGAAAGATTCAATGACAGCGACGGTTCATAAAATACCCTTTGAGGCCAAGTTATAAGTCAATTCTCACAGGAAAAGAGTATAAATTCATACCCTTGGTGAATTAGCTGCAACTCTGGTCGCCTCCCCAAATTGACCACTTTGGAATAGTTGCTGGTACTGCTTGATGTACAAGTCATCCGCACCAGGCAGGTTTGCTCGACTGGCCAACTTGAAGGGAAGTTCAGTGTTATTCAGGGTTGTTAAAATGTAAGGAATAATGGTCTGCTCGTTCACATTGACACTTAGAATTTGCCCTTTATTGTTGATACCGATTATACCATTTGTCGCCTCATGCTCCATGGTGACAAAGATCGTCTCACCAGAGATGCAATTCATGCATACACATGCACTGGACTCAATTTCATAAAGGTGGATAAAGCCGTACTTCACGACAAGGTAGATGATGCCCTGCTTCTTCGAGACTTGCATCACCACAGGGAAATAATTGGTAGAATAGCGTAGAGCAATGTGCTTACCCTGGCACCAGTTGCAGAACGCACAGCAAAAGTGAAGAGTTTTGTAGGGTTCTGATGACCATCCATTTTCAATTCGGCAAATGCAGCGGTGTTGATATGCATCATATGATCCTATGCTCCAAATACACGAATCGGACATACTATACCTTTCCATCGACTATGTCCCGATACCTCACAATCTTATGAACATCTGCAAACTCTTACAATATCTCTCGACAACTATTGATCGCTTCTGAACTTGTCGCACCCACAGAACAAAGCCATCCTACATCGGACCAATACTGTTTCCATCAGACACCATGTCATTTCATTCCATTTCACTTTTCACCTTGTGTCTCTATCATATATCCTTTTATATCACACATTACATTGCTCCCCTATCTCTTCCTTTCTTATTTCTTTGTCCTAATTTCATCACTTGATTCCTTTCTTGACACTTTTACTGACTCCTATCAATATTTCTTTATCTTAGAATCCTTTCTTACATTTACTCCTATTCGATCCTTTATTTCTAACCTTTCTGATTCTCCAATATTTCGTTCCGACCTTCCAATCATTGTAGTATAAAAGCTCATGTATTGTAGCCTTACCCTCAGGGAAAAATACGACTTTCCCTCCCTCTTGATCTCAGTCTAAGAGCTATAAAGCTCTCTTTAGCTTGCACTCAAGTTATAGTCTTGAGTCCTTCAGTCTTCGTCTTCCAATATTGATATTGTTGTCGTGACCGTGTTTGCGAAGTCGCACAGTTAATCACAACTGTCACATCATACGTTCTCATTGTTCGGAAATGTAGTAGTAGTTTCCACAGCTTCCTAAACCTTCACATGTGTAGTAGTCATCTTCGCATTCTCGCACACCACCTATCTAGTAATTTTTGTTAGGGATCTCCCCTTCTCAGAGTTACTCTTAGCGTATCAGCATGTCCTTCGATGGGTTGACTGACACCCTGCTCTTTGCTGTAGAGCTGCATCGTGCCTTTCACCTTGAAAGCCGAAGGATTTGTAGAAAATTTCTGGAAATGCCAATGAGGACAAGCCATTTCTCGTCTACCTAGGCATATGCACGGGTTTTCAAACCCACAGGTTCCATGGGTACGAGTATGGGTTACAAAATGAAACCCGCAGCTAACCCGTACCCGACACTGCGGGTACGGCGGGTTGCTGATGGGTATGGTATGCTCTAAAATAATGTATTATTATTACTAATATTAATTATTTACTACTATATAATTTATTTCAAGCCCTCTTATATAGGAGTGAAACGGCGCACGGACCATGTGACTTATTTGTCACAAGGTCATGCCTCAACAAACGCGGTCACGTGTCTTTGGCTCAGACAAAAACCACCAACCCACACGTCACCAGCAACAACAACACCACATGCACCGACGAGGACAATGAGGACGGTAACAATGGACGACACGAGGACAACGAGGCCGAGGACCATGGATAAGGACCCACCACCACCACCACCACAGCAACGACAAGGACGACAAGGATGAGGACAATGGGGACAAGGACGACGAGAACGACGACGGGGACAGCGATGACAACAACAACAACAACAACAACAACGAGGATGGGGATGGGGATGAGCACGATGAGGACAAGGATGGGGACAAGGATGGGGACAAGGATGGGGACAAGGATGGGGACAAGGACAGGGACAAGGACAAGGACACCACCGTGTTTCCCCCCCTCTCCCTCTCCTCTCCCTCTCCCACTGTCCCCTCCCCTTCTCCCACTCTCCCCTCTCCCACTTTCCCCCTCTCCCACTTTCCCCCTCTCTCCCACTCTTCCCTCCCCCTCTCTCTCCACCTCCCCCCCACCCCATTTAATTAATAATTAAATAATTGTAGTTTATATATTAAATATTATATATTTTAGTACATAACCCGTGGATAAAGCTGCAGGTAAAGCCACGGGTAACCCATACCCGCGTCACAGGTACAGGTATTTGCCGGGTTGGGTATGGGTTGCCAAAAAAAACCCGTGGGTAACCTGCACCAATGCCTATGCGCAGCAAGTTGGTACGTTATTTTAGCACTGACATCGAACATGTCACAGATGTTTTGATGTGGTGGACTGAGAGGCATGTGATGTTCCCATGTCTCTCCCAGGTGGCACTGGATTATCTAACAATTCCTGGTAAGTCATATACTACTTCACTATCTGAAAAGTGGAACTCATTTTCATGGCAGCAACTTCAGTTGATGTTGAGGATGTTTTTAGCCAAGGACAACTCCTTCTCTCACATGTGCGAAGCCAGCTTTCTGTACAATCAATCTGATGATACGCACCATACAATCCTGGCCTCCGATTCAATATATCTCACGATTCTATGCAATTCACATCAATCTGACACTCTTCAACCTTGTGATCAAGTTGCGACTATTGCAATCACCTGCAACTCCAGAGATCTTTAGTTATCACATTTCGAAGTATTTCCTTTGTTTTCTTTGTTCTACTTTCTTATGCATCGTCCCCTATACCCTTCCTTTATGATACATGCACCCCTCTCTCTGATATCCCCATATAGTATACTCCTTTCATCTCCCTTCCTTTGTCCTTACAGCTTATATACCTGCCTGTATGAGCCACTAGACAGAGAGATCCCACAGAGAACCCAGACAATCCAGATACACCGTCATTCCCCCTTCGTCTCAGAGCCTACCCTTAGTCCTAGAAATAGTCCCTTTGCTGTATATTGCCCTCTCTCACCATTCGACTCCTCCATTTGTCTGCGACTTTCTTATTTTTATTGCACCTCTTCAATTTTTATCACAACTCTCTTATTTTTATCGCACCACTTCGATTTCTATTGCAGCATTTATATTGAGTGTCTCACACCATTCTAGTCATTCTCTTTCCCCTTCTATCCTAGAGTAGGCTTTTCAAAACTTCCTCGCACCTTTCTTAACAGTTCATAGTTAGATTCCCTTCTTACTACCCCCACCTGCGCATCACCGAGCACCCTTGGGTCTTGGAGAGTGGAGCAGGAAAGGCTATGTGAGGAATGGGGATGTGATGTCTGTGACTGTGGAGGACGAGATTGATGGAGAAGAACCTGAGTTGCTGGAGAACTGGGCCAGAATCAACTGTAGCAGTCTACTCATGTATTGTACCTGCGACCTGCAGTATTACCCACATTACCCATGGTACACATTTCTGAAAATGTCAGACCCACAACTTTACCTGACCCATAGGAGTGGGTATGGGTTTTGGGCAGGTCAGGTACGGGTTGCTAAAAATAACCTGTGGGTAACCCATGCCAATGCCTAGGTGTGGGCATGCATGATAAGTAAAAGACATGAAAAAATGGAGAAAAAAACTCACCTGGGCAGCAAGGGTAGACTCACCACTCCCCACTGTGTGCTTTCTTCATTACCCTCTGTTGTCTCTGTCATTATCTGGCACTGCATTGGCATGGGCATTGCGCTGCATGTGTGAGTGTGCAGGCATTGGATGGTCAGATACAAGGTTGTTGATTGTCATGTGATGCATTTCTGGTCATGTTTCCACAAATGGTTGGTGCGCCAAATAAAGGTATATAAGCCCACTACAATCCACTATCTAATTTGGGGCATACTCCCTCATTAAATAATAGTAGTTAATATTAACAATAATAATAATTACTAAATATGTAACAAGGACTTTCAGGGAATGCTCCTTGAGGAGGAATACTCCTCAGGACTCCTCAGGAGGATCAAGGACTCCTCACAAATTCCTTAGGGAGAAGGTGTCTATAGTGGTGAAATCAAAAACTCCTTGAGGAGTCGTGGGGTGTGATGACCTCTTCTAAGGATTTGGATAATCCTTCCACCTCCCCCACCCAAATTTTGCCTTTCATCAGACAGTATACTCTTGGAAGGTTTGGCATTAAGCAATGTTCCAGGCACTCATCATGTCGCTTACCACCTCTTTCTTTTTATTGGGTGTACCATTGGACATGGTGCCAAGTACTTCATTGTGTCAATATTCTCTCTGACCTACAGTTCACCCTCAACATCTTCTTCCCCAATCATTCATCAAGGTCAATTTCCCCCCCTACTTCTGGCATTGCAACTTTACTGGTTCCCTTGGTGTCACCAATTGAGATTAACTTCCTCTACTACCATGTCACCCATTCCTATTCCACTGTCAATGCCAAGGTTCATCATTTCAAACAAACCCAATACAGTAATCTGCCCTAGACCATTGTTTCCAGATGAAGATGATGATTTCTATGCTTTCATCAACTCGGTGTGCATGGAGTTCCCACTGACACCGCCACCAGAAATAATTCCCTTAGACAATAATTTACACAATTGGTTGTTTTCACCAGCATTGCCAGAAGATGGCCTGCGTGAGTGGTTTTATCCACCTGGTCACTTTTTTTAAAGTAACACTGCCACCTCCACTCCAAGGCCACTCTGTCCACTGTGTACCCCATTATCTCCCCTGGTCTGACACACCTGTCAGGGCAATCAATGTCAAGGCATGGTGCAAGCACATGTCTAAACACTATTATGGTGACCAACTACTCTGCAACTTACTCAGGTCCACCATCTACGACCATGTTGAATGCCTGGCACATTTGGGGGATGTATCACAGGTGATGAGGGATTATTTGTGGTCAGTTCTGTGGGTATCATGGACAATATTGATTGAATCGTGGTAGTTTGTTACAGTCTTTCCTCATTCTTGCCTGTTTCTTTTCTTTTCTTTTTATTGCTTCCTTATCTACATTACCCCTTTCTACTTTGTCATTACATTGACATACACATGCCTTCTTCTTCTGCTTAGTTGTGTCATTTAACATATATCTATGTCCTTTCATTCCATTTAGTTGATTATGCTTTTGCTATCATACAGCATTCTTTCCATTTATGTTTCCTTCTTCCTTCTGAGGCATACAGCCTCTATATTCTCCATATGTTCTTTTCTTTATGCTTAGTACTTTGACTTTACTCACATATATATAACACATGGTTTAGTGCATGTACTTTAGATTAATAAATTTGTATCAACTTGCAACTCCCTTTAAAAGTTTTTTCTTCAAAGGCTAAGTTTATTATTCCCTAACCACCTTGTGAAGTAAAGCCACTTCACTTAGCCTCATTTGCATTACAAAAATGCATGTGATTGATTTTTTGCATGGGATTTTGTGCTCAATTTGGCAAGACTTCACAAAATTTTGATAGCCCCTTCTGTTGATAGCTACAATAGCTATCACCCCCCTCTCCAGCAGTATCATCATCCCATCCCCCAGCATCCCCTGTCATCCCTTCTCTCAATATCCCCCCTGTCATCCCCTCAGCTTCCCCATAACCCTACTACCCCATCTTTTATTTCCAAAACCCTTTTGGTTCTAAATTGTAATACCAATTTTGCTCCTAAGATTCAATTGACACTTCAGGCTACCACTAATCCTGAACAACTAGTTACATCTCTGCCCTAGTACTGAACCATCTACATGTTGGTAAAAGCACTGGTCTGCCCTGGGATAAAACCATTGTCCCTGGGACAATAGGTTGGGATGTCCCATGTCCCTGGGATGATATGTGGGATGTCCCCAGGGATGACATTGAGTGGTGTGTCTTGTCCCATGTCCCATGGGACATCCCTGGCTGAGGGGGTGTCTGGGGGCATTTGGGACGTCCCATCCCTAGGTATTGAATTGAAAACTCTGAGTGATGATAGTGTCTAGTTGTAGATTTCAAGGCCTTGTCATGGCCACTATAGGTACCATGGGTGCTATAGCATAGTACAAGATTGTAATATAGCAATCCAGATAAGACAACAGTTGATCAAATTGTGGAAAATACATCTTATAGCCAAGAATGATGGAGATATCCATCAAGTGTCACAGAGTTGATTGTCCTTTGGGTCAGTTGCAGGGACTGGAGATAAAGCAGTTATTTCTACCTATAAAGACAGAAGGAGTGGGATACATATGCATAGGAGAGATTTGATGTTAAGATTAGTGCTTCTTGAGGTGGGCTTACAGTTGAGGGACTTGCAGAAGCTTGGTTGGGTCCCACAAGGCTGTCTAGGACATCCCCATCAACCTCTGCAGTGTCCCACAGGCATGTCTGGGATATCCCACAGACTGGAAGAGATGTCCCTGTCAGCTTTTGGAATGTCCCACAGTGTAGATGGGACGTCCCACTGGCTGGTTGGGATGTCCCACAGTGTAGATGGGACATCCCACAGGCTATATATTCTGTATATAATTTTAGATAATATACATTGAGCCATTTACTTGAAATAATTAAATACATGGCATTCTACATTAATACATACATGGTATTCTACATTAAATCAGGGGAGAGGAAAGGGAGGTGGAGGTGGAGGAGAGGAGAGGAGAGGAGGGGGGGGGGAATGGCAGGGGGTGGGCAAGGGGAGAAGGGGCAGGAGGTGGATGGGGAGGTGGGGATTGCAGGGGGTGGATGGGCAGGAGATAGGAAATGGGAGAAGGGGCAGGAGATGGCAAGGGGGAGATGGGGCAGAAGGAGGGAGGAGAGGGAAGGAGGAGAGGGAAGAGGTGAGGTGAAAGGGAAGAGGAAGGGGGGACCAAAACCATTACATATCTGTATTCCCTCATGTCCATGCCCCTCCGCGTCCTTGCCCTTGTCCGTCGTTGTCGTCCCCATTGTTGTCATCCCCATCATTGCTGTCCCCGTCGTCCTCATCCTGTCGTTGTCGTCCCCGTCATCCCCGTCCCGTCGTCCTTATCCCTGCCCCCGCCCCCGTGCTCGCTGTCATCGTCGTTGTCCTTGTTGTCCCCATCTTCATTGTCCCTGTTGTCCTTGTTGTCCTCGTTGTTGTCCTCCCCATCCCTGTGTGGTGGCCCACGGCCGTTGGCCCCGTGCCGTTCGTGGTGTCGTCGCCATCCCGTTTGCCGTCTCGTCCTTGCCGTCTCGTTCTCGTCATCCCTGTTGTTGTCGTCCTCATGGTCCCTTTGCTGCTGTCATCCTCGTCCTCATCTTCCTGTTGCTGTGTTCGTGTTTCCCGTTGTCGTCGTCTTCCCCGTTCACGCCGTTCGCGTCCCTCCTTGTTGTCGTTTACCCCGTCGTCCTGGGTTGTCCCCATTTCCAGCTACATCCTCCGTCTCCTTCAAGTTGTCGCCTGTTCTTGCAGTTGCCGCATTCACGTTCATTTGGCACGAGGGTGCAGGGGAAAACCCTAAAAGTTATGAGTCCCTATGAGGGAATCGTTTTGTATATGGTCAGTTTTCACTTCAGAGTCACAAATGCCACAAACGTCAATTCGCCATACCATGGGAATAAATTTAACAAACTGTGGGAACAAATTTGAAGTCCTGGGAATAATTATGAAACTGTGTGAGTTTTTCCTCTTGTAACTGTGAGAACTTGTTGACCTAATCAGTAAGAACACTAAGGTAGCTGGATCAAAGCTACCAAATTTGTCAGAGCTGCTGAATTTGGAATGTGGAATGAGCTCCATTCTCCCAACTTGCTTGGTTAATTGAGTGTAGGAAGTGTAGTAAGAAGAAACTCCAGAACTCACATGATGGGCTGGCATACAGACTTTCAAAGTTGAAGATTTGTTGCTTGTTTAGGTCTTGAATTACAATGGAGCTTGGTCTGGATTGGTATGATACAACTGTTGTAGGGTCATCCATAGCATATCTAACACATGCGCATGACATTGGTTGTGCTCATTTATCCACTGGCCACAAATAAATTCCACAACCATTGACAACATATTAGTTGGATGTTGATGACATTTGTAGGATTTATTTACTTTGTTATGACTGGGAAACCCCTGCTGAACAGTTGACGAACAGCTGAATGGCATTTGAGAAGGGTGTGTAAGGTCATACAGAATTTGCTTATATTTATTTCCTTACCAACAGTCACACAACTGTTGTACAGCCATCTTAAGCATATTCAATACATGGGCATGGCAAGGATGTATTGATTCTGTTGTCCACTGGCCACAAATAAATTCCACAACCACTGACAGCATATTAGATGGATGTTGATGACATCTGTAGCATTTATGTAATTTGTCATGACTTGGAAAGCCCTGCCGAACGGTTGACAAACGGATTGAATGGCGTTCGACAAGGGCGTGTAAGCTCATACAAAATTTGCTTGTATTTATTTCCTTACCAACTAGTCATACAACTGTTGTACCACCATCTATAGCGTATTTACTACATGGGCATGGCACGGATGTATTGATTTCGTTGTCCACTGGCCACAAATAAATTCCACAACCATTGACAGCATATTAGATGGGTGCTGACGATGTTTGTAGCATTTATGTAATTCTTTATGACTGGGAAACCCCTGCCGAATGGTTGACGAACGAAACAAACGGCATTTGGCAAGCCTTTGTAAGCTCATACAGCATTTGCTTATATTTATTTCCTTCACCTTGTGCAACAGGTATTTGCAGGCCATTAGAAATTAAACAAGTACAGCAAAAATGTTCAACATCCATCCAAATTGTGGGCTGTATATGGCTCTGGAATTCATTTGTGGCCAGGATGAGAGAATCAATACAACTGTGCCATGCTCATGTATTAAAGATACTATAGATGGTTGTACAACAGTTGTATGACTTGTTGGTAAGGAAATAAATATAAGCAAATTCTGTATAAGCTTACAAAGGCTTGCCGAATGCCCTTTGTTTCGTTCGTCAACCATTCGGCAGGGGTTTCCCAGTCATAAAGAATTACATAAATGCTACAAACATCGTCAGCACCCATCTAATATGCTGTCAATGGTTGTGGAATTTATTTGTGGCCAGTGGACAACAGAATCAATACAATCGCGCCATGCTCATGTATTAAAGATACTATAGATGGTTGTACAACAGTTGTATGACTTGTTGGTAAGGAAATAAATACAACCAAATTCTGTATGAGCTTACACGCCCTTGTCGAATGCCATTCAGTTGTTTGTCAACTGTTTGGCAGGGGTTCCCCTGTCATAGAAAATTAAATAAACACAAGAGATGTTGTCAACATCTGTCAAATGTGCTGTAGGTGGCTGTGTAATTCATTGATGGCCAGTGGGTTTGAGGATCAATTCAACCAATGTCATCCCCACATTTCAAATATGTTGCAATGGGTGTACAACTGTGTTATGGCTAGTTCTTAGGAAAACAAATATATGCAAAATCTGTCACAGCTCCCAGGCCCCTGATGAACAGTGTTTGGCCTGTTCATTAACTGTTCAGGAAAGGTTTCCCAGTTACAAAAAACTAAATACATACCAGAGATATTGTCAACATCTGTCAAATAGGCTGTAGATAGCTGTGGCATTGATTTGTGTCAAGTGGACAAGAGACTCAACATGACCAAGGTCATCCCCAAGCATGAAATGTGCTGTAGATGGACATACAATGGTTTTATGGGTAGTTGCTAGAACAATAAATATCAGGAAAATATATAACACCTCCCAAGCCCATAATGAACAGTGTTCAACCCTTTGTCAAGTGTTTGACAGAGGTTTCCCAGTCATAAAGAATTACTAAAATGCAAGAAATGTAATCACAATCTACTACCACTCTAGATGGTTATGGAATTTCTTTATGACCAGTGGGCAAGAGAATCAATGCAATCAATGTCATGCCAATGTGTTAACCATGCTGTAGATGGTTGTACACCTGTCTCATGGCTAGTTGATCGGAAAACAAATACAACAAAAATGCATAACAGCACTCACACCCTTGTTGAGCAGTCTTCAGACTGTTTGACAACTGTTGGCAAAGCTTTCCCAGTCATGAGCAATTCAATACATACAAGAAATGGCCTCAATTTCTGTCAAATTGGCTGTAGATGGTCGTGGAATTCTTTTGTCATCCATTGGTAGGACAACAGATCTCATGACCATTTGTGACATAGGTTGTAGATAGTTATACTACCCCATTCCAGCCAGTGTTCAGCCTCTTTGACAACTGTTCCACAATGTTTTCCAAGTACTTAGATATCAAATAAATATAACATTGTCACAAACCATTGTCAAATAGCCTGTACATGAATGTGCATTTTATTTACAGCCAGTGGGTCAGAAACTCAATACAGGAAACATGTAGAAAACTTGCAACACCCTGGTTGAATGATGTTTTACACATCTTCAGCAGTGATCTTTGATACCAAGTAACCACAACAACTTTCCTGAACACATGTCAACTTCTTTATGCAAAATTTGTATGGCTCTTTGATAATAAATTATAGGAATATTACCCACTTGCCAAATCATTCAGTGAGTCTTTCAATAATGGGTAATAGCATCTGGGTTATCAATCCACTGAGTGTGCTGCCATTCTATAATTTCCCATTCTCATATAGTTCTGAATGTATTCGCTTCCATTTAATTGACAAGATGGCTTGCAATAGTGGAGCTCATTCCAGCTGGAGCTGAGCTTTTCTTGTTGTTACTGATTCGGACAACATTCTCACAACCACATGGCAGATGCTCATACAACTTTTTGTAACAAGAGAACTGGAAATATATGGTGGACAAGATACTGCACCATGGACGAATAATGTTCAGACTGTTCAAGAATGCTTGTATAGGCACTGGAAATAACATAAGTACAACAATGTGGTGAAGTTATATCAACAAATCTGTACATTGTTGTACAATTTACATGGCTAATTTGAAACAAAATAAAATGCAAGAAAAGTGTGGAACATTTTCATTGACTTGCTGAACACCACTGATTGCATCTGCACGTTCTGACTTTGTAAACATGCCATTTTACCTATTCTAATTTCAGACACACTTTTATGCACTCCACCTATTCCCTACACTCATTTGATGCACAGCACATCATCTTACAACTTCGCATTTCTTCTACTATCTCTTCACTCACGCATTGCACCACTCAACAGACATCACACTAACTTTCTAGCTTAGTCAAGCATTTAGTGCTCAACTCAGCTCATCTCTGACATTATCTGATCCTATGTAGGCCCTGTGCATGGCTGCACTTTAACTGGCTGTCAAATAGTGGGTTTATCAGGCTGTTTCACACAGTTGGGGGTATTATTCCAAATGCTATTCTTCAAATATTTTCTATGCATCTCATCTTGTCTCACTTATTGACCCTATTGCACCATTGCTTCGCCTTCATTTCACATGTAGCTAGCTTGTGTGTCCCTATTTTCATAATAGCTACACTATGGCAACCCTATCATATAAATACTCACTGTACTTAGCATACAAAGAGAGAATACCACCTCCTTTGTCCCAGCTCCTTTCTGACTGCATCCCTGAGTCTCCCTTCATCTCTGAGTCTCCCTTCACCTCTGATTGCTGTGAAACACTATGAATGACCATAGAGTCCATTTATAGTAATTTTTGTTATAGTTGAAGTCATGGTAGAGAGAAGTCATGGAGATTCAGCATTGATATACCTTCACAGAATGTTGTTTGCAAATGTATTCCAATAGTTATTCTCAAAATACTTGATGAAAGCCAGTGAAATTTTTGTAAATTGGCTTTATTTGAAGTCCAAACAAGTAAAAGGATGAAAGCAAAGTGCCAAAAGTGTTTAAAAGTGTATGCAAGCCATCTCCACATTGTTGATAGTATTTCAAATTTTTGCTTCAAAACATTTTGTAGTACTGCTTCAAACATTTTGTAGTAGGTTTCAAAATCTTTGTAGCACTGCTTCAAACCTTTTGTAGTAATGCTTTCATGGTGAGGAGGGACAAGCAGGACTGCCCATGGGATCATGGGGCTGGCCCATTATTGTCAAGACAAACATAGTCTTCCCTGGGACCATGGGTGAGACCACTGTTACTAATGGGACAGACCAAGCATCCCTGGGTCAATGGACCAGGATTTCTTTGAAATACACTTTGCCCAAGCTAGGCCTGGGACATTCCAAGCTAGAGCCCAGGGACCAATATTCAACCCCTGGGAAGACCAGCACATTTATAGCTCTTAGCTGCATCTTTATATAGAATTACAACAAACTGCTAGAGAATTGGGGTAACTGAAAGTGTTACAACTTGCAAATTTGTCAACAGAGTTGTGTGTTCAGGATGGTATATAAATAGTATCGTTTTTGTGGTAATGAAGGGAACATAGATGACTTTGCAAATATTGGTTTACTATCATGCAGTGGTAATAATGTTACAGTGTTCATATATCAGTCTTAATATACCTGATGTTCTCATTGCCAAAAAGGGACAAGTAACTTGCCATGCAAAGCAATGGCCCACACTCCACTAGTCTGTCATTAGTTAGTATACTGAATGATAATGAAAAAGAGAACACTTAGCTGGGGTGCTCTTCCACACCCGTTGTCTCGTCGTTGTCGAAAACAACGAGCGATGTTGAACTTCATGCATGAGAATTTCAACCGGAATTTGCCGATATCCCAAACGGGGTTGAGTTGCCATATATGGAAGGATGGCTACATTTTCATAGTATTATTACATGTATTACAAGACTACAATGGCCAGGGCAAGACCCTGCAAAGTTGTAAGTATAGTATACCTACCCTGAAACAAAACCTTGTATTTTAATTTATTTTACCTAGGGAGATATTCACCATACATTCTATTTCTCTGCCAAATTAGGACCCTTATTCACTTTACTTCCTCTGAAAAATCTAAAATTAAATCTAAGAGTACTAAGTGATGTATATATTGTATTCATAACAAGTGCCTGGCAGTTGGTGCTGCAGGGGGTTTGTTGCAGCCAAAATATATTTGGATTTTTTGCATTGTGGCTGGACAATCAAAATTCCGTATAAGTAGCAAAGTCCATATAAGCATCCAATCAAGGAGTGACAAGTTCATCACATTTTGGCTGTAACAAATTCCCTGCAGCACCAACTGCCAGGCACTTGTTATGAATACAATATATACATCACTTAGTACTCTTAGATTTAATTTTAGATTTTTCAGAGGAAGTAAAGTGAATAAGGGTCCTAATTTGGCAGAGAAATAGAATGTATGGTGAATATCTCCCTAGGTAAAATAAATTAAAATACAAGGTTTTGTTTCAGGGTAGGTATACTATACTTACAACTTTGCAGGGTCTTGCCCTGGCCATTGTAGTTATGTAATACATGTAATAATACTATGAAAATGTAGCCATCCTTCCATATATGGCAACTCAACCCTGTTTGGGATATCGGCAAATTCCGGTTGAAATTCTCGTGCACGAAGTTCAACATCGCTTGTTGTTTTCGACAACGACGAGACAACGGGTGTGGAAGAGCACCCCAGCTAAGTGTTCTCTTTTTCATTATCATTCAGTATACTAACTAATGACAGACTTTTAGGGTTTTCCCCCACACCCTCGCACCAAATGAACGCGAATGCGGCAACTGCAAGAACAGGCGACAACTTGAAGGAGACGGAGGATGTAGCTGGAAATGGGGACAACCCAGGACGACGGGGTAAACGACAACAAGGAGGGACGCGAACGGCGTGAACGGGGAAGACGACGACAACGGGAAACACGAACACAACAACAGGAAGATGAGGACGAGGATGACAGCAGCAAAGGGACCATGAGGACGACAACAACAGGGACGACGAGAATGAGACGGCAAGGACGAGACGGCAAACGGGATGGCGACGACACCACGAACGGCACGGGGCCAACGGCCGTGGGCCACCACACAGGGATGGGGAGGACAACAACGAGGACAACAAGGACAACAGGGACAATGAAGATGGGGACAACAAGGACAACGACGATGACAGCGAGCACGGGGGCGGGGGCAGGGATAAGGACGACGGGACGGGGATGACGGGGACGACAACGACAGGATGAGGACGACGGGGACAGCAATGATGGGGATGACAACAATGGGGACGACAACGACGGACAAGGGCAAGGACGCGGAGGGGCATGGACATGAGGGAATACAGATATGTAATGGTTTTGGTCCCCCCTTCCTCTTCCCTTTCACCTCACCTCTTCCCTCTCCTCCTTCCCTCTCCTCCCTCCTTCTGCCCCATCTCCCCCTTGCCATCTCCTGCCCCTTCTCCCATTTCCTATCTCCTGCCCATCCACCCCCTGCAATCCCCACCTCCCCATCCACCTCCTGCCCCTTCTCCCCTTGCCCACCCCCTGCCATTCCCCCCCCCCTCCTCTCCTCTCCTCTCCTCCACCTCCACCTCCCTTTCCTCTCCCCTGATTTAATGTAGAATACCATGTATGTATTAATGTAGAATGCCATGTATTTAATTATTTCAAGTAAATGGCTCAATGTATATTATCTAAAATTATATACAGAATATATAGCCTGTGGGATGTCCCATCTACACTGTGGGACATCCCAACCAGCCAGTGGGACGTCCCATCTACACTGTGGGACATTCCAAAAGCTGACAGGGACATCTCTTCCAGTCTGTGGGATATCCCAGACATGCCTGTGGGACACTGCAGAGGTTGATGGGGATGTCCTAGACAGCCTTGTGGGACCCAACCAAGCTTCTGCAAGTCCCTCAACTGTAAGCCCACCTCAAGAAGCACTAATCTTAACATCAAATCTCTCCTATGCATATGTATCCCACTCCTTCTGTCTTTATAGGTAGAAATAACTGCTTTATCTCCAGTCCCTGCAACTGACCCAAAGGACAATCAACTCTGTGACACTTGATGGATATCTCCATCATTCTTGGCTATAAGATGTATTTTCCACAATTTGATCAACTGTTGTCTTATCTGGATTGCTATATTACAATCTTGTACTATGCTATAGCACCCATGGTACCTATAGTGGCCATGACAAGGCCTTGAAATCTACAACTAGACACTATCATCACTCAGAGTTTTCAATTCAATACCTAGGGATGGGACGTCCCAAATGCCCCCAGACACCCCCTCAGCCAGGGATGTCCCATGGGACATGGGACAAGACACACCACTCAATGTCATCCCTGGGGACATCCCACATATCATCCCAGGGACATGGGACATCCCAACCTATTGTCCCAGGGACAATGGTTTTATCCCAGGGCAGACCAGTGCTTTTACCAACATGTAGATGGTTCAGTACTAGGGCAGAGATGTAACTAGTTGTTCAGGATTAGTGGTAGCCTGAGGTGCAATTGACCCATCAATAATTACAGTCTTTTTGGAAACCTGGTCATTCCCTCTCCTCACTGCCTCCCCATCCTTGTCCCCCTGCCCACTCCCCCATCCCCCCCCTCCTCCCCTCCTGCCCATTCTCATCCCCTCCCCATCCACTTCCACTTCCCATCCTTGTCCCCCCCCTTCTCCCCCTCCCCCTCCCCATCTCTCCATTTCATTCTCCTCCCACACCCCCATCCTCCTACCCCTGCTCATTCCCCATCCATCCCCATCCCTCATCCCCATCTCCCATCCTCATCCCCATCCACCTCCCTCTCCCCTCCTTCCCCTCCTTCCCCTCCTCCCCCTCTCCATATCCAACTCCCTCCATTTCCTCCACACTCCTATTCCCATCCCCATCCTGACTCTAAATTGGAGTCACTACTCCACTGGCAGGTACTTACATATCCTATCTTAGTTTTCTTAACGGTCTTACTCATGTGAGACTAAGACAATTAAGATGAGTAAGTAGAATTCCTGTTTTACTGATGTTCTACAGAGTGACAGAAATAGACACTTTCACTAGATTTACTTTACTGAGTGTATAGTAAGATTGGCCTCATGCATATACAACAAATGTCACATGAAGTGACACAAATGTGACACATACTAATCTAAGTCCTAAATTAGAATAACGAAGGTTATAAGGATCAAGAGCAGAAATCTATCAGATAGCTAGTTTTGCCATCTCAATTTCTGGAAGTATACTTTCTGTGAGAACTCGATGACTCCTGTACCTTTTGGAAGCCCATGCAGCAAGCTTTCCATTAAGACCCATGCTGTAAAGCATCATAAAACAATGTGATTGCCAAGCATACCTAAGTTGACATCAGAAAATTGAGGTTGATCTGATATGAGCTTATAAAACCTGCTCTGACGAATAATTAATATCATTAGTTTTCATTATGACATGTCTCAAGGAAACCCAAATATTGTAAGTCTGTGTTGATGAAATTACATCATATCACACAACTTGATGTGGGTACAAGAGAATCTATGATATGTTTGACAAAATCCTATCAAATATATCAGAAATCTACAGGATCATGCATTTGTAGCTCTTTAGCCTGTAACAGCATTCTGTTTACACTTTTTTGTAGCCCAATTATGAAGATTCTCAACCCAAGACATGGGATTCCATTTGTGTTTGGACATGTGATAGACAAATTCAAAACACAAATTTGTCATTCACTCACTCAATTCAAGTTTATGAAAAAAATTTAAAATGATCATTATTTTTTGAATAAGAAATAAAAAATATCCCTAGTTTTCATTTAGCCTTTAATGGATTGTACCATTTGTATAACAATTTTCTCAATGTTGTCACACATTTTCATTCATGTGACATTTGTCATATATGAATGAGGCCAATCTTAGGATACAACCCTCACCCAGCAGGCACCTGTTTCAACCCTTTCAGGAAAAGGAGATTGATATACTATACAAAGTCAAATCCCAATTCTTCTGCCAGTTCCTGGCAGATATGCAAAGCAGTCTGCCAAACTAAACGACAAACAACCATCCTCCGAGATGAAAAGTCAACATTGTGTACATCATCCAATCGCCGCTGTAAAAGTGCCACAAAACCAGGTGGAATATGAGAATCTCCAACCTCACAGTTGACCTGATTCAGATTTTGAGGTTGGGTGAATTGAATGTCATGGATTTCCTGTTCCACTGCTTGGGCAACAGCTTCATAGTCAAGTCCACGTGGCCCATCCTCCAATTGTCCAAAAATGTACATGTCACGAGGGCTTCTCTCTCTTTCCCCTCGGAGGGACATTTTGTGATGATTCCAAGTATCAATCCATTCCATAAGATCAGTGTTGATGGCATCAAGGAAGAGCCAGTGGAGTAACCAGATGTGGGCCAGGTTGTTGGTGTCAAGATTGTCATTGCGTTCCAAATCCATGAAGAAGGTCTTCCACTTGCCACAAACACCTTGATTATAATCGCGCCATAAACGTTCAACACGGGTATTGTGAACACTCCTACAGATATAAAATGAGTGATCAACATGTTTCCTGAAGTGAGTATCAGGCTTACCTCCCCCAAATGTAGGAATTGCTTCCACGGATTTGTCCCATCCATCTAGCAACGTCAACATTTTCGACGCCATGATCCCCTCTTACCTTTCTGGGCACGCCATGCTGCAGACAATCGAGAAAAAGAATGAGAACCGTTGCCGCCCTGTTGTTGTTGTGTGCCCGACCACCAACTATAAATCTTGACTTGCCATCGACGAACGCATGTGTTACAATCTTGTAGGCGATAAGTCCTAGTCGAAAAATAGATCAACAGCCAGTATAATACCAGATTAGAGGAACCTGCACCGTGATGGCCATCATGATGCCAAACTGAATTCACCCCTGCCACAGTATATCGTCTTCGTTCAATGCGGCGATTATGAATGCCCTCCGGTCGCCCGTTGACTCGATAACATGAATCTGTGATCCGGCAACGAGGAATTCGTATCCCGTGGGAGCGGAGTGCACCGTCAATCATCCTCCCTCCAAGGTTTGGAGAAACTGTCAGAATTGCAGCAACGACCTGATCCAGGATTTCATCAGATATTTCTGAAAGCGCCGTGTGTTGGATCGGCCCATTCCAAACTTGAACCACATTTCCATCAGGTTGCTCGACATCAAGGAAAGGCTGTTGTCCGGCAGGTTGAAAACCGTACTCCAAAGCTCGTCGTCTGACTGTCCGCGCGCTGCACCCCAGGGAGCGCGCAATATGCGTGAGCCCTCGTGTTTCCAGCGCGAAGGCAAGAAAATATGGATCAATTTCGAATCGTGGGCGGCCTAATTCTCCAGAAACGTCAAGGCCAGCAACTATTAAGTCGAAATCATCTGGAGGGTCATCCATGGTGAAGAGCCTTTCGTCGAGTAATGAAACAATGCTATCAACGTTATGACGCAATGTGTTGAATTCGTCCACCGAAAATACATTTATGTGCTGAACGTGAAATTGTCGTCAGCAGTAGGAAGGATCATACAATAGTACCGAACCGTACCAGGTCGGCCAGAGCCATAAATCTCAAAACGTCCCCTCGCAGGGATTCAAGTTCGTCTGCATTTTGCTGTTGCGCTGTCAATGCAACGCGGGCACGATCGGCCAAAGCTTCGTATTCCCCACGAAAGTTGTTCAGTGTCCAGTCCATGATTCAAAGGTAGGCGTGAGAGCCGTTCCAAAAAGCGGTTGTAGGCGCGTTGTAGTTGACTGCCCTTCGTTCTCTGGAGCAACCTCCGCAACACCTCGTATCCGAACGACAGCAAACCAGTACGAAATTCGGGTGAGTATGTTTTACAATTAAATTATTAATAACAAGGTTGAATGTTCTGGGTACCACGTCAGCAAGAGCATACGTCGGTTCATGCAGTTTGCGTGTTTCAAACTAGTTCTGTTTCGAAATTGTTTTGAAAGGAGTAAGTCAAGATTAATTTGGTGGTATGTAATCAATATAACATCCATACTCCATCAAGGGAAATCAATTGGCAATTCGGCTTTTAACCTGATTGTCCTCTTTGGAGAAGCTTTGAAGAATGTCTTCTCGGCGGTCGCCCCTCCATCGTGCAAGAGATGATTGTAGTCCTGCCACTTCCAGGGTACCCCCTGCACAGAAGGCAAGCCAGGGCTCTAGAATTTCTGCAGAAGCAGTGTCCAAGGCACGGATATAATCAAGATCAGTAGGGAACCCCTCTTTTCCAAAAGCAGCCGCACAAAATATCCACGGCGTAATGGGATCAGGGGTGAGCTTGAGGGTGATGAGGTGGAAAGCTGACCAGAAACCTGCAACCCAGAATAAATTTTCGCGATGAGGCGAGGTCACTTGCAGGAACGACGGATGGTAGAAATTGCCACGGAGGCCAAATATGGGCAAGTCGTGCGTAAGCCTGTTTAACCCTGCTCTCAGTACTGCACGAGAAGGACCAGACCCAAGACCACGCAAGGCTTGTGGTTCTGCTAATCCACTGGCCCCGGATATCAGCAATAGACACCGTTAAGAAAAACCACCCTAGCTTACATTTCAATGTCGTGCCACCGCTGGATAAATGATAGTAATGGTGATACCTCACAAGTCACACCATCTGGTGGCATAAACTGGGCTCTTGAACGATGGCACTCGAGAAGAAGTAGCAATGTTTCAGCGACTGCTTCTGCTGTTGGACCAGAGACTGCAAGTCCCGTACGCCGCTCCGCTTCAGTATAGACTTCGTTCTGCCATGTATTTACCTCGACGATGCTTGCCATTGGAATCGTAAAAACAGGCAGAGTCGCCGACACCAGTGGTACGGTAGCATTTACAATTTGGGGGCGTGTTCCCGCCAAGATCAAGCGGGTATTACGACTCGGCGATGCCTGATCCGACGGTGTCTGGCGCCATGAGTCGATGGTCAAATCTACCTCATCACTTTGAGATCCATCCACCGTTTCATCAGTGAGGTGAGCCTATGGTGATGTGAGCAATAATCCTGAACAAAATGACGCAATCGTCCTACGTCATCTGGGTTGCTGACTCTTGTAATCGCCGACCCACTTGCAGGCGGATTTCCCTCTAAGACCGGACCAATTGGGTTATCCTATAAATACATAAGCAAATATGCAAGTCTACGTTATAGGAAAACCTGACCTTGGGACATTCAGCGGTGCAGAGTCCCTCCCTGTTGTCGCGGGTAGAAGATATAGCTTGTAGGTCCCTCCAGACCTTCCATGGAAAGCAATGGTGACTTGTGTTTTGCCCCAAGATTGGACCGAATAAGTGCCGATAACGGGGTGCTGGAAACCATGGTGAATACATGGAATTAATGGGGACCAATAAACCTACCGAAAAAGAGGAGACCATGTTGAGCGTTCTCTTCAGGATTACTGACTAATTGCGATGTCTTCCTTAGTTCCGCAGCAGTGAATTTGCTGGCCGTGAGGTCTGATTCGATAAATGAGCGGCGGATCACTTGTCGGCCTTTGTTTGGTTTTAATAGGAATGTGGGACTGGTGAAATAACCGCTTGCAATTCGATTGGGTGCTGAGGCGGCGGAGATCTCATGTCTGTGGAGATGATCTGAGATTTGTTGCTCAACCAGTCTCCAGACTTCCCCAGCACAAGGAAGGGAGAGGATAAATGTAAGTTTATGTTCCCGGAGAGTGGAAATGATTTGCTCGATGTCAGATAAGCCAAAGTAATACAATGGGCTGTCTTCGTGGCCAACCTATGAGAGTATAAACCTCTTGAGGCTGAGCGGAATGATGGTCTGACTTACCTGAAATGGCAGCAGAACAGCCAAGAATTCAACAGAAGACGGAAAATTATCCTGTACTGTAGTCGTGAGAGACGTAGGTAACCGTTGTTGCCCTCGCCCAGTCGCCTGATCTGTACGACAATGGTTATTCCTATTGGGACCTCGGTGGTTATTCGCTCCGCCAGCTCTTGCCCCCCTTTGTGCCGGTTGGCCATTTGCTCCTTGTCCAGAAGCTCGGCCACCATTCCGACGGTTGCCAGTACTGAAGGCTGTGTTAGCACGGATCCTCTGTAGAGAAACTTCGCGATTGGCAAGAGCACCACTAGCAACATCAGTCACAGCCAAGGAAAAAGCGGTCAGAGGGGGTCGAGATGACGTAAATTCTGCGATCTGTGGGACAACAGGTCGATTGTTGGCAGTTGCGACTGGTTCCAGTGAAGAGGCCATCGGCTGGGTGACAGGCACTGGCACAGAGCTGCAAAAAAGAGTCGGGATAGCGGGATAGTCTGACCAAGGCAAAACTTACTGTAAGGTGCGATGTGAGAGCCACGAACGAGAGCAGAGACATATCATCTGAGCGTTAAAGGGACCAGGGGTTGACTGGTAAAAGCGAAAGTAGTCAGTGTCACTGTAGTTATCAAAAGAGTAGCGGGGGTTACTGGGTAGAATCCACCACATTCCGTGGCAGGCAGACCTCCCCGAGAGTTCGAGTAGGAGTTTGGGGCTAACATCAGGTGTTGCCACCATTGGTGACCGCACAAGCAATTTTCTGTTGGACATGTGGGTCGCTGTAGTACCAAACGTGAGTAGCACGGTCATGGTGGGTCAAACAAAAAACCTGTTGGACGGCAGCATTCACGAATCCTCCACATTCACAGTTCGAACGCTGGCATTCCCCTCTACCGTCAGATTCATACATTGCAGTAGATGATAGTGGGGAAAGCCGATAAGTACAAGGTCCAACTCGCTAGAAATGACAGGTACTACGTGTTGGAATAGTGGCCAAGCAGACGTCAACACAACTTCGAATCACAATATCTCCACAGTTTTCTGTGCAACTGCTTTCTCTGCATGCCGCTCAACAATCCGGCGAAGCCATGGGAGGAGCGTATCATCTTCTGCGTCGAACAGCTTATTGGCAACCCCAAGGAATTCGGGGTCCTCGATTGGTACCTGATGTGTGATGGTGGTGAGGTCCGTGTGTCGTCCTGTCGCATCAAGGCTAATGATGCCTAACGCAAATATGTCTGGGCCTCGAGTTTTCATGCGGAGCTGCACGGCTCTAGTACAACCCGGACGGAGGCGGTCAAGGGTAGTGATCGACATAATAGTGGCTGAGATGAGGCGGAGGTGGCGCCAGTCAGTTAGAGATAGGCGGGGATCAGGTTGGACGATAAATAATACACAAGAGCGGTCCGCAACTGCACGAATAGCATTGATTCTACGGGGCCCAAGTGGAATTCTATGCAGTCCCATCCAGCATGTTGCCGCGAAGATAAGCCATGGTTGGTTGTGGTATGCAAATCTCAATGCAACTGCAGAGACGTCGCTGGCGGGCGGAGCACACAATATTTTATGCACAGGTTCATCTAATTTGGCGCAAGTAGCGTTCTGTAAGACGGTGAGTCACACGATGTGCTCAGTGGGTTACAATGAAATAGAACGTACACAATAGGTTTTGGCTTTACAAACAGAACAGACCTGTCGATCTTGCGGCCTTATGATGGCAGAGCAGTAGCCGCAAGCACGGTGCGAATGGGTGGTCTCAGACTGATGTAAATTCTATGTGAGCTGGGATATAAGCCGCTCAAGCCGGTGATCTGTACGCACCATTCAAAGACGATGACACTGGTCAAGTCCAGTACCAAAGTGAGGAGAAGCGAATGCCACCACTTGTACGATGCAACCCCGCACTTCCGCATGTGAAATGGGGTCTTAGATGAAACCATTAGTATGTTTTACGCCATATACGGTCTAGCTTGTCATTAATGCTGCCATCAGTAGGTCAATAATCCACATTCTAAGATAGGATTGTCAGACTTTTGTCGCCGCTAAGAACAGAGATGGGTGGGCGAAGTGAAATCGTCGGCATGTCTCAATTAAATCAAGCCCAAGGTTGAATAATCTAGGTACCACGTCAACAAGGGCAATGTTGCTTCATGCTGAACCAACGGCCTCAACCCTCGTTTGCGTGTTTCAAACTAGTTCTCTTTTGGTCTATCGCCGATCCCATGGGTCGGATTTTCGAATTGTTTTGCAAGGAGTAAGTAAAAGTTCCTGTAAAAATCAAATTGATGGTAATTAATATAGAAATCGATCAGCAATTTGTTGCAGGATCCTTTTAAACTGGTCGGTCCGACTTTTTGGAGAAGTGTTGGAATGTCCTCTACTCGGCGGTCACCTCGGCGACCCCTCCGTCGTGCAAGAGATGACGAATTCGCAGTCCTGCCGCTCACTCAGCGTCCCAGGCTAGGGCCGGTTCAAAGTCCCAGGCGAGGTGATATTCAAAATGACAAAGACAGTGATGTTAGTCTCGAAAGTGGGTACACTTCATTCATGGAGCAGTGATCCGCTAAACATATTTACTTGTGCGTCACAGTTCTAAGCGATTTCAGCGACGCAGGTAAGATCAACTTATCGGCCTTTTGATCTCATGCTGAACTCGGCATGTGAAGATGTTATGCCTTATCCCTGTGCGCAACCTTCTGGTCAGCGCAACCCAATTTCAAGACGTGCGATGAGCATTTCGAGTACAAGTAGTTCAGGTATAGTCATTTCTCGCCCTTCCATCTCAACTTAAACTCATTTAAACCTTCAAGAAGTGCTCATTCAACCTGCCGACCAGGGCAACTGCCAACCAGGATGTCTTGGTCAGCCAGTGAGAGGTGATTCTGGGGAGGAAACTATTGTTATGAGTCACTTGGATCTGTTGGGCCGGCCAGACCCACTCATTTGGGGGAGGTAAGTCATCATCTCTTTCTGCCCCACATATGCTCATCACTCATCACGTTCTTGGATATTCCAGAAGTGTCCCAAATAAGCGGGTAGAGCAGTTGTGGGCCAGGGTTATGTCAAGCTGCCATGAGAGGGTAGAGTATGGATACGATTTGTTAGCTGAAAGCATGTAAGGCGAGTGATAAACCAGTTCAGTAGTTAGTTAGGAATACGGTTTGCGGGAATCATATCACTCATATGGTTCAAAACTATACAGTTGGTTGCATAAAGATTGAGAGAAACACAATCCGCAAAAACTTGCCTTGCAGAAATGCCCGTCTTGAGCCATTCCTATGATACATGACTTTGCAACATTGAACCAGGATATCAAATTTTTGAGTCTTCATTGACTTTACGCCCTGCACTCCAGAATATTCGCAGGGTTTGCATCCATTCCAGAAGGTCCTCAAAAAATAAAGGTGAACTCAGAAATAGATACTATATGCATCACAGTAAGCTGGGCCTCATAATACGACTACTGACGTTGCATGCGAGGGATTTGCTCTGTCAAAGTGCAATTGGGTATCTTCACTGTGATCCACATTTGCCGACTGTGGTTGAATATTGGAAGCAGAGTTGACATGCATGGTTGGCATCTCGAAACGGGTCATTATTTCAAATTATTGAACCTATCGAGGAACATTTAGACCAACCTTGTCAATAATAATATAAAGCAAATGAACACAACAGTGGTCCAGCAACTCCATTCTCCAGCAGAATTCCAAGAGTTCTTTTGATGGTGAACAGGGGTTGACATATATACTTCCCAGCTTGTCAGTCAAGACATTGGCCAAAGTTGCAACACACATCAGCAAATCTACAAAATGGCTTTTCGGCACTTTTCATACTTTTAAAAGCTGTTTAAGTTCCTAAGCAGCTCAAGCTCAAACTACTTTTCTACGCTATGTCCATTGCTTAGAAAACTATCCAGCTTTTCAAAAGAGGGCAAAAAGTGGCTCAAGCGGCCAAATGTTTTCAAGACGAACAATGTGTCTAAAAGAGGTGTCAAACGATAAAAAGGTGTCGAAAAGAGGCGCTCGAAGATAAAAGAGGTGTCTGGATAAACAAGTGTCGAAAAGATGTGCTCAAAGATAAAAGAGGTGTCCTAAGATGAAAAGGTGTCCAGAAGAGGTGTTTGAAGATGAAAGAGGAGTGTCTGAAGAGCCGAAACAAGATGAGACGACGCCACACACCAAACCAAGACCCAAGGATATCAATCCATATTGATGTCGCCATCCAATGAATTATCTGTGGATGGAAATTCGACCTTTACTGTGACTTGCTTGAGGTCGTCATCATCATCTTTGATCACATAGTCTTCTGAATCTGACGAATCAGGAATTTCAATGACAGTCGTCAGCACTTTCTTTTGCTTGGAAAGAGCAGCAGCTGTTTTGTATATCTTCTTCCACTGGATGTCATTCAACTTCTTGACGAGCTTTACGAGGTTCGACGTGGATTTGATGGTAACATCACGGCCATCCTGCCTCTGAACGCGATCACCCCAATTGGTTTTGGAGAAGAATCCAGGTGGACCAGTAGGTACCACTTTCTCTCCGCTCTCCCAAAACACAAGAGCACGTATACCCTTGTTGGAAAGATGAGAATTAGTAACACTAGTAATTGCAAATGAGAGATACCGCTTGTAGAGAAAGCACAAGAGCCGACTCGGCATTCTCAGTCATGCACTTGGATGACTCAATGTTTGAGATCGAAGTGAGGTGAGTTGCGAAGGTGTATGCAACAAGATAGGATTGAAATATTCCCTGCATATGCTTTGATTAGTCACTTCATTGCTGTGATAGAGGGAAAACAAACCACAGGCTTCTTGCCATCCTCATACTCTTTATAATAAAAGGGGTGTGACTTATCAGTTTTGCCAAGCATCCACTTTGCATATTCGACGCAGTCTTTGGCCTCATCTATCTGCAATTCTTTGAAAATATTCCCAATGGCAGTAAGTGCTGCAACACCAAAGTCATGGTGCCAGGACACAATTCGATCGGTAGCCTTATTAGTATAATTGTAAGCATATATTGATGGTATAAGAAGGGGGTACTTGCTAATTTAGATACGACATCATAGAGGCAGTCATCCATTTGGGAACCATCATCAGGATTTGTTCGGCTCCAGGCAAAACGAATTTCCATCTCAGGAATGGGGTCCCACGGCCCTATCGTAGAGGATCCCATTGCTTCACAGAGGAAAGGGGCCACAGACAGACGAAATCCTTCTTGATACGGGTAGGGCAGATAAGCCATGCCAATGTCTTCTTTTTTAACTTGTGATTTTGACCACGAGACTTCGACTTTGGTTCTGGTAATTTCACATTCGGGGTGATTTTTGCAATCATATTAACCTATGGTATCATTATATTATCTGGCGGTAGCAATGAACAAATGGAAGACACACCTGGTTTTCTTTCTTCACAGAGCCACCGCTGTAGTAGTGAAACGGCTCAGCCTTGGTGGAACCTTTGTTACTGAGAATGGTGCTCTCAAAACGGTCAGCCTCGTTATCATCATCAAAGGCGGAGATAGGCTCATCGTGATTGCCTTTCCCCATGGAGGATTTAAATTTGGTTGCTGATGTGAGAATGGTGCGTGCTGAGACAATTGTGTTTTGAGACTCGGCACGATGCCAGTTGGGGTGGAGCCCCTCGAACTTGGAGAGTTTGGGCTTCTTTTTGGCAGGGCTAATTGACGTGTGGTTAATGAAACATACTAAAATATGGAAAGAGAATGTCCACGTACACCACAATGGCACTGTTGGGTGCATCGGATTTGACCTTCCTGTCAGCGGGGCTACATGTACAAGGAGCAGGTCATAAGAGGAAAAACAGTGATCGATGAGACATAAACAAGGCAGGGAAATACGTACATAGTAGAATTGACTTCATCAAGGGGTCGTTTGCTTGTCTTAGTTTGTTCTGATGCACGTTCATCCATCACACGCGGTCGAAGCTCAACCTTGTTCTGCCCTTTCTTCTCCTTCATCAACCGCTTTCTTTCCTCTTCTTGTGTACGTTCTTCCTCAGAATCCTCTACAACAGAGAGGTTCGCCTTCTTCACAGTGACACTGGTGTCACCGCTAGCATTCACATCCATCTTATTCAGTGCATCCTTTTCGTTGGCTCCTTTATCAATGCAAATCAGTCTGTGGCTCTATACTCACAAGAATCTCACCTATGGTAGACGTCTTGCTATTAGCTACCTTTCGTGCCACTTTAGCCTTCGTCGAGACAGGTGGGTGGTCAGTATTGATATCATTCTCTTTATCCTTTTGCATCATCTTGTCCTCAAGTTTTGCAAGTGCCTTGACGCCATCATCAATGGCCTTTTGCTTGTTTTCCTTGTCTTGTTGTTTTTGAGCTTTTTCAGCTGCGACAACTGCTGATGACCTCCTCGGTGCAGGCATATCAGGTTTGCCAGGTGCAGCCAAACGGTTAGGCCTGAGACGCATTTCGAGAGCAGGTGCAAGAGATGAAGTGATTTTTGATGGCATGCTGAGGCGAAGTGATGGTGCGATGAAAAAAAAGGGACACATATGTCAAATTGACTTTGAAAACAATTCCCGACCCTGACTATCTATATGCGGACTTGAACTTATTTAACAGAAGTCATTTCCTTTAAGTCGTTCAACTTCGCCCATTTTGCATCATCTCACCGGCAAAATTATATCATGAAGCCTAGCCGCAAAACCTTCAGACCCCCCATTTTCATTTGTCCCATACCAGGTTGCGGAAGGGCTTGCTGATCAACAAGCGGGCTCACAAGGCATACCAATGCTGTACACAACTTACCCCAAGGGACATCAAATCTCAGCTATGAATCCCCTTCACCGCAGGGCTCTCCACTGGCTCACTTTTCTGATACACCATTTCCTGTGGAGGAAGTGTCACCATCGCCACCACCGACTCCTCATTTGGAATCTCCACTTTCTTCCTGCTCTGTTTCCCCAGCCAATGAACTTGAAATTCCTCATCAGCAATCATCCCCACCGCCCACTCGAGGTCGATCAACCGTTTCCCACCTGATTATTGATGGTACTCCATGTGATATCCATGGCCAAGATCTTCCACCTGGCACTCCCCCTCCCCCCCCTGAAGAATGCATGAACGACGGTTACTTTCCTTTCAAGGATCAAGCCGAATTTGAATTCGCCGACTTCATTTATCGGGAGGAGCAGATGTCAGGAAAGAAATTCGACAGATTGTGCGATCTACTTACTGCACTTTACCCAGACAAGGACCCTCCCTTTGCCAATCATTCAGATTTATATGCAGCCATTGATGCTCTACCACAGGGAGATATCCCCTGGAAATCTTTTTGTATTTCATACAGTGGAGGATGCCCAGATGGCCCCATCCCTTCATGGATGTTGGCTGAATATGAAGTTTGGTATCGTGACCCACTCGAAGTGATGGAAAGTCAGATTGGCAACCCTGATTTTGCGAATGACTTCGATTTTGCACCAAAGCAAGTCTTCGATGAGAATGATAAATGTGAATATACGGACCTAATGTCTGGGAATTGGGCTTGGAACCAAGCTGTACGATCGTCTATGCCTATCATACTGGCATGATCTGACAATGCAATTTTTGTTTTTGGTAGGACATTATCGCAGGGGATGAGGAAACCCATGGTGCCATGTTCGTGCCAGTGGTCCTTGGCAGTGACAAAACGACAGTATCTGTTGCAACAGGGCACACTCAGTACTATCCACTCTATGTATCATTAGGAAATGTCCACAACAATATCCGTCGTGCTCATCGCAATGGTGTTACTTTACTTGGCTTTCTTGCCATCCCACACAGTATGCTATACTCAGATTAAATGGTAGCAAATCATGAGATTAACTATTTCCTTCAGCGACATGGCAATATGCAAAAGCTGAAGATTTCCGTCAATTCCACCGACAGCTATTCTACACTTCTATCCATGGAATTCTTTTACCCCTTCGACAACATATGCTTGCCCCTAGAGTCATGCGATGTGCTGATGGACACTTCAGGCGAGTTATATATGGTTTAGGCCCATATATTGCAGACTACCAGGAACAGGTTTTCCTGTCCTGCATTGTCTCTGGATGGTGTCCTCGGTGACTTATTCAACATCCTTCCTTGTAATGAATGCTAATAATCTACCCAGCTAGTTGCACTGCACCTGCAAATGATTTAGATTCTCCCACAGCTGGTCGACGTTCACATGAGCATACAGAGGTGGCCATGGCATGCGCATCCCTTCGAGAGCTGTGGGAAAACTATGGGATAGCGGGTGATCTCATCGTGAGTTTATCAGAAATCTCCCAAATACCTACATATTTAGATAATCCTCAGCCCTTCACCAGTGGATTTCCACGGTCCGATATTCATGAACTCCTATCGCCAGATTTGCTTCACCAGCTCATCAAAGGTACCTTTAAAGACCATCTTGTTGCCTGGGTCGTAGAATACATTGAGAGCACGAACACTGCAGCTGAAGCGGCTCGAATACTAGCCGATATTGACTTACGGTAAGCAGATTTGCTTGCAATGAACTATTACTGACCACACTGTGATTGTAGAATTGCAGCTGAGCCACCTTTTCCAGGGCTGCGCCAATTTCCAGATGGCCGTGAATTTAAGCAATGGACAGGCGATGATTCAAAAGCACTCATGAAAGTATGGACATTTTTTATGTTGATACAAGACCACAGAATTTACAGAACCACAGGTATTCCTTCCTGCAATTGCCGGTCATGTTCCCAGTGAGATGGTCCAAGCAATCAGTGCATTACTTGACTTTTGTTATCTTGTTCGCCGGCCGGTTATCACTGAAAGGACTCTGGTAGCTATTGAGGAAGCTCTTGCACATTTTCACCAATATCAAGAGATCTTTATTGAGGTTGGGATCCGATCTGATTTTTGCCTTCCACGACAACATTCCCTGAACCATTATCAATATCTTATCCAAATGTATGGTGTGCCGAATGGCCTATGCTCTTCAATTACCAAGAATAAACACATTAAGGCTGTCAAAGAGCCTTGGCGACACTTGAACCGACATGACGCCCTTGGGCAGATGCTTATTATCAACCAGCGCCTAAATAAACTAGCCGCTGCCCAGGTCGCCTTTACCAGCCATGGGATGATGGAAGGCATTTGTGTTCCTTCGATCCACCATCCCAGTTCAGCACAATTTGCCAACCCAGAACCCAGTTGTCTCCAGCCCGTTAACCTGGTCGGTATAGCAGAGCTAGAAAATGACGAGGAGAATGATGCAAGTGATGCTGATGGTCCAAAGTGCATCGCAGATGTCAGGTTGGCGAAAGGCCATGGTATGACAGTCACTTGTCGGCATGTGATGTATCTTGACAGATAATCCAGTGCATGGTCTACCCCGGGATATCGATGACCTCAGAAAACATATTGGACAGCTAGACCTTCGTAATCTACTTGAACAGTTCCTACATGAACAACAAGGCCTAAACTTGCCTGTAGGCGTGGCCAAAATGCAGTGCATCCAATGGAACGAGTGACTAGCAAAGTTTATGTGTATCCTTCTGCCATTGCGACCTACTATTCACCAAGTGATCTATCTGGTGTGGGCGGCATGCACCGGGAGATTATATGTGCAACCCCTTCATGGCACAAAGGTCCTCCCCGTTATGACTGTGTTCTTGTTGAACATGACCAACAACAGGAGGGTTTTCGGGGACTGCATGCAGCCTGAGTATTTTGTTTCCTTGCCTTTAAACATCATGGAACCACATACCCTTGTGCCTTGATCCAGTGGTTCTCTCAACTTGATAATGGACCATGTGAGGACACTGGGATGTGGATCGTAAAGTCTGATGCAGATTACCCAACAGAAATGATTCACCTGGATTGTATCCTCCATAGCATACACCTTATTGAAGTGGCAGGAAAGAACCTCCTTCCTGAAGACTTTACCTGCCATGACTCACTGGACATGTTTCAATCATTCTATGTTAACAAATATGCTGACCACCATTCTCACGAAATTGTTTTCTGACTCCAAGTTACTTTTATGAGCCTGAGCGCCTTGGAGTCAATCTGCTACAGTCATTGTTGAATCCAATGCCAAGTTTTCCGGTGCCATGGTTCTGGTCCCGATGATGAATCGAGTGACTGGAACCGGAACTGGGTGTCTACCCAGGAACTCCAAGGAGGTCAAGATCAACACGTTGTGCAAGATTCTTGTATTGACGATCAATGGAAACTCTCAAGTGAGCTTAACCTTTAGTGACCATGTTGTCTCCCTTAAGCTCTAACATGACTGTTATACAATTCAGCCGATGTTGTTGATGCCGATCATCCAATATGTTATGCCGTCATGAAACAAGAAATTGAAAAAGCTGCTCCACTTTTATTGGGAAGTGTGCCCAAAGTATGACGAGAATGGGAAACTCAAGCAGGAGATCCTTGTTGTGTACGTGTCATATACTGCTCTGTGCATAACACAAGGCTGAAACCACCTACAAAGCAATGCTATTCGGAACGACCTTGTGAGTTTCCTGTTGATCGATATTATCCTTCGCTAGCAACATCCCAACAAATACATCTGTGGAGCAACCCTCTGTTTTCTCTAAAAGATTTCCAAAGATGCCAAACTTCTCAAACCACTTATCCCCACTTGCCAGTCCTGCCTTGAGCACTGCCATTCCTATGTCTGCAAGAACGCCGTATTCACGGTCTATTCCATCTACCGCGAGTTTGAACACCTCATCCCTGACGCACCTGAGCTTATGCAAACCTTCCTTGCTGCCGAGACCGATGCAACTTGTAAACACAATGCGTTCATATTTCTCTCACATCGCTCCATTCCAAAAGCCACCGAATGGATACTAGGTGTATATGATCATATAACAGGCCTTGATGAGTTGTTGCAAATGAGCATTACAGAAGTTATTTGGATAGACAGCAAAAATAACGGTACGCATTGAGTGAGTTCTTTTATAATTATAATTATTATGAAGTGGCTGAAATTTTTCAGGCTCGCTATATACAATGTATATTTGATCTTCTCAATGCTTCGTCTCATGCGGTGAACTATGAGGCTGTGACTACGCTTACCATGCTAACACAAAATCCAGCCACCGTGAAAGGTGCGAATTTGCCTTATCCGCAAACCTAAGTTGCCTTCAGATTCTATGACGTCAAGCTTATCGTCTTAGACCGTCTACACTGCTTGCGCTCGCAGCACGGGCATCTGCTTGATGGCCTCATCATGGATGTCCTTCAAATCCTTTCAAGGTACATATTTATCAAAATTCTCGTGAACCCTGCTCATACCATCAGCCAGCAGTGCGGACATGGAGGTTCGCCGCAAAGCTATCAACATCATCTTGAGCTTGACGTCGAGTCAGAATGTTGAGGACGTCATGCTGTTCCTGAAGAAACAACTGCAAAAGACGCAAGAACAGGACTATGAAAAGGTGTGTACACGGTATTTATAATTGACAGAATCATTGAGCAAGCTTGGGGAAAGGCCGAGTGTCAAGAAAATCTTCGTAAAGTATACTCAAATGCTTAGCGCTAAGGACTCGGAGGTTCGTATAGTATAGCCTTGCCACGTGCTTCATTTCTCCTGACATTCATCACAGAAAAAAGCAGCGAGAAAAAAGCAGCTGAAACTTCTAAACCCCCATTGTGCAAGTTGATGACTTGCTCACTTTCAGGCAGTTCTCGAAAAAAGCAACCAATAATACTATAGACGTTGCCAGTGGTTATCCGGCCATATGATACTTATAAATATTGCTTTTGAAACAAAAAGGGGAGAAAACTCCCAAAGCTTTAAGGGATAAAGGGGAAGTGTGAGAAGCTGCAAGGCTTTAAGAAAAGTAAAAGTGCAAAAGTGGGAGAAGCTGCAAAACTCCCAAAGCTTTAAGAAAAGTAGAAATGGGAAAGGGGGAGAAGCTGCAAAACTTCCAAAACTTTGAGAAAAATAAAAAAGGGAAAGAGGAGAAGCTGCAAAACCTGCGGAAAAGCTCTTCGAAAAGTAAAAATGAAAAGTGATAAGTAGTTAAAAAAAGCCCAAGTGGCGAAAAGAGCCCAAAAAGCTACCTGTAGATTTGCTGATGCACTGGAGGAATGCTGACAGTGAGTGATGATCATCCACTCCCGCAATACTCCGACAGGATGGCAGGAGGTGAATATGAGAGCCTCTGAGGAGCCAGGAAGTTTAGTCAACATTTTAGCAGTTGGAGATTGCTGGTTCTGTGCAAAAATTGAACCAAGAAGTGGAGGATTCTCTGGGTTAAGGTTACGTTCAAGGTAAAGACATCATATATTCTTCAAATCTGGAGATCTAGAAGCAAGGCAGACTGGATAGGGTGACCTTCTCCAGCTGATAATGGATTCAATGGGATTGATGCAGGACTAGGACGCCAAATTGGACTTGAATCACCTTGCTGATTTCACTCTCAGTCTTGTTCTCCCAAGGGTTGGAATGAAGGGACTGACTCAGCCAACCCATGTTTCCCTGATGCTACTAGTGTATTTCAAAGGGTATATTTGCATACTACCAATGCCACAAACATCACCTGGTGTTAAATGGACATGATAAACATTCACTTGCCCTGAAAACATTGGGCAGTCGTGAATAGAGACATTATCTCCAGGAATAACACCTTCATGACTGCATGTAATTCATGGGTAGGGATAGCTGGTACTCTACCCACCACTGCTCCACCCACATAACATACAATCTGTTGTCAACTTTAATGCCAGATTTTTTGAGTGAGTGAAGCTGGAGAGATGAAAGAGTAGCCATTTTGGCTATGTGTATGAAACACTGTGGCCCAGATCCCAGGGGTCTGTAGTGAATAGTTTGGTTTTCAACTCCATACACAAACAACTATCTGGCCTTTCCATAAAACAATATACATAATATATATATAGTTGCATGAGCTTTGTTGTAGAGAAATTTTGATCATAGTGTGACAATATATTCGGTTGGAAAAGTTGTATGACATTCTGTGACATTGATTTTCATTACATATCCAAACACTCTAAGTCAGAGTTGATGTCTCAGTCAATGCCTGACAGCTAAATCTCTCACTCTAAAAATTAGAAATGTAGTTATATAGTTTAGATACAAGTTCATATCTGTACCAAGCATTAGAGGCAAGGAACCTATAGATCAAGTTCAATATGACCCAGAAGAAAAGATTTGCACTTCTACTACTGTAATAGTAAATATATTTAGTGGATCACTGCTCCATGAATGAAGTGTACCCACTTTCAAAACTAACATCACTGTCTTGGTCATTTTGAACATCACCTCATGTGGGACTTTGAACTGATCCTAGCCTGGGATGCTGAGTGAGCAGCAGGACTGCAAATTCATCATCTCTTGCATGATGGAGGGTCTGCCAAGGTGACTGCCAACCAGGTTAAAAGGCTTCTGCAACAAATTCCTGATTGATTTCACTCTGGCCTTGATGGAGTATAGATGTTATATTAATTACCATCAATTTGATTTTGACAGGAATGACTTACTCCATGCAAAACAATTTCGAAAATCTGACCCACAGGACTGGTGATAGACCAAAAACAGAACTGGTTTGAAACACATAAGTGATGTAGTCCCTCATTGACATGGTACCATTGCCCTCCAGGGTCATGGTCTATTTGACTTTGGCATTACCATTTGTAGTGTTGGTCCTAACTGACTGATTGTGTTATGCATGACAAACTTGAAATCTTAGTGGCTACATCATATATCACCATTAATAACAATGTTGAGAACAAAATAACTGCCCATTTCCCCCTCTTGTGTTCACACTATGATCTGCAATGGTTGTGGTGCAGACTTTCCCAGGCTTCTCACTGAGACTTGTAAAATGTGTCTTGATTTGGAGGGCAAATCCACTTCTGAGAAGGCTTCTCTCAGGGAGTGCTAACTTGAACTTACATGCCTGGATTGTAAATTCTCACAAAAATCCAGTTGAAACCACAGTGCAATTCCTGTAGATTGGTTTATTCAAACATGACAAAAATAGTGTGCAATAGCTGTCTAGGATACTTTGGTGAGATTACTGTAATGCACTCAACCAGATCACTGGTATATCCATAGTGATTGTACCAGTGACTCGTCCACTGGATGCTATTCCTGAATGAGGGTACCAGGTTTTGCAGAGCAACCTACAGGCACTGCTGACACTGCACTATTTTGCACATGGGAAAATCATTGTAAAATTATTAGCAGCTTGTTATAATTTTGCAACCAATTTTGTAGTTGCAAAATTCAATCCAAATATATCCTTTTGTCACTTATTTTTCATTTTGCACCCTTCAAAATGAAAACAAAGGAACAAAAGGATATATTTAGATTAGATTTTGCAACTGCAAAATTGGTTGCAAAACACTTCAGTCACCTCCCGCCACACTGCATCCAGCTTGATTAATTTACTGTACAGAATCAAGCTGAACGCTATGGCATTTGTGGTAGCTGCCACTCATGGCACCTGCCATCTGTCAGCTGCCAGGTCCATGGCATCTACCAAAGCACCTATATTAATGTCACAGAGTACCAGGGGTACCACTTGTCTCTGTTCTTCCTGTGATCTTTTAGATTATGCCTTGACAAATATCATTGCAATGCAGCATATATATTCAGATCAACTTAGTACTTATTCAGTTCTTTATTTTACATTCTCAAATTCAAATTCGTGCTCTCATGTTTCTTTCAAATTAATTATCCCCACTGCTGTAAACAAAATCTTTATCCCAATAACAGTATAATCATACAATCAAATATTCAACATGAAATGTTGTACAAATACTTTCTATTTGTCTATTTTTCCAAATCCATCATTTTTCCTTATACATATTGCATCTTCTGCTGACCATTGTATTGCTTCTAACATTTCATAGTCCACTTCATTTTCCTTCCGACCTCCCCTCCCCACCTCTGACACATTTTATTCGACTTTCCATCAATGCCCCACTCTGGCATTCAAACCAACATCACCAATATACCACCTTGATGAAAACTCATTTCATGTATATTGGCTTTCAAAATCAGATGATCCCCATGATTCAGGCATTGGATAGTGTGGGGGTATAATCTGAACTTTGGCTTGCCAGACAATGCAAAGTTTACAAAGACAGGCAGCTTCATTACATATCTGGCATTTGCTATTATATATTTGGCAGCTGCCATGGCTGCACTGGCAGCTGCCATGGCCCCACCAACAGCTCCCATGGCCTCACCTACTGCCCAAATTTCTTTACTTGTATTTTCATCTCTATGATGGTATTTAAGTAGCTGCATGCTCAGAAAATACCTAACAGTATAATACAGCACAATATTCAAGATAAAATATTAATACAATGTTTACAAACACTTTGCACTTGTCTATTTTGCAAAGTCAATAATCCTATTCATCATAAACACATTCTTCTTCTGACCATTCTGAAACTTCTTCCATTTCATAGTCTGCTTCATTTTCCTCCTCATATTCTCCCATCCTTAATACATTTGAATTCTCATCACAACTCCACTCTGGCATTTGAACTTGTGTAGTTTCACCAATATCCCAATTTGGTGAAAACTCATTTACATGTGCATTGGCTAATTCAAAATCAGATGGTCCCCATGATTCAGGCATTGGATAGTGTGGGGGTATAATCTGAACTTTGGCTTGCCATGCAATGCAAAGTTGACAAAGATGAGCAGCTTGCTGTTTGAGCTGATACATCAAATCAAGGTCATCTGAAAACATGTTTCAGAATTAATAGACTTGAAACCAGAATATAGTACCTGTAGAATTCATTGCCAAATTCACACACTTCCACTCCTCTATCATCCACTCTTGCAAAGCACATCTTTCTTTACACAAACGACTTTTCTCTTCCATACCTCTATCAAGATCCAACAAACTCTTAATTCCCTTCTGAACATTATCATCAGACATCCAATGTGGAAGTCTATTACTGCCATCAACCTCCTCCAATCCAGTATCTTGCCATATATTATCATCAATGTCAAGATCAAATACCCCATCTCTTTGGATAGTTTCTGGAGCAATTGCTCCACGTGGAGCCTTTCCCTCTTCAATGAGTGCCCTCAGCTTTTGACAGAGATCATTATAATTCTTCACAATCTGCGGGATACTTGGCTCTTTTCGTTTGAGTTGAGTTTCTGCATGATGTTGAAGTTTCTTCTCTACAAATAATCCAATACTCAGAGGGGTGTACATTCTGGCTCCACAAGATATCATACCATTGCTAGAGTGCCTATCAGCACCTTCTAACCGCTGGAGCTCAAATTTCCGCTGTTGCAATCGGTCTCGGATTCGTGTCATCAATGCTAGAGCATTCATTCGATGCTGAATAAAGCCATCATTGATCATGTTTTGAAGACTCAGTTGACCATCAACACCCAGAGCCGTTCTTTTGCGCTGATATGCATCATATGCTTCAATTGACTTGGCTTGAGCATCAGTGATTTGACTATTGATGTCAGTTAAATCAGAATCAGCATCAGTCAAATCAACAGCCATCATTCCTTCCAAACCAGCAACATATGATTTTTATGATGTCCACACTGCATGAAGGGCCATTGCTTGCTGCACAGCCTTTTTTCCTTTGTCTTTTGATCGTCCTGCAAGTAGCTTGAGTAGTCAAAAAAAATGGGAAATGATTTTGAATACACACGGCTAGCAGGTTTGGTTTGTTCCTTTACCTGAGCTGCCCATTCTGCACGCAGTACATCTTCATTGATATCTGCTTCCTCCAGCTCTGCAAGTGCCTTTGAAATCTTAGCTTCACAATTATACCATTTATGATATAGCCAATGACCCAATGACCCCAATGACACATTGTGGAGGTGCTGAACCTGAGTATCAATTGTATAAAGTCGTCTATGAAACTACAAGACAGTCAGACAATATGCAAGTTGAAATAAAATAGAAATGACTTACCCCAGAGACTCGCAAAGAAGGTATCAGAAGCGTAATGGAACTCCAGAACTGCTCACATCCCTCTCCATCAGAAAGTCCAAAGCCAACACATTTTCTGGGATGATAGATAATTTGGCAGGGCCATTGGTGTTCATATGCATGAAAGATAGAGACACCAAACACCAAACGATCAAGGTATTTCTCCAAAAAGCCATATTTGACACAGCTTCGGTGAATTTTGCAACCAATATCATACAATGCCCCCACAGTCATGGTGGAAGGAATATGTTCAAACAAGGTTTGAAGCAATGCCAGAGCATAATATTGCCTCTCCCCTGCTGATGTCATATTAAAAAGCCAGAGAACACGATCATGGCAGCAGAGTAAGGCCATGAGACAGTGTCGGCAAAGAATTTTGTGCTTGCCTTCTGCCGTTTCTCATCAGCAGCAGTGAAAGACTCCTCACACTCATCAAGAACAGATTTTGGGACTCGCATTGTCCCTTCATAATAATCATCATCTGGATGTGAATGAGATCTCCCTCTATCCAATGGCCGAATGTCTTCCACGAAATCTCTCATGGCCTTTACTGAATCTTGTGAGAGAAAGACACTCTCAGGATGGGTATAGTGCAGGTCACGGGTATACCCACAGGTTATGGGGCCTGGACTCATACCCGTACCCACCACGGGTACGGATTTGAGGCCACAGGTACGGGTTCCATGCAAGTTTTGTGCAAATCCCGCAAAAAACATGCAAAAAACATGTTTTTGAGGTAGTATTTGATTTCTACAGGATTAAATACTGATCGGATCGTCTTGATGTAAACTGGAGAACTGTTTAGAACACACTAGAGAGCATCCCTGCATTTTTTAGGGAATTGTAAGAGCTGGGTATGTACAGGATTGTGACCTGATTCCCTCCTCCGGTGTTTTTGAGTAAAACAAGCATCTAAAGTCACAATGCAATCAACACTGAATAAAATAAGTAGAGAACTTCTAATCTGAATTTAATCGCCTACATATTTTCATGATCATGCCAATTCACTCCACCGAAACACAGCGGACAACATCTCCGCAAATGTTCACTTGGCCGGGTCCAATTAGAGGAATCCTCTGCTTGTACACATTGGAAAGCAGTTGTTGATTCGCAAAACATGACGGGGTCATTGCCATTGGACTCAGCAACAACCGTAACTCGCACACTGTCAATGTACTTGTACACCACTGAATTTGCATGGTTCACAAGTGCAGCATACCACTGCAGTGCGGCAGAGAAACATCGGCGAAGAGTATCCTGAAGTTGAACTCAGGTTTCAATCACACAAGATGAACAAAACTGCGTACTCGTGTAGTCAACTTGTAATTCTTAGTCGCTAGAATCGCTTCCAATGTATGACACCATGCTGTTGTGTTGGGAGGAGATCTTAAAAACAGGTTGCTAGCAAAGTTTAGCATATTGACATCAACAGCCAGAGTAGGTGCCTTCAGTGCACATGGGAATAGTCCCTGTAATAACAACTGTATTGGCCCAGTCAAGCATTTGCACGTTTCAAGCGTGATACTCTCGATCCCTATGAAATATGAGCATTAGCCAACAATTTGGTGAGAATGAAGTGAGACTTACATGAAAAATATATACATGCTACTTTCAACTGAGTGACTGGGCCACTGCAAATGCAAACAGGGTTCACATAACAGATAGCATTGCAAAAAGATTTTGTTTCATGCAAGAGGGAAAGATATGGTGCAAGTAGCAGGGGAATGACTTCATCCGTCCACTTGGCCCACTGTTTAGCTTTCTTTTCTCGGGCCTGTTGTCGCAACAGCGCAGTTTCAGTAAATTCAGTAGTCCCAGAGAAGACAGCCGGTGGGTCTTGGGTCATAGTGATGAGGGGATACTTAGTGGGCGAAGGAACATTTGGTTGTACGTATGCACCGCTTGGGGTGTGGAGATCGCCTCCTTGGCCTATGTCCCAATCACTCAGGCCACATGGAACTTTGTCATTGGGGGCATTCTCCAGAGGGATTAGACTATATGGTGGGAACCCAGAATTGGCTGAAGGTTTTACCAGGGAGCGGGAGGATCATCGTAATGTCTTTACACAGTGAAACATCAGAGAGATGAAACAATTGGTGAATATAAAAGCTAACAAAAATAAATGTATTAGAAAAGTACTGCCAGAACGCATGACACCAAGTCGCTGTGCCTCCTCCAAACCTGGGTGACAACCAAGTCACCCCAAGGTCCACCGCAAATGTGACACCAAGTTGCCACTGCAGCAGTATCCAAAGTCAACCAACTTACCACAATAAGGCAAAACCACATATCAAATGAAGACTCAATGACACCATGAAGCCTGACAAGTCAAAAACATGGTAAGCGTGGACAAAATGCTAGGACCACAAGTCAACTCACAATGAGAGAAAGTGGGGCAACAACCAGTGATGGTAGAATTAGATATCAGGACAACGATAGGTCACTGGTTTGTCATCTGTACCATGACAGAGTGTGAATATAAACATGTGATTGCTAATACATAAGTCATTTAATATACATGAGCAATACACTGAAAGAGATACAGCAGCAGTGACAATAATGGAGATGGAAAAAGTGACCAAGCCTAGGACACACAAGCGGGAGCCACAGGAAAGTGGTGGGGAGGTGTAGGGATGCGTCCGAGGTGGTTGAAGAATGTCTGGCAATAAAATTTTACTAATGCTCACTCCCATGCCAGATTGTCTTTGTCCGATTGCTCCATCTTCACCTCAATCCTCCAACTTTTTTTGAAGCCTGGGAACAGCTGCAAAACATCAGAAAAAGCCTCCAGGTATGGCAATCGCCTTTGCAAATTTTCATCAGCTAACCCTTCATTACAGGCAGGGAGATCCCCAACAAAGTAACCCATGTCACCAGGGAAAATCCGCTGGATGCTTGCATCAGCCCCAGCAGCCCACTCTGGATACTTCCACTGATCAACATGGATGACCCGGTGAATTGTCAATATTTCAAACCGAAAATTATGTTCATAGAGATCCCACAGGACCTCGGCGCACGTGTCATCTCAAATTTGGTCTATCTGACCCCGCATAATGAGTTTTTCTCGCCATGCAAATTGTTCCGGAAGCTTTGGGTCATCCATGTAGACTTGGAACATTTTCACCACCTTCTCCTGGTGCTCCTGGCGTTTCTTGGCCCTACGCCCAAGCACAGGACCAGGACCAGGTGGAAACAACCCCAGCTGACGAAGGAAGGTGGTCGCGTCGGTGGACTCTGTGACAGGCCATGACCTCACAGGCTTATTACTGGGATTGGTAGGAACATCATTGATAATTAACTTTTGCTGGACTGTTTCTGCACCCCATCCAGCACTGAGTAAATCCCGCCACTGGGCCGCAGTAGCAGCTGGTAAGGAACCCATGCCAAGCTTGTTTGCAACTGCATATGCCCAAGTGTGCCTCCAAGAGAGCCAGGATCCAATATATTTGTAAATCCGTGTTGAACCAACAAAGACAGAAGGGGAGGGAAAGTTGAAGGAGTGGCCGAGGGCAAGGGTCACAATAGTATTATTTGGTGATGTATCAACCTCCTCAAGCGCCTTTGTCCACAGTGGATTTTCAGGAGGCATGAATGCTTTTCAGGGTTCCTCATACACTGGACGAGGTCTAGCTACATGTTGGAAGTTAGAAGGGCTAAATAGAAGGAAAACACATGGTAACCTACCAGAACGCTGCAGGACTGAAGCCGGAGCTGGCCTTATGACAGATTGGGTAGGTGGGTCAACCATGATTGACTGGCTAGATCGGCTAGGCCCTGATGCGGGTTCTATATCAGGCTGCAAATTGAGAAACGGGTCAGGGGCATCCATGTACCGAAAGAGATTCCTGCAGATCATTGAAATACGATGCGGAAGGGGAAACCCAGTGTAAATGACAGGGAATGCTTCGGTATACCCTCTTCTTTGTACATGGCTTCAATGACGTGTGAATCAGGACTCTGCATGTAGTTTGTTTCAGACCCAAGATCATAATCGACAGGGAGATGCGAGTCGGGACGATAATGCCAAACAGGGATTCCCATGACAGCGAGCTTCTGTACATCGACTGGATTAGTGCAGATCGCGCCCATTAGTTGGTAATCAGGGTCGGGCACCACTAGGTTCATCAGATCTCCGTCTTCCTTGATATGTGCTAGCTTCGGAAAATACTCTTCATGGAATTGAAGATATGCGTCTGTGTCCTTCCAGACAGTTTGGAACACCGACATTTGCACGATAAGATCACGAAAAGTCGAAGGGACGCCTGCGAGGCGATGGTAGCAGTTAACAAGTTCCCTAAGAGCGAGAGCCAAGTACGCATCATTGCCATGCTTCTGGACGTGATCGGCTGCCCGCAAATGCATCTGAGTGAGGACATTTTTCAGAGCATCAAGTCTGCTATCCTTCAAGTGCCCAATCTCTCCGAACGCGCAACCGACTTCCATCTTCCAGTCTGCGAGAGTGGGCGTTACCCAGAGTACGTGGGGAGTAACATCATGGGGTGGAATGCACAACACACAGGCAACATGCTTGTGGTTGTGGTCGAAAAATTGCAGTACAACTGTAAAATCTTCATAGCCGAAATGGCCATCCTGGTGCATCCGAACTTGGCGGCTGCCCAACTTAACCAACGGGATCCACGGCATATTGGGCGTGGTGATGATCCAGCTTGCATCCGGGACAATTTCACCTTTTAAGGACACTGGCTCCTGTGTGTTGTACCAAAGCACAAAAGATAGCTCTTGAGGTTGTGACATCTACAGCCTGAGGTTAGTTCTACACTTGTCATGGATGGGGCAGCACTAACCTGCGAAATAATAAAAGAGAATGACAAGGAGACACGGAAACATTGGATATGGTGCCAGTGAATAAGGAGATGAAGCATAAGTGGTCTGGTGGAAGAAAATCAACAAACAATATTAAGGGAACGGCAAGAAGGCGGACTCACAGTAAAATAAGGAAGGAGAGTTCCAAGGGAGCCAGAGTTGGCAAGCGGCGAATGAGCAAATATTCGCTGGAGTGATGGCATCACTAACCTAGAAGAGAGAAAGATGGGAACAGGAGACCTAGGGACAAAACAGTGTTGTGAGTAAATGATACAAAGGAATGACAAGACAATGATAGCACAGGACACCAAGTCGCTGTACTGCTACTGATCTCTGGTGACGCCAAGTCGCCCAGAGAACCAGCTGCCGGTGTGACGCCAAGTCACCACTGATCACTACCAAACTCAATGAAGAATAGAGCGGAAAACTCACAGAAATAAGACGTGGTCCAAAGCAACGGGAGAAGAATGAGAGTCTATGGGCGACAGAGTTTCGAGCGAAAGTTGGTTGAAAGTCACATGCCCAACACGTGGGATGTTTGGTACTTTTTCTCAAGACCATGGGAAAACAATCATGTATTTATTTAGAAGGGAAAGGGTTAGTGACAGTGTGCAGGTTGAGAAGCTAAGTAGCACTAAGTAACTACACCACGATGGATGGCAGTTGTGGAACCCAAACGACAACCTCTGACATCCACAAATGTAGAGACACCAGGAAACCCTCTCCCATAAGCATGCGTAGGAGACATGCCTTGGGTGTCGGCTTGTAAGACGTATCACAATGGAGAAGCTTGGCGAAAACCTTCTCACTATAACGTTGGAGCTGAACTTTTGGCCAGACAACGCACAAACATTACCAGTGAATTGTCGAATGACTGCGTCGCTGAAACAATCATCGTTCAAGTCTAGAATGTATTGAACGACCTGCAGGACTTGTTCATGAAGTGCCATCATAAGCTGTTCAAGTCATTAACTCACGTAATTACCGTATGGATGTTATGATTTTTACCTCTTTGCCCCTGTCTTTTGCTTTGACAGCATGTGATACCCATTGACCTCTACATTCCCACGAAGATGTGCCAAGTCCCACGCTCTGATTGGACGATACCTTGTTACCGAACTCTCGGACGCATAACCATTCATACACAACCAGGAGCCGAAGGAACCTAAAGACAATACAATCCGAACTTGACCATTCCATTCTTGTCACAACCCATGACCAGTGCGCATACCCGGAGACAAGAATACTCCATGACCCAACCACCGATCATACCCAGCAATCGGAATACTTTGGTTCTCTGCCAACCGATCATATGTCCACACCCACATGCTTATGACATTGTTATTGTTCTTTCACAATTCACCTACACGGTTCCTTGTGCCTGTCACAGATGAATGAATAGCCTTGTGCCTGATGACCGATCGACTTTCCTATTTTGAAGAAGACCGACACGTCATCCCGAGCCTCATGGTTACCTTTGACGCCCAGCTCATCGCCACGATTGTCATATGTTCTATTGGCATCTCCACCCTTATGGGCATCTATGTCTATGCAACCTATATTTGGATAACACAACCTCCCCAACAATGACTCAGATATCGGATCTGTCATAGTTGCTGACAACCAATGATTCCTTTGACCTACCTTGGCTGACCATCTTGTTCTTCTTCACACGTCACCTCCACATTCATTCGCTTTCTTCTCATCAACTGACCGCCGGTGCTCAGCTAACAACCCGAACTCGCATGTATGACAAGTTCCCTTGATGCTCCACAAAGACTTGCATTCCGACATGTTTCATCACCTTTGTGTACCAGTTCACTGGTCAAGAATATCCACACCTAGTCGACATCCCAGTCATCCAGTACCCTGTAGCCAAGAAGGGTTATATGAAGCACCCTTGCTTATTGTACTACAGGAACCACAGTCGCTGGTGTATGATTACCAGTGTTCATTGCATCGCCCCCCATCATGGTTCTTCCCCATTCAGTGATTCACCTTCTCCCCTGCCTCCAATGATGAAGCATCATGTTCACCTTTCCATCCCGATCCCGCATACACATACTCATAGTCGTATGCTGCTATTGGCCAGGCATCCACTGCCAATGCAAACCATTGGGAAGACGAACCAATCTCATCATTCCCAAACTAGGAACTCAGCCACATGACATCCACATGGCCGCCTCATGTTCATCATGTGCTCACTGACACATCCACTCATGGATTGTTTCACCTCCTTACCATGAGGCAACCATGAGGCGCAGGGTCTGGACCCTTGATTGCTCCGAACCATTTCTTTGCAATCACTACCTGAAACATTGATGGACATGCTGTATCTGCAGGACAGCCTTATTGTTCTTGCATTTCTCTCGGTTTGTACATACAGACCCGGTAGTCTGTCTTTCATGGCATTTCCCTAACTTCTTTGTATTTAAACCTTCATCTTCGAACTGTTCCTCTTTTTCCCTTCCCTTTCCTCACGTTTAGTCTGGTTTTCTCTCCCTGGTTCGCTTTCCTAGACTCTCTCCCTCCCCCAGACTACACCAATCCTCTTGAGTTTCCTCTGGTCTGATCTCGACTTGTTTTAGTTGGTTGTTGCTGGAGCCTGCTGATCTAGCGATCCATAACAATGGATCTGGAGCGAGAGGGGTGGTGGTCCAGAATCACGGTCATGCGCGTCATATCGTGGGTCGCAATGCCGTGGAGGTTCATGCTGATTACTGGATGGAGGAGGCGAGCTGCGTGTATGAGACTGGCCCAAGGAGTTTGAATCTCAATGCCCACAGTGTGTCAACTGGGGAGAACGTTCAAGGAGGACTATGACGATGAGGACCAGGTGAACGTGACTGCGGGTAAAATGGTTGCTGATGTGCAGGATGAGACGAATGACCAGTATACTCACCACTGTGTCGTGGACGGCGCTCGCGCTCGCGATCCCACTCAAGAGGTCCCCAGGTGGACGGTGTTCCCAGCCCACATCATGCTCACCTGTTTGAAGGGATCTCTGCAATGGCACAGCATTTGGCCAGGCCTATAGCTTGTTGACTGGAGACAAGAATACTCCATGACCTCCTGACCACCAATCATGCCCAGCAATCTGAATACTCTGGTTCTCTGGCAACTGATCATATATCAAAGCCCATATGCTTACAACTTTGTTATTGTTCTTTCACAATTCACATACATGGTTCCTTATGACTGTCACATATGGATGAATAGCCTTGTGCCTGATGACTAATTGACTCTCCTATTTCAAAGAAGACTGACACATCATCCTGATCCTCATGGTTACCTTTGACACCCAGTTCATCGCTGCCATTGCCATATGTTCTATTGGCATTTCCACCCTTGTGGGCATCTATATCTATGCAACCTATATTTGGATAACGCAACCTCCCCACAATGACTCAGACATCAGATCTGTCATAGTTACCAACAACTGATGACTCCTTTGATCTATCTTGGTCAACCATCTTGTTCTTCTTCACATGTCACCCCCACATTCATTTACCTTTCTTCTCATCAGCTGACCACTGGTGCTCAGCTGACAACCTGAACTCACATGTATGACAAGTCCCCTTGATACTCCACAAAAGACTTATACTCTGATACATTTCAACACTGTCACATGCTGCTCTGTTGGTTCATACCATCTGGACAGAGTGACAGCTATAACCACCCACCTCGATTGCTGTTGTCTCACTCCTTCTTTGATGATCCAACTAACCTCCCTGATCACACCATGAAGGTACATACTGCACATGTGTATCCACAACCCCAGTTCCTGGGCAGTTCTGACAAGTCTCCACTTGACATGACATCACAGACTTCATACAATGACCAACACAACATGACTACTGACTATACCAGTGGTTGTATAGTAACAGTCAGTTGTCTGACCCTCTATCATCTTTCCTCTATGACACCGACTACTCCTTTGCCATCCCAGTTCAACATTAATCAGTCAGGTGACCAGTATCCTGATTACTCATCAATATCCCATGATATCAAGCAATGCTGTGCATTACCACTACCTCAGTTCAATCCCATGACATGTGACCAACCACATGTTCCATGACAGGTTCCAGAACATTCCAGAACATTACCCTTGTTTTGGTTGAGGACATGTGATCCAGATGGACAGATGGACATGCTGCATCCTCATGGCAGTCTTATTATTCTTTCCATTCTCCATTTATATATTACTGACCCAGTAGCCTGTCTTTCATGGCAATTTTCTAACCCTTTTGTATTTAAGCCTGTGCTGTTGAGCCATGTCCTCTTTTTCCCCTTCTTCACATTTAGTCTGGTTTCCTCCCTGGTTTGCTTACCTAGACTTCCTCCCTTCCTGGACTGCTACTTGTTGTATAGTAGTTGACCATGAATACACCTTTTTTCTTGTGTTTCCTCTGGTCTGATCTCGACTCAGTTTATTTGGTTGTTGCCGGAGCCCACTGATCTAGCAATCTGTAACACCTATTTCCAGAGCAGAAAAATCAGCTCTTCAAGTATTATGACATCAATTTCTCTTTCAATCCATCCAGTTCTGCTTCCATTGGGACACAGGAGAGAAAAGTCCAGAAAGTATTACTGGCTTTGCTCAAGTAAGTTTACAATTACAGCCATTTGTGCAATGGTTTGCAGTAATTCAGTTTTTTTCCATCAATTGAGAAATTTGGACTTGGTAGAAATTTGAGTGCTTTGTTTTGTATCACAGGGTGCACAGTAGCATACTATGTAACAAAATATGTTGAATGTATTGGGAAAGTATACTAAATATTGTTATCATATTTTTGCATACAGTATGCAAAGAGTATTCAAAATAGTGCTGCCAAAGTTCAGTTCAGTCCAGTTCAGACCCTTTTTTTGTAAACCCTGAACTGAACTCGGAGTTCAGTTCAGCTAAGTTTCTGAACTGAACTGCAAAATTTAGTTCAGTTCAGTTCAGCCTAGGCTATGAACCCTGAACTCTTACTATATAAGGCAATTGGTTCAGTTCAGGGTTCGAACCAAGTTCGGATCAGTTCTGAACTGAACTTTGGCAGCACTAATTCAAAATGATGATTCAATATTTTGAAACAAAGTACCTTACCAGTATCAAAGAGCAATTTTACAGTACTGCTTCAATAATTTAATAAGTGTCTTCTTATTGAAGCAGTACTCTAAAATTGTCATTCAGTACTGGTAATGTACTTTGTTTCAAAATATTGAATCATCATTTTGAATACTCGTTGCATACTGTATGCAACAATATGATAACAATATTTAGTATACTTTCCCGATACATTCAACATACTTTGTTACATAGTATGCTACTGTGCACCCTGTGTATCACATGAAATACTGCATGGATTGAGATAATTATGAAGGGAAAGTTGTACTATTTCTTGAGGCCTATCTACTCCTGTAATTACATTTGGACAATATTTAGTGTGTGGTAAGTTGTGGATGAAACAAAAGGTAAACCAGTACTTTTTGACACTCAAAATGATATTGTCACATTGGGTTTGAAATATCACAAAAGTCATAATTAAGGCTGAAAAGGCAAAATAAAGAAAAACATGGTATATGTACATCTAGCTCTTGAAAATATGAACAACTTTCTCCTTACAACCTTCTCCATAACAGCTCATTTGATGCCATAATGTGACAATATCATTTTGAGTGTCAAAAAGTACTGGTTTACCTTTTGTTTCATCCACAACTTACCACACACTAAATATTGTCCAAATGTAATTACAGGAGTAGATAGGCCTCAAGAAATAGTACAACTTTCCCTTTATAATTATCTCAATCCATGCAGTATTTTATGTGATACAAAACAGAGCACTCAAATTTCTACCAAGTCCAAATTTCTCAATTGATGGAAAAAAGCTGAATTACTGCCAACCATTACACAGGTGTCTGTAATCCTGTCAGCTTTTCTAGTGCTGACATGACTAAAGGCATGGTTTTACAGTGTGTTTTATAATGGTGTGGGATCCAAAAATTAAAATCTGATGTTGTACATTGTTTGTCACTGAGACCCCATGCCTCCATGGTTCATTCCCAGAGATATCAAGGTGCAAATCCCTATACTACACCATTAGCTCCATTACTCAGTAAAAGAAATCTGTACTCTCCTTGGCATCTGCAAGAGCCTTGTATATAAAACTCTCATGTATCACCACAACTACGGAGTTCCCTATGATCTGCATTCTTGGCATACTGGTCACCCTCACACTCTTACTGTTACCTTTTCGCCCCTTTTCACCCTGCTTACTCATCGCTCAATTCCCACAGCCACTTTCCCATGGAGAAATGCCAAGTCCCACGATCCCATTGGCTACCGTTCCTTCGGTTCCAAGTTCTCGTGCTTTGACATCACCACATGTATGATCAATCACATGTCTGGTTATCGTCCAATCACATCGCGCTTACTCATCCAAGATAAGAGAGCTTATTGCCATTGGCTGGAGATAGGAGGGCTTAATGCCATTGGTCAGAGATAAGAGGGAGTTATGCTATTGGACGATAGGTTACTGCCTCCCCTCAAGATGTTTCCTTTATATACCATTGATGTATGTACAATGTACTTTACGTTTAGTCTGGTTTACCACACCGGATCAATATTATCACCCTTCTCCCTCTCCTCGCTCGAAGTTAGCCTGAGTCAGTTTGTTGTCGGAGCCGTCCCGTAGATGATCCGTAACAAAAGACTAAACGTTCCTCTCTCCCCCGACAAACCGACTCACGTCACGAAGAAGCTTGTCTGCAATCCCTGCGTTTGTCATTGGTATTACCGAGACAAAGCTTGCACAAGCCCCCAAACCCAAACCCAAACCCAAACCCAAACCCGGTAGCCCACCATGGCAGAGTACTTTTACTTTGAGGACGGTTACAAGAACTCCAGAATACAATTACCATCACCAACCGTCCGCTTTACCTACACCTTCCCCAACACCTTCCGTACAGTCAGAAGAAGTGATCGAGATCGTACCCATCGAAACCGAAACAGTCGTTGAACCCGCCCGTGTCGTAACACCTGATCCGCCCAAAGTTTGGCCGTATTATCGTTCGACAAATCCACACCAGACTTTCGCTCAGACCACTCGAACACTGGATCACCACCCGACTATCAGAGATATCCTCAGTGCGACGAACGCCCCCGTCCGACATCGTATCATCTATAACCAGTGGAGTGCAGCCCAAGCCCTCGAAAGAAAAGGATATTTCAGACGTCGAAACATACCCGGAAAATCCTACTTGGTAGCCGATACACCGACCGTCTATCCATTCTATCAGATCGTTACCTGGACAAAGTGGTACCAGCCGTTCGGAAATCATTTCCCTTCGGATTGGGCAACTGCTGTACATTCTGGTCTGAGCCGTACCTACGAATTTTATCGTGAATACATCCCCATCCCGGTCAAACATTTCATCCGTTACACACATCCTACATACGGCGAACCCATTCGTCTACTCCCCGATCCTTTACTCTTACTTGAACTCCACATAACACGTCGCCGTATCGAAACACAGTTGAACAATGACGCCGGTTTACAGCGTCTGCTCAAAACGCTACATCCACGAAAACGAAGACATATTCCTGCCCGAACCACTAGTCTCGTCCACGAGTATCACACCCGACGTAAGAGACGAGCTATCCGATGGCGTCCATGAAATCGCTCCTCCCCCTTCCCCCCAAGTTCAACGGTGACAAAGAAGAGTTTCGTTCCTTCATGCGCGCAGTCATCATCTTTTTGGCTGCAAACTCGGCGTACTTCGAGGACTTTGGGACTACCGACAATCCTCTCCCAGTCGAAGTACGACATGAAAGAAAAATATTCCTCGTCCTGTCGTTGATGGACAAAGGTGTCGCTGCCGAATGGGCCAACGACTTCTGCGATACTGTCGCGACTGATTATCATGCTCGACTGGCCGCACACGTTCATGGAGAACCGGATCCCCCGCAGATGGATTGGGGAACATGGCCTGCCTTCACCACGTCGATGCAAGCACAGTTCGACAAGCCCGACGATAAGCGAGATGCCGCGATTAAACTCAACGCGCTTCGTCAAGGCAAGTTGACGGCCGACGAGTTCTGGCTTCAATTTGAAGTCCTATATAAACACGCTGGGTGGCATCCGATCACCCAACAGGAGCAATTAATCCCGCTCCTCGAAAATCATCTGAACAAACCACTCGTAGACCGAATCTTCGGTCTCGAGAACATGCCCATTACCGTTGCGGAATGGAAGACGAAAACCATCTTGTTAGACCGCCAATGGCATCGTCGCAATGAGATCGAACGACTTACGGGTGGAAAACCCGATGAAGAAGAGTGAGAAGTCAAAGACGACTTCCACTTCTATTACAGCTGCTGCAGTGCCTGTACGAACGAAAGACCCCGACGCCATGGACGTCGACCGAGCTGCTGTTGCAGCCGAGAAACTGAAGCAGCCTATGTCTGCTGAACAAACAGAGTTGATGAAGGCCGGCCTCTGCTTCAATTGCAAGCAGCCCGGACATCTCTCGCGAAATTGCCCGTCCCGCGTACAACGTGTACGCGTATTGAACACCGAACAGGAGCAGCATGTCCGCTCCATGAATACTGAACCCGCGTCGAGCGGCCAAGACATCATCCAGATGCTCGAAGCTCGCTGCGCCCAGCTTGAAGATGAACTCGTTCAGGCTAAGAAGGATTTTTAAAATGGTCGAAGAAATGCATGGACTCTTCGACTACATCTCATTTGTCTATCGTCCCTCCTGTAAATGTAAATACGCAGACTATCAAATTCGATCGCATTTTACTTGAACTTCGGACAATGAGAACAGACATGCAAAAAGAAATGAATAAGAAGAAACAAACGGAATGGTGGCCTCAATCGAAGCTACCAAAGAAACAACAAAAACCGGATATACAACCCGAGTATACTGTGACGCCAGTAGAAAGGAAACCGGTATCTGTTACGGTCGCGACACTCAAACCAGTCATCGAAAGTGAGTTTAACGCCGAAGAGACAATGGTCGCCATCATGAATACCGATATGTATGGCGCCCTCGACCTCATAAACGATTGGGACATTCATGGACAACATACCATGAAAATCGGTCCAGGACTAGTCGTCAAGTTACGACGAATGCCCATCGACAAAGCCATTGAATATTTGGTCACGGAACTTCCCCAAACATACCGAAAGCCCACGGAAACAAGAGTAGAACCGATTGTGAAGTCCACAGCAGTCAAAATCCATAAGATGCGCCAAATGGAACCCCTCGTCACGAAAGTCGACAAACGATCCGCAGAATGGAGACTTCGGGAAGTCAATCAACGAATTGCACATCTGGTTGCATCACAGGACGACAGTACCATGATGATGTCGATCTCCGTCAAAGGTCAATTGACTACGATCGATGATCAGCGAAGGTTCTCCGTCACTTGTCTATTGGATTCTGGTTGTACCGTCTCAGCTATCAATTCTGGTTTTGTACAACAACATCATCTTACGACACAGAAGTACGAGAAACCCTTCCCCTCCTACAATTGGGATGGTACGATGTCCAAAGATGGGTTGATCACGGAATATGTTGAAATGAACCTACAACTCGGCAAACACATGGAACAGATACATCTTACGGTCATCCCCCTGGCAAAAATCGACATCTATCTTGGCTTTGATTGGCTAAAGAAACACAATCCCGAAATTGACTGGGTAACCCAAACGGTCGATTTTACTCGTTGCCTTTCTGTCTGTGGTCATTCCCCTGGCAAAATCGAAGGTGTAGCGTTCAAAACCGCGATTTACGACAAACCGGCTTGGTATCGTGCATTCCAAACAAAATCTACAGAATTGGCGCGTGCCAAAATGGTCACCGAAGACAAGAAACCGGAACAATCAATCGTCAACCAATTGCCGGACGTATACAAGGACTATGCCAACGTCTTTGACCCCAAAGCGACTGACTCGATGCCTCCATCTCGCCCTTGGGATCATGCGATCAACCTGAAACCAGACACTCCCGATCATCTGAACTGCAAACTATATCCGTTGTCACCTCCAGAACGCGAGAAACTCGACGAGTTCCTCGATGAGAACTTGAAGGCTGGCAAGATTAGACCGTCAAAATCACCTTACGCCTCGCCATTCTTCTATGTACACAAGAAGGATGCTACCGAATTACGTGGTGTACAGGATTATCGGAAATTGAACGAGCATACCATCCCAGATAATTACCTGTTGCCGCTGATCGACGATATCATAAATCAACTCGACGGTGCGGAGTATTTCACAAAACTGGATGTTCGTTGGGGTTTCAATAATATACGGATCAAAGAAGGCGATCAGTACAAAGCCGCATTCCTAACCCCAAAAGGATTATTTGAACCCACAGTGATGTTCTTTGGCCTACGGAATTCTCCTCCTACGTTCCAGAGGATGATGAATCATATATTCCGATACGAGATACATGCAGGCTGGCTACACATATACATGGACGATGTCATCATCTTCTCAAAGGATCTGGAAGAACATCAAGAACGGACACGTCAAGTGTTACAGAAGTTCCGAGACAACAAATTGTTCTTGAAGATAGGGAAATGTACCTTTGATACCCAACGAGTGGAATATCTGGGTCTCATCGTCGAACATGGAAAAGTACGGATGGACCCCACCAAGACAGATGCCATCACTGATTGGCCCGTCCCAAAAACAAGAAAGAATTACAGTCGTTCTTGGGTTTTCTCAATTTTTATCGTCGATTCGTTCAGAATTTCGCACAAGTCGCATTACCCCTAAATTCCCTGACTGGCAAAAAGGATTGGGAGTGGAATACAGAACAACAAGTCGCATTCGAGGAATTGAAACGGATCGTCACGACGGATCCTGTTCTCGTTATTCCCAACAATCATGGAAAATTCAAGATTGAATGCGATGCCTCCGATTTCGCCACAGGTGCCATCCTATCACAACAACAAGATGATGGCACGTGGCATCCGGTAGCTTTTCTATCGAACAGCATGTCTCCCGCGGAAAGGAATTATGATGTCCACGATAAGGAATTACTCGCGAACATCCGATGCTTCGAACAATGGCGGCATTTCCTTCTTGGTGCACCGGAAATTATTGACGTCTATACCGATCATCAAAACCTCACGTACTTTAGGCAGCCACAAAATCTGACTCGACGACAAGCCCGATGGATCTCATTTCTCCAAGACTATAATTTCCAACTTCATCACCGTCCTGGCACCCTGAACCGCAAGGCAGACTTGCTCTCACGGCGTGTTGACCACGACCGAAGTCTTGACGACAATAAAAACGTTGTTGCACTTCCTGACTCCCTATTCATGGCTTTCCTCGATACCACCACGATGAATCCCCAATGGCAAGAACAATTTATCAAGTATGGACTCCAACTGGACGGACAGGTCACCGAAGGATTAAAAGATCCTAACTCCCCTTGGAAATGTATGGATGATGGTTTGATCTATCACCACAATCTATTATATGTTCCAAAAGACGACCATCTCCGAGGTGAAATCATACAAGAACATCATGATACTCCCTTATCTGGACATCCTGGACAGGAAAATACATTCAGGGCTATCGCACGACATTTCACTTGGCCGTCTCTCCGCGCCGACGTCAATAAATACGTCGCAGCATGCTTACCATGTCAACAGAAGAAAGTCCATCGTGGAAAGAAACCGGGATTATTACATCCCCATACGATTCCCCCGTACCCATGGCATACCGCCACAATGGACCTGATCGGTCCTTTACCCGAATCACAGGGCTTCAACGCCATTCTAGTGGTGATGGACAAGTTGAAAAAACAATCAGTCCTCATCCCCACCACTACTGCGTTGACCTCGGAAGGATCTGCACGTTTATACCGAGATCACGTCTTCAAACGATTTGGGTTACCTCATGTCATCATCTCTGATCTCGGGACACAATTCGTGTCCGGTTTTACGAAGGAATTAAATCGTCTACTGGGAATCATCGGACATCTGACGACTGCTTATCACCCACAAGCAGATGGACAAACTGAACGGGCTAACGCCGAAATCGAAACATATCTCCGTCTGTTTATCAACCAACGACAAGATGATTGGGCTGAATGGCTAGCCCTAGCAGAGTTCGCCTTAGCTAATCATGAATCTTCGTCCACCGGTATGTCCCCGTTCTACACGACGATGGGTTTCCATCCCTGGAAGGGAAAAGAGCCAATCAAGGAAGAAATCATCAATGAATCTGCCGCCTCTTTCGTAGACTGAATGAATCGTATACAGGAACAGGCAACCAATGCCTTAGCCGTCACACAGGAAAAGATGAAGAAGTTTTATGATAAGAAACATCGTCCCGCCCCGGAATACAATGTCGGTGACAAAGTATGGTGAGAGTCCACGAATATCGACTCTCTCCGTCCATCCAAAAAGCTGGATGATAAACGATATGGTCCTTTTCTCATTGTGAGGAAGATTGGAAGATCATCTTACGAACTGAAGCTTCCCTCTACATGGTCAAAGAAATATCCCATCTTCAATGAAGTCCTTCTGTCTCCATATGTTCCACCCGCCTTCCCTCAGCAAACAAACATATTGCCACAGCCACCCGCAGAAATTGTTGATGGACAGGAAGAATACGAGATTGAAGAAGTCATCGATTCCGTCATTCGTAGGAATCGTTTGTTCTACCTCGTTCACTGGTTGGGATATCCCCGCGAAGAAGACTCATGGATACCTGCATCAGAGACAAAGAATTGTAAGAAACTTGTCTCTGAGTTCCATCGATTACATCCTCGTGCGCCGACATCGGCCAATCTTCATGTCTCGATCATTCCTCGTCCCGTTGATGCCTCTCCATTGCGTTCCCCTGCTACCGACGTCATTGTGTCTGTTGAACCCAATGTCATCGTTTCATTCCTCTCACAGCATGAAAATCACGACTTTCGGTCGTTCGCTCTTCCGACCTCAGTCCGTCGTTTGTGGCTGTTCAAACTTGGCGAGGTGAACGCCATCACTCATGTCATCACAGTCGGTACACCACGAACCCGTGGCCACCTCCATGATGTTGCGGGTGGTCTCAGCAATCTTGCCTTCAATGATGGTTGACTCTCTACTTACGCGTACCTGATTGCAATGATGCATCGTATGCGTACTCCCCTTCCTTCCGCCCTGTTATGGGACCGGTACGATGTTCTGCCCCCTCTTCGTTTCTGCGAAGTACCACCCCGTCTCCTCTCCGACCACCGAGTCAACCCTTTCCTCCGGATCTTCTGATGGTCGCTCGTCCGCGACGACGTTAAACTATGATGTACAGAGTCGAGGGTTTGGAGACCCCCTTTCTGTTGTTGGCTACGTTATAACTTATCCGCCGGATCTGCGACCCCCCGACACAGTCTGCCTTGCTGGCTGCCATGTATGGCACATGGTCCGTCCCTGATATACCCTCTATTCGTTCTGTTTGTTTTTATTTCTCTTCCCCGTTCATGTTCGCGCGGACGCGAACCTTGTGAGGGGGGTATTGTTACCTTTTCGCCCCTTTTCACCCTGCTTACTCATTGCTCAATTCCCACGGCCACTTTCCCACGGAGAAATGCCAAGTCCCACGATCCCATTGGCTACCGTTCCTTCGGTTCCAAGTTCTCGCGCTTTGACATCACCACATGTATGATCAATCACATGTCTGGTTATCGTCCAATCACATCGCGCTTACTCATCCAAGATAAGAGAGCTTATTGCCATTGGCTGGAGATAGGAGGGCTTAATGCCATTGGTCAGAGATAAGAGGGAGTTATGCTATTGGACGATAGGTTACTGCCTCCCCTCAAGATGTTTCCTTTATATACCATTGATGTATGTACAATGTACTTTACGTTTAGTCTGGTTTACCACACCGGATCAATATTATCACCTTTCTCCCTCTCCTCGCTCGAAGTTAGTCTGAGTCAGTTTGTTGTCGGAGCCATCCCGTAGACGATCCGTAACACTTACTGCAACTGACACCCTCTTCATCAAGGCCATCGTCTCTCGAAACCACTGTGCATACTTGGATGAAATACAAGAAGAACTACTTATGCCCAGGTAATGGACAGGTTGAAGACTTGGTGAACAGGCGATAAGTGTTCAGCAAGCTGTATCTACATTATGGCTGTTTTGATTATCCATGTGTTATGGATCGCTAGATCAGCGGGCTCCAGCAACAACCAACTAAACTGAGTCGAGATCAGACCAGAGGAAACACAAGGAATAAAGTGTATTCATGGTCAACTACTACTATACAACCAGTAGCAGCCCAGGGGAGGGGGGAAGGCTAGGTAAGCGAACCAGGGGATGGAAACCAGACTAAACGTGAGGAAAGGGAAGGGAAAAAGAGGAACAGTTCGAAGATGAAGGTTTAAATACAAAGAAGTTAGGGAAATGCCATGAAAGACAGACTACCGGGTCTGTATGTACAAACCGAGAGAAATGTAAGAACAATAAGGCTGTCCTGCAGATACAGCATGTCCATCAGTGTTTCAAGTAGTGATTGCAAGGAAATGGTTCGGAGCAATCAAGGGTCCAGACCCTGCGCCTCATGGTTGCCTCATGGTAAGGAGGTGAAACAATCTATGAGTGGATGCGTCAGCAGGCACATGGTGAACATGAGGCGGCCATGTGGATGTCATGTGGTTGAGTTCCTAGTTTGGGAATGATGAGATTGGTTCGTCTTCCCAATGGTTTGCATTGGTAGTGGATGCCTGGCCAATAGCAGCATACGACTATGAGTATGTGTATGCGGGATCAGGATGGAAAGGTGAACATGATGCTTCATCATTGGAGGCAGGAGAGAAGGCGAATCACTGGATGGGGAAGAACCATGATGAGGTCAACGCAATGAACACTGGTAATCATACACCAGCGACTGTGGTTCCTGCAGTACGATAAGCAAGGGTGCTTCATATAACCCTTCTTGGCTACAGGGTACTGGATGACTGGGATGTCGACTAGGTGTGGTTATTCTCGACCAGTGGACTGGTACACCAAGGTGATGAAACATGTCGGAATGCAAGTCTTTGTGGAGCATCAAGGGAACTTGTCATACATGCGAATTCGGGTTGTTAGCTGAGCACCGGCGGTCAGCTGATGAGAAGAAAGCGAATGAATGTGGAGGTGACATATGAAGAAGAACAAGATGGTCGGCCAAGGTAGGTCAAAGGAGTCATCGGTTGCTGGCAACTATGATGGATCCGATGTCTGAGTCATTGTGGGGAGGTTGTGTTATCCGAATATAGGTTGCATAGATATAGACGCCCACAAGGGTGGAGATGCCAATAGAACATATCACAATCGTGGCGATGAGCTGGGCGTCAAAGGTAACCATGAGGATCGGGATGACGTGTCGGTCTTCTTCAAAATAGGAAAGTCGATCGGTCATCAGGCACAAGGCTATTCATTCGTCTGTGACAGGCACAAGGAACCATGTCGGTGAATTGTGAAAGAACAATAACAATGTCATGAGCATATGGGTGTGGACATATGATCGGTCGGCGGAGAACCAGAGTATTCCGATTGCTGGGTATGATCGGTGGTTGGGTCATGGAGTATTCTTGTCTCCGGGTATGCACACCGGTCATGGGTTGTGACAAGAATGGAATGGTCAAGTTCGGATTGTATTGTCTTCAGGTTCCTTCAGCTTCTGGTTGTGCATGAATGGTTATGCACCGTCAAGTCATCCAATGAGGACATGGGGTCAACCCGAGAGTTCGGTAACAAAGGTATCGTCCAATCAGAGTGTGGGACTTGGCACATCTTCGTGGGAATGTATGGGTGTCACGTGCTGTCAAAGCAAAAGACAGGGGCAAAAAGGTGAAAATCGTAACACCATGGCACTAGCTGCGGATTTTCGATATAATAGGAAGTAGGGACTTTGAAAATTTTTATCATTGTTTCTCTCACCCACAACCATCATTGATGCCTGGACCTCGCAAGAAGCCCCACACCACACCCAGCGTCATCACCAGCAACCTTGACCATCAGCACTCTCCATCAGAGAGTGAGTCAAGTGCACATGAAAGTGACAGATCGGTTGGCTCAGCTATACTGGTACCGGTCATCCCTCACAAATGCACCAACCAAGCCAAGCAACCAAGGGCTCCAGTGCTTGCTCCTGTCCCCATCCTCATCCCCATTCCTGTCCCTGATATCGTTGCTCCTACCATCAACTACGCTGTCTCTGTCTTCAATGCCACCAAAATAAAAAAAGCTGTGTCCAAATGAGTCCCCAAGAACTTGTCATACCAGCTTTGCACCAACAAGCCCTGGGACATGATGAAGCTGCAACTACTTGTCAAGATTTCTGATGCACTGGGCACAGGGCAAGTTTCGATTTCTCTAAGTGCAGCAGTATGGTCGCTATCCTTTGTGTTATCATGAAACCTGGTCAACCTCTCACCTCTGAGGTTGACTACACCCTTCTCCTCCAAAGAATCTCTTCCGCCAAACTCAAGGGTCCCATCCTCACCATTGTCACGCTAACCCAGCTCAAGCAACCCAACAACAAGGAGAACAAGGCTATGGTCAACAATAAATCAAAAAAGAAGACAACCAGGAACACAGATGCCCTCCCTGGCAATCTCAACAAAATTTCCAACATTGAGCAGCTTCAGCAACACTGGAACTGCAACAAGAAACAGGAGAATTGTCTTGGCACGTGGTGCCACATTGACCATGAAGGAAATGACCTCCCACTCAGCCATGGGCTTCTAGACTGCTGGGCTTTGTCCATTGTGAGTTTTTGGATTTTCCAGCTTGAATCCCTCTTATCACTTTCACAGATGAGAGGAGAGAAATTTGTGACATTCAACCACCCCCCCAACCATCCCCTCTTCGATGACAACTCAAGGCTTAGCCCAGTTCTCTGCAAGTGACTTGAGAACGGCAAGAATGCAAATGCTGTCACTGGGCCCACCTACAATTTCAGTATTGGAAAAGAACTTGTTGACTTACTGCACCCAACCATACCTGTTGTTGCTGTCCAGCTTATAGCCCCCTCCTGTCTACTCAGCCCCATATCCACACAACAAATACAACCTCAAATGTCCTACAATTCTCCAGATCAATCGCAAGCCAGGTCTTGACATGACCCTTGATATGTTCTGTGCAGAATATGACCTTGACAATGCAATCAGGGATTGATTCAGGGAGAACCGGTACAAGCATGCCTGTATGTTCCATTTCTTGACAGTCAAGGAATTGGAGACAATGAAGTTTTGGGCCGGGGAGATCATGGAGGTTTGGGATGCCATTGATCATTGGTCTGTTGTAGCATAGGCTTGTTGTCTTGTTCATAGTCACTGTCATGTTGTCCAGACTCATTGAATATCATCACGCATATCATGCACCTTGTCACCCATATCTGCAAATGGAAAGGTTGTGTGATCATTGGAGTACAAAAAAATAAATACAAAAAACAATGTACACAGTACACAAGACAGGAACAAAGAAGGCTAGAAATACCCTGAGTGCATAATGCACCTGAGTGGCACCATCAAGCTTACTAATTAGTAATGTAGCCAGGGGCCCTTTCCTCTTACTAGTTAGGCAGCTTCATCTAAGTAGCTGTTGTCCAGCATTTGGTTCAGTGTTCAGCTGTTGACTTATCTTTCCAGGACTTAGCATAAGTATACTAAATATAGTAGTCACCTGTTCGGGAACATATCCGACATCAGGAACAAGGGCGCTGATGGCCCCGGAACTTGCGCGTCACCATTGCCATGGGCCCGCCCATCACTTCAGCATCGCGCGTGCTCGTTGACAATGACGTTGAGCACAAGTATTTCACTGTCCCACCATATTTTCTTGCGGATTTTTTTACATATCATAGATGTATTGCTCTACATGTTGTATATAGACTAATATACATGAAAATAAACAGAATAAAGGAGGAATAAAAGAAGTGAAAAATAAGGATACATGGGGTGCCACCGACGAACCAGTGGGTACTCACCTTCGCAGAGGCGCTGGATTTGGTCTAGGCTTGATGGTGAATGGTACTGGAGGGTGGGTAGGCATTGGCGTGGGTTACCCACGGGTTTTTTTGGGCAACCTGTACCCAACCCGGCAAATACCCGTACCTGTGATGCGGGTATGGGTTACCCATGGCTTTACCCACGGCTTTATCCACGGGTTATGTACTAAAATATATATTATTTAATATATAAACTACAATTATTTAATTATTAATTAAATGGGGGGTGGGGGGGAGGCGGAGAGAGAGGGGGAGGGAAGAGTGGGAGAGAGGGGGAAAGTGGGAGAGGGGAGAGTGGGAGAAGGGGAGGGGACAGCAGGAGAGGGAGAGGAGAGGGAGAGGGGGGGAGACACGGTGGTGTCCTTGTCCTTGTCCCCGTCCTTGTCGTCATTGTCATTGTCGTTGTCATTGTTGTTGTCATTGTCATCGCTGTCCCTGTCGTCATTCTCATCATCCTTGTCCCCATTGTCCTCGTCCTCGTCGTTGCTGTGGTGGTGGTGGTGGTGGTGGGTCCTTATCCACAGTCCTCGGCCTTGTTGTCCTCGTGTCGTCCTTCAAGTGGGCGACTCTCGCCACCCGTCATTACTGTCCTTGTCGTCCTTGTCAGTGCGTGTGGTGTTGTTGTTGCTGGTGACGTGTGGGTTGGTGGTTTTTGTCTGAGCCAAAGACGCGTGACCACGTTTGTTGAGGCATGACCTCGTGACAAATAAGTCACATGGTTCGTGCACCATTTCACTCCTATATAAGAGGGCTCGAAATCCCATTTCGATCCCCTCAAATAAATTATATAGTAGTAAATAATTAATATTAGTAATAATAATACATTATTTTAGAGCATACCATACCCATCAGCAACCCGCCGTATCTGCAGTGTCGGGTACGGGTTAGCTGCGGGTTTCATTTTGTAACCCGTACCCATACCCACGGAACCCGCAGGTCCAGACCCGCGCGGGTTTGAAAACCCATGCATATGCCTAAGGGTGGGTGGTGAGAGGGGTGGACACTGGGGGGTGGGGAAGGGTCCATGGAGAGGGGGGTGGCGATGGGTGGTGAGGTGTTACGATTTTCACCTTTTTGCCCCTGTCTTTTGCTTTGACAGCACGTGACACCCATACATTCCCACGAAGATGTGCCAAGTCCCACGCTCTGATTGGACAATACCTTGTTACCGAACTCTCGGGTTGACCCCATGTCCTCATTGGATGACTTGACGGTGCATAACCATTCATACACAACCAGAAGCTGAAGGAACCTGAAGACAATACAATCCGAACTTGACCATTCCATTCTTGTCACAACCCATGACCGGTGTGCATACCCGGAGACAAGAATACTCCATGACCCAACCACCGATCATACCCAGCAATCGGAATACTCTGGTTCTCCGCCGACCGATCATATGTCCACACCCATATGCTCATGACATTGTCATTGTTCTTTCACAATTCACCGACATGGTTCCTTGTGCCTGTCACAGACGAATGAATAGCCTTGTGCCTGATGACCGATCGACTTTCCTATTTTGAAGAAGACCGACACGTCATCCCGATCCTCATGGTTACCTTTGACGCCCAGCTCATCGCCACGATTGTGATATGTTCTATTGGCATCTCCACCCTTGTGGGCGTCTACATCTATGCAACCTATATTCGGATAATGCAACCTCCCCACAATGACTCAGATATCGGATCCGTCATAGTTGCCGACAACCAATGACTCCTTTGACCTATCTTGGCTGAACATCTTGCTCTTCTTCACATGTCACCTCCACATTCATTTGCCTTTCTTCTCATCAGCTGACCACCGGTGCTCAGCTAACAACCCGAACTCGCATGTATGACAAGTCCCCTTGATGCTCCACAAAGACTTGCATTCCGATGTGTTTCATCACCTTTGTGTACCAGTCCACTGGTCAGGAATATCCATACCTAGTCGACATCCCAGTCATCCAGTACCCTGCAGCCAAGAAGGGTTATATGAAGCACCCTTGCTTATCGTACTGCAGGAACGACAGTTGCTGGTGTATGATTACCAGTGTTCATTGCGTTGACCTCATCATGGTTCTTCCCCATCCAGTGATTCGCCTTCTCTCCTGCCTCCAATGATGAAGCATCATGTTCACCTTTCCATCCCGATCCCGCATACACATACTCATAGTCGTATGCTGCTATTGGCCAGGCATCCACTACCAATGCAAACCATTGGGAAGACGAACCAATCTCATCATTCCCAAACTAGGAACTCAGCCACATGACATCCACATGGCCGCCTCATGTTCACCATGTGCCTGCTGACGCATCCACTCATAGATTGTTTCACCTCCTTACCATGAGGCAACCATGAGGCGCAGGGTCTGGACCCTTGATTGCTCCGAACCATTTCCTTGCAATCACTAATTGAAACACTGATGGACATGCTATACCTGCAGGGCAGCCTTATTGTTCTTGCATTTCTCTCGGTTTGTACATACAGACCCGGTAGTCTGTCTTTCATGGCATTTCCCTAACTTCTTTGTATTTTAACCTTCATCTTCGAACTGTTCCTCTTTTTCCCTTCCCTTTCCTCACGTTTAGTCTGGTTTTCTCTCCCTGGTTCGCTTTCCTAGACTCTCTCCCTCCCCCAGACTGCTACTTGCTGTATAGTAGTGGTAGACCATGAATACACCATCCTTCTTGAGTTTCCTCTGGTCTGATCTCGACTTTTAGTTGGTTGTTGCTGGAGCCCGCTGATCTAGCGATCCATAACATGAGGAAGGGGCCAGGAAGTGAGGCAGATGGGGGAAAAAGCGAGGGGTGGGTGGCGGAGGGCTCCCGGTCCAGTACGAGCGGCAGGAAGGGGTAAGTACATGGGGGAAAAGCAGGAAGGAGGTGGGTACTTACCTGTACCATTAAAGGCCCCCTGCGGCCCTGCCCACATTCCACCATGAATAAAGCCAATGGGGATGTCATCTCAGACATTCCTAGCACCTCCTTCGTCATTGTTGCCATCCAGATCGGCCCCACTGTCCAGTTGCGCGAGGATGGCGGCAGTGGCGGTGGTAATGGCAATATCTCGACGATGATGACACTAGTGCAGGTCACGGGTATACCTGCAGGTTATGGGGCCTGGACTCATACCTGTACCCGCCTCGGGTACGGGTTCCATGCAAGTTTTGTGCAAATCCCACAAAACACATGCAAAAAATGAGTTTTTGAGGTAGTATTCGATTTCTACAGGATTAAATACTGATCGGATTGTCTTGATGTAAACTGGAGAACTGTTTAGAACACATTGGAGAGCATCCCTGCATTTTCTAGGGAATTGTAAGAGCTTCCAGTCCCATGGTATATGCAAGAAACAGTGAAAAAACACCAAAAAATGAGGTTTTTGGTGTTTTTATCCTCCAAAAAAATACAGGCAGTACCCATGAGGGTACCTCACGGGTACTGCGGGTATCTAGACTCTGGACTTGGACTTTACCCGCACAGTACCCGTACCCTAAACCCCTAAGGGTACCAGGTACCCCTGACCTGCACTACATGTGACTGATCATATGGCTTTGAACCTTCCACCACCATCACCCCCTCCCATTCGCCACACTCCTGCTCCCCACCACCTCAACAAGTATGGGAACAGGGACTATGATGATGACGGCAACAATTCGCACTGAGCATGCCTCCCTGGACGTCCTCAAGGCCACGCCGGAGCACCCCCGAGTTTTTTGACCAACGGCCTCAAACAGCGGAACTAATCATGGCGGACTGGGTGCACAGCAATGAAGACGACAAGGGTGATGTGGACAGTCATCCATGATGAAGGCGTCGTCAACGGTGTCATCGTCATCGAAAACCAAGATATGCGTAGCCGCCACCAGCCAATTCGACGCAACATTTGACAAAGCGGCCGCCCTCGAAGAATTCTTTGATGCAGCATACGCACTCGGACAATTAGCAATAGAAGAACAAGTGTCTATGAGAGCAATAAAAGCTAGTGAAGACCAGCAAAAGGCTTACGATGATGGGTGATTAACAGGCTATGAAATGGGCTACAACGATGGTGAGAGTTTCGGTTACCATGACGGATACACCGAAGGATACGAAGATGGCCATTTGGCTGTCTTGGATGGCACTTGTCCATTGTCCAGCACGCAAACCGATGCACCGTTGGTGAAGATATCAGCAACAACACAAACGGAATCACCAACCCAACATAATCAGCCCGTCTATGCATCCACCTTAACCCAAACGCTATCTACCCATATATCCGCGTCGGTGCAGATGGACACAACACCAGTAAGAGAGTCTACAGCAGCCCAAGCAGAACCACGTACCCACACATGCACGTCAACACAAACACCAGCCACCAATCCCATCGCAACCCAAACATGTACTAGCGCCCCCGTATCCACACGAACAATGCCGCAAGTCTACACATCAATAGCCATACAAGCATCACTGGCCCCCACCTATGCATTCCCAATGAAGATGACGCGCCACACGTCAAAGTCAGCCCAAACGACCTCACACGCCCTCATGTTCACGTCAGTGCAGACGGAAGAGCCGCAGCCACACCTACATGCGCCAGAAACGATGGCACCTACAACAGACAGCGCCATGCCACCAAAAAGCACGACGACGAAGCACCTGCAACAGAAGTGGGATGAAGAGCATGCCTCCACCAGCATGCTCCAGCACGCCCACCCTCACCAAAAACGACACCCACTGCACCAGAACGTGCCACGTCACCAAACCCGCCATGCATCGCAGTACCAGCCCACCCACACACATCGAGAATGGCCCCACACGTCCCAGCACATTCCCCGTTGCCCAACACTGAATATGAGGCCTTCCATGTCCCAATGCCCACCCAAACAGCCCCATTCTCGAACAGAAATGTGTCCCAGCGTGTTCCAACAAGCCCACCCGCTCAAGAATCAACACCCCCACTGCAAAACGTGTCCATACGCATCTCAGACTGTGAATCAACCACGCAGGCACCAGTGCCCACTCAGTTCACGCCCATGCAAGCCCAAAAATACAACGTCGCAGTCCAGACGTCGCCAATGCGACCCCCAAGGCCAAGTAACGTCAAAACACGGCCCAGCGTGTACGCGAGCGAAAGGAATGAGAAGGAAGGGAGAGAGCACAAGGAAGGAGGAGACGATGACGCCAAGAGCAGGCGAGACAGGCGAGGACGCCCAAAAAAGACGAACGGGGGCCACCGAGGCAACAATGAGATGGACCAAGGAGAGGCCGTGGACGGCCCCGTTCATGTGCCCAACCCCACCACAATGTCTACACCGACACAACCTACACGATTCAACTGGGCTGAAGACGCCACAACAATCCCGCTTCACCCTGTTTTCACAACCAGATATCCGCCCCGTGAGCTGTCAGCCCTCCGCTCAAACAGCCAACAACCCTTTGCCACTCTACAGTGCCGAACTCGACGACCACTGTGGCGTACACGACCTCATCCCCGACGCCCGTACTCTAGATTTCATGAGCCAAGATTCATCCGAGGTCCACCAAATACAAGACCACTCCATACATCATACTCAACACGCCCGAAACCTACCTACCTTGATTAGGATCGTGACCCGTGACTCTCGGACTTGAGTAGGGCTCTCCAAGCCCTAGGTTGGAAGAGACCAAGGTAGACCTTAGTTGTCTTGGATTCATTTGATTATCTTTGTCACTGCTTTGACCCCATCTCCATTTTGTTCTTTCTCTTTTCTTTTTTTTCTTTTCTCTCTCTTTCTCTTTTCTTCTCGCTGGCAGCGGGGACACTGCCATTTTGGAGAAAGGTGCATGGACTAGTGGATTGGAGCCACGAGTCCAGTGATCACGTGACCTTCCCACGGTTCGATCCAGTAGATAGCCCTGTTTGGTAGTCAGTAGAGAGTCAGTCTTAGTCTTAGCCTCCGAGCCCTGCGATCTGCTCAAGGACACTCTCCGTGTCCAATGTGGACATACTGATTGCACATGGACATTGTCCCAATCAAAATCACACTATGAACTTCATAACCACTTTTATAAAAAAAGGTATCTGCTCTTACTCTAAAGTAATAAGCTACTAGAACCAAAACCAACAAATATGAACAAGAATCTACTTATGGATATAAATATGAAGATGGATGGCATGCAAACTAACCACTGCTCCCCTCCATACAGTTCTTGATCCTTCGTGTGAAGGCATCAAGTTTCACTGCTGATAAGTTCAGTGTAGCATCAATAAGTTTGTCATCAGCAGAGTCATCTCGCTCCGCGGTATCCAAGGGGATCAAGGCCGCACTTTCAACCAACAAGCCAAGCATCTTCATATCCCAAACATCCTCCACGCTAGGATGAGGTAAAGACCTGAGCCAATCGAATGCCTTCTTCGCCCCGTTGAAGCGCGATGTCATATTCTTGAAAGTCTTCTGGTTTGCCACACCCAGCCATTGCAAAATATCATCCCTACCAACTGGAGCGCTATCAGGCAAGTCTCCGATAATCCACTGGTAAACTCGGCAGCGGAAGCAAAGTCTGTAGGCCTCGTGATATTTGGGATCGTTCAATAAGTCCAGCGAGCTTGTATACGTGGGGTACATAGTACTCAGGTATGCACTGGTCGTGGCTGTTGGAACTGGGGTTGGTATTCCAGGGGGTAGGGCGTTGTCAAGGTTCGTACTGTTGTTCGACGCCCTTTCGGAGGACGGAGAGTGGGCACGTGGGGTCTCGGATATGCCATGAGTGACCTGTATGTGTTGTCAGCGAGGAAGACAGTAAATGAAAATTTGAAGTTACCTTTTCGTCACTGGGAGGCAAAGCAGGTGCCACAGAGGGGGGGGGTGAAAGTGGAATTTGAGGAGACACTGCCGTCGAGCCCTCCATGAAGTGCGTCAGGCCCAAGAAAGGTATATCACAGGGTCCCTGGATCTCAATGAGACGTAAGATGACTGAGGAGAATTCAACATTGGTAGGTTCGACAACAGGTCCTGGTTGGGTACATTGGCGGTCAGGTTGGCTGCTCGAGAAGAGAGCTTCTTCTTAAAGAATTAAATAAGTTTGATATGGAATGGCGAGAAATGACTATACCTGAACTACTTGTACTCGAAATGCTCATCGCGCGTCTTGAAATTCGGTTGCGCTGACCAGAAGGTTGCGCACAGGGATAAGGCATAACATCTTCACATGCCGAGTTCAGCATGAGATCAAAAGGCCGATAAGTTGATCTTACCTGCGTCGCTGAAATCGCTTAGAACTGTGACGCACAAGTAAATATGTTTAGCGGATCACTGCTCCATGAATGAAGTGTACCCACTTTCGAGACTAACATCACTGTCTTTGTCATTTTGAATATCACCTCGCCTGGGACTTTGAACCGGCCCTAGCCTGGGACGCTGAGTGAGCGGCAGGACTGCGAATTCGTCGTCTCTTGCACGACGGAGGGGTCGCCGAGGTGACCGCCGAGTAGAGGACATTCCAACACTTCTCCAAAAAGTCGGACCGACCAGTTTAAAAGGATCCTGCAACAAATTGCTGATCGATTTCTATATTAATTACCATCAATTTGATTTTTACAGGAACTTTTACCTACTCCTTGCAAAACAATTCGAAAATCCGACCCATGGGATTGGCGATAGACCAAAAGAGAACTAGTTTGAAACACGCAACCAGGGTTGAGGCCGTTGGTTCAGCATGAAGCAACATTGCCCTTGTTGACGTGGTACCTAGATTATTCAACCTTGGGCTTGATTTAATTGAGACATGCCGACGATTTCACTTCGCCCACCCATCTCTGTTCTTAGCGGCGATAAAAGTCTGACAATCCTATCGATCACAAATCAATCTTGCCCACATCAATCTGTCATGAATAGCATAGTTGAATCAGAGAGGTTACTCACTTTTGCGCCAGGCAGAGATCGAAGGCGCGCGGCGCATCCTTGCAACGAAGTCATCCTTCGTTCAGAGAGGACAGTGTGCAGCGGATGCCCATTGGTGACATATTGTGTGCGTCTACTCCTATCTCTCTAGCCGGTATTTTACTGAAGAGACGATAGAACCATGAATGCCAGAGAGGGCATTGCGTGGATCGCATACTCCACAACGCTCAGAATGATTCACCCTACAAGAAAGCTTCCAGGGAGTTCGCGTATCAGTACAGTGGCTTCCTATCGATGTTGGCGGCACTCGCATTTGGTGTAGAAACCATACGGGAGCTACCGTCTCCGTCATCAGAGTGGACACGGGCCATTGAAGGAATGGCTTACCTCGTCATCATCCGTCAATTACGCACCCTAAAAATACCAACATACCAGTCACTGGATTACTCTTCGTCGACGCCTATCGAAATGGCAATACTGGAGTCATGGCGTCGGGGGATTTCAGCTGCTATGGCTCGCCAGGTGGAAAATCGGCCAACTGGGTTGCAAGCTGTTCCCATCGCGCTACTTGCCCTTGACACTTGTGGTCGGGTATTGGATTTGTCGACATACGCATTCTCATTTGATATCATGATAAGACCTCCTTACCCTCCTGGAACTTGCGTGGGGGACGCTGAACGTCAATTGCGACACTTGATTGCAGAGGGGGGTCATGGGGCGGCGACCAAGTCTAACAGGATTAAAACCATTTATCCACCGCGTTGCGAGTCCTCCAAACTTCACTAGAATTACCTTAGCTTGCATCAGGAAATCGGGGAGGTCCCCAAGGCGGAGTTGATGATAAGCAGAGCCAAATAAATACATTCAAGTATCGAGCCATTAATTCAAGGATTTATCATAGTAATGGCTGTGCCCGAAACTAGGCCCGGGGTTATGTCATCCCCGCCCAGATATAACGTCGGCATGGATCAAAGGGTTTGCCCGTTTGGGCGTGTAGATCTTCTGATGTCGGGACACACGTTAACTCCACCACTCAACTCCGCCTAGTGGCTCGCTTGCCAAAGGATTCGACCCTGCAATCTCCAGGTACTTACAGTTACTATCAGTTGGGGGGAGTTTCAAAATGTCTCAGTATTTCGTGTATAACAATTCAACCACATCACATTTTTAGAATTCTTTTTGACCAATGGGTACGATACCCTATGGTATGTGTGGACCAGCAAACATATAATTTTTTTGTGTGGTTCTTGGACTCTCGGATCGTTTCCGCGTGAAGGGGGTCAAATTTTGTTACACTTTGGGGAGTGTTTCAAAATTTGTCACATCATGTCACGGCGGCATTATTACAGCTCCGCCTCGGCAACGCATGAAGCTTCGGTAAGTAGGGAGTTGGACCTTGTACTTATCGGCTTTCCCCACTATCATCTACTGCAATGTATGAATCTGACGGTAGAGGGGAATGCCAGCGTTCGAACTGTGAATGTGGAGGATTCGTGAATGCTGCCGTCCAACAGGTTTTTTGTTTGACCCACCATGACCGTGCTACTCACGTTTGGTACTACAGCGACCCACATGTCCAACAGAAAATTGCTTGTGCGGTCACCAATGGTGGCAACACCTGATGTTAGCCCCAAACTCCTACTCGAACTCTCGGGGAGGTCTGCCTGCCACGGAATGTGGTGGATTCTACCCAGTAACCCCCGCTACTCTTTTGATAACTACAGTGACACTGACTACTTTCGCTTTTACCAGTCAACCCCTGGTCCCTTTAACGCTCAGATGATATGTCTCTGCTCTCGTTCGTGGCTCTCACATCGCACCTTACAGTAAGTTTTGCCTTGGTCAGACTATCCCGCTATCCCGACTCTTTTTTGCAGCTCTGTGCCAGTGCCTGTCACCCAGCCGATGGCCTCTTCACTGGAACCAGTCGCAACTGCCAACAATCGACCTGTTGTCCCACAGATCGCAGAATTTACGTCATCTCGACCCCCTCTGACCGCTTTTTCCTTGGCTGTGACTGATGTTGCTAGTGGTGCTCTTGCCAATCGCGAAGTTTCTCTACAGAGGATCCGTGCTAACACAGCCTTCAGTACTGGCAACCGTCGGAATGGTGGCCGAGCTTCTGGACAAGGAGCAAATGGCCAACCGGCACAAAGGGGGGCAAGAGCTGGCGGAGCGAATAACCACCGAGGTCCCAATAGGAATAACCATTGTCGTACAGATCAGGCGACTGGGCGAGGGCAACAACGGTTACCTACGTCTCTCACGACTACAGTACAGGATAATTTTCCGTCTTCTGTTGAATTCTTGGCTGTTCTGCTGCCATTTCAGGTAAGTCAGACCATCATTCCGCTCAGCCTCAAGAGGTTTATACTCTCATAGGTTGGCCACGAAGACAGCCCATTGTATTACTTTGGCTTATCTGACATCGAGCAAATCATTTCCACTCTCCGGGAACATAAACTTACATTTATCCTCTCCCTTCCTTGTGCTGGGGAAGTCTGGAGACTGGTTGAGCAACAAATCTCAGATCATCTCCACAGACATGAGATCTCCGCCGCCTCAGCACCCAATCGAATTGCAAGCGGTTATTTCACCAGTCCCACATTCCTATTAAAACCAAACAAAGGCCGACAAGTGATCCGCCGCTCATTTATCGAATCAGACCTCACGGCCAGCAAATTCACTGCTGCGGAACTAAGGAAGACATCGCAATTAGTCAGTAATCCTGAAGAGAACGCTCAACATGGTCTCCTCTTTTTCGGTAGGTTTATTGGTCCCCATTAATTCCATGTATTCACCATGGTTTCCAGCACCCCGTTATCGGCACTTATTCGGTCCAATCTTGGGGCAAAACACAAGTCACCATTGCTTTCCATGGAAGGTCTGGAGGGACCTACAAGCTATATCTTCTACCCGCGACAACAGGGAGGGACTCTGCACCGCTGAATGTCCCAAGGTCAGGTTTTCCTATAACGTAGACTTGCATATTTGCTTATGTATTTATAGGATAACCCAATTGGTCCGGTCTTAGAGGGAAATCCGCCTGCAAGTGGGTCGGCGATTACAAGAGTCAGCAACCCAGATGACGTAGGACGATTGCGTCATTTTGTTCAGGATTATTGCTCACATCACCATAGGCTCACCTCACTGATGAAACGGTGGATGGATCTCAAAGTGATGAGGTAGATTTGACCATCGACTCATGGCGCCAGACACCGTCGGATCAGGCATCGCCGAGTCGTAATACCCGCTTGATCTTGGCGGGAACACGCCCCCAAATTGTAAATGCTACCGTACCACTGGTGTCGGCGACTCTGCCTGTTTTTACGATTCCAATGGCAAGCATCGTCGAGGTAAATACATGGCAGAACGAAGTCTATACTGAAGCGGAGCGGCGTACGGGACTTGCAGTCTCTGGTCCAACAGCAGAAGCAGTCGCTGAAACATTGCTACTTCTTCTCGAGTGCCATCGTTCAAGAGCCCAGTTTATGCCACCAGATGGTGTGACTTGTGAGGTATCACCATTACTATCATTTATCCAGCGGTGGCACGACATTGAAATGTAAGCTAGGGTGGTTTTTCTTAACGGTGTCTATTGCTGATATCCGGGGCCAGTGGATTAGCAGAACCACAAGCCTTGCGTGGTCTTGGGTCTGGTCCTTCTCGTGCAGTACTGAGAGCAGGGTTAAACAGGCTTACGCACGACTTGCCCATATTTGGCCTCCGTGGCAATTTCTACCATCCGTCGTTCCTGCAAGTGACCTCGCCTCATCGCGAAAATTTATTCTGGGTTGCAGGTTTCTGGTCAGCTTTCCACCTCATCACCCTCAAGCTCACCCCTGATCCCATTACGCCGTGGATATTTTATGCGGCTGCTTTTGGAAAAGAGGGGTTCCCTACTGATCTTGATTATATCCGTGCCTTGGACACTGCTTCTGCGGAAATTCTAGAGCCTTGGTTTGCCTTCCGTGCAGAGGACACCCTTGCTGATGGTGCGCTCAGTGCGGTACACCAAGTCCTGATGACGTATCTGGACATACATGAAGTAGGCTTTTCATTGGATTTGGAACCGGTCTCTGACGTTGTGGGGATAGTTTAGTGCTTTCAGACATCCCCGATCACACGAGCAGCACAATGCCATCACGAAGAAGCTTGTTGTTTCTGTGCTCTTGGGCAATCCAGATCCCTGGGATAATCCAGATTTTTATGCGTTCCGGGATGGATTCAATGTCAATCTCGGGAGCAAGACCCTTTTTCAGGTTCTTTCTATTGTGTCCGTAGTTTGACCCACTCTCATGTTACATTTAAGACTCTGAGGCTTACGCAAGAGCCTGACTTCTGTCGAAGACTTCTTGCTGTTACGAGCAACCGCCGACTCACTGATGTCTCTCAGGTCATCCAAATGCTCAGGTTTATTCCAGGAGATGGGTTAGGCTCCGAGTTACATACCTTGTTGCGTCGAGGCTTTCAATACCGCTTGATTCGTTGGCTCCATAGTCGTGGCCATCCTCCACCATTGAGAGGGTCCTTAATTCCTGAAGATGTCTACGATCTACAGAAAAACGACTCTCTAGCTCGAGCAAAACTCTTAATTCGCGGAATGGCAGAGACAGATCTCATGCTGGATGACTTGACACTCAAAGTATGGATTCCGACAATCCTTTTGTGTTATTAAATGATCATGTTTCCCTTGACAGTTCACGCTAAATATACCAGCCATGGTGGATGCGAGTCATGCTGCTGTGCCGCCCGCCATTGAGTTCCACACCTGCACGATGTCTGCATCTGTAACACTTGATTCTTGGGTCCAGAATGCACTGAAGGAAAGCTGTCAGATTGATGATGAGAGAACGACGGCATTTGATATTTGGATGTATTCTCAGTTGCTAATTACAGGTTATAACTGTATTTAACCTACCAAGGAATGTTTTATTGCTACAAGGCTATCGACTGGATCACATGCCAAAGTGTGAAGATATTTTACAGCCGTTTGTGGAAATGATGGCACTTTTGAAAATTTTTGAATCAATTGAATAATATGGACTTAGTCAAATTTTCTGTGCTCAATCTTGTATCTCATGAAATACTGCATGGATTGACATGGTTACAGAGGGAAAGTTGTACTATTTTCTAAGGGCTATCAGCTCCTGCAATTACATTTGGATTATATTTAGTGTATGATAAGTGGTGGATGAAATAAAGAGGTAAAGTAGTATTTTTGACACCCAATATGATATTGTAAAATTATGGCATCAAAAGAGCTCCTATGAACAAGATTGTAGGGAGAAAATTGTTCAGTTTTTCAAGGGCTATCAGCTCATATACTGTATTTTTCTTCATTTTTGTCCTTTGAGTCAAATATTACTCTGTATTCTATTTGTATATATTGGGCTTGAAATATCATGATTATGGGATCAAGGGACAAAAATGAAGAAAAATACGGTATATGAGCTGATAGCCCTTGAAAAACTGAACAATTTTCTCCCTACAATCTTGTTCATAGGAGCTCTTTTGATGCCATAATTTTACAATATCATATTGGGTGTCAAAAATACTACTTTACCTCTTTATTTCATCCACCACTTATCATACACTAAATATAATCCAAATGTAATTGCAGGGAGCTGATAGCCCTTAGAAAATAGTACAACTTTCCCTCTGTAACCATGTCAATCCATGCAGTATTTCATGAGATACAAGATTGAGCACAGAAAATTTGACTAAGTCCATATTATTCAATTGATTCAAAAATTTTCAAAAGTGCCATCATTTCCACAAACGGCTGTAATTGATTATTTAATCAAGTTGAAAAAATAATTTTTATGCAAGTCTAATGGATGAAGGCAGCTGCCCTGTGCACTCATTGCCTCACATTCTCCATTCTAAAACCTTGCCATATCCCTCAATGGAGGTGTACCTCTCTCTCCTATCTCAGGTCGAGGTTCAGATTGTGTTTGAGCAATAGGAGGTTTGTCTCACCACCCTCATTGCTCACCACATCACCTCACCCAGGTAGCATACTCGAAATCCTCATTTTCTTCATTTCATTACTCACCAAATCTCTCACTCAGGTCCAAGGATTATTTTTTATATTCAAAGTTCTCCCACCTTCCCCCAGTGCACTAGTTTTGTTACACTGATTGTACACACAAATATTCATATGGACTTGTACTCTCCTGGCTTCAAGCCAGTCAGTACAAGCTCCAATATCTGGCTACTTGTGTGCTCCCTAAGCAAAGTTGATTAGTGGGTAGTTTGCACTGGGTGCACCTAACTTCCCACCCGCCCCTTGCCTTATATAGTGGTAGCTAAGTGAAATATTTTCAATGAATCAATTTTAACTCAAGTACTGCTGGTGATAAAATAACTGAAAAATCATGTCTCTGTGGTATGGTGGCTAAGATGTGCAAAAGTTAATTCTTGTCAAAATATGTTCAGTTAATGCTTAAATATAAGCACAAATTCTGGATGAGTTAATTATTCCTCAGCCACTATGTAATAAAACCATAATACTATTTTCCCAGAAGGATCTAGAGATGTAAGCCTACTAAATGCAATTTCTCTTGAATTTTACAACCAACAGAAGTTGAGTGAAAACTGATTCATTGAAACTATCTCACTTAGCTACCACTGCATGGGAAGTTGAATGCACCCTGCCAAATAGAATAATTCTTATTTAATTTATTAATGGTTCTCAAGGCTCAGCTACTGGCTTGGCTAATGGATGACAAATCAGTAGTTACTTCCACATATAGTATTAACATCAAACCTTTGTGTCCCGGTATGCCCTCCCCAGTCATCCCAGTATCCCCACTGCTGGGATTCTCTACACCCACCTTCAATCATCATACACCACCACCTCAAGCCTCTCAAATCCAGCTTCTTGCTGGATGGGCTACTGAACACCTAGATCATTTTCCCCACAAAGTCTGTGTCCTTCCCGTTGTATTTGATGAACTTGTCAGAAAGCTCCAAGATCATCCCATTTTCTCAACTCAGGGCCAGCTCCTCACATATTTCCAGCTTGCTGTTTTTCTCAATTGTGCTGGGCACTATGGCAATGCTGCAACTACTGAAGATGTGTCTGATTGGGCTGGGGTTTCAGTTGGCACTGTTTACAACTGCAGCCATTGTGTCATGCTTGCACTCATATCTTTGCATGATGAAGTCATGCAGTGGAACATCCAAGATCCAGTTTGTATGGAGGAGAAACAGAAAGCAAAGGCATGTGTTGAAGAAAAATCCTGTAGAGCTCGGAGAAATGGGTACCTATCCTGTGATGGATCATGCTTCAACCTCTCCCAAAAGCCTGGGTACCATGGAGAAACTTTCTATGACAGAATGAGCAATTATTCTCTTAATTGCCAAGTTGAATTCTTGTTTGTAACATGTATATGATATTGACAGTTATTTCTAGGTCATTTGTCTTCCCCACAATTTGCAAATTGTGAGAATGTGACTAGTGTGGTTGAAAGCATTCATGGTTCAGCTGTTGTTGATACTACTTGTATTGCTCAACACCCAGAGGCATTCTTGCACCTGGTGCGTGGATGTGGGCTGATTCCACATATCCATGCTGCAAGTGGTGTGTCTCACCCTTCATCAAGCCATAGTGTGGACAGCTCAACTCTCAGCAAAAAGGGTTTGACCGCCACCTCTCAAAGGTTTGTTTGATTTTGTAACTAAGGAATTCTGTTCAAACTTCATGCATATTTAGATTAATGTACAGTCTGAACACTTGTTTGGTGCTTTAAAAGGTTGCTTTCAGTCACTCTGGGAACTTTGGTTTAAGATCCAGAATGAGAGGGATCTGGCTCTTGTCATGCTCTGGATTTGTTGCTGCCTAGTACTACACAACATGATCATCAAGATTGAGGAGACATTTGGCCCAAGGGATACATGGGAGTGGGTTAGGGATGATGAAGAGTATGTCAGTGATGAAGAAGACCTTGAAGACTTGGAGGATGGTGATGAGGGTGAAGCAGTTCAAATGGTAACCCAGATTGGCAAGTATTTCGGGGCAGGAGGTGAGTCAGATGAAGGTGGTACCAGTGCTACACCTCCCTTGCTATCAGTAGCTAGCATAGATAAGATATGAGGACTTACCTTTGTACTAGCAAACCTCTGATTTACTGCCAGTATTGAGGTCTGAACTAAGAGGTTACCTACCAGTTTGGACCATGACAAAACAGCCAGCATGGAACCAGACTTTGGGTTTGGTTCACGCCTGACCTTGAATCTGAACCCAAACCATGGTCCAGTTCACATTGGTTCAGGTTTGAACTTTGGTTCTGAACCTGACCTGTCCATCACTAGCTGGTTGGGAAATCCCATAGGCTGGTTGGGATGTCTCACTGCTGGTTGGGATGTTGCTGTGTAGATGGGACACTCCTGTCAGCTTTGGGATATCCCACAAGCTGGTCCAGGACATCCCTTCAATCAGGATACCCCACAGGCTGGTTGGGCTGGCTGCTTGCTTAGCATCTTCTAATCACAACCAGCCAGTGGCATGTCCTGGACCAGCTTGTGGGATATCCCAAAGCTGACAGGAATTTCCCATCTACACAGTGGAGCATCCCACAGGGACATCCCAACCAGCAAGTGGGACATTGGAACGTCCCAACCAAGCTTCTGCAAGTCCCCTTACTGTAAGCCCAAGTCCACTTTCCTCAAGAAGCACTCTAATCCTAACATAGGTTAGAATAAGATTTCTTCTCTGCATATGTATCCCAGTCAGCCTTTGTATGCACAGCCAATAATGTAATAACAACTGTCTTTGATTGTCTGTTTCCAGCATAGTCCTGGTTCAGAGAGGGTGGATTTGGGTGACCCTGGGCCCAAACACACTCATCTCATGTTCCAGAGATCCTCTCTTCCATACCATTGCCCAAATAAATCATTATCACCTTTCCCAGTGGCCCAGTGTCACTACTTTTTTGACCTGCATTTTTTTGCCATCCCAAGCACTATACACATCCATTGCATCCCCTGCACATATGCTTGAAGGCTCCACCACCTGGTACCATCTGTGTTAGCATCTGCTGGCCAAATATGAGCCATTTGAGCCCCCCCAATGCCCTAGTTACTAGACTAAAACACTGGAATATGGGAATCACTGTTCACAGTATTCACCTGTGACATGTGTGGCATAGACTGTTGTCAATTGGCAGAAGGTGTACAGATAGACATGGATTGTGCCTGAAAGTAAGCTACTCCCCATGTGAACTGGATCTCGTGTTGGGGAAGTTCAGTCTCAGAGAAATCCAAACCCAGTTTAGCAATGATGTTGAGCATAGCTGTGGGGGATGTAATGAGGTACACAGTGTGCAAAATGCAAAAATAAATGGGGGATTCGAGAGGGTAATGTGGCATGATGTGGATGTTCAAAATAGATGATGAAGGGGCTTGTTTGGGTGGAGACAAGATGTTGGGTCATCAAGCATGGGTGCGGGGGATTGGATGAATGCATATAGAGCCATGGTTCATGAAAAAACGGGTGTGGAATGTGATGACATAGCCTCTCAAACAAAAAACAAAAAATGGATTTATGTTTTATCTGCGCAGAGGATTGGAAAGCCCAACATGACCATGAGCTCATTTTAGCCAAAATTGAATTGGCAAAGAGTGGGGCAGATCAAATCCAATCTGATATGAAAGCCCAGCATGATCATGAGCTCTCCTTGGCACAGTACAAAATTGAGCAAATGAAGAGTGAGTTGGAGATGGAGAAGGCAAAAGTGGAAAGGCAGGCACTCAAGGTGAAAGATTTGGAACTTGCTAAGATCCTACCAGCACTTGATACCCCTTCCATTTCTGAATAATTCTTACATGGCTGTACTTTTTTTTTAGTTTTTGGTATAATAAATATACCCTGTCCATGCCTCCATGTAAATACAGAGAAATCTGACCAGCAAATAACAGTATAACCCTCATGAGCTCTTAGACACAACAGCACTATCAATGGTGCATACCTCAATGAAGACTTTGCCACTGGCCATCCGCATATCTGGCAAATGTGGCATGCAACACTGCCAAACTCGAGCCTGCTGCATCAACCAGAACTGTTGACAACAATGTGGCACCCATCCATCAATCCTCAAGTAAACTTTCCACATCCAAACTTGTACATGCATTGTCCCTGCCTGCAAGTGCAATAAATGGAGCCATCAATTCCACAACACCCACCAGCTGCATCATAAACAGCAAATGCTTCACTGCCAACTTCGCCCCAGTAAGCATAGTGAACATTGTCAAGGTAAGTCCCCTTTTTTGGTTATCTCATGTGCTTCAATTAATTTTAACTCTTGGTTCATTCTTTCTGTGCCACTAGTTAGCAATGCCAAGAACAACCACCCCACCACCACCACCACCACCATCACCAGCAACCCCATGATGCAAATGGCAATGGCAATGTATGCTAACAGGCACAGAACTGGAACTGGCATTGGCAAGACATGCAATGCCAGCTACAACCCACTACAAGCCACAGACCCAAGGCCAACATGACCATGGATCACAACAGCTATGGCATGAATCACAATGGCTACAACTATGGCTATGGGTGTGGCAGTAGCAGCTACAGCAGCAGTGCGGCCACAGCAGCAACTGGCCTCCTCACTCAGGCACCAGTGGCCAATGCCCACACCCAATAGCATAAATGGATGGCAAACAGCGGCAGGTGGGGGTGGTGGGTTGCAACAGCAGGCAGCACGAATGGCAGGAGGTGACTGCAGAGAATGAGAACAGGCCAGAGTGCCTGCTCTCTTTATTAATATTTTTTTCTTATGTATCAGTACCTAAAATACATGGAGGTTGTTGTACTACCCTCTTAATACTACCTGAGCAGCCTCACTGTAAAATTTAAGGTTCAGTTTTTGGTTCTAGAAAGCCTCAACCAGGGCCAGAACTGAAAGAACCAGAACTGATGGTTCAGTCTGAGGTCCTGTGTCCAACTGGACCAGGACCTAAGGTTCAGTCTGAAGATCACCAAATTTGGCTGAGAACTGGACTGAACCAGACCTGTCCATCACTACAACCAGCACCAAAATCATTATTATCTGGGCCATGCTGCTATCTCAGAGCATGGTCACACTTCCTATTCTCCTACCAGACATTATTTAAACTGGCCTGTGTTTAGGTCACATTAAGTGAAATCATGTTTTTAACCAAACAATCTATGCTCAACCCTACTTGCTGACCACAAAGAGGCACTAATGGCTATGACTCATTTGTAGTAGCACCCTGGTGGTTGTCTACTGACTTTTCTGCCTTGTTCTGATAGCTTTTGATACCAATATATTTATGGTGTGGCAAATGCACTTTTATTATTTGTGTGATTGAGGTGACATGAATTGGAACCACAGGGTTTCACAACTTCTTTTTGTAGCAATGCTGTGGTTATGTTTACTTGCAGCTTTGGGCCATTTGGGGAGATTACAAGGTCCATATTATATTCCACCTGCATACTTAGATACCTTTATTCAACTATTAAATACATTTCAGCCAGGAGCAGTCTCATCCTCAGCACAAGAGAGAATCAATGACGTGCCCTTTTTGGTTGCAATGCTCATGTGATCTCCAATTTGAGTTGCTGCCATCATGATGGTTTGGACCCAATGATCAGATCATGCAATCAAATCTCTCCATCACAAAGCTTGCTGAAAATGAAAAAACCACAAAAAGTGGCCACTGAGTTCTCCTTCTCACTGAGGCTCCTGTATGCTCTACAAGCCTTGGTGAAATGTAGTTAATAGTTGACTAAAAGTATCTAAGTATGCAGGTAGAATATAAAATGAACCTTAATCTCCCCAAATGGCCCAAAGTTGCAAGTAAATATAACAGCATTGCTAAAAAAGAAAGTAGTTCCAATTCACACAGTCATGCAGCCTCAATTGCACAAGTAATAAAAGTGAATTTGTCACACCATGTATATTATTTGGATTGACCTTTGACTTAGACTAATGAGTTAGGAAAGCTGATGAGACAGATTGTATTTCATGTTGAGGTTGCACCACCACCAGTGAAACTTCCTCCTGTAAGACTACTAACACAGGAGACAGATGAGGATTTTTTGCCATAAAATAATATTTACATATTCAAATTATTTGTGTTATTATCTTGATTGTGAATATTGCATTTAGATAACCTTATTGTTTATAACATTTTCACAATCAAGATAATAACACAAATAATTTCAATATGTAAGCATTATTTTATGGCAAAAGATTTTCATCCATCTCCTGTCTAATTGACTCTGCTTAAGGAGCATGTGAATAGCCAGATATTGGAGCTTGTTCTGTCTGGCTTCAAGCCAGGAGAGAACAAGTCCATATGAATTTTGTGTGTACAATTGGTAAAAAATACTATGAAAAAAAGGATGGGTTCAGTTTAGTGCAGGTCACGGGTATACCCGCAGGTTATGGGGCCTGGACTCATACCCGTACCCACCACGGGTACGGATTTGAGGCCATGGGTACAGGTTCCATGCAAGTTTTGTGCAAATCCCACAAAAAACATGCAAAAAACGTGTTTTTGAGGTAGTATTCAATTTCTACAGGATTAAATACTGATCGGATTGTCTTGATGTAAACTGGAGAACTGTTTAGAACACAATAGAGAGCATCCCTGCATTTTTTAGGGAATTGTAAGAGCTTCCAGTCCCATGGTATATGCAAGAAACAGTGAAAAAACACCAAAAAATGAGGTTTTTGGTGTTTTTATCTTCCAAAAAAATACAGGCAGTACCCGTGAGGGTACTTCACGGGTACTGCGGGTATCTAGACCCTGGACTTGGACTTTACCCGCACAGTACCCGTACCCTTAACCCTTAAGGGTACCTGATACCCCTGACCTGCACTAGTTCAGTTTGAAAGGAAAGATGGGAGGACAACACAAAAAGTGATGGAATGGGTGTGAGTGGCCAGGTGAAAGGCCCACTAATTGTCACCCATCTCAGACCGTTGGGCCGACATTGGCTGGGATTATTGTCACCCGTCTCAGACCGTTGGGCCGGCATTGGCTGGGGTTATTGTCACCTATCTCAGACCATTGGGCCAACATTGGCTGGGCTAATTGTCACCCGTCTCAGACTGTTGGGCCGACATTGGCTGGGATTATTGTCACCCATCTCAGACCATTGGGCTGACATTGGCTGGGATTATTGTCACCCATCTCAGACCATTGGGCCGACATTGGCTGGGCTAATTGTCACCCATCTCAGACCGTTGGGCCAACATTGGCTGGGATGGTTGTCACCCGTCTCAGACCCTTGGGCTGACATTGGCTGGGATGGCTGTTTACTCATATTAGGTGTAGGGATCGGCGCCGGTGTGGTCATCGGTGTTGTTGTCATCGGAGTAGGTATCGGTCTTATCATCGGCATGGTCATCAGTGTTGTCATTGGTGTTGTCATTGGTGTTGTCATTGGTGTTGTGATTATCGGTGTTATCATCGGAGTTGTCATTGGTGTTATCATCGGAGTTGTCATTGGTGTTATTATATGCATTATCGTTGCTGTTGTCATTGGTGTGGTCAATGGTCTTAGTGTATATTGCAAACATTATTCTTTTAATTGATCAAGGGCTACATCTAGACTGAAGATGGTGTCTAGGCTTTTATCAAGAAGCATCTTGAGCCTTGTGGTATCCCCTATACATGTCCTGAATTCGTGTTTAATGTTTTCTTCTTCATGTTCAATCCACAGCTGATGTTTGGCTGGGTATTGGCTGACTACTGCTCCATACTTGACCTTCTGCTTTTTCCAGCTTGCCCATCCTTTGTAAATTGAAGCATCTAGATGTTTCCGTTTTCATGTCTTTCTCTGTTCATGCAACCAGGAACCTGCTTTTGAATGGCTTGATATCAGCATATATTTGCAAAACTTTTTCATCGGACTTGCATTTGTTTGAGGGCCTCGGCCTTGTTGGATTTGATACGTGGAACGAAGAAGAGGATGCCTTGGAAACGGTATCAGCCTCAACATTACGTTGTTTATGGGCATTGGTGTTGGGGTTGACATCGGTTTGGGTGTGGGTGTCGGCATCAGTGGGGGTGTCCAAATCGATAACCATTTTGTCTGTGTCGGTAGGGGCGTCCAAATCAATAACCATTTCGTCATCATCCTCCACCTGAACCAAGGGTTTTTGAAGATGGGGTCGTTTCAGCATATCGAAACTGCCAAACACAGTTCCTGCATATAAGTGTGATAAAATCTCATGTAGTCGTGCACCACTGAACCTACTACTGGGCCAAATAAATGCTGGTCCGCCATTTCCAGCATTGGAGGGGCCTAGTACTCCAGGTACTTCAGGATTGCTTTTGAGCAAATCGCCAGCTTGTGCTTGCCAAAGAAATGCTGATCCACCCTTTCTGACATTGGAGGGGGCCCAGGGGCCTGCTACTCCTGGTACTTCAGGATCGTTTGTGACCAAATCATGAGCTGGTGATTTTGACTTAGCCGGGGCGAGGCCAAATGTGAAGAGTTCCACTGATTGATGTTTTAGTTAAGCGCAAGTTATAAAAAATGACTTACAGGGTACCACAGGGAAGTCCTTCAATGTCTTTAAAAAGATCAGCTCTAAACACCAGAGTTGAGAGTGACACCAGCAAAGTTGATAGGGTGCTACATACTCCTGCTAGTTACTACATTTTACCAGATATTTGTCAACAAAGGTGCTTGATAATGAGCAGCAGTAGTAGATCTCACCTTTAGATCGAGCCATTGAGGTGTATTGACTGCAACAAATGCCAATGGCCAATATTCAATGTTGTTTGTTCAAGTTTGGCCAAAAAAAAAAAAAACACGTCGGAGAGTTCTTCGTGGTGAATTCACCAATATTCTGAAAACTTTAACCTACAGATCCACCAAGCACACACAAATCTACAATGGCCGCCAAAAAAATCGATTATCAAGCTGTCATCTATGAGATAAATGCATGTCTCACGGACGCCTTCACAGTCGTTAGGGCTGAATTTGCCAGCGATCTCCGGAACCACATCATGTACCAGGTCACGCAGGAAATGGTAGGTTTTCTATCACAAGTTAGTTCTGGACTCTAAATGCAAACCCTGGGAATACAGATCCAGGTTTCAGATGTGTGCAAAGCTGCAGAGTCCGAAGGTATCAAGATCCATATTCCAAGGCTCATCCTCAGTGCAGCCATAGAATACAAGGCCAACTACGACCCTGAGTGCCGTAAGTTGCCACAAATTCGAAAAATCAGCAAAGAAGACTCCAACATCACCAATGAGCCGGGGTATGTTGCCGGCAGGAAGACTCTGGAGTATGATGGACCAAGAACCGGTCCTGCTTGGTGGACAAATGAATATGGTGGGTTAATCTATTCAAATACTGACATGCCTACAGGGCTTTATTAACTACCTATGTCCAAACTAACCCAGTCAAACGCCTAAAACCTTTCCCAATGATGATGAGTCAGCAACCCCCTTCTGAAAAGAAGCATGGGAGGAGCAACAAGGATGGGAAGGGGAATGGGAAGGAGGGGACTGGGAAGGGGAGGGGGAAGGGGAATGCGAATGTGAAAGGGAAGGGGAAGGAGCAGGAGGATGAAAAGGAGGATGCATCGGAGTCGGAGGACGAGGAGGAGGTTGATGAATTGGAATCAGAAGAGGACGAAGAGGATGAAGAGGATGATCTGGAAGGGGATGATGATGATGATAAAGATGAACTTGAGGAGGAGGAGGAGGCAATGGGGCAAGGGAAGAAGCCGAGGGGCCAGGACAAGGGGAAACAGAAGGAGAAGGTGACGGAGGAGAATGAGGAGAAAGACTTGAACAAGAACTTGACAGGCAAGGGTAAGGGGAAGGAGAAGGAGGTGGAGGTCATAGACCTCGAGATGACTGACATAGTCAAGGAGGAGTCCGATGAGGAGAGTTTGAACAAGATGCTGCGTGAGGATGAGGTCATGCAGCTGGAAGACATTCCCAACCGCCGATCAGGATCCAGGAGGCTGAAGAGATGACGAGAAGACCTGGCCAAAGAAGAAACACCAATCAAGAGGCCAAAGCAAACGGATGGGACAATTGGGCTTACGAGGGAACAGGTAAGTTAGCCTGCCATTTCAAAGCATTTTTACTTTGATCTGGCACCTTTAGTGTTGCCAGCGTTGCTTCGACTGATGGCCTACATTGGTTTGCCAGAAAAGTGCTAGGACGGCATGCACTCAATGCCATCGGCTCAAGACAAAATGTGTGTGGGATGGGAAAAAGAGGACGCCAGCTGAACCTGCCCAAAAGACGTTCAAAGCCAACAAACCTAGGAGGGAATTGACGCCAACGCTGCCACCACCAACACTGACACCGACACCAGGGCCAAGCATCATCAAGAAGAAGGTCACGAAAGTTATCCTCATTCCCCCTGCACCTCCAAAGCCATCAGTTGCATCTGGTTCCAGAATGACCCTCCGGCCTCGAAAATCGACGGTTTGCATTCAAACGCCTCCGACGCTGACCCTATCGCCGTCGCGGAGTGTGTCACCTTTGCCTCCCCCGATCACCCAAAGGCAAGGCAAATCGAAAGGCAAGGGGAAGGCGAAGGAGGTGATCAATGTGGATGATGATTTGAGAAAATCATCCATTCCTGAGGGCTGTGAGTTTGAGTCAGTTCTTGAACGAAAATTTGCTGAGATATTACTGAAATTTAGCGACTCTTTACCCTGTCGTCTTCCACCCAACCTGAATGGATGCCCTTGGGAGGGTACGCAAATCCAGTAGCTCGGACAGCTCCAATCAAGAGCTGCTATCAAGGATAGAACGTCTGGAGGCCAAGGTCCAGGCTGTCAAATCGAGCCGGATACAAGCTCTGGAGGCTGAGGTTCAGGCCCTCAAATTGATGATGGAAGGGTTCAGGGGGTGGATGGGGAAGGAGGAGACAAAGGTATTTGAACTGCCTTTGAAAAAGAAGGAACCATCGGAGGAGGCGATGCCATTGAGATCCCAGAGTGAGACAGAGAATGTCCAGATGGCTGGTCCATCAACATTGACAGACCAAAGGAAGGTCCGGAGTAGCAGAGAACAGTTGCCACTTCCAGTGAGACTCCGTGCAATGTCTGAACCTTCAACCTCCGACAGACAGCGATCGACAGTGACCCCAAGCATGTCGATTTCTGAGGTCATCCGATCTCCATATTTGAGGTCCCTGGATAAATCTTTCCTCACATAGGCGGCTGGTTTGGCTAGGTCAATTTCATGTATTCATATGTATGCAGCCAGATTCAGGAAATGGGTTGGGTTTGGATTCCCCATGTGCTCTCTAAGTGAGTGAAGTAATTGGGTGAAATTAAGCCTGAATGAGGAATGTTTGTGTGATATGTTCAGTGTTATCATCTTTACCAGAGTCTGGTTGTTATTGGTGTTATTATCTGACTTGTCATTGGTGTTATCATAGGTGTTATTGGACTTGTCATTGGTGTTATCATAGGTGTTATTGGACTTGTCATTGGTGTTATCATAGGTGTTATTGGACTTGTCATCGGTGTTATCATCGGTGTTGTCATCGGTGTTGTCATCGGTGTTGTCATCGGCCTTAACATCAGTGCTGTCATCGGCACTATCATCGGTGTTATCATCGGACCTGTCATGGGCATTATTATGGGGTTGATCATTGGATCTGTCAACGGCGTTGTCATCGGAGTTGGTTATTGGTGTTTTCATTGGCAGATATAGAGTTCATGTTCACATCTCTTGATAGTACACTTGTTGAACTGTTACCTACGTGCCTTCCTAGGGCTTTTTCTGGTACCCTGATCATCCAAATCCTTTATCAACTTTTTACCCCCCATCAGCTTCTGCTTCTTCGGATTCCCCTCTTTGTCATCACTGTCCTGAGGAGCCCCCCTTTTCAATGAACTCAATCCTTTCCTCAACTTTTCACACACAGCATCCAGCCTAGGCTTAACCTTTGTGAAGTTGAGCTTCGTCTTGATGATGTAGTCTTCAAGGTTTGGCTCAACTCCTTCTTCATCCCCCTCCTCATCCCAAAAATGAGATCGAGCCATGTCTTGACTGAGAAGGTCGATGCTAAGCAACACTCCCTCGATAAACAGTTGGCTCCTATATGTCCCATCAGCTTTTAAATATGGCTGGCCATCTAGCCATTCCAAGTAAGCATTTCCAATCTTCACCGACGAATGGACATTTTTTGGTGCTGTCGTGTGTTTGTACTTCCAAGCAGCCCAGTTTGGATTTGACTTGGGGATAGGAGTAGGATTGGCATCATCCTAATTTAGATTTATATCAGCCCAAAGGGAATCCGATCATACAAAGAATAAATTACCAGAAGTTGAGACACCATTTTAAGGCACCTTTGATACACTTGGTTATCTGATAGTGAAGTTAGGTACTGGAACCTCTCCTCTGGATCAATGATGGATTCTGGAGGAAATGGGATGGTGAGCATCTTGGAATGGTGACCAGGATCTTTGTTGCTGGTATCTTCATCATTGTCTTCCTCATCTCCATCAAGTGCATCATCAGCAACAAAATGACCGTCAGCCTTTTGCTTTCCCTTGTTGGCCTTCTGCTTTCCCGTGCCAGCTCTCTGCTTTCCCTTGTCAGCTGTCTGTTTTCCTTCATCGTCGTCATCTTCCAAATGGGACTCGCTATTGGAATCTGATGAGGAACCAGATTCACTGTCAGAAATGTCCTGTTGCTGAAGTCGGGAAGGTCCTGCTGCATTAGACTTATGTTGAGCCTTCTTTCGAGATTTCCCAGAGGTAGATGGGTTGGAGTTATCGATTTCACCGTTCCGTCCCTTGAAGCCCCTGAATTCAAACGTTGTCTTGACCTTTTTGTTTGCCTGCCTTTCATACCAAAAGTCAAGAACCAACAAAGCCTGCTGCTTGACTAGCTTCGAAGGATCCCGAAGTTGAAAGCTAGCCGGCAAATATTGTGGTGATATGTATTGATCTTGGCTGATGCTGAGATCTCCCCAAGGAACTGAAGCTGAGTTGTCACCGGACCATAATTCTGATTTCATATGATATCAGAATGACCTTACTGAGAGCTGAGACACATACGATAATGCAAATTTAAAAAGTCCCTGATAAGGGTTTTCATCTCCTCCAAATTTGGTCTTTTCATTCCCGGAAAGATGGGAAGTTTGGGGACACCTTTATCATCAAGATGAACTTTCGGTTGTTTTGTCGGCTTCTTAGTTGTAGGTCCATCAGCTTCATCATGGTTAGCTGAGTCATGTTTTCCTAGTAAATTCAGCCGAATGAGTTAGCCAATGCTAAGACCAACACCAATATCAATGCCAACACCGACATCAACACTGACACCGATGGAAATGCCGATGACCACACCGACGCCAATGGCAATTTGATGCTGACTGGACAAATTTCCGTTCCCCAGACAAACTAGGGACATATTACAAAGGCATAATACTCACCCAGTTTTTCTGAGGCATATGCCTCCCATTCCGTCATCATCGATCCCTTTTGCCAATTAGGTTTAGCCTTCACAAATGACTCATGACCTATCTCATCATTAAAGTCATGGCTGGACCAAGATTAGTTTAAAACAGGTAACCAAAGTTACATGATCCACATACGACGAAACCAACACATTGTCTGATGTGTCCCGAAATGCCGACAGCACGAAAACCCTCATCCCCAAGTCCTTATGCATTTGTGTAGCAAATTCCTTGATGTATTGCACTGCATGTTTTTCAGCATTCCTAGGGACATTAGGTCGCAAGTTCAGCCATGTCGTCGGGACATACAATATGAGAACCTACTTTTGCTGGACATGTACTGGAGGTCCTTTTGAGTTCCACTCATCCAACAACCCCTGATACTTCTGGACTTCTTCTTCCGGCAACTCCTCACACACAGCCTTCAACCCAGCCTGGTACTTTGCCATCCATTGCTTGGTACCAGGGGTTGAGCCCAACAACTCAGACACTTTTCCCTCTACCTCCTCCCTCATCTCATGACCTACAACCTTCTTAAAGTTCCAAATTTGTCTATGGTTGTAAAGGGGCTTTCTGGTCCTACGACGTCCATTGTTGTAAAACCATTCCTTTATTTTCTAAAGGCTGAAATTAGCAAAATTAAATTTGGTTACCAGCTCCACTTGCAATGTATTCCAAGGGGGTCTCAGACCTCCCTTGTGCACCAACAATACTAGTGTGCACCTGTTTCATGGTTTTGGCACGTCCTTTTTTGTCTCCAGCCCTAAATTCCTCAAGTTTGCCTTTGAGGGTGGCAAGTTGAGTGGCAGTGAAAGAGGTTTCAGGCATTGTGGAATCAGGAATGAGGTTTGAATTTGCAGAAGATGAGATGAGATTTAATAAATTGTGAATTGTGTGTGGCTACTTGTCGATGTTGCAAGTTTGTCAAATTTGACTATACACCCATTTCAGAAATTGAAATTTCGTCAACCAACTTTCGACCGTCCAGCTTTTATTTCCTCAATAATTTACACTCTCATCTGCGTATTCTTACCGTTCCAATTTCTCTTTAAATCCTCCACTTCGTATTTATTTCATCCAACCAATTATTCAGCCATGGTCAAGTCGTTCAAAAGAAAGTCTGCTCCTTGTGTTAGCAGAGTGACATTAAAAGAAATGTTCACTGCTCGTGGATTTCAGACTCAAAGGAATATTGTCGACAGCCCTAAGAGCTCACATTCCTCTCCTACAAAAAGACAAAGAATGACTCAAGATTATTGTGAAGAACATAGCGATTACCCTCAAGATCTCCCACATATTGAGCTTCTAATATTGCCCAGCAATAATGTAAATATGACTTTCTACTTGGTCTCACACAGGTCCAACTGACAGTCATCTTCTTGGAGTCATCCAGCAATTATATGAGGGAATGGCTACCCCATAGAAGAGAATATCTAGACCATATCCTGGCCAGGGAAGCACCTCCAGAAAGACAGATCTGCATGGGTTGTAGGACAGCTGAAGGCACATGGAAATGCTCCACGTGTTTTGGTAATCCAATATACTGCCAGGCATGTTGTGCAGATATCCATGAGGGGTTACCATTTCATCGGGTGGAAAAATGGACCGGTGACTACTTTACACCTGCCTGGTTGATGGAAGTGGGTGTCAAGCTCCAGCTAGGTCATGGAGGGTTGCCATGTCCAGCTGTAGGCAGTGACAACACCATTATTAATGACACCGAGAATTGCATTGACAATGCTGACATCCACCTGAATGCCAGCATCATCACCGACACCGACTCAAACGCCAATCACAACACTGATAACAACACCGATGATAACACCGATAACAATGCTGATGATAATGCTGACAACACCGATGATAATGCCGATGCCGATGCCGATGCCGATGACAATGCCAAAGGATTGGTTCATTGTAACAATACTGAAGAACCAACCAGGCCCTTTTCATTGCAAAGCTTTCCAGATTAGTGCAGGTCATGGGTATACCCGCAGGTTATGGGGCCTGGACTCATACCCATACCCGCCACGGGTATGGATTTGAGGCCACGGGTACGGGTTCCATGCAAGATTTGTGCAAATCCCACAAAAAACATGCAAAAAACGAGTTTTTGAGGTAGTATTTGATTTCTACAGGATTCAATACTGATCGGATTGTTTTGATGTAAACTGGAGAACTGTTTAGAACACATTGGAGAGCATCCCTGCATTTTTTAGGGAATTGTAAGAGCTTCCGGTCCCATGGTATATGCAAGAAACAGTGAAAAAACACCAAAAAATGAGGTTTTTGGTGTTTTTATCCCCCAAAAAAATACAGGCAGTACCCATGAGGGTACTTCACGGGTACTGCGGGTATCTAAACCCTGGACTTGGACTTTACCCGCACAGTACCTGTACCCTAAATCCTTAAGGGTACCAGGTACCCCTGACCTGCACTATTCCAGATTCACCAAAAGGCATTGATAAGACATGTGAAAGCGTTATGGTGGTGGTGGACAGCTCAGGTATCCATCGTCTGGTCATCCAATGGTGTAAATGTAGAGGAGCAGCTGGACATGATATTCAGTTGCTTGATGTTGGCTTATATCCCGCAACATCAAAAAAGCCCCAAACTGCATTCACATTCCAAGTCCTTGACGAGTGTCTCCTAGACAACTTGGAATGTAAAACTGCTTGCCAGGCATTTCATTCTAAATTACTCCGGCTTACCAGCTCACCGTTTCCTCACACTGTCCCGGTATGTAATCTGATTTATTCACCGGTAAATTTTGATTGACAACCTATCAGAACCGTTACCATGAATTACTAAGATGTACAAGGCAATGGAGAAATCTGAAGGCCCGGAAATGGAATGGATTTGGCCAACATGACAACCAGGAACCAGGACCTGGCCAACTCACGATGACATGTCCTGCTTGTCTGCAGCCTGGTCTCAACTTGCCAGAAGATTGGAAAAACAGCAAAGGGGATACCGGCAGCATTATGCCTTCATTCATGATGGATGGAAATTTTAAAGTAGAACACATGAAGATGCGGAGGCCTCTGGATGATGTTACTATCACTGATGGTCATGGATTTATAGTTGGGGAGGATAGATATAAAAAACATATCCGAATAACCAAAGAGGTCATACTGGTAAGTTCTATTGGATGAATTAATGTCTAGGAAATGTTAAAAATTTTAAAAATTTCAGAAGTCAACATGCAATGGACATAGGGCGGTGAATCAGGCGAATTCTCGAAAACAAAATTTGGATGCGACCAGTATTGGTGCACTGGCCTGTGCTCGTCATGGATGTTTTGTACCACATTCAGTTGTCGATTTTCAGAAGGGTGAAAGGTAATTCCTTATCTGATACTGTCAAGTTCACCAATGCCGATGACGGCGTTGGCGTCGGCATTCAGGCCATCGCCGATGACAGAGTTGTCACCAATGCCGATGCATTGGACAACTTTTCCATTCCTTCTACATCCAATACCAAGTATTTTGTCAATATACTAACAATGAATCCATTCCAGACAGATGAACATGGACTACGCCCTCTCAGAAGTTCTCAAGTGCAGCTCTGGTTTCAAGACCATCCTGCTCATCTATGATATCATGTGCCAATATGGCAAGCACCTCCAAGAGAGATTGAGTCAAGGTCCTTATCTGCATACTCCTGAAGGGATCAAAATCAAGAAAGGAATCAGCCTGTTTCACATTATGGGTCATCAAGATCAATGCCATCCCCGATACAGCCCTCAATTTATCGAAGGTGCTGGCCAGGTTGACGGCGAAATATTGGAATCATTATGGGCTCCCCTTGATCATATCGCCAAGAGCACAAGGACCATGTCTGCTGCATCCCGTCAGGAAATGATCGATGCTCACATGAACGACTCCAACTTCAAGAAACTCATCAGAATAGGTCTGTATTCATTGTCATTTGTATAAACCTAGCATCTGGAATTCATCGGCCTTCGTGGTCGCAGGTCCAATATTGATCAAAAAATATTGCAAAGGCGTCATCGGTGTTGCCAGTAGCAAATTGGCATTGGATGACCTCGTTTCGACAGCCGACGCCGACCTCACTCAGAAATGGACAAAAGAGGCGAAAAGAGCTCAAAAATACCAGGATTGAGACGAGTCGGCAATGGACATCTAAAGGTAATTCTGAGCCATCTGATATAAAATCATCTCTCAGGCGGTGTCTAGGACCTACGAAAGAAGAAAGAATCCTGGAACTGACCCTAAATGAAAAGACAAATGGCCTGATGAATGGCACCATCGCCTGGCTATCCTCTGGACTCAAAATTCAGGAGACACAGTATGTAACATATGAATGATGAGGTTCCAATTGCATTGACAGTCCTGGATTGCATTTCAGACTCTCGCTAGCTTATGAGGAGAGAAGGCTTGGCTGGAAACCATCACCGACAGCTAAGCTTTCCATGGAGGACAAAAGACGCCAATTGAGAAACAGAATTGACCAGTTTCACAAGTCATTGGTGAAATTCATGGATTCCAACCTCATCGATGAAGAGATGATGCCAGATGTTGATCCACTACAATCTGACTCAGATTCCAAATCATCGGACAATGGAAGTGACAATGAACGTGAGCCAGACACAGACAATCCATTCATCAACCATCAACGCCAGCAATCCTGGGATCAAGATTCTCCGATGAAGACCAATTTATTCCTTCCTTCCAACCTTCAGTTATCGGCATTCGATGCATTGGCGAGCAAATTGATTTCTGCAGAATTGAAATTGAGAGAAGCTCAAGCAGACAGTGCCCTTCACCAAATTTGAATTTGTTCAGGTCACAAAGCATATCTATTTTGGAAAAATGTTCGATTGGCATCGGGGACAAAGCAGAAGACAAGGGTTTGGAAAGAGGTTTATTCAGTGGAAGCCCATGTCAAGCACCATGCAAGAGTTTATTGTCTTGCCCGAAAAGCCTTGGTCTCTCTTGGGGCATCTCCTGAGACATTGGAAAGGTATAAGTTGCTTAGGCAAGATGAACTCACAGCTACTACTGCTTTGGTGGATCTGAAACAACCAGGGCAAAAAAACAAGTCGTTAGCGTGGTTTTGGAACATGGATATAGACCGGGACATTGCTGGCAATGACTGGATGGAAGAATGTGAGTGTTCCCCTCCTTCCAATTGCAGTTTTTTGAATTTGAGTCAGTCTATCGGTGATATGCAGCTCCCCCCTCTGGTCACGGAAACCCTAATAAACATATTTCTACCTTTTCTCAACTATAGTGCGACACTACTGCGTTCAGCGAACACACGATACACGCGCGATACCTTCACAACTTATGCACATGCAGCTTCGACCTTCTCGCCGATTTTACACGTGATGTCGTGCATACTCGCACTACGTTTCACAACCTTGTGATACTGTCTCGCTGTATCCTAGCTGCGCGACCCGATCTCGACACGATGAAACATGACCGCTTAACATGTCCTACGTGTTCGGATGCTGAGTCCGATACAAGAGATGTAATTTGCCTGGTCTCTTCTCTTCCTTTCGCCTCTTTTCATATGATACCCACCTTTTATTTCCAATTCTTCGCTTTCTTTGCCATACCGTTACCATTTCATCGCCTTCATGCGATATTTCTCACATTTCTATTTCACTCACCTACCCTTTAACCCCTATCCCTTTAGAGTATAAAAACTGTCCTGTAGTAGCGAAATAACAAGAACCCAGTTCTCCCCTCTCCACCAGTCTGTGCTTTAGTTCTAAAAAAACTCTCATCCTCACTTCATCTGAGTCCCTTCTTGTTGCATACTCGCCGCTATTACGACAAAGTCCTAGCACGAAACTCTCGTCTCACCGCGTAATCATTGCGAACTGCATTGTCACCTAGGACATTTAGCTAAGCCCTCCGATTCTTTCTTATAGTTGCGTTCTCGTACTGCGTATCATTTGCGTGTCTCCGCGTTTGTCCATTATACCACACGCCTTATCGCGCTTTATCGCGTTACATTCGGGAGTGTCCCCAAGTCCCGTTCGCACACTAGTGACATTTTCATCTTTTATTACCCCTTTATTCAGGGTCATAGACGTGGAAACCGCATCATCGGGTTCACTGGCTACGGTTGAATGCCAATTTTTGCCAATGGACAGAGGAATTGACATTGGTCAAGAAGGAAATGGAGTGGACCATTAGGTTCTTCCAAACCAATGCTGAGACTTGGAGAAATCGAATGGAGTTGGTTATCGGACATGGATCATCAGGAAAACGATGTTATGCTGCAAGGCAAGCGGCTATGTGGTATCAATTTGCTACACAAGCAGAAAACATGTTTGGGATTTTCCTAAATACATAATTATCTACGGTGGTATTGCTTAAGGCATGTAAATTAACAGCTAGTCATCCATCGGCGCTGATGTTGTAACACTTTTTAAATAAACATAAATAGAAGATACCTCTGACTTCAACTGCAATATCCCAGCCAACTAGTCCAACAAGCTTGAAATGTCGAAACTCATTGAATGCCAGCAACTCCTCAACCTTCTAGTGCGTCGCATTCGGTCAGCGATCTTGGCAATGGCAATAACTTGGGATGGCATGTCTCCAACACAATGAGAGACTTGGCTTTCGAACATGCAGAATGAACTTGTGAGTGAAATGACTAATTCTATTGAAATACACTCCATTCATTGCAGGCAACAGCGACGGTGTGCATCGGAATGGCTCAACTTGGTGGGATCATTTTGGAAATACCGGAAATTATCCAGGGAATGGCAAAAGCAATATACAGTTATAGCCTGCCATATGTATGGGAGAAGCTTCTCTTTACACAGGAACTCCTGATCGAAGGCTTAGCACAGCACTTTGTGCAAAAGCATCTTCATGCTGGGCAATGGTGGCAAGAAGAGCAAGGATCAGTGGCCAATGGTTCAAAGGATGTTCTTATCACATTTGCCAGATATTTTTCAGCAGTTGCCTTGATGGAGGTAATATTTATGTTTCCATTCATGGTATTTTTCACAGTAGAATCATTCACAGGACGAGACGGCTGCTAGTTTTCGGATGGCTTATGAATCGGTAAAGGAAGGTGGAATTTCGGCAAAGGAAGACTTTGTAGATTTTTCTGGACTTTGGCAGGTAATATACGTTCTGCATCCATGCCTTCAGGCTTCTTAGCCCTCCATTTCTTTGTACAGGTACTTGAGGAGACCCACAAGGAACTCTGAGAAATGCCGGTTTTTCATCCTGGACAAAAAAGCTCAACCCTGGTGGCATCGACGAGCAAATTGGCTCCAGATGTTCCCCCTATAATGACGTTAGATGATGTTCTGAAGACACGGACCTCAGCCAACCCCGATGCAATGGATGCTGATGAATTCCCAGATACAAAGACAGGCAAGAACAAGTCCGAAGGTAAGCAGTGCTTGACTGAGCAATTGCCCTCAAACAACAGTTGAACATTTCCAAATAGCCATCCCTCTCCTGCCAAGATTACTGTCATCATTTGTGTCGAGTTTGTCTATTGACCAAAAGGCTGAACTTTCCAAGTACCTTGAAGCCATCCAGGCTCAAGTGGTAGAGAGCTACCAGATTGTTAGAACACAGACACTGGATAGAATTGAGGATGGTAAGATGTTGCAAGATAGATGGAGGAGGTTTATGGATACAAGAATGGAGATATCAAGGGGAATTAATCTAATGTATTGATAATTGTATATTAGAACAAGTCCAATCAGCATTTGATAAGTCCAATCAGCATGTGTCAAGTCCGATAGGTGTATGTCAAGTCCGATTGGCATTTAACCAGTCCGATTCATGTTTAGCAACTGCTATCAACATTTGGCAAGCCCTATCAGCGTTTGATAAGTCCTATCGGTCTGTGGGAGCTCCTATCGGCGTGTGTCCACTCCAAAGCAGCGTTTGTCGATGCCGATCGGCGTTTGTCCACTCCGATCGGTGTTTCTCCACTCTGATTGTTGTTTTTGAAGTATTAGGCCATTCTCTCAGGTCTGGAATTTTCAACAATACATTGCTATACATTGGCTTGATCTTCTACCACCTGTCTGCCAATTTGATCTGATGTCATCCAAGAAACCGCCAGCATCCTTACCCTCTCATGTACATTGTCTCTCATATAAAATGCAAGACATACCCTTTCACCTGATATCCTAAACACCCCATGCCTCAAAATTCTTTCCCCAAGATGGACAAGTGTTCTGGAATTGTATTGCAATTCTAATCTGATGTTCGGTAATTCTAGAACAGTGTCCTTGTATGGTCCAATGGTTGCCAAAATATCATACCATTCTGCTCTTGAATTGTTGTCTCGATGCGCTGGTGTTTCCCGATTGCTGATCACTGACATCACATTGAAGACCGATGGCCACTGGTTGATGACTTCAGTTAACGAAGGTTCTTTTGCCAGACGTCGAACCGTCCCTCAGCCACACATGTACAATTGTGGGTGTGTAATGGCGATGATATCACAACTGGTTCATGGTTCATCTCGATCATATGTGTCAGTCTTTGTCTCCACTTAATGTCTGGCTCACTCACATTGTGTCCTTGTCGAAACCAAGCAGGAGACAGTTCAACCGATCTCGGCGTCATCCAAACACATCCAGCTTCATTGAGGAATAGTTTCGGGTCCAACCCCCAATTTTTCTTCGTTCCTGGCTTCATGCTTTGTTGTAAAGGGCCTTCCATGTGCCTCATGGTCGTGGCCAGTATCGACTACTGACACCATATATATGAATTCTGGAATCATACATCACAGGACTTACTTGTCTTGTTGGCGTCAACATGTCAGGAAGATACCAACAGAGTATCCTCCCATGCCGATCTCTTATGGTCATGGGTGTATCGACCTTGCGAGGTGGATTCGCAATCAATGGATACCTGGATGTAAGAGCTGCCTCCTTGACAGTGTTGAATCCAGTGGGTTTTGGACCCAGCCTGGTCGAATACTGGTCGGCATCCCAAGGCAATGTTACTGGAAATCATATTGAGTACTTTGAACTATATTGGAGTGATATCTTTACCAGGATTTTGGTATGCTATGACCAATTGATACACCAGCAGCTCATAATCACAAACTACCTGCATACTGAATTCCAAAGGTGGGAGAATTAACCAGACATGAGGGGATGGTTGGGATATTTGCTGGTTAAATTTGGTGATGAGATATGACAATATTTTGTCCATAAAGTGGAGGATTGAAAGAGATGGAGGGAGGTGGCTCATGTTTGAGAAGGAAGAATTTGTTAACATTAATAATGCAGTTGAATGAGTGATGTTGATTACCAATCTGAGCATTACACACCAGTAGTAAAAATAAAAAACCCCTATGCAAGCCCATCGGCGTTGGAATAGTGATAGTCATGCCATCCAATGTCAACCCATTGGTTCAGGGCTGGCGACAATAATAAAATCTGCAACGCTGATGCCGATGATAACACCAATGATAGCACCGATGATAACACTGATGAACGACCGATGATAACACCAATAACTACTCCGATGACAACACCCATAATAACACTGATGATAGCACCGATGATAACAACCAATGAAGGACCCATGATAACACTGATAACTACTCCAATGACACCACCTATGACAATACCGATGACAAAGCCAATGATAACACTGATGAGAACGCCAATGAGAACGCCGATAAGAACTCCAATGACAACTCCGATGACAACGCCGATGACAACAGTGTTGATAACTCCGATTACAACATGGATGACCACACCGACGCCGATCCCTACACCTAAGGTGAGTAAACAGCCATCCCAGCCAGTGTTGGCCCAACGGTCTGAGACGGGTGACAACCATCCCAGCTAATGTTGGCCCAATGGTCTGAGACGGGTGACAACCATCCCAGCTAATGTCGGCCCAACCGTCTGAGATGGGTGACAATGAACCCAGACAATGCCGGCCCAACCGTCTGAGACGGGTGACAATAATCCCAGCCAGTGTTGGCCCAACCGTCTCAGACCATCCACTATACTCTAGCACTTGACTTGGCCCACCGGTCTCACATGGTACATATGTCACTCCTCAGTTGCCCCGTCAAGTACCTAACAATAATGACTTCTCGGCCCATCTTGGCTGGCCCGACTCAAACCCAACATTGTCACCCTTAGTTGCCTGGTCACAGTCGGGTTAAGTCATGGCATGGTGTGACTTCGTGTGAGCTTGCCAAATGCCGATTGAACTTGTACCATGCCGATTGGCTTCAACTAAATACTCATTGCTCTCCTCAAGCTCAATTGAACATGAACAATAAAAATTCGGCCCACATGAAAACATTGAGCACGTCAAATTATCCTCCACTATCTGATTCCGGGACATGTTGCCACCAAAAACCTCCACCTCTCTTTCAAATGTTCACCATCATCAAATTTATCCAGGGCTTGTTTTCGTACAAGCCTGTAGCCGTCCTCTACTTGAGTCTGGATTTTCCCTAGATAACTTGCAAGTTCGGCCTTTTGTTCACCGAAAGGCTGGAGATGAATGATGCCGAAAACTCTGGAAAACCATCATCTTTTGGGGCTGTAACATTGTTAGATTTCATGTCTTGAGCACTCTTGTACTAACCTTGAGAATTTACCGGTTTATCCTTACTATCAAAAGACATTGCCTTGTTATCCTGTTTGGAAGGGTTCAAGTTCATCCACCTCCATCTCCAGGATGTCAGGCAAACCAGGTATCTTCAAAACGTCTTCTATTGTTGTTATTGGTGGAATTTCTACAATCGATCCACCAGCTGATGGTCCCGGCGTTTCCCTCTTTTTGTCAGCAGCCAACTCCGGCATATCATGAAGTTCCTTGTTGGCATTATCAAGGGCCTGTTTAAGACAAAAGAGAGCTGAGGAAATTCAAGACAAATAAACATGCTGAACTCATTTTACCTCCCAAAGTCCAGGAAGATCAACAGAATCTTCTGTTGCAGAAATTGGCAGCATTACAGATGCATAGGCAGACCAGAAAGCTGTAGCTGTTTCTAACTGTAAATCCTTTATTGAACAATCTGACAATCAATAGACAAGAATTTGTATATTACCTGCATCATGGAAACTGCTGTAAAATAACCAGACAATGATGCCAGAACGGCATCTGAACTATCAGCATCCAATCATTGCCCTTGTGCCCACCAATGGCCACCATGCAAATGTCGTTGAACGAAGGCATTGGGTAGTCCTTCAATCGGCAGTTCCTGTTCGAACACAATCTGCGAAAGATGTGGCAAAACATGGGTGTAGATCGATCTTGCTGTATCTTGAATGATAGTGGGTATTTGTAATTCGAAGTCCCCGAGTTGAGACATCCCAATGCATACGGTTGCCGTTGCCTGCAACCAATTCAGTGAATTTATGGGAATTAAATGGTTTGCTTGCAATTTTGGCCTGCATATTCAACTCCCACTTCTGCCTGTCTTGCTGAGACAATGATTTCCAATTGTCTGGCATTGCCAAGATTGCCATCTGAACTTAACAAGCCAGAAGATGGAGGAGTTGTTGATATTTGAAAGCTCTCGACATTGGATGTTGTGTGATATGGTAAAAGAATTGCAGTTGGAGTTGAAGGTTGCTTCTATTTATGTTTGTTTGAAACTTGCCATGAAGGTATCAGCCCCGATACAGTCATTGGCATTGGCATTGGCATTGGCACTGATCCAAAGATTTACCATTACTTGTTGAATCTATGTACTGAGAAAACCTAAAAACTGTTGTTCTGCTTGCATCACAAATTGATCCCACATTCCTGCCTGCTGTGCCACATAACAGCGTTTTCCCAATGGTCCGATGCCGAATGTTGATTCCATTCTATTTCTCCACTTCTCAGCCATTGCCCTGAAATATCGAGTGGTCCAAGTCATCTCTTTTTTTACCTGTGCTAATTCTTCTCTCCAGTGACTGAAATTGGCATTAGACCTTAGCCAATGGAGCCAATAGACTGGCTCAATCCAATTCAACAAATGAGGATCAGCAAGATAGAGAAGACTCACATTCTTCCATCCATTGGTTACTTGCTATGTCCTGGTCCACGTCCATGTTCCAAAACCAAGTGAGAGATTTGTTCCTTTGGCCTGGTTGTTTTGGATCCATCAATGCCATCATTGCTCTGAGTTCTTCTCTCCGTAGCACCTTGTATGTTTCCAACATCTCTGGAGATGCTCTAAGGCTGAGCATAGCTTTCCTGACCATAGAGTAGACCCTTGCATGGTGCTTGACATGAGTTTCCAGTGAATAGACTTCTTTCCAGGCTCTTGTCTTCTGTTTCATCCCCGATGCTAGTCGAACATTCTTGCAAAAGAGAAATGCTTTATGACCTAGACAAATTCGTATTTGTTGGAGAGCGGTTTCAGCTTGTGTTTCCCTCAATTTTAATTTGGCAGTTATCAATTTGCTTGCCGAAGGATCAAATGCCGATAGTTGGACATTTGAGGGCAGAAACAACTTTGTCTTACTTGGACAGTCATCACTTGAGGCCTGTCTATGTGGGAGGTTAACAAAGAAGGAATTTTCTCGTTCTTGGTCATGTTCATTGTAACCTCCACTGTCCAATGCATCAGAGTCTGATTCCGAGAGTAGAGGATCAACATCCGACATTGATTCATCGTCGATAAGATCAATATCCATGAACTTCATGGACGATCTGTGAAATCAGTCAATTCTGGTTGTCAATTGGCACCTTTTGTCCTCTATAGCAAGCTTCGCCAATGCCAAAGGTTTTCAGCCCAGCCTTTTCTCTTCATGAGCCAGAGAGAGCCTGAAATGCGATAAATGTTTTTCAATCACAGTGGCATCTAATCATGTATTACTCACTGTGTTTCCTGAATTTTCAGTCCACTTGATAACCAGGCAATAGTTCCATTCATCAGGCCATTTGTCCTCTCATGGAGGGTCAACTCCAGAATTTTCTCTTTTGTTGTTGGTCCTGGGGAACTTGAGAAACCATACATGGTGCCCCCCCCCTCCTCATCTCCCCTCATATCCCAGATCTCTACCCCCCAAAGCCAAACCCTGTGGGGACCAGTTAGGGGGGACCCAATGGACTGTAAGTGTGTGGTCTGATGCCTTTTATTGTGTGGTGCTGACTCCCCCTCTCTTGCCAGATCTATGCAGCAGAGCAAGTATTTACCTTTGGATGTTTTTGCATCATAGATATCCATTGCTGTTTCATTGAGATTGCAGGATTTTTAGCCCCTTTCGTCCACTTTCGAGTGAGATCAGCATCAGCTGTTGAAATGAGATCATCCAATGCCGATTTGCTACTTTCGACACCAATCATGGCTTTTTCATGTTTTCTAATGAGTGTTGGACCTGAAATACAATCATGAGCATAGATTGGAGGAAGCATAGATTATATTTGGGAGATGGCCAAGACCTATTCTGATCAATTTCTTAAAATTCGAATCATTCATGTGTGCATCGATCGTTTCCTGCCAGGATGCTGCAGACATGGTTCTTGTGCTCTTGGCAATATGATCAAGAGGCACCCACAATGACTCCAAAATTTTGCCGTCAACCTGGCCTGCCCCCTCTATAAACTGGAGGCTATATCGGGGATAGCATTCATCTTGATGACCCATAATGTGAAATAATCTGATTGCCTTCCTAACATGCATTCCTTCCAGTAAATGGAGATAACGGCCTTGGGTCAATCTCTCTCTCAGGTGTTTACCATAGTGGCACATGATATCATGGATGAGAAGGATTGTGGTGGAGCCATATATGCATTTTAGAACTTTCGAAAGCGCATAGTCCATGTTCATTTGTCTATAACAAATATATCTTCAGTACAGTGGGATCGGCATTGAAATCGGCATTGGCATTGGCAAAAACACTGATACTGGAATAAGCCTGAATCTTGTATGGAGTCTGACTTACCTTTCACCCTTTTGAAAATTCACAACTGTGGTATGAAATATCCATGATGGGTACATGCAAGTGCACCAATGCCAGTGGCATCCAAATTTTGTTTTCGGGTGTTGGCTTGACTAACTGCCTGATGCTCATTGCAAGTGGACTTCTGCATGTTAACCAGACAATGTAACCATTATTCCCCTCACAATGTAACAGCTTGAAGGACTTACCAGTTTGACCTCCTTGCTTATTGTTACGATTTTTACCTCTTTGCCCCTGTCTTTTGCTTTGACAGCACGTGATACCCATTGACCTCTACATTCCCACAAAGATGTGCCAAGTCCCACGCTCTGATTGGACGATACCTTGTTACCGAACTCTCGGACGCATAACCATTCATACACAACCAGGAGCCGAAGGAACCTAAAGACAATACAATCCGAACCTGACCATTCCATTCTTGTCAACCCATGACCAGTGCGCATACCCGGAGATAAGAATACTCCATGACCCAACCACCGATCATACCCAGCAATCGGAATACTCTGGTTCTCCGCCGACCGATCGTATGTCCACACCCACATGCTTATGACATTGTCATTGTTCTTTCACAATTTACCTACATGGTTCCTTGTGCCTGTCACAGATGAATGAATAGCCTGGTGCCTGATGACCAATCAACTTTCCTATTTCGAAGAAGACCGACACGTCATCCCGAGCCTTATGGTTACCTTTGATGCCCAGCTCATCGCCACGATTGTCATATGTTCTATTGGCATCTCCACCCTTGTGGGCTTCTATGTCTATGCAACCTATATTCGGATAACACAACCTCCCCAACAATGACTCAGATATCGGATCCGTCATAGTTGCTGACAACCGATGACTCCTTTGACCTATCTTGGCTAACCATCTTGTTCTTCTTCACACGTCACCTCCGCATTCATTCGCTTTTTTCTCATCAGCTGACTGCCGGTGCTCAGCTAACAACCCGAACTCGCATGTATGACAAGTTCCCTTGATGCTCCACAAAGACTTGCATTCCGACATGTTTCATCACCTTTGTGTACCAGTCCACTGGTCAGGAATATCCACACCTAGTCAACATTCCAGTCATCCAGTACCCTGTAGCCAAGAAGGGTTATATGAAGCACCCTTGCTTATCGTACTGCAGGAACTACAGTTGCTGGTGTATGATTACCAGTGTTCATTGCATCGCCCCCCATCATGGTTCTTCCCCATTCAGTGATTCACCTTCTCCCCTGCCTCCAATGATGAAGCATCATGTTCACCTTTCCATCCCGATCCCGCATACATATACTCATAGTCATATGCTGCTATTGGCCAGGCATCCACTGCCAATGCAAACCATCAGGAAGACGAACCAATCTCATCATTCCCAAACTAGGAACTCAGCCACATGACATCCACATGGCCGCCTCATGTTCACCATGTGCCTGCTGATGCATCCACTCATGGATTGTTTCACCTCCTTACCATGAGGCAACCATGAGGCGCAGGGTCTGGACCCTTGATTGCTCCGAACCATTTCCTTGCAATCACTACCTGAAACACTGATGGACATGCTGTATCTGCAGGACAGCCTTATTGTTCTTGCATTTCTCTCGATTTGTACATACAGACCCAGTAGTCTGTCTTTCATGGCAATTCCCTAACTCTTTTGTATTTTAACCCTCATCTTCGAACTGTTCCTCTTTTTCCCTTCCCTTTCCTCACGTTTAGTCTGGTTTCCACCCCCTGGTTCGCTTTCCTAGACTCCCTCTCTCCCCAGACTGCTACTTGCTGTATAGTAGTAGTAGACCATGAATACACCTTATTCCTTGTGTTTCCTCTGGTCTGATCTCGACTCAGTTTAGTTGGTTGTTGCTGGAGCCCACTGATCTAGCGATCCATAACACTTATGCGAATGTGCTCCTTATATCTCTCTTCCCCGACCATAAACCCATGACCATCAGCGATAGCCACATCATCCAAAGGCTGCCTCATCTTCATATGGTGAATGCGGTCTGGGGCTTCTTAAATGTGGCTGGGTATAAGCCAATATCCAGCAGCTGGATATCAATCCTAGGTGCTCCCCTACATTCACACCATCATGCTACCAATCGGTGGGCACCAGGGCTGTCCACCACCACAATAACACTTTCACATGCCCTGTCAATGTCTTTGGGTGGTTTTGGGAAGCTTTGTATGGTGAGGGGTGATTGCTCATCAAGATTTTTGTTAGATGTGTGGGGGGGTTATCCATCTCAGCCTCAGTTCTGGAGTCGGAATTGGCATTGGCATTGGCATCTTCAAAATCAGCATCGGCATCGGTGTTGGCATTGAGGTGAGATATCTTGCTTCCTTCAATTTCACTGCCCTGCAATGGACACTCCAATCCTCCATGACCCAAGTGGAGCTTTACACCAATTTCTATCAACCAGGCTGGAGTGAAGTAGGCTTCAGTCCATCGTTCCACCCTATGGAACGGTAACCTTTGATGGACATCTGCACAACATTTCCGGCAGTATATAGGGCAACCAAAACAGGATAAGCATTTCCATGTTCCTTCAGCAACCAGACATCCAGAGCAGGTCTGATTTTCTGGTGGCGATTCTCTGGCCAGGATATGGTCTAAATATTGGGATTGATGGGGTAGCCATTCCCTCATAGGTCAATAATATAGTTAATGAGATGAGGAATTGAAACAGAACTTGGAAAATATTAGAAATATTAAAAATGTCTATACTGTGTTAAGGGAATAGTGGAAGCTTCAAAAGTTGAGGTAGTGTTGTCGAGTCTCAAATTTGCCTCTGATCAAATTTGGCAAAAGTGGCAAGTCGAAAATTGAAACTGGGTTGCACACAATTCCTTCTACACATCAGCTCCTTCTATCCAACAATTATTCCCTGCTACCATAATGCCTGAAACTGGGTTTACTTCTGCTCAACTTGCACTTCTGAAAGGCAAACTCAGGGAATTTCGGGCTGCAGATAAAAAAGAAAGGATGCAGATTATAAAACGGACACACAATACTATCGTTGGTGCACAAGGGAGATCTGAGGCCCCCCTTGAATACAATGCAAGTGAAACTAGGCATATGCACAGGTTTTCAAACCCGCGCGGGTCTGGACCCACGGGTTCTGTGGGTACAGGTATGGGTTACAAAATGAAACCCACAACTAACCCGTACCCGACACTGCGGGTACGGCGGGTTGCTGATGGGTATGGTATGCTCTAAAATAATGTATTATTATTACTAATATTAATTATTTACTATATAATTTATTTGAGGGGATCGAAATGGGATTTCGAGCCCTCTTATATAGGAGTGGAACGGCACACAGACCATGTGACTTATTTGTCACGAGGTCATGCCTCAACAAACGCAATCACACATCTTTGGCTCAGACAAAAACCACCAACCCACACGTCACCAGCAACAACAACACCACGTGCACCGACAAGGACAACGAGGACGGTAATGACAGGCGGCAAGAGTCACCCCCTTAACGGATGACACAAGGACAATGAGGCTGAGGACCGTGGATAAGGACCCACCACCACCACCACCACCACCACCACAGCAACAACGAGGATGACAAGGACAACGAGGACGGGGACAATGGGGACAAGGACAACGAGAATGAGGACAGGGACAGCGATGACAACGGCGATGACAAGAACAACAACGACAATGACAAGGACGGGGACAGGGACGATGAGCACAACGAGGACAAGGACAGGGACAAGGACAGGGACAAGGACAAGGACAAGGACACCACCATGTCTCCCCCCTCTCCCTCTCCTCTCCCTCTCCCGCTGTCCCCTCCCCTTCTCCCACTCTCCCCTCTCCCACTTTCCCTCTCTCCCACTTTCCCCCTCTCTCCCACTCTTCCCTCCCCCTCTCTCTCCACCTCCCCCCCACCCCACCCTCCATTTAATTAATAATTAAATAATTGTAGTTTATATATTAAATAATATATATTTTAGTACATAACCCGTGGATAAAGCCGCAGGTAAAGCCATGGGTAACCCGTACCCACATCACAGGTACAGGTATTTGCCGGGTCGGGTACGGGTTGCCAAAAAAAACCCGTGGGTAACCCGTGCCAATGCCTAAGTGAAACTCTTATCAATGGCTTAGTTTTGTTAATTTTAGTCTGTAGAAAATAAAAGAATGGCTCTACAACAATGGCTGTCAAAGGACGAGAAAACCTCTCTGCCATTACACCAAAATCTGGAACCTCAAGAATGTTGTAGGTCATGAGAGGAAGGATGAAGTGGATGAAAGAGTTTTGGAGTTGTCAAACTCCTCCCCTGGAATGAAGGAATGGATGGCGAAGTACCAGACTGGGTTGAAGGAAGTGTGCGATGAGTTGCCGCAGGAGGATGTTGTGAAATATGAGAGGCTGGTAGAGGAGTGGAATTCACAAGGACCTCCTGCAAAAGTGCAGCAAAAGTATGTTTTTGGAGCAAGTCTGGACTAGGTGGGCTGACAACATGCTACCTTCGGTTACTAGAAATGCCGAGAAACATGTGGTTCAATATATAAAAGAATTTGCAACACAAATGCATCAGAATTTGGGTATGAGAGTATTCATGCTACCAGCATTTATGGACACATCAGAAAATGTCTTAGTGTCTTCATAAGCAATTTAACTCATGATAGTTCCAATTCAGGCTAACATGTAATTGAAATCCAGCCATGACTTCAATGATGAGATTGGGAAAACATCTTTTGTGAAGTCAAAACCAAATTGGCAGAAAGGTCCAGTGATGGCAGAATGGGAAGCATTTGCATCAGAGGAACTGGGTGAGCATATGTTATTTCCTACTAAATAGACTTGGATAGCTTACTGGCACCTGCAATTCATTGGCACCCATGTTTTACCAGCATCTGCATTTATTGGCACCTGTGTTTTATTGGCATTGGCATTGGCACTGGCATCAGCATCGGCATTATGATTGGCATCTCATTCAGGAACTCATGAGTCAGCTACCGACGAGGAAGGTGCTGGACAAGCAACCCAGAAATCACAATCAAAACCCAAAGTACATAGGGATGATAAAGGTTTCCCTAGATTTCCCGTCTTTCCTGGCATGACCAGGCCAAATTTGGAGGACATGAAAATGTTGATCAGAGATTTTATTAATCTCCACTACAGTGTGTTTTTCACCTCACCATCAATTATAATTATTATTCAATGGCATCTTAGAATTACATTGTGGCGATAATATGGCTTTGGTTCCATGGGGTGATCTCAAAACCAATACATATCCCCACAGTATCTACCAGCGGGATTCCAACTCTGGGATCCATCAAAACTTGTCAAGCAACAGGCAACGGTGCTTCTTGAATTTTGGTATGAATGGCAGGGGAACAAAAAGGTTTAAACAACCTTTGAATTCCAGGGCTTCAAGGGACATAAAGAGAATTTGACAATTCAATTCCTACCACTTCAGGAAAATCTTGAAAGATGGCTCACCGAAAATCTGCAAGGGCAGGAACATCAAGCCAGCAGCAAGACATCATTTCCAGCAGCAAATCCAGTTCATCGTCTCAATCTCAATCTGACTCTGACTCCGACAATGACGATGATTCATCAGAGACCACACATCTGGACAAAGGAAAACAGAAGGCTGATAAGGGAAAGCAGAAGGTAAACAAGGGAAAGCAGAAGGCCTATGATGACTTTAACCCCAATGCCAACCATGATGGAAACAGCGACAAGAACGGAGATGCTTCTGGCCAGACATCTGGTCAGCATGCCGACACCAATGCCATCCCACTATTTCTTCCAGAATCCATCTTCGATCCTGAAGAGAGGTTCCGATACCTTGCTTCACTGTCTGATAAGGAGGTATATATAAAGTGCCTTCAAGTGGTTTGTAAACTTCCTGTGAGTGATTCTTTTGCTTAATGTCTAATCTGACACCAACCTGATATAAATCTAAATAGGACAATGTCAATCCCACGCACATCCCTAAAACCACTCCAACCTGGGCGACTTGGAAATATAAAAATACTACAGCTCTGAAAACCATCCATTCCTCAGTGAAGGTTGGAAAGTCCTATTTGGAGAAGGAGCCGTATCTAAAGCCTGATGGGACATATTGAAGCCGAATGTTCATGGAGGGAGTCCTGCTCAGCATTGGGCTTCTCAGTCATGACCTGGAAAGGTCTCAATTTTCAGACAAGGATGGAGATGGAATGATAGCTGATGCAAATCTTGAAGATTTCATCATCAGCATGAAGCTCAAGATGGAAACAGTTCCACCTAGGCTGGATGCGGTGTGTGAGAAATTGAGGAGGGGGTTGAGTTCACTGAAAAGGAGGTCACTGGGGGAAGATGAAGCAGGGGAAGATGAAGCAGGGGAAGATGAAGCAGGGGAAGAAGAGCAGAATCCAAGAGAGAAGAAGAAGGTTACAGGTGGACAGAAGACAAAGGCTATTGAATTTCAGGAGACGAGGAAAAGCCCCAGAAAGGTTAAAAGGTAATATTTATCTGACACAGTGGGGATAGAAACAAATGGATTATGATGGACAATTCAGAATGTAGCAATACCAGTATATTATAAAAAGGTAAGGTTGGAAATGTCAACATTTACACTAATGCCAATGCTGATGCCAATGCTGATGCCGATGCCACAACCCAAAGCCCCACATTCAGATTGTTGACTTTAGAGATAATAACAATAGCAGTAACAGTGATGGAAATTTTTTCAGCATTATCAATATTCACATCAATGCCAATGTCAATGCCAAATATCAATATTGCAGTGGTTGCACTTAATTTTCTTTTAAATCTCATACAAACACCCTGATGACCAACTGAAACTTGCAATGTATCTTGATACTCACTAAATAAAACATATAAATAACATATAATGATACAAATATATGCCTCATGTTGCCACAAGTCAGCCTAATTCGGTGAGGATTTTTGAGGAGATTCCAAGTAGCTGGACCTAATGATGTCCCCAATCGGCAATAGTGGCATGAGGGTCGATCTCCCTCTTGTTGGGGCCAGTGATGCCGAATGCTCCATGACGTTGTCACCCCCTCCATGGACTTCCTCACCTCCTGCAAATGGCCCCATTGGAATCGGCACCGGAACCAGCACCGGATCATTGCTCTCCCTCTGGTTTTCTACTCCTGAAGGACCGGCGCTAGCAGAACTGGGCTCCCTGGGGATCTCCTCCTCCCTTGGTTCATCTTTTTTCAAAGGTACCTCCAGTACCGTGTCCTCCCCCTTCACCATTCAGCCCCTGAACCATTCCATCATCATTTTAAGGCCCCAAACCTTGGCCTCCAGTACATCAACCCTCTTCCTCAACTCCTGATTGGTGGCATTCTCAGGAGCCAAGCTGACTTGTCCACCGAATCTCCCAACAACTCTCATGCCATTGGCGTCAAAGACAAGAGGGTATAGAGTTGCTGAATTTGGCCAGAAATGTCATCAAAAATTTTGTTTATGACAAAATGAAACTCACATCCTTCCAGAATAGATGACTTTTGAACCTCAGCATCAATGTCAATAATCTCCCTCACCTTCCCTTTGGCCTTCCTCAATTTTCATTTTGGTTGGGGTTTGGGCAAAATGTTATGGATCGCTAGATCAGCGGGCTCCAGCAACAACCAACTAAAACAAGTCGAGATCAGACCAGAGGAAACTCAAGAGGAATGGTGTATTCATGGTCTACCACTACTATACAGCAAGTAGCAGTCTGGGGGAGGGAGAGTCTAGGAAAGTGAACCAGGGAGAGAAAACCAGAATAAATGTGAGGAAAGGGAAGGGAAAAAGAGGAACAGTTCGAAGATGAAGGTTTAAATACAAAGAGTTAGGGAAATGTCATGAAAGACAGACTACCGGGTCTGTATGTACAAACCGAGAGAGATGCAAGAACAATAAGGCTGTCCTGCAGATACAACATGTCCATCAGTGTTTCAAGTAGTGATTGCAAGGAAATGGTTCCGAGCAATCAAGGGTCCAGACCCTGCGCCTCATGGTTGCCTCATGGTAAGGAGGTGAAACAATCCATGAGTGGATGCATCAGCAGGCACATGGTGAACATGAGGCGGCCATGTGGATGTCATGTGGCTGAGTTCCTAGTTTGGGAATGATGAGATTGGTTCGTCTTCCTGATGGTTTGCATTGGCAGTGGATGCCTGGCCAATAGCAGCATATGACTATGAGTATGTGTATGCGGGATTGGGATGGAAAGGTGAACATGATGCTTCATCATTGGAGGTAGGAGAGAAGGGGAATCACTGAATGGGGAAGAACCATGATGGGGTCAATGCAATGAACACTGGTAATCATACACCAGCAACTGTAGTTCCTGCAGTACGATAAGCAAGGGTGCTTCATATAACCCTTCTTGGCTGCAGGGTACTGGATGACTGGGATGTCGACTAGGTATGGATATTCCCAACCAGTGGACTGGTACATGAAGGTGATGAAACATGTCAGAATGCAAGTCTTTGTGGAGCATCAAGGGGACTTGTCGTATATGCGAGTTCAGGTTGTTAGTTGAGCACTGGTGGTCAGCTGATGAGAAGAAAGGCGAATGAATGTGGAGGTGACATGGTAAGAAGAACAAGATGTTCGGCCAAGATAGGTCAAAGGAGTCATCGGTTGTCGGCAACTATGATGGATCCGATATCTGAGTCATTGTGGGGAGGTTGCATTATCCGAATATAGGTTGCATAGATGTAGATGCCCACAAGGGTGGAGATGCCAATAGAACATATCACAATTGTGGTGATGAGCTGGGCGTCAAAGGTAACCATGAGGATCGGGATGACGTGTCGGTCTTCTTCGAAATAGGAAAGTCGATTGGTCATCAGGCACAAGACTATTCATTTGTCTGTGACAGGCACAAGGAACCGTGTAGGTGAATTGTGAAGGAACAATAACAATGTCATAAGCATATGGGTGTGGACATATGATCGGTCGGTGGAGAACCAGAGTATTCTGATTGCTGGGTATGATTGGTGGTTGGGCCATGGAGTATTCTTGTCTCCGGGTATGCACACTGGTCATGGGTTGTGACAAGAACGGAATGGTCAGGTTTGGATTGTATCGTCTTTAGGTTCCTTCAGCTCCTGGTTGTGCATGAATGGTTATGCACTGTCAAGTCATCCAATGAGAATGTGGGGTCAACCCGAGAGTTCGGTATCAAGGTATCGTCCAATCAGAGCGTGGGACTTGGCACATCTTTGTGGGAATGTATGGGTGTCACGTGCTGTCAAAGCAAAAGACAGGCGTACAAAGGTAAAAATCGTAAAATCGTAACACAAAATCTTGAAATGGGGTGGCAAATCTATCTCTATCAGGGTTGGGGTCGGGGTCGGGGTCGGTGTAATTTGGGGCGTTTGAATCCAAACAGCCAATTTTCGAGATTGAAGCATCATGCCAGTTCCACTTGAAACTGATGCAACATGGGAAGCCGGGGGAATCACCTTTAGAGTCACCTTGGTGACTTTCTTCTTGTGGCTCGGCCCTGATATTGGAGGAGGCGTCAGCTCCTGGGGCTTGCTGGCTGCTGCTGGCCAGGGAGTTGACGTGGCCTTGGCTCGATCATCAACATCCCAGATACATTTTACCTTGACCCGGTTGCATGAAACACAAGCCGTCCTCGTGCCTTTCATGCAAATATACCTTGGCCATTGTTCGAAGCAGCGTCAGCAACACTAAAGATGCCAAAGGGATGTAAGAAACTGTTTGGAACAAACATCAACTTACCTGTTCCCTCGTACGAGGCTTTGTCTTGGCTGCAACCTTCACCTTCTTCACTGGCATTTCCTCCAAGACTGAATCTCGGCATTGTCTCTTCAACCTCTTGGACCCCGAACTCAGCTCTGGTATTTCCTGCACCTCCATATCCCTCTCATCACACTCCTCCGACTCCAACATCTCCTCCCTCTCATCAGCCCCCACCTTCACAGTATCGTCGATCATCAAAACATCCTCCTCCTCCTCCTCTTTAACCTTTCCCTTTCCCTTTCCCTTCTCCTTCTTCTTCTCTTGGCCCTTCTCCTTCTTCTTCTCTTTACCCTTCACTTTCTCCTCCTCTTTCTCTTCCTCTTTCTCCTCCTCCTTGTCCTCCTTGTCCTCTTTGTCCTTCTCATCCTTGTCCTCCCCCTCCTTCTCGGTCATCTCCTTCTCAGTCACCTTCTCCTTGCCCTTCCCCTTCTTCTTGCCCTCCTTGTTCGATGGAGGTGGTCTACTTGTCATCATCAAGAATGTTTAAGGCTGTTGGACTAAGTTGATGTCGGTGTCAGTATCAATAATCGGAGGTTCATGTTAATTGCCAAGAATACAATCAGTAATGTCCTGAAAACATATAAATATGGGAATAAAGGCACTGACTGAACTTGTTTGTCCACCATCCATACCTCAGCCCCTTGTACTCTGGTGTGCGCCGTCCATCATAATTTGGCTCATCGATGATCTGGGAATCGTATCTGGTGATCTTCTCCCATTGAGGGAGGACCTTTGGAGGGTTGTAATTGTCGCGATATTGCCAGGCTGCACTCAGAATAAGTCTCGGGGTGTGCACCTTGATCCCCTTCGAAGTGGCATCCTGATGCAGCTCCATAACCTTACTGCTATTTGCGGAACTTAGGGCACATGTGAAATTTTTCAAAAAAACACATATTTGGTAAATCTACAATAACTCCCTTAGTTTTCAACTTTTTATTGCAAACATAGATTCCATTGTAATCTCCTTCAAAATCCACATTCAACCCTCTATTCAGATTTTTATTATACCTATTATTTCTTTTTTTTGAAATAGGGGCATCTTGGCATGCAAAACTCGAATAGACACCTCAGATTGCCCACAGAAATTCCAGAAAAATTCTATGCTGTATCTATGGCATATTTCTAATCAACAGTATATTTTATTTTATTTTTATTGAAAATACACAGTACCTCATTAAAATACAATAACTCACAGAATGACACAGACAATAAATAATAAAATAAAACACACCATTGACCAGAAATATGCGATAGATACAACATGGAATTTTTCTGGAATTTCTACAGGCAATCTGAGATGTCTATTCGAGTTTTGCATGCCAAGATGCCCCTATTTCAAAAAAAAAAAAAAATAAGTATAATAAAAATCTGAATAGAGGGTTGAATGTGGATTTTGAAGGAGATTACAATGGAATCTATGTTTGCAATAAAAGGTTGAAAACTGAGGGAGTTATTGTAGATTTACCAAATATGTGTTTTTTTGAAAAAATTTCACATGTGCCCTAAGTTCCGCAAATAGCAGTAAACTATTTCCATTAATTTTAAGTCAAATGCTAGTATATATATACATGCAGTAGCACTCACTACGTCTTTCATGATCTTGAGCATGAAATGCTCGCATCGAGCTTGGTTTGCTTCCCATTTCAACAACGGCAAAGCTTCGGCCACATGTGCATGAAGTTCATAGATTTCTGCTTGATACTCAATGGGCACAGGTGATTGAGTCATTGTAGAGGCTGTAAGAAAGGCTGGAGATGTGTAAAGACTTGCAAAAATGTTAGGGAATTCACCGAAAAAATCTCCAAAGTGTTTTTTGATTTGGCCAAACTTGCACAAGCACAGCACACATCATCAGCATTCTTCATCAGCATTCCTCGCATTCAATTCATCTCTCATGGCTCAATCCAAAGGTGAGCTACTACACCTTCTACCCCATGCAGATGTCTTTTTAATGAAGTCATAATATAGTAAACATGAGGCATATGCAGTCCTTTAGTACTAGTTTGTCACTCCGGGATGACTCTGGTTTTTAGAGCCCACTGTGTTGAAAACTCTCAAGGATTTGCCACCCTTGACTGGTATGTGATATTTCATAAGTTGAGAATTCCGCTGAATCATCATCAATCAGGAAAGTCCTTCTTCTCTTTTGAAAGCCCCAATGTGGGCCAATCAACATCAACATTGAAGCTTGAAGGAGTCAAAGAGGCTGACACGGAAGTGAAGGTTAAGATCCACGCAGTCGCAGGACCTTCAAAGATGGGGGCTAGTTGGCCAAGCAGTGAGTTACATTGTAGAGGTCTGACAACGCTCTGAGTACGTATCATCAATATATCACAGATACTCATGAACCTGACACGTCCCATTTCCTTGTACTCGAAACCGACATAACCTGACATCACCTGCTGTACCCGACGTATACCGTCTACCAACGGCCGATCGTATACCAACACCGATGGCTCATATCACCCAAAACGATCACACGTGACACCTCGGACTCCCATACCGACATTGGACTTATACCCCCTGTCCTCTTTGGACATAGGTTCTTTATTTTCCATCTTTTTCGTTATATCTTTTCCTCTCCATTCCCGTTCCTTCGTTGCCTTGCAACTCCCATCTTCTCCTTCCCATTTCATACTTCCTTTGTAGTTACTATCGGCCAAAGTAACTTATACCAAAGTAGCACCCTTGACAGATTTCTATAAAACGGTGACCGACAACCATATAATAATAACAATCCAGTTCCTCCCTCTTGATCTCTCAGAATTGTTCAGAGCCCCTTAGAACCTCTCGTCATCGTAACCCGTAGACTTTCCATCTTTATCTTACCATTTTATCTTGTTTTATCATTACCCACTCGTCGTACCCGACCCAACCCGCCATACCTGACGTCGTCGGTACCGTCGGCTTCCTTATTTTCTTACCTGTTATCGTCGTATTAGACAGCGGCTTTATTCATATTCTCTTACTACCAATTTTACTATGACTCACGACACTGATTACCCTGGTCACTTTCACACTGACACCCCCTTGGTTGGGATCTTTATTCTGAAGCCACCCCGAACACGCCTTTACAACATGATGCCAGCATAACTTTCATCTTCGTGTTTGATATCTCTCTAGGATCAGCATTTGAAAACTTTCAAATGTTGAGTAGACATGGCAATCAGGACGATGCCAACACCATCACCAACACCAGGGCTGATACCACAGTCAGGCCGAATGCCAACACCAACACTGAGGCCAATGCTGATACCAATAGATACCAATGTCAATTCCACCTCTGTTTCTGAACCTGATACCCCCACTGACACTGAGAAATGTAAGTTCCTAGTATTGATTTGAACATATACACTCATTTCCAGTTATCATCAAGCCCCTTCCCCATTACAACATGCCTGAACAAGTAAGGAGAAACAAAAATCTCAGGATGCTGGACTCTATCAACAACGGCCAAGCAAGAAACAGAAGAAACTGAGGTATGGAACATTGATTCACCAGTACCCTTCAAGACATCGGCTTTGGATCAAACATGAAGAAGAAAACATCAAGAATGATTTTCGGTCATGTGTGGTGGAAGCAGCAAGGCTTAAGATGGTAGTTGACAAGAACATGGAGACCATCCTGAGCCTTGACAAGGCAATTCACCAATTGCAAAGTTGAAGGTAGTTGGAACATCAATGTAATTTTTATTGATTGACATGTGTAGAAAAACAAAATTGTGAAAGTCTGGGTGAAAATCAAGGTAACAGACTGATCAATATTGATCACTGGTAATGTTGGCCCAGCGGTCCAAGACAAATATCACCCACCCCTCAAAATGTCGGCCCAGAGGTCTGAGATGAGTGACAGTCATCCCCCCAAATGTTGGCCCAATGGTCTGAGACGAGGGTCACCCACCCCTCCAAATATCAGCCCAGCAGTCTGAGACGAGTGACATTCATCCCAGCCAATGTCGGCCCAGTGGTCTGACACGAGTGACATTCATCCCAGCCAATGTCAGCCCAGCAGTCTGAGACGAGGGTCAATCAACCTAGCCAATGTCAGCCCATCAGTCTCAGATGGATTACAATAGGCTGGCTCTACACTTGGCCCACCTGTCTCACATGGCATATATTACACTCCTGGGTTGCCCCATCAAGTACCTAACAATAGTAATTTCTCAGCCCATCTTGGCTGGCCCGTCTCACACCTAACATTGTCAACCTTAGTTGACTGGTCACACTCGGGATAAGTCATGTCATGGTCTGGGTATGCGGGGTAGTTCCTCATCCCTTCAACTAAGTGCATCCCCGACTGGGTTGACTTGGCCTGGTATGTGGCAGACATTGACAATCTGGCAGGCAAGGACGCCATCTTGCCAGCATGCGTGTGTTGCATTGCAGTCTGTGCTGAGTAGGACATCACACAGAGCCCGGCAGTCTGTTTTGACCTCAACTGGGAATCCCCAAATGATGTCATCGAACTTGTCCAGTGCGAATTTGAGTGCGGCGAACTCCAGCATGAACAGCTTGTAATGTTCCTCTGCTGCAGATGTGCGTTTTGACACATAGGCTATGGGGTGTAGCTCTGTAATCACCTTGCCACCTGGACATGTCACTGTTATTCTTTGTGAGAGGACTGCGCCGAAACCCTCATTGCATCCAATCCATTGGATGTGACTATGAATGGTGTGCCATCAAAGTGTGGCACGGCAAGGATGGGGCTGGATGTGAGCACACCTTTCAGGTCAAGGAAACATTTTTGGTGTTTCTCAGTCCATCTGTCAGCGAGCGTGGCATTCCATAGTGCTGATCAGTATGCCGATTTCCCTGTGTTTTTAGGTATGTTCACCAAGTGGAGCAGGTCCGAGAGAGGTTGTGCAAGCCTAGCATAGCCTTGTATTAGTGTTGCCGCGACTTGACTAGTCGTAGTCACAACTATGTAGTCATGACTACAGCCAAACTATATACACATAAATTGATGTAGTCAAAGTCAAAGTCACGACTTCGACTAGTCAAGCCACGACTTCGACTAGTCAAGCCACGACTTCGACTAATATATCAACTATGGACCAGTCAGTCCACTAGTAAAAAGAATATATATTAAAATAAATTTAAATATTATAAAAATAAAATAAGAGTAGGGGGAGGGGGAGGGGAAACAGAGAGGAGGGAGGGAGGGGAAATGGAGAGGAGGGGTGGGGATGAGGTGAGGGTGAGGGGATAAGACGACGGCGGGTACCCACTACATTCCATCCTAAGTACCTTGCGAACAATGGGGGTGCGTCAATTGACGCACTCCGTGTTTTCGTGAGGTTGGATGGGGCTGGGGAGTTTCCATGGACATTCACGCATGCTCACTACCTTGCAAACAACAGGGGCACGTCAGTTGACGCGCTCCGTGTTTTCACAAGGTTGGATGGCGCTGGGGACGTCCCATGGGCATCTGCCTCGTTTCTGTCGTCCGTTGCCCGTCCCCGTTCCCATGCTCACTGTCCTCGTTGTCGCCATTCTCATTGTCCCCGTTGCCATTGTTCTTCTTGTCCCATTCTCGCCATCATTGTGTTCGTCATCGTTCTTGTCTTCGTTTACCCCATCGTCGTCATTCCTGTCACCCTTGTTCTTGCTGTCATGGTTGGCCTGGGTTGTCCCCGTTCTCGGCTGCATCCCATCTGCTTGTTGCTGTTGCCGTGTTTGCATTCGTTTGGCACAAGGGTGTGGGAAAAAAACCTAAAAGTGTTTATTTAAGTAGTTAGTAGAAACCTGAATTACACTTACCTTGGGTGCTACGTGTAATTATTGCATTGTGTTTGTTCCAGCTGACCGAACAAGGTCACATGGTCCATGCATGGCGAGAAAGGTATATAAGCCACCCCCAAACTCTTTCTCAAGCCATTTAAATTTATGGGTTATAAATAAATCTATAAAATTATAAAATTATTACAGTACCGACTACAGTCAGCTAAGTCAGCTCGACTACGGCTTGCCAGATTGGCATAGTCAAAGTCGAGTTGATTGGATAGTTGTAGTCGAGTCGGAGGTCGACTTGGCTAATATCAGCTATGACTACAAATTCAAGTCGACTGCTAGTTGTAGTCGCAGCAACACTAATTTTATTCCATTGTCACAATCTGTCCCAGTAATTGGTCAAGTAGTGCTGCTCCAGCAACTTGGGAAGATGCAATACACATGCTGGAAGTTGCAACTTCCAAACTGGATACTCTTCAGCTTAAAAGAGAGCTCACCGATTCCAAATTTTGGGAGGCCAAACTGCAGGCCAAACTTTGCAACATGAAGGCAAAGCAAGCCAAGAAGGATCTTCAAATTGCTGAAATATATGTTTCTCATCTTCATTGGCTCATAAATAAGGCCAGTCATAAGGATGTCCTGCCACCTGAAAATATGGTGCCTAATCTGGCACACATAGTTGTAAATTCAGACGGTGGTCAGTCATTTTTTTAAATTATGAAGACTACACTATTGTTGACAGCATTTTACAGTTGTGATTGTGTAGACATGCAGGATGGACAGCTTGCCATATGTCTGGATTGAACACTATCCCTTGTAATCATAGTGAATTGTCTCAATTGCCTGCTGGAAAATATGGTCATGACCACAGAGTTGCCCAACAAAATCCAGAGATGTTGCCACTGTTAAGATGCTCTCAAAACATCTCACACATACTTGTGGACTAATAGTCACTGTGCATCAGACCCTCAATCGTGTTCCTGGTGAATCCCGACACTCAACACATCAACTCTGCTTACTGTAACCGGTGGACCAGCACTGTGGTCGATGTCATGGTGACTGTACTCGAAGCCTATGAGACATGTAGTGCTGAGCATTGAGGGGAAGTGTTTTTTCTCCCTTCCTCCCCTGGTGGTGCTGGTGGTAGTGAGGATGTGGAATAGGATGATGATTTTGTGAGGAGATTGCCTTGTCAACCAACCTGATTGAGTGGCAGTAGAACACTGTGGTGGAAATCTGGCACGTGAGCTGGAAGCTGCCAAGAGGGTGTTGCACAATGAGGCAGGCCATGGATTTGGAGGTCGTGAAGAGGAGGTCATGTCCTCATTTGCTCGTGTCCAGTTTCGGCAACTCCCATTTTTCAAACTCACCACACTCTCATGACAACTTCCACCCTGCAACTAATAAGACAAAGGTCCAGTAAGTCAGATACTTTACCCCCCTTAGCCTTTTCCTCACCCTACTACAGGCCTGAAAAATGAAGGTAAGAACAGAAAGATCATGATATCATTGTATCGACCAAGGCCGATTCCACAACAACGGCAAGTATAGTGTCGTTGTCCAGAAGAATGGGAAACCACACGGCAATGTTTTGGTGACGACAGTGGTCAATTCGAGCATGGACAGCAGGGAGAATGTGATCGAGAGGCTCTGTGGGGATGCTAAAAAGCGAGGCTACTTGTAATTATCCTGACAACAACGCCTCATTTCTTTTCAAATCATTATCTTCAACTGCACTCAAAAGAACCGAAATGTTGCACAATAAATGACACAAGGCCTCAACATCAACAAAAGCAACAGTGTACTATTGAATGTTGCATGAAAAATACAAATCGACTCATACAGACATTTACCACCGTTCAGATGTGCTTAAACTCATCAGTCCATGCACCCTCCCACACGTAGACCCAGACAAATACTCCTCACAAGGTGTGCGTTGATGTACAGGATGAGTGTTGTTTTTGATGGGCTGTACACCAGCCATTGCAGATCAGGTGGGGAGCAAAGTCCTCTATGCCCACAAGGAGGGGAGGAAACTTGAATGGAGAACAGTTGGGTGGATGGTGCATAGAAATGAGTTGGGGGATGGACATGGGATCAAGTACTTGGAGTCTGATAACAAGTTTCATGGTATCTGTAGATGCAGTCTTGAGGACTTGTGCAATCGCCTGCCAGCAAGTGAGCAAAGGTTATAGAAAGGGCTGGCACCTACTTCATGCACCATCACCCTCACCATTCATCCTGCTTGCTGGGGACCTCCATGCCCTGTGAGTCACTACTGTTATCATTGTCGTCCTCTGGGTCGACATGGTGCTGGTGCCCCAAGGCAGCGGCTGCAAGAAAAACTGCCAGCACCATCACCCTCGCCATTCATCCTGCTCGCTGGGGACCTCCATGCCCTGTGAGTCACTACTGTTATCATTGTCGTCCTCTGGGTCGACATGGTGCTGGTGCCCCAAGGCAGCGGCTGCAAAAAAAACTGCCAGTGAAAGCGGATGGTGGAGGAGTACTGGGAAAATGGTGGTGGGTTGGACTCAGAAGCAACATGTAGCAGGAGAAAGACAGTGATATGAGACTGCTGCGCTGAGTGAGGGCATGGGTGCCAGCAGAGTGCCAGTGAGCCAGAAACTGGCAAGTTTGAGTCCGAGTTGGGTGTGAGTGCACAACAAGGCAACTTCAAACTTTGAATAATTTGGCAAAAGATACAAGACTGCACCTGACAGCCATGGTGGAGCCTGAGGCTTGAGGTTGAGAATGGGGACTCGGAGTCACTGTGGGGTGACACTCGTGAAAGCAACCTTTAGGGTGCCATATAGCACAATTGTTGTCCATACTAGTAGAGAGGATTATGTAGGTGCAACCAAAGCTTTGTGGCACTATGAAGTGCTGTGTAGGAAGGCTGTTGCTATAAGTGCTATAGTACTATTATGGAAATGCCGATTTACTATAACCCAAAATCAGGTTTTGCTGATGTGGGGATCCCTAGGGATTGGCCCTCATGATCCTTAGGGATGGCTAGGGATCCCTAGGGATGAGCCCTGGGGATCCTTAGGGATGGGTAGGGATCCCTAGGGATGGGCCCTGGGGATCCTTAGGGATGGGTAGGGATCCCTAGGGATGGGCCCCAGGGATCCCTAGGGATGGGCCCCAGGGATCCCTAGGGATGGGCCCCGGGGATCCCTAGGGATGGGTAGGGATGGGCCCCAGGGATCCCTAGGGATGGGCTAGGGATCCCTAGGGATGGCCTGGGGATCCCTGGGGATGGCTAGGGATCCCTAGGGATGGGCTAGGGATCCCTAGGGATGGGCTAGGGATCCCTAGGGATGGGCTAGGGATCCCTAGGGATGGGCTAGGGATCCCTAGGGATGGGCTAGGGATCCCTAGGGATGGCTAGGGATCCCTAGGGATGGGCTAGGGATCCCTAGGGATAGGCTAAAAACCCTGGGGATTTCAGTGTGAATTGTACTTTTGTCCAGAAAAATGCCTCATACGTGTGACACATCAGGCGAAACTACCATTTCGCCAGAACGGCCATGACACGTGACAAGGGGGTAATTTCACCATAAGTACTGATATATTTGTTAAAAAAAATTCTCTCATGTACTTATCTATGTTTCTCAATCTTAACATTCCACCTGAAGTACTTTGAAACACCCTTCCAAGTCAAAATTTATCCATAAAGGAATTTCTTGCATTCGAACTCCCACCAACAGCATTAGTGATGGACAGGTCCGGTTTGGTCCAGTTCTTAGCCAAATTTGGTGAACCCCAGACCGAACCTCAGGTCCGGTTCTACTTAAGCTCAGAACCTCAGACCAAACCATCAGTTCCAGTTCTTTCAGGTCTGGTTCTGGTTCGGCAATCTTAGAACCAAGAACTGAACTCAAATTTTTAATAAACGCAGTTATTTTTTTTTTTCAAACACTATAAAACGTAGCTAAGGATCTGGGTATAACACAAGACATGTCAATTTTCCATTTACCATTAACAACTGGCTTCCCATCAGATTCCCATCTTGCCGTCATCATTGTCTTCACTAGCATCAACTTGAATCTCATCCCAGATCACCTTTAAATGCTCCTCTGCCTGTTCAGTGGCCACCATGTGACCATTCTGGTAAGCGCTCTTGAGAAGCTGTAAGCTCTCAAATGTTCGCACTGACAGCCTATTGTGTCATGAAGTAGCTGTCAAACCGCCACTCGAAAACGCACATTCCGAAGGAACAGCTGAGCCTTGTATCGCAAGATAATCACGCGCCATGCATGATAGGGTAGGATACTGCAACATGTGATGCTACATACAAGTTAGTTCTGGACCAAGATCTCGAAAGACAACTGAACATACACCCCACCACGAAACTACGTTCTCCACATGTTCGAGAGGGCTGGTTAAATAGATCTTGAGTTCATCCCTAGGTCCCGTTTTGGCACGATCCACATCTTGGCAAGCTTGTACAGCTGCCCTCATCCACGTGTACCCATATTGGGGGTTTCTAGTAACTGCAAGCAGGCATTAGCCATAATCTAAAACAGTGTAAAGTGAGGCATACCCGGCAAGATATTCCCAGCGTTGGTAGTCATGACCAACGGTTGAACATAGTAGCAGTCAAACTGTTACAGCATGCATACCTACTGAACTTCCAGCGGCACATGTTTTCATTGCCACTGGACCTCCTAATACAAAGATAGAGGGAGAGGTAAAAGAGGATGAGGTAAGTGGGAAGTGCAAGAAAACAAAGAGTGTGGGAGAGGATGAAGACAGGGTGGGAAGAGGGAAGTGCAAGAAAACAGCCAATAGGCTGTATGGTTTCTCAGATTTCTCATGACACTGGGACCACAATACCTCTGATGTTGAGTAATTGACAGACCAAACATGTGCTACATTGTATGTGTAGTACATATACACAAGAATACCTATATTACCATAACAGGAAATGAAATAGTCAATTCGCCAATCTCCTAGGTAGTGTTGGGGAAGTTCGGTTTGGTCCGGTTTTTGGCCTTGTTGCCCCAAACCGAGATTGAACCATTCGGTTTCTGCCAAGATTTCCAGGAACCAGACCGAAACCATTTCGATTGGTTTGGTTTGGTCCAAACTCGGTCTGAACCGAGACTGCACAAGAGCTGTGCACTGTTGACGTAGCTGGCACCTTCGCGAGGTGGGAGTGGGGGGCAGGTGAGTTGCCCTGCTCCATTTCTGACCTCGTGGGAGAGCCGCACATGTCAATTGACGTGGCCAGCCTCATTGTGAGGTGGGATTGGGGAGCAGGGGGCTGCAAGGCCCAGTCCGCCTCGGTTGCGTCCAGGTGGTGGTGGTGTCCCGACACGTCATACGCGTTGTGCACGCGACGACAGGTGGGTTGGACTTGTTGGCTGTTTTTGGTGGTTTCGTAGTGGCGACAGTGGTGGTGATGGTGATGATGGTGTGGTGGTGGTGGTGATCGTGGTGGTGCGGTGTCACATGCTGTATTATGAGAATAAAATCAATGGCAAAAACATACCATGAAGCAGCGGGGGTGGATGCACCACCCCCTGCTGCTCTTCCGCCTTGTTGACTCCATCCCACTCACGTACATTTGGCGTGTGTTTTGAACGTGTTTGGCATGGCACTGGGGGTGGGCCGTGGGCATTGCTTTTGGCACGTCCGGTGTGGCGTTGACGGTGGTTGTAACCGTTGTCGTTGTCGTTGCCGTTGTCATGGTCATTGTCGTGGTAGTGGTTGTGGTCATGGTGGTCATGGTCGTGGTAGTGGTGGTGGTGGCCATGGTGGTGGCCGTGGACCTGAAAAATAGTTGTTAGTGTCAAATAAAATAAAATAAAAACATACCTGGGCGGCAGTACTCCCTGCCACCTGTGTTGTCGACCTCAGGCGCTCTGACGTCTTTGTTTCGTGTACATTGGGGGCGTTGTTGGTGGTTGAAGGGACTTTGGGTGACTTTGGAAGTCAGCCAAGTGGCTGACTCGCGACCATCAGTTTGCGGTTCAAACTCAGTTTGAAACCATTTCGGCCCACGGCCAAACCCCCCAAACCGAGACCAGACGGTTCGGTCTCCACTAGAAATTCCCAAACTGGAACTGAAACTGGCGGTTTCGGTTCGGTCTAAACCGGGTTTGGGTCAGTCTGAGAATGAACTTCCCCAACACTACTCCTAGGTGACATGTGACAAGTGTGACATTTCGCTGTTTCTGATATCTGTGTGACACGTGACAGGCGAATTGATTGAATTGGTACAGTATTCGGAAAACCTTGTCCTAAGTCTAAATTTTTTTTTTTGAATGTCCGACCGGTAGCCACCGACATACAGCAACACGTGACTTTTGAACTAATTAGACAATATAGAGTTAGATAAGATTTGAATGTTTAGTATTGGATCTCATGAAATACTGTAACAATTTACATGATGTGAGAGAGAAAGTTTATCTGTTTTATGAGGGCTAGACCCCAGTGAAAAGTCCTGCTAGGTAGAAACTTTTAGGCCCTTTTAGGCCCTTTTCAGTCCTACAAAATCTCATTGTAATATTTAAATAGAATTCTGCACCCACAGTGGATGCCTGTCCAATTAAATATTGAAAAAAACATTGCTATTGCTACGAAAAAACATTGCATTCCATTAAAGTGTCCAGGTGTGCTGCTCCTCGCTCCCTGTTCCATTCCCCGCTGCTCGTTCCCTGTTCCCGGCTCCCTGCTCCTGGTTCTGCCAATCTAAGAACTTGCTGCTGCCGCCGCCACCTTCGCCTCTTTGATATCTTGCTTGATCTTGAGGCTCTTCTGGACATACACCTGCGGTGATATGCATCATACGATCCTATACTCCGAATACACGAATCGGACGTACTATACCTCTCCATTGACCATATCCCGATACCTCACGATCTAATGAACGTCTGTGATCTCTTGCGACATCTCTCGACAACTATCGATCGCTTCCGAACTTGTCGCACCCACAAAACAAAGCTATTCTACATCGGACCGATACCGTTCCCGTCGGACACCATGTCATCTCATTTCGTTTCACTTTTCGCCTCGCTTCTCTACCATATATCCTGTTATATCACGCAGTACATCGTTCCCCTATCTCTTCCTTTCTTATGTCTTTGTACTAATTTCATCATTTGATTCCTTTCTTCGCACTCTTACTGACTCCTATCGATATTTCTTTATCTTAGAATCCTTTCTTACGTTCACTCCTATTCGATCCTTTATTTCTAGTCTTCCCGATTCTCCGATATTTCGTTCCGACTTTCCGATTGTCGTAGTATAAAAAGCTCATGTATTGTAGCTAGAGAGACAGAGAAATCTACGACTTCCCTCCCATTCGATCTTAGTCTCAGAGCTATAAAGCTCCCCCTTTAGCTTCAAACTCAAGTTATAGTCTTGAGTTTGTCTATCCTCGTCACCCGATATTGATATCTTCGTCGCGACCGTGTTCGCGAAGTCGCACAGTTGATCGCAACTGTCGCACGTACGTTCGCATCGTTCGGAAACTTTATAGTAGTTTCTATCTCCCTCTATACCTTTCTACGTGTAGTAGACATCTTCGCCTCCTCGCATTCACCTAATAGGTAGTTTGTTTGGGGATCTCCCCCTTTACAGCCTCCTATAGCGTATCAGCGGAATCCAACATAATACTGCCATTATCAACCTATACAGCAATCCTATTACTCACCTCTTTCTTGTTGGGTGCAAGCGCGTCCCAGGCAAGGTCGAACTCAGCCTTTGTTACATGGTTGTTGGCGCAGTACTCTTTAGCAAACAGGTTCCTGACAATTAAATCATCAGTAGAAGTTAGCAAGCAAATGTACCACTTACTTTGGGCTGGAAGTCTGTGTCATGACATACTGCTTCTTCCCCTTCACTGCCGCTGACAAACTCACCCCTCCCTTTGCCACCGCACTGACAGCAACTTGCCCCGACTTGCTATTTCAATTAAAATATTAAGTAAAATGAGATGTATCTAATGAAAAACTTACAAAGGGTTGATGATCTCACGCAACTTTACCATCGTTGGCACTGTCTGAGAGTTCTGGACTTGCTGTATGTTGCCTTGAGATGCATTCATCTCTTCCTGGAATTCCAGGACTGGACCTGCCAAGGATTGTCAAAGTGGCGCACAAGAGCGATAAGATATCCATACCTTGAATTTTATTTTCGATGGACAATGTCAGGGTGTCCGTGATCAGAGTCTCGACAGTGGAATTAATGGTCTGACCATCTGCTGTGAGAGGATTGGCAGTGGGTACTGTTCCGTCTTTTGTGGTATCACCTGTTGACCCCCCGGACTCTTCTCCAGATTTTGTCGATGGCTTGTCAGATGATGTGGATTTGTCATTGGCAGATGAGGTTAGGTCAGACAAGGGGAGGTCACTAGACAGTGTGTCGACATCAGTAACAGTAACCGTGGCTTTCTGCGGAACCTTGAGTTGCTTCTTCTTCTTTGAACCCACTGCAGATGTCGAGTTTTGCTTCTGTGGAAGTTGCATGTAGTCGTCCTCATCACCCTTGTCCTCCTTAATAGTGCAGCCGACACCCTCATTCTCACTGTTGTCGCTTGAGACATGCTGGCTGTACCAGCCAGGATAGATTACCATGGCAATAGCATTAAGTTTCCAGTGGTCTTCGCACAGTCGCAGCTCACAGGCATACCCATATATCTGTAGATGCACGAATTCATGGAAGAGACAACTTCCTTTTCCCCATGTTGGTGGTGCAGTGCCTTTGACTTCCCACTGGCGCCAGATTTCACGAAGCCGATTGCTGATCCCAGTAACACGATAGCCGTCGATGGGGTTGCCATTCTCGTCCTCAATATACTGGCATTTGATGTTGACCCCAGCTGCACGTCGTTGTTTGCCTTTGATTCCTGCAGTGTTGTTGACGACGGTGGTCAAATTAGCTTCCGTTCAGGTGGTCCACTCATTTTTGCACCAGTATTTTATGTTGGGATATTTGTTTCTGTCGAGAGGTTGCAAAATAAGTTGAGTGTCGGATTGAGGAGAGCTGGGAGAAGGACTTGGGTTGCCGGATCTCGATATGGCACCTGTTGTTGTCTGGATCCTGAAACTAGCCTCGTTTGTGGTGTGATGGGTTTGCATCATGGATTCTAACATGTCACTACAACAAAATTAGTAGTAACAACATAGTGTATATGAAACTTACTGGGAGAGGTTTAATTGTGATTTCAAGTGGATGTTTTCATGGAAGAGGTCTTGATAAACTGGATTGCGAATGAGGAAATTGTGGGAGAGTGATTCAATGGCCAGGCCTTGGTACATTCCATGCTGGGACCACAGATCACAGTAATTATAAGTAGCAACAAAAAAAATTAGTATATGCGCACAGTTTCTATTTCCCGGCTCAAATTCCAGATACTGGCAGGGTTTTGAGGATTATTTTGCATCGTTTAAAAAGCCTGCAAACTTGTCTGCGATTCCCTCCAGGTGCTGGTATTGAGAATGAGGCTTGCAATTCTGATGAAGGAAAGTGGAGTATGGACTCTGGTAGATCAGGAGAGTTGTCAAGATCACAATCATAGTGGTTGGGGAGAGTATGTGTCGGGGTGAAGAAGGGTCTGTTGGCGCTGCCGCTGCCCAACATGGTGGGACTGGGGCAAGAGGTGAGCGCATGTGACGTCACACTCACATCCTGCCATGTAGCTGTACCATTTCTTTGTATTCAGATTGTGTCTGTCGTTCTCGCAAAATGCAGGTGTTATTGTTTGAATACATATGTGCTACAATCTACACAAGGATATCCAACTCCTCAAGCCTGCTAAGAGTTGTAACTTCGAGTCCAATCTTTTCACCAACAAAATACTGGTCCTGATTGAAAGGAAATGGCACCATCACAATAACAGAGCGGATGTTCTTGACGCTGTAAAGGCGTGTTTGGGGTGGCTTCGGAATGAAGATCCTAACCAAGGGGTGTCAGCATGAAAGTGACAGGGTAATCAGTGTTGTGAGTCATAGTAAAATAGGTAGTAAAAGACTATAAATAAAGCTGCCGCCTAATATGATGATAACGGGTGAGAAATAGAGATGCCGACGATACCGACGATGACGGGTACAGTGGGTTGGGTTGAGTACGGCGAGCAGGTAACGATAAAACAGAATAAACGAGTAAGATAAAGACGGAAGGTCTACGGGTTACCACAACAAGAGGTTCTAAGAGGTTCTGAAGGATTCTGAGGGAGACAAAGAGGGGGGAACTGGATTGTTATTGTTATGGTTGTTGGTCACCGTTTTATAGAACTATGAAGAGTAAGCTACATCGGTATAGGTTACTTCGGCCGATAGTAACTACAAAGGAGATACGATATGGGAAGGAGAAGATGGGAGTTATGAGGCAACGAAGGAACAGGAATGGAGAGGAAAAGATATAACGAAAAAGATGGAAAATAAAGGACCTATGTCCAATGAGGACAGGGGGTATAAGTCCGATGTCGGTATAGGGAGTCCAAGGTGTCACGTGTGATCTTTTTGGGCAATACAAGTCATCGGTGTCGGTATAAGATTGGCCGTCGGTATAAGATTGGCCGTCAGTAGATGGTATATGTTGGGTACAGCGGGTGATGTCGGGTTACGTTGGTTTCGAGTACGAGGAAGTGGGACGAGTTGGGTTTGTGAGTATCTGTGATATATCGATGATACGTACTCAGAGTGTCGTCAGACCTCTACAACACCAATAACCCACAATGCCTGCGCACCTTGATATCGACACGTCCAGATCTATGGCGAAGTGCAATTTTACTTTCAAGTTACCATACATGATGACACCCAGACACTTGCCCTCATCTCAGACTATTCCCCTCCTGATCTCGACTTGCTCCGCAAATCATACCACACCCAAACGGTGTCATCGAGAACATACTGGAAGAATGTTAGTCCTGGGTGATACAAGCATTTGGGAAGATTTACCCGGACATTACGCAATATGCAAACTTTTTCTAGTGGCCTCATCTTCTCCTTCCAGGCCGAACGAGCAATCTGCCCGGTGGGAACACATATGCAGGCCCACCGACAGACTTGGGGGTTCCAGTTTCCAACATCTTCTCCAGTTTGTTCGTGCATATATGCATGCAGTGCAGCAGCGGCAGGGCCTCATATTGTTCTCATTATCTCATCCCTCGCACACAGCAAAACATATCCATCTCCAATATCTTGTGAACCGTGGGGATTCTTGGGATTCTTGTTGAGTTCGGGTATCATTGACTTGAGAGCATTGGTTTGAGCACAGCGCAGTCCACGCCAAGATAGGGTTGTGAATGGCTGGGAGGGTTGTTTCATTTCTTCAGTGAGGTTACCGATTGTTCGCTCCATCACCCATTGCGTGAAGTAGCACAATGGTCCGAGTTTGTGAACTAATGGTGCCAATGAAGTAAAATATGAAGGGCCGGCCAGCAGAAGTGGATGCGTTCAGGCTTGCGCTGACAGTAGATGTCTTCGAACTCCCGAATGAAGTTGATGAGAAGCAGGTGGGCTTGCATAAGTTCACCTTTGGAGATTTTGCGTTGATGGAGAATTTGTATGGCCTGTGTAAGTTTGCAGAAATTTGTGAAGTAAGGGTTGGGAAGGATTCCGAAAAGAAGACCAGGACCTAGAATGAATAGATACATGAGGAATTCCCAGGCCTTGTAGCCACTAGATATTTTCTTGCTGGGATTGTGAGGGGGTCAATCAAATGAGCCAGGAAGGTGTGGTGTCGCATCAGCAACACATTTGCCATGCTCTTCCCATATGTCACCTTGCAAAATGGCCCAGTCCCACATTGCCTTGTCATCGGGTGCCTTGACCAACATTTTTCCTTGCCAAAGATCCAATAGAAGGTTGGGGATATTGAGGGTGACAATGTGCATGATGTTGGGGGCAAAGCACATGGGGATTGGCAGTGTTCGGGGTAAAGAGAGACTGGAGAATAGACTGGGCTTGCTTATGCCAGTCTCGCGATGGCGATCAGTGTATTCTGCAACTCCTGCAGAGGCCAAGAGGAAGTTTAGATTTGCATAGTAATCGCCATGTGCACACATGGGCATTTGTTCGAATGGATAGTCGTTGTGGTCGCTCCCTGGAAGTACATAATTGGTGGGCTTGAGGTGCACAGGGTAATAGGTGTTGTCGTTGTGTAATTGATGTCCTCTCATGGGACAATATGTCCTGCAACCATAATAGCCCATATGGCTGACAAGCCTGTTCATGTGTGTAGCCCCAGGTCCATCAGCAGCGCCTATTGCGAAAAAGGGCCTGGAATCGTGCACGATACGATCACATGTGTCCCAGACGCGAAAACCTTCTCGTTGAAGAGCAGAGAGATGGTGGATGCTGGGGAAAAGAAACGAGTCGAAGTGTTGAGGAGGGAGGTCCAGGAATGAATCCTCCAATGGGTACACTAGTTACCTTGTACCTGAAATCAGGGGCCAGGTCATAGAGACACCATATTGACAGCCAAAATTTTGAGAGCTTGTTGTGGAAGAGTTGGGTGCCATCAAGGGAGATGAATAAAGCAGTGTTGTGGTCACCAATTCGACCTGCACGATATGCTGCAAGATACTCCGAGCCGCAAAGGAAATTGTCATATTGGTTGATTTTGCCATTATTCGCTGCTATCGCGTTGAGGATCTGTGGAGTGTGGGTAGATTGATATTGCATGGCCTCAGCACTCCTCCTACTCCGCCACATCACTTGCAGTCTCGCTGTTACTTGCATCATATTGGATTTAATCATAGCGAAACTCGCCACATTCCAGGCAGTGAGTCAGTTCAGCGAAAGGACCTGTGTAGCCAATGCAGGAGTTGTCGCACATGTGATACTCGAGGGGCAGGATTCCTGTGATTTCATTGATCTTGGACTTGAGAGTGTCGAGGGAAGGATATTCGCATTCAGGAAAACGTTCAGAGATAGCTTGACCAATAGTCGTATAAGTAGCTTGGGATGCCTTGGTCGTTGCTAGATAGATTTTTAATGCAAGTAAGAGATCGAGATCCCATGGGGGAATTGTGGAGTCAGTGGATGGTGTCAGCATTGAGATTGCCATTGTTGAGGGTTGCAGAGCAGACAAGATTGATAAAAGCAAGTGATATGTTGAGGTCGTCAAGTATAGCAGGGTTAAAGACCAGATCAGGATCTTCTTGAGCTGGATCGGGGTCTGCTTGAGCTGGAGGGGAGCCCGGAGGGTCAAATGCTTCATCATCGGCAAGATGGGGGTCTGCTAGACTGCCAGGGTCGACCTGGTTCTGCTGCCAGGAGATGAGGATGATTTAAATACAGACGGAAAAAAAGATTCACCATTCCATCTGCTGGACCGTCCTCTGGCACAGGTGTGTGATCCTCCTGCTCCACCGGTTGGATGGGATCAACATAAATATTCTCGAGATCATCGGGTTGCACCACTTCTACAGGTAGGGGTGGAAGTACTGCATCAGCATAGATGTTGTTGTGCATCTGCACATCATGGTGACCGTAAATTTCTTCATGACCAGCTGGATGGCCTTGGACCTCCTGAGAATTATCTGACATGTCCCCATCATTATCAGAGTCATGAACATCAGCTGGGCGAGGTCATAGGTCAACATTGTGTTCAGTGAGGAATTGATCCAGTGCCGAGCTGATCTGGGCTTGGCAGTGGGCTGCGTGGGCAAAGTACGTTTGTTTGGACACTTGTCAGGGAGGCTGGCAGTATTTGGAACAGTCGCAAAGGTAGAGACGGTGGGTGGACATAGCCCTGCTAACAGTTCAGATCAACAAGTTCAAGATTTTGAAAACATACCATTGGCCAACCAAAAACAGAGACACAGAGCGAAAGAGAGGAATCTCTTATATATTAGAAAGGAGTCCCGTCGGTGCAGAAGCTATGAGTTTCTTCAGGATGATAAAAGGCTATATTTTATCATATGCAAATAGAAATTATATAAATAAATTTATCTTCAAGTTTCTACCTAGCAGGACTTTTCACTGGGGCTAGACTCTCCTACATTTACTTTTTGAAAATATCTAGTTTTTTTTAATGTTATAGGTGAAATATCACTATCAAAGGTTATCTGCTTGACTTGTGCAGTTAATAGCTCCACAAGGAATGCTCAGGTCAACATGGTTTTAGGGAGAAATATGCTCCATATTCAATGAGCTAGAAGATCACAGACAATTATTTTGTGCATTGTTTAGTTTTGAAGGAATAATACATTGTAACAGATGTGAATGTTGTCAAATACTTCCTAAGATCAAATAATTGTATAAATAATTGTATGTGATCTTCTAGCTCATTTAATATGGAGCATATTTCTCCCTAAAACCATGTTGACCTGAGCATTCCTTGTGGAGCTATTAACTGCACAAGTCAAGCAGATAACCTTTGATAGTGATATTTCACCTATAACATTAAAAAAAACTAGATATTTTCAAAAAGTAAATGTAGGAGAGTCTAGCCCTCATAAAACAGATAAACTTTCTCTCTCACATCATGTAAATTGTTACAGTATTTCATGAGATCCAATACTAAACATTCAAATCTTATCTAAGTCTATATTGCCTAATTAGTTCAAAAGTTGTGTGTTGCTGTATGTCGGTGGCTACCGGTCGGACATTCAAAAAAAAAAAAATTAGACTTACATGCCCAAACGGGAAAACCCTTTGATCCATGCCAAAGATGTTATATTTGGACGGGGATGACATAACCCTAGTTTTGGGCCCAGCTGTTACTGACCTGTGAATATGATAAATCCTTGGATTAATGCTTCAGGCCAACCCTGATCAAGGGCTAGATGCTAACCCTTGAGCTAGTGCTTCTATATAACCTGGAGTTAGTGCTAGACACCAAGAGTTAGTCCAGTGCTCAAAAATCCCTGGTCGAGAGTTTAGCGCTGGCATTTTCTACCTATGGATTATGTAAGATCCATAACTCGCGAAAGAAATGGTAAGTCCATCATTTGCCTTTGTTTGCCAATGTTTGTTTTGTTACTCGTACTTCCACCATGAGTCTCACTCTTCACCACTTCCCTCACTTCTCCTTATCACTTCTCCCCTCCCTCCTGTGGCTTGAGCTTCGAGGTCCTGACTACCTGGCACTCAGTCTCTCCCATCATCCTGCTAATCCCATTGGCCCTTGTTACTATTCTGCAGTTTACCCTGCTGTCACCCCATCTTCAAAGGTTTCTCCACCTCCTTCAGTAGTTTAGAGTGGTTAGGTTACCCTCTGTGTTATAGGATAGTTGTTTGAAATGCTAAATTGGTGGTTTTGTGCTATAAAAGTATTTAAGGGTGGATTCTACACAATTACAGTGTTACGGGACGTCTTTGACGGACTCCGGCAACTCAGACAACACTAGATTTCGTATACTGAGAAGAGAATGAGAAACCAAACAAAACAACAAGTAGATTCGGGGAGACGATGGTACAATGATGAGAATAGACGACCGGGGAGATTGAACCAGACTAAACTAAGGAAAATTACTGACTACTTACGTCCCCTATAAACCAACAACTCGAGGGTAGGCTTTTTCGTGCGTTGTGGCAACCGCCAGTCGTTTCGCAGCCACGGGTTGGCGTACCGATCGTCAGGTATCGGCGTTGTCTCGGCGTGTTCTTGATTCCGGGTCGGGGTCTCGATGTCTTCGGGGTCCTCCGTTGTCAATAGTTCAACTACCTCAGCTTCTTCTGCCCGTAACCTCGCGGCGTTACGTATAACCCGTGCGTTTCGGTGAACCAGTCGTGCCGTGGTTCGTTGATACCCGGTAATATGCCGTATGCGTGGCTCGAACCAAGATGGTGGATTGACGCTGGTTTGTGGACGTAGGGGTTGTGGGAGAGGGTCGTAAGGTGAGAAAGCGGGAAAAAGCGAAGGCGTAACAATACCCCCACTACAAGGCGAGACGTCCCGGGTCGCAGGACCAGCTACGGGGGCGTCGTCGTGAGCGGGGTCAAAGCCATAGAGGGAGGGGGAACCGTAGAGCGAATCGTAAACCTCCCAAACGTCGCTGTCCTCACCCTGGAGGAAAATAAAATCATCGTCAAAGTAAACTGGGTACGTCCCAGGCAGGCGATGGTGAGGACGAGGAGCGAGAAAAGAAGAAGGGAAAAGCCGCCGATCATGAGGAGGGAGTAAAGTTGAAGGGAAGCGGGCGGAAACATCGGAAGGGCGAACAACATCCATGTTCCCGGAGACGTAGACGGAGACGGCGGCGCGATGATAACGGGAATTCGTGAACGCGCGACGACGAAGGACATCCTTGGCGGGGTAAGGGGAAAAATCGAGATGGTTGACGTTGAGACGGTGGTCGAAGGCACGAGGCATAAAGCAGGAGCCGAAAGAAAAAAGAAAAAGGAAAGACACTAATAAAGCCGAGAAACATTAGGGCCGGTTGTAAATCATGTGACCGGGAAACGGGCCGTGAAGGAAATAGGAAGATGAGTAAAATGATAAGGAGTCCGAACATCAAGTTTGGCGAAAGCAGAAGAGGGAATGGGATAAGGAAGGGAGAATACTTGGTCGATGGAATATGCAAACTGATGAGAGGGGTCGTGTGGCTGAACTGTAGAAGAGAGAGGAGTTGGAGAGAGTCGCACGACAGTGGTGATGGCGTCAACAGGAGCAGATTCATAAAGGTAGGCATACCGGACGCCGTCAGGAAGAGGATACTTTCGGAATTCGTGGGTTTTTGTGCCAGTGAGAATAGATACGACATGTTTAGGATAAATTGCAAGAAGGATGGAGTCGGAGGAAAGTTGACGAGATGGCAAAGACATCCCAGGAGGGATTGCGAAGATCGAGGAACGTAGGCGAACGGGTTTCGCAGCTCGAGGATGATCCTTGTGGAAGAGACGAACGAGTTCTTGGCAGTTCTTTGTCTCTGCCTCTGGGATCCAGGAATCTTCGTCACGAGGGTAACCAAGCCAATGAACAAGATAAAACAACTTGTTCCTACGAATGCGGGAATCAAGGATTTCTTCGATTTCGTATTCTTCTTCATTATCGATGAGATCCGGCGGGGGTCGTACTTGTTTCACGGTTTGTGTCGGGAATGCGGGAGGTGTGAATGGAAGAAGCAGGGCCTCATTAAACACAGGGAAAATGCGCCAAGAAGAAGGTAATCGTAAGCGATATGACGACGAACCAATCTTTTCAATGATATCGAACGGCCCGTATTGTTTATGATCGAGTTTCTTCATGGGTCGGTCGCTTGTTAGGTGTTTTCCCTGTAACCATACTTTATCTCCGACAGCAAAGGATGTCGATTTCTTATGCTTGTCGTATTGTGCCACCATGGTATCGCGTGCTTTCTGTAATGCAATCGTAACTTGCGATTGCACTTTATTCATTCGGTCTGAGTATTGTTGGACGGATTCGTTTGTGATTTCTTGTGATGATGGATCACCAGTCCAGGGATGTTGACCTTGAGTGACGAAGAAGGGCGAAAAGCCTGTTGCGGAGGTACGATTAGCAAGAGCAAATTCGGCAAGAGAAATCCAATCAGCCCAATCATCTTGTCGATAATTTGTGAAATGTCGTAGGAAAATCTCGATCTCTTGATTCATGCGTTCGGTTTGACCATCAGCCTGTGGGTGATATGCAGTCGTTGGTTGGCCTTTGATTCCGATGAGGCGATAAAGTTCTTTTGTGAATTGTGATACGAAAACTGATCCACGATCGGAGATGATACGATGAGGGAGACCAAAACGTTTGAATTGATGATCGCGAAGGATTCGCGCCCAGCCCTCTGAGGTCAAGGCGATATTAGTTGGTACCAGGATAGGATGTTTCGAGCGTTTGTCCACGATCACCAGAAGAGCGTCGTATCCTTGTGATTCCGGTAATGGTCCGACCATATCGACCGATATCGTATGCCAGTTATATGGTGGTATCTCATGGGGGTGCAATTGTCCAAATTGTTTCCCACGCATTGGTTTGTTCATTTGGCATTCGGGACAACCTGCGACGTAACGGGCAACATCTTCTTGTATCGTCGGCCACGTTGTTTGTCGTTGAATCAATTCGATTGTTTTATCGCGGCCAGGATGACCAGCGACGGGAGTATCATGATATCGTGCGATGATGTCAATATTGGTAGGAGTCGGAACGGATACGGTAGCAAAGAGATGTTCAGGTAGTCCGATGAGGCTTTGGTTATCGTTACCATCCGGAATATGGTCGATACGTCTCGAGAGAAGATCGGCTTTTTTGTTTTGACTTCCTTTCCGATGTAATAAACGGAAATCGTAATCCTGTAAGAAGGCGACCCATCGTGCTTGTCGTCGTGTGAGATTTTGTGGTTGTCGGTAATACGTAAGATTCTGATGATCGGTGTAGACATCCAGTTGTTGTTCTGCGCCGAGAAGGAATTGTCGCCAACTTTCAAAACAACGAATGATCGCTAATAGTTCTTTGTCGTGGACATCATAATTCCTCTCGGTGGCTGACATCGTTGTTGACATAAACGCGACAGGACGGAAAAGACCATCCGGCTGTTCCTGTGACAATACAGCGCCAGTTGCGAAATCGGAGGCATCGCATTCGACCATAAATTTACCCGTTTGGTTTGGTAAAACGAGGATTGGATCAGTAGTGATTATTTGTTTCAATCGATCGAATGCAGTTTGTTGTTCGGGACCCCAATTCCATTTCGCGTTACCGGTGAGAGAGTTCAGTGGAAGTGCATGTTGTGCGTAATCTTTGACGAATCGACGGTAAAAATTAAGAAATCCAAGGAATGATTGCAATTCTTTTTTATTTCGGGGAATCGGCCAATCGACGATGGCAGTGGTTTTGACCGGATCCATACGGGCATGTCCATTCTCGATGATGAGACCAAGATACTCGACACGAGTGGAATCAAAGGTACATTTCTTCGCCTTCAGGAATAGATTATTGTCACGGAAAATCTGTAACACTCGCTTCGTTCGTTCCCTATGTTCGTCGAGATCCTTGGAAAATATGAGTAAATCGTCCATGTATATCATGAGCCATCCTTCCCGGATTTCGTATCGGAAGATATGATTCATCATTCGTTGGAATGTCGGTGGCGAATTCTTCAAACCAAAAAACATAACCGTCGGTTCAAATAAACCTTTTGGAGTTAGGAACGCGGCTTTTTGTTCATCTCCTTCACGGATACGAACATTATTGAAACCCCATCGTACATCGAGTTTGGTGAAATATTTTGCGTCAGTGAGTTGATTAATGATGTCAGTGATAAGTGGTAAAGGATATTTGTCATCGATGGTGTTCGCGTTCAACCAACGATAGTCCTGTATAGGTCGTAATTCGTTTGCATCCTTTTTTGCGACAAAAAAGAAAGGAGAAGCATAGGGTGATTTTGATGGTCGGATTCGACCGGTCTTTAGGTTATTATCGAGGAAGTCATCGAGTTCTTTTCGTTCAGGATTTGACAATGGGTAAAGTTTACAGTCATGGTGATCGGGTGCGTCTGGTTTCATATTGATGGCATGATCCCAGGGTTTACGGGGCGGTAATTCATCGAAGGATGATGGTTCGAATATGTCACGATACTCTAGATAATGCGGGGGTACAAGATCATCTATTGTTTGTTCCACTGTACCTGTTGCTTTCTGTGCAAGTTCCGTCGACTTCGTCATGACGAAATTCATCCATGCCGGCGTAGGCCAAACGATAGTCTGGAAATCGACTGTTCGAACGGTGCTTGGTTTACCACAACCACTGAGGCAACGAGAAAAAGAAACTTCATTGGTGACCCAATCGATTTCGGGATTGTGTTTTTTCAACCAGTCAAAGCCAAGGAAGATATCCATCTTTGCCAGGGATAAGACAACACAACGAACGATCTCGGAGTGATCACCGAGACGAAGTCGAAGTTCAACGTATTCGGTTATTTGGCCGTCTTTCTGTTTTGATCCGTCACTAGTATACGCGTCGAATGGTTGTTCGTATTTTCTTGTTGGTAAATTGTGTGCTTTAACAAACCCAGAGTCGATCGCGGTGAGAGTACAGCCAGAATCCAGCATACATTTCACGGGATATTGGCGAGTATCGGTCGTTGTTGTGGCAAAGCCGTATAGTATAAGGGAGAGTCGAAGTGCGGTTTCGGTTTCGGTGGATGCAACAACATGAGGATCTGTTTGCGGCATTTCCTTTTCCAACCATGTCACAGCATCGGATAATGGTATTCGTTGTAAGCGAAGTACGACTGCTGGCGAAACTTTCATGATCCATTGATCGTAGATATCATAATCGAGGAGGAGCTCCAATGCAGTTGGCATTGAGGAATTGCGGAGTGCGATAATCGTTTCTTCTGCGGTGAATTCGGATTCGATTTTTTTTGATTTTGGCCTGGCCCTGGGATCTCGCCTCAGACCACTCGACGAAGGATCAATATCGATATCCACAACTCTTTCTTGTCGTGTCGCACAATTATGGATCTGTGCGGCTTCGATGGCTAAAATTTGTTGTTCTACTTCTTTCAGTTTATACGTTGCTCGTCGTTTGTCGGTTCGTGTAATGAGTGGAATGTATTCGCGCATTTTATGGAATTTTGATTTCGGGGTTTCGACGACCTGTGGTTCAGGAACAGGTGTCTTTAGTTCTTTCCGGAGGTCTTTCAGCTGGGAAAATACTCGATAATATTGATCAAGAAACCGTATCCGTGCTGATAAACTCGCGAGCGTGGCCTCCTGGGTGTCACGTCGCTTCTTCAAAAATCCTCCCGCCTCTTTTCCATCATCGCGACTTTGTCCATCAATGCTGCGATGAGCATGTCTTTGTCGTCTTTGGCGGCGGGTTCGTGGCGGGTATCGGGGATGGTCTCCATGGACCGAATTTGGGCGGCAGGGCAAGGAACTTGTTGAGTTCCTTTTTTCAGACAATCGCGAGACATGTGTCCCTGTTGTCGACATCGAAAACAGACTCCTCGTCTCATGAGATCGGTCCGTTCGGCATCGGTGAGACGCATGAGCGCCGGTTGAATTGTACCAGTGGTACGTCGAGTATCAACGTCCATGGGGACGTTTTCGGATGTTGCTTTGGCGGTATTGGAGACCGCGGCGGGGGTAGTCGTGCCGTACGACGATGCGATGGATCGAGGAATATTCTTTCCTTTGTTCGCGATTGCCGCGAGTTGTTCGCGTCGTCGGCGCCATTGTCGGTCCATGAGGATCGTCTGTAATCGCCATTGTTCGATAGATGTCGGCATATTGGGTTGTGTATAGATTTGATCGATCAATGGTTTGTTCATATGGAATTCGATGAGATGAACAAGATGTCGATAATTCAGGATTTCGTCCAGTCCAGCTTTCCGGACCAAGACGTCGAATTCGAGCCAAAACTCGTCTGCGGTTTTCTTCCCTTGATAGAGATCATCCAACTTCGTTATAGCGTCTTTCTCTTCATCGGGGTGCTGGAACCGTGTGCTAAATTGAGCCATAAAGTGAGAATAGGCTCCGAAATCTCCATTGACGGGGTCCTTGAGATACGCTCGTTCGACGATTTCGTTGGCCCATTGACCGGCGAGTCCTCCCTCGAGGTAGGAGAGGACAAAGAGAATCTTGTCCGTGTCGGTACGGAAATGCTTCTTGTTGCCGGACATGTATGTCCGGCATTGTCGGAGGAAAGTTGAGAACTCGTCAACCTTCCCGGAGTACTTCGGAGGCGCGGCAACATGGGATTTTGAAGAAATAAAGGTCGTGGTGCCGGTAGTGGTGTTGGCATTGGTCTCTGCCATGTCGGTGTCGATCTCCTGGTGTTCTGCTGCGTCGGCAGTCTTTTTCTTTTCGGCCTCGTATAAGGCGACGATGTGCTGGTATACGGATACCATGTAGTCTGTGGGGTACTCGGGATTGGAGGCAAGGGACGAGGTAATGGATGCGAGGAAAGTTCCAGGGTCTGGGGTCGGGCCTGTGAACGGTGGAACAGTGAATGTACTGGACGAGGAGGAAGACATATTTCAACGAGGAGGTGATTGAGTAAGAGTTGGTGTTGGAGGAGACGGAGAGGCGTGAAGATCGGCGTGGAGGGATCGGAATCGGAAGGAGGAGGGGAGGGAGAGGGAGAGGACTGGTATCGGTGAAGGACGCGGTGGGCCAGGTTGTTGCCTGGGTCGGGGGAGGAATGGAGAGTTTAGTCTATTGTTACGGGACGTCTTTGACGGACTCCGGCAACTCAGACAACACTAGATTTCGTATACTGAGAAGAGAATGAGAAACCAAACAAAACAACAAGTAGATTCGGGGAGACGATGGTACAATGATGAGAATAGACGACCGGGGAGATTGAACCAGACTAAACTAAGGAAAATTACTGACTACTTACGTCCCCTATAAACCAACAACTCGAGGGTAGGCTTTTTCGTGCGTTGTGGCAACCGCCAGTCGTTTCGCAGCCACGGGTTGGCGTACCGATCGTCAGGTATCGGCGTTGTCTCGGCGTGTTCTTGATTCCGGGTCGGGGTCTCGATGTCTTCGGGGTCCTCCGTTGTCAATAGTTCAACTACCTCAGCTTCTTCTGCCCGTAACCTCGCGGCGTTACGTATAACCCGTGCGTTTCGGTGAACCAGTCGTGCCGTGGTTCGTTGATACCCGGTAATATGCCGTATGCGTGGCTCGAACCAAGATGGTGGATTGACGCTGGTTTGTGGACGTAGGGGTTGTGGGAGAGGGTCGTAAGGTGAGAAAGCGGAAAAAAGCGAAGGCGTAACATACAGCACGAGAGAAAGCTTGACCCAGGACAAAGCTTAGGTTGTCTAAGCACAGAAACTATGGTTATTTTTCAATCCCAGGCAAATATAACATCCCCGGCATAGAATCAGCCTGTTTCTATCCCTTATCCAGGGCTCTGAGAAAAAACCTTGAACTAGGGTTGTGCACCAATAGGCGTGTAGGACAAGGTTTTCCGAATAGGCTGTAACATGTATGAAAAATATTATTAATTGGTACCAAAAGTTTGTGGGAGGGCACGCAAAAAATGCACGTCATGTCTGAGCAGAATCGTTAAATAATCGTTAAATCCATCCTGAAACTCGCTGTTGATGAATGGTATAAGAATAATGACCCCAGAATTCTTGTCGCCTTCCAAAGTTGACCGACATCTTGTGAGCGTGTCAACATAATGAGTTCTCCTACGGCGTAATGTTTCCAGCCCTTTAACGCTTCAAGGTCACGACAAAACTGTCAATAATACCATCCTGTGAGAATGATTCTGATGTGACGAAGTCAGTGTGCCCTTGGAACTGGCCAGCAATGATTTGTCCTGTCTCTGCATCCCAGATCCTGACCATTTTGTCCCGCGATCCCGAGACAAGACGTTTGCTGTCTTGCAAGAATGAAACGGACATGACCGGAGCATCGTTTCCTGTAAAGACATTAAAAATGGGTGGCCAATGAACTAACCTGCCGATGGAGATAGATGGTATCTGCAGAATTGTGGTAGGAACTGCAGAGATACCAGTGAATGCTTTAGAGCAAAAGGTAGCATTGACAAGTAAATGTAAGGAGCACTGTGTGAAATGATGCCCGCAAATGCAGCGATAAATTTACACACATCCGCAGAAAATGCTACAATGTCTTTGTCGTATGGCTGCAATGGTTACGAGTTACAAGTCAATGCCGGGTCCTATCATATGTGATAGAGCTACTTACTCCACCCCATTCACATATCACCATCAATGCTGGCAAGGCAACTTTCACCTTTTTATAAGACTCTTGAAGGTGTTCTCCCCAAAAGATACAGGCGTAGGACAAATGAGTCAGGATAGTATCCTTAATATATTGCGTCAAGTCAAGGTCATCATTGCAGCGGTAGTGTGACACTTCAATTTTGCAGATATTGAATTGCAAACCCATTGCCATAATCTGAAAGCATGCCCATGTCATGATCTTACTGTGAATCCTGGGATTGATAACAAACTCTTGGAGGTGTCATTTTGGATCGTATATAAACACAGTAAACTATAGATGACTTGTGTGGGTTCACTCATCAGGGATTCGGGTTGAAGTGATTATGATATCAATACATGATCGGTCCACTTCTTCTCCCAGAAAGTGAATAAGGTCTGCACGACGAAGAGGTGTTTTGGCTAGAACAATAGCACCAACAACTCCCTTGAAGATGTGCAACATGGCAGCATTGGTGAACATAACTGAAAGGATCCTCTGGTAAGGTTGGTCCATCGTGTCTCCCTCCTTGCGGAATTCCTCACTGAGAATGAGATCAAGCTGGGGCCTCGGAAAGCCCTGTTCCAGAAATCGGGTGACAGTATTTGCCCAAATGAATCAACTGGCTGCTCAATTATCAATGTCCCAGGCCACGGTTGCAATGATGGATACTTGGATTCAATGTCGGCGAAATGTTGTTCAAAAGACCTTTTGATGTCAGCACTTGAGTCTTCGCTAACAAGGTCACCAGTCTCAAGGGCTATGGAGTAACAGACATTCCCAAGGGACGGAGTTATGCTCGAGTGGTAATAATAAATAGGTTGATTGACGAATGGAGGCAGGACCATTTTGTGAGAGTCTCCATGAAGATCCATTGTTGTGTAGATTATTGCCAAGAGCTCTGCTATACGGAATACTCTTGACTCCAGACATTGCTTGCAGGAAAGCCTTAGTCCTCTTCATGGACCCCAGAGATGGCACATCGGCAATGCCGTTGATCATAAGCAACCACAGTAAAGTGTCAAGCTGACATTCATCAGCAAAACTGGTTTTCAATACAGTAGGCTACATAGTGCTATGTAGTTCTATGTAGACATGCCTCGACTATAAACCATAAGACCTCACTATGGCCTGCTATGGCCAGCTATATAGTTCTGCATAGTCAGCCATAGCAGGCCATAGCAGTTTCTTTGACCCTGAAAACCCAGTTTGCTGATGTTGTGAAAACACTGATCGTGGTAAATGCATCAGGATATCGAGGGTACATGTCTTGAAATCATATATCAGTAATAGATTAATTGTAGGAAGATCTGGAGACATACTATCTTATCTGGCCATGGATACCACTCCCTAGATTCCTGAACTTTTGACGAGTGACTGAGATCCAGATCTTCACTATCAGCTGTGTTATCAAATGTCACGTTAGATCGTCTGTCAACGAGAGATGAGATCACAAACCCATTCGCAACTGTTCTTCATGGTCATGCTCCAACCTCTCATCAATCTGCTCGTCGGAAAGGTCACCATCCAGGTATTCCAACAGTGCCTGTGAGATCGCCGCTTTGTCGAATGGAGTGGATACAACAAGGAAATCATTGGTATAGGAGGGTGTGCTGTCATCCCACTCAGAGCAGGGGTTTTCATCACTATCCCATTGGCAGGGCATAGCCGACTCGAATTGGTTTCCGTGATTGAGATCGGAGGCCATATTGTTGAGCATCATTGGAACTGTAGATTCTGTTTCTGCGACTGGATCATCCGACTCTAATCCGAACGTTTGATTGGAGAGTCGGTATGTGATGGCACTCCGATGAGTTTCGGTTTGCTCATGTCGAATAGCTTGCCACTTAGAATGCTCTCTGTGGTCCATGCAGGCATGGCAGGTCCACAGACCAGTGGGCAATGGTTTCCACCCTGGAGATGTTTTCAAGTTATCAGTCATGCAATATTGAATATAAATGAAGAAATACATTGGGGGGATTCGAAACTACTGTTGTCGGATGGGGTGTGTTCCATTGTGATGCTCCACCTTCATGAACAAGTGTGCTTTTAAACTAAACAGACGCCCTCCATCTGACCTATTGCATACCGACTTTCATCACATTGCCTAGTGACCCGTCTATCGAAAGATATTAGGCTATGGTAATCGTAAGCAATACTTGCTCTGGAAACCATCATCACCATGTACCATAACTGGTGTTGGGTTTGATACTAATTAATATGATGGACCATGTCATCACAACTACAGTGGTGTGTAGTATTAATACTTCCTCCGGGAACCAACATTATGCACTGGTATTGGATTTGAGTTACATTGGCTGTAATGGTGGTAATATAGTATTATTATATGTAGCACGGTCTTGCCAGTTATGTTGACTTACGTCGTCCAACTAATACCAGCCCAAGTCGAGAAAGCGGAGCATTAACCTGTGTACCAACTCCTAAAGCAATGGGGCAGGTTCCGAGTCCTAAAAGTATTTTTAGGTCTCGGTCTTATATCGACCTGACCTGCCAATTTTCAGCCAGCCATCTATCGTCGCGGCAAACGCCGAGTTTGTTTGTGTTTATCAACTCTCTACTATCACATGACCTTTTGACCTTTCAACAATTTGCTGCACCAGGCTCAATTCACATCCAATTGCCTTGATTCCAGTTAGTAGATTTTTTAATTAGTTTAGGAGACTTCAAATACTATTTTTTGATATTTTATCTGGCGCCAGGGGTTCATAACAATGGGGATAATGGTGTTAAAATGAGGAAACTGGATGGAGTAACAAAAAAAAATGACAGATCACCTTCAAAAAATTCAGTGATTGGTGTCTTTCCATTTAGAAAATAATGTTTCAAGGCAATCCATAAAGGTCTTGTTCCTCTGAGAGTGTCTGTCTTCTGCGTGTGACATGCTTAAGAGTATTTCAATCTCTGACCAAAATGCAAGCAGTCAAGTCAAGTCGGCCCTTCAATATGGTGCCTATGGTGCAAATCACTTAGTCACCACCAAAATTGTACAGTGGCCAAATTGGATTCTGCTTGCCCCAAAAGGTCTAAATTCATCTAAACCCTGGTCTATTGGTGGTGAGGAACTCGCAGAGAACTAAAATGATGCAGAAATGTAAAAAAAAAATTATTAGAATGCAATACTCCTCTTATTCTCTGAGATACCATATGCCACAAAAAAAGTCCCTTCAAGAAGTGGTGAAGTGAGCCCATGTGGGGTGAGCAGCTGTGCATGAACATGCAAAAAATCAATATTTGAAGCCTCAATTGGAAACACTGGAGAATTAACCTGACTTCCTTGGTCAAAAGTCACTTGTTCAAGAGGTAATTGAGGGAGTGGGACATCTTTGTCTCGTTCTCCCAAGTTCCATTGTGAACTAAATTTCATTGAATTCTTCTGGGGTGCTGTTAAATGATACCTTTGTGAGCATTGTGATATGACATTTGATATGCTCAAGGAGAATATGTCCAAGGAATCAGTTCCACCTGGAAATGGGAGCATAGGATGTACCAGTGAATGGCAGCTTACAGGGAGGGCCTAGGCACCTGTGAGGCTCAGATGAAAGTCAAGGCTTTCAGTTCAATGAAATACAAGTCTCATTGTTGAATACCCAAGTCGGTCCCAGCTGCAATGGATGCCTGAGACAATATTTCCTTTTTAGTATATTAGTAATACTCCATATATAGTAATGGCCAAATGAATATGATCTCAAATTTGACCAGGCCCATTTTTGATGCTATCAAAATTCTGTCTTGGGGGTTTAGATCCCCTCATTAAAAGGAGCATTTAGGAATGAGAAAAATATTAAGATTTACAGGTGCCCATAAATTTGTACAATTTTGGTGGTGACTAAGTGATTTGCACCATAGATATCATGTGTGACATGCTGTAACTTTTTGTTAAAAGGTAGTCCAAAACCATTAAAAGTTTGGGAATAGCACAGGTATGGGCAATCCCATGGTTTTCGGGCCGTGGGTTGATTGAGTACAGGTACAGTTTCCAAATTAGGCAACCCATGCACAACTATGTACCCTCAGCATGGGTTGATGGGTTTCAACAGGTTTTCAAGAGACCCTTTCAGTATATTTTTGTTCAACTATTCAACATTTTTTGACATTTTTTTTGACTTAGGAAATGTACCAACAGGTCTTCAAGGACCACAAATGACAACTCCCACATCACCACCACCCACACAGCAAGAACAATGACAGAGAGTGAGGCTGGGAGGGTGGTGTGCCCACCTACCAGCCCAGGTATGTGCCCCATATCTATCCCATCATGTCTACTAACTAAGCCATCCCCTTGCAAACATGAAAGCCCCAATGACAACAAAGAGAACGTGGGTGTAGCCCATGTTCCCATATCTCCTCACCACTGGCCATATCACTTCATGAATGAGCACTGACATGTAGATATCATTTGTGAAGTATCCAGCACCAACAACGATGACCTCACCACCAGCCACCTTGCAAACATGGCCTGACATGTCAACTGACATGTAGATGTTGTTTGCGAGGTATCCAGCATCAAGGGCACCAGGAACAGTGCACAGCTCATCTGAGTCCCCACCCCATACCTTGCTAGGGTGACAGACACGTCAATGGACATGTGTCTGGCCTGAGCAAGGTATTGGGACCTCAGCTTGCCAGTGACGCACTCATGGTAGTGCCTGGGTCCATGGTACCCATGCAGTGACACAGGTAACCTGTGTTACACCCTACTTGGCACCTCAAAGAAGCAGAAAGACACATTCAGAATGCATCATCTCGTGACACCACCATTACCATCACAACAACAACAACGGCAATGACTTCCACCACCAACTGGCAGCAGCAAGGTGATGATGACAGTGGTGGAGTGGGAGGATGGCAGTGGAGCCCAGTCCAGCCCCACAAACATGAACCATCATATCAATTGACGCGCATGCTTCATTTGTGGGGCTCGAGGAGCTCACTGCCCACTGGCATTGATGCTACCCATGTGGTGACATGGGTAACTACCATACCTGTGTCTGACTGTGGGTAATGCAGACCCGTACCCATGATGGGTGCAGTGTCTGCAGGTATGGGTATGGTGTCTGGCCTAGGGACCCACAGGCACCTGTGCTACACCCTATTAAAAGTTGAGCACATGATAGTACTGGTGCTCACTCATGCTAGTAATTCTCATTGACACAACTGAAGAAATGAAATGTGAAGACAAGATGAGAATAGTCCAAGATAAATTTAAAGGATTACTTTATACTTGCACAATCACGGTGAGAGGACATCATTCAACTTCCATTTGGTTTGGTGTAGCTCTTTTTGCTTCTCGGTCCACATCATTGTACCCAACATTTGAGCATTGGCTTCACATCAGTGACCCACATCAATAAATGTTTTCTCATAGAATCCTGTTCACTTGACTTTTACTATGAACCTGTTTGTTAAGATATTGATGGTTGTAGATTATAGAGAGGACTCGGATGTGCCATGCAAAGCAATGGCCCTCTAGCTCAAGTATCTGTAGTGATTCTCAGGATAAGTTGCTGTATGGACACAATGTAAAACTTATCGGGCTTTGGCGTATTAACGTAGCTGCAAGGAGGTGAGAGACGACAACGTGATGAGCTCAGATTGCAAAGCAGACGGAGCACGAGCACGCATGGGGCCCAGTTCTGGTCCATCAACAGGCACAGCATCATACCAAATATTGCTTAGCACGATCTCAGTTTACCCTCAGCACCGTCAAAACTCACTTAACCCAGAGGCCGAATCCGGTCCGTACTCAGTCTCTCCAGGCATCACCCTCGAGTTCACACAGAATTTATACAGAGCGTCTTGACTTCCTCGCCCAGAGCTTCTATACATTCTACACTTCTGTCATTCCCTCTCCTGAAACCAGCATTGTTCCATTCAACACTGTGCTTAAAAGCAGCAAATTTGCCCTCGGCACCACTTCATCATTTGGCAATGTAGTCTGAGAAGACAGGATGCAAACTCTAACCCCCGCAAGGATGTACTCTCCAGATACTTGGTATAATCAATGCACAAATACATCTTTTTCCCATCCGTGGAGTCGATAATTCCGCCATAGAATATCAAATTGTTTGACGTTGTCCCAGAGTCTCTTCCGATTCATCATCGAGTCGGATTCGTAACAAGCACGAATGAATGAAAGATACGGAAATGTGAACGACGAGAATGGTCGTGCTGCCCTGCGAGAGACGATGTCCGTTGAACCTGGTATGCCTGCATTCGTGCACCGAGAAGAGATCCACTCTGTGTCTGCTTTGGCTGCTGCTTCCACCTCTCCGGGCACCGTAGCTACTGGGAGAACCCAATAAAGGGGACCGCTGGATATTGCTCGCCAGATTATCTTATTCAACGATGAGGGTTCTGTGATTGCAGATCGTAATATCTTTGATGTCGACGATAGAGCAAGGAGTGATGGTAGGTGAAGCTGACCGATAATGTCGAGGAATAACTCGGTAGGTAACAAATTGAAGAGATTGGAGGAGCTAGAGGTCGACGTTGGCAGCGCGAAGACCGTAAAACTGACTGTATACACCTCCGACCAAGTGGGCCACCTAGGAAACCGAATGGATGACGCAAACAAATCTAGTAGGATGAGGGGCTCACACATCTGGACGCATAAATAACCAACATTGAAAATCCTTCATAAATGCAGGAAGCAGCTCCATATCACGTAAACCCGCAGCGATTGCCGCGGCCGTATGTTTGACGCCATTACGTGCTGGCAAGAAGTAGTCTTGAAACTGTTCCCAAGTGTCTAGGATATCACCACAAACAATAACAGGGAGGAGCCTGTCTGCATCGATCGTAAGTTAAAATAACATGACGGGGGCACAGCTAACCCAAGAATACACACCATCTGGGGATCTTGGTCTGGAATTTACAATTTCGAAGAGTTCACCCATCAAAGGCATCGAAGGCACCGAATCTAAGAATGCAAGTCGTGGGGGTAATGTTGGATCCAGCCAAGCTTGCAGGTACCAGTAACATCCTTCCAACAGAAACATGTTTGGACCTGAAGCTGGGCAGTCGGTTGAACGGAGATCTTCCTGCTCCCTAATCCCATCTTCGCCTGATACTTCAATGATCTGGGATTCGAAATAATTGCATTGCCAGTTGCGAACTCTCCTCACCTCCACATTACGCCCTGTAGGTATACACCACTGACGGGTGTGAGAGCCTGAGTCTAATAGCTGATAACCCCAGCCCTCGTCGCCAAAATAACCAATAGCGATGGCAGTATCCCAGTGATCCCATTCACTAAGACCATCTGGGACCCAGGGAAGTCTGTCAAGCGAGTCTTCATCTCCAGCAGGAGGTAAAGCAAATCGAAGAGCACACGTCAGGATATCAATTAGGTCATGGAGGCCTAACGAAACATTGTTTGTGGAAATGATTTCAGTGGCCATGGCTGAAGCAACCTCTGGAAGGTATTCGGCGTGTAATAAATTTACAGGGCCTCCTCCAGGGCGGATTCCGCTGAGGACGCATACGTTGTCGTGCATAGGCTTAACCAAGGCTTAACATGTATCAATGAAAAATATTATTATGAAATACTAATTGGTACAGCACACGCAAAAAAATGCACGTCATCTGTGATCGTCTCAGCCGAATCATTAAATAATCGTTGAATCCATCCTGAAACTCACTGTTGAGAGGTGGTATAAGATGTAATTATAATGACCCCAGAATTTTTGTCGCCTTCCAAAGTTGACCGACATCTTGTGAGCGTCTTCAGACTGCCAACGTAATGAGTCTTCCTACAACGTAATGTTTCCAGCCCTTTAACTCTTCAAGGTGGCGACGAAACTGTCAATAATACCATCCTGCAAGAATGAAACGGACATGACCGGAGCAGCCTGTCCTGTAAAGACATTCAAAATGGGTGGCCAGTGTGCTAACCTGCCGATGGAGATGGATAGTATCTGCGGGAATTGCGGTAGGAACTGCAGAGATACCAGTGAATGTTTTAGAGCAAAAGGTAGCACTGACAAGTAAATGTGAGGAGCATTGTGTGAAATGACGCCCGCAAACGCAGCGATGAATTTACACGCATCCGCAGAAAATGCTACCATGTCTTTGTCGTATAGCTGCGATGGTTACGAGTTACAAGTCAATGCTGGGTCCTATCACATGTGATAGAGCTACTCACTCCACCCCATTCACATATCACCGTCAATGCTGGCAAGGCAACTTTCACCCTTTCATAAGACTCTTGAAGGTGTTCTCCCCAAAAGATACAGGCGTAGGACAAATGAGTCGGGATGGCTATTGCATCAAGTCAAGGTCATCATTGCGACGGTAGTGTGACGTTTGATTGCCATTATTGATGACAAACTCTTGGGGGCGTCGTTTTGGATCGTATATAAACACGGTAAACAATAGACGACTTGTGTGAGTTCGCTCACCGGGGTTTCGGGTTGAAATGACGCCGGAGCGACGTTTGAGAATGATATCAATACATGATCGGCCCACTTCTTCTCCCAGGAAGTGAATAAGGTCTGGTGTTTTGGCTAGAACAATAGCACCAACAACTCTCTTGAAGATGTGCAACACGGCAGCATTGGTGAACATCACTGAAAGGATCCTCTGGTAAAGTTGGTCAATCGCGTTTCCCTCCGTGCGGAATTCCCCGCTGAGAATGAAATCAAGCTGCGCCCTCGGAAAGCCCTGTTCCAGAAATCGGATGACAGTATCTGCGCAAATGAATAAACCAGCTGCTCGATTATCAATGTCCCAGGCCACGGTTACAACGATGGATACTTGGATTCAATGTCGGCGAGATGTTGTTCAAAAGACCTTTTGATGTCAGCACTTGAGTCTTCGCTAACAAGGGCGCCAGTCTTGAGGGCTATGGAGTAACAGACATTCTGAAGGGACGGAGTTATGCTCGGAGGCAGGACCATTTCGTGAGAGCCTCCGTGAAGATCCGTCGTTGCGTAGATTGAGAGCCTTCAGACCCACATTCATCCAAAGCATCAAGAACAACGACCGGGAATTTCATGGTTGATCTTGACCGGACGTCATCCGTTCTACATCTCTTGCAGGGCCTTTCCTCTTCTATCCCGTGTGGTATCTCCCTGTGTCCCCGTGCGTCTTTGCCAAGACTCCAACAAGGGATCCTCGATGAGATACTTCAATATCTGGCCTTGCCGGAGCCACTATCCTTGCCTTCGGATTCTCGATCAGTCTCTCCGCATAGACAGGATCCGTTTGGGCCAGATCAGATGCAACAGTCCGCCAAAAATCAGCGGGGTCACTCAGGGCGACATCGTCCCGTTTGCAGAAAAAGATTGAGTCATGTCGGCTGGTTCCACCCAATTTTGACACCACCGTTGAAGCGATGGTTGAATTGCCAGCCCCTGGGCTTCCGATAAGAATGTTGGGCGCCTTGTCATCGTCGAACCAGTGGATAATCTTGTCAACGATTGATTGACGAGTACAGTACCTCGCATGCAAGGGGGCACGTAATAGCCTGAGTAATCAACAGGCTTCAGAGCACTGAGCCCGGTTTCCTGGTTAGCGGCATATGTGATGTTAAGCCGGTTTGCCCAACAGGAGTTGCTGACTGTGACTGGCGTTGGTGTCGCGAACTCGTTGGAAGAAATTTGACATTCTAGAACACAGCACACTCAGCCGCTATGGCACTCAACGATCCAGCCAAAATCTGCTTACCGTCTGAAGGATACAAACGTGGCTGTAAAGTTGCAAAGCCTTTGTTTGACCTTTGAAGCACAGTGCTCTCCAAAAATGGAAGGGTGTGCTCGAAGTGTAAGTTTCCAGCGGTAAAACAATTCATAGCATGATCTACTAGCCTATGCTACTACTCCATCCCTTCTGGTAAACGTGACATCCCCATCTCGTAGTCTGGGGAGGCAGGATGTAGAAACCACTCCAAACTCCAACCTCCGTAAGGATGTACCCTCCAGATGCCTGGTATAATCAATGCACAAATACATCTTTTTCCCATCCGTGGAGTCGGTAATTCCGCCATAGAATATCAAATTGTTTGACGTTGTCCCAGAGTCTCTTCCGATTCATCATCGAGTCGGATTCGAAACAAGCGCGAATGAATGAAAGATACGGAAATGTGGACGACGAGAATGGTCGTGCTGCCCTGCGGGAGGTGATGTCCGTTGAACCCGAGATGCCTGCATTCGTGCACCGAGAAGAGATCCACTCTGTATCTGCTTCGGCTGCTGCTTCCACCTCTCCGGGCACCGTAGCTACCGGGAGAACCCAATAAAGAGGACCGCTGGATATTGCTCGCCGGATTATCTTATTCAACGATGAGGGTTCTGTGATTGCAGATCGTAATATCTTTGATGTCGACGATAGAGCGAGGAGTGACGGTAGGTGAAGCTGACCGATAATGTCGAGGAATAACTCGGTAGGTAACAAATTGAAGAGATTGGAGGAGCTAGAGGTCGACGTTGGCAGCGCGAAGACCGTAAAACTGACTGTATACACCTCTGACCAACTGGGCCACCTGGGAAACCGAATGGATGACGCAAACAAATGTAGTAGGATGAGGGGGCTCACACGTCCGGACGCATAAATAACCAACATTGAAAATCCTTTATAAATGCAGGAAGCAGCTCCATATCACGTAAACCCGCAGAGATTGCCGCGGCCGTGTGTTTGACCCCATTACGTGCTGGCAGGAAATAGTCCTGAAACTGATCCCAAGTGTCTAGGATATCACCATAAACAATAACAGGGAGGAGCCTTCCACTAGTGTCTGCATCGATCGTAAGTTAAAGTAACATGACGGGGGCACAGCTAACCCAAGAATACACACCATCTGGGGATCTTGGTCTGGAATTTACGATTTCGAAGAGTTCACCCATCAAGGGCATCGAAGGCACGGAATCTAAGAATGCAAGTCGTGGGGGTAATGTTGGATCTAGCCAAGCTTGCAGGTACCAGTAACATCCTTCCAACAGAAACATGTTTGGACCTGAAGCTGGGCAGTCGGTTGTACGGAGATCTTCCTGCTCCCAAATCCCATCTTTGCCTGATACTTCAACGACCTGGGATTCGAAATAATTGCACTGCCAGTTGCGAACTCTCCTCACCTCCACATTACACCCTGTAGGTATACACCACTGAAGGGTGTGAGAGCCTGAGTCTAATAGCTGATAACCCCAGCCCTCGTCGCCAAAATAACCAATAGCGATGGCAGTGTCCCAGTGATCCCATTCACTAAGACCATTTGGGACCCAGGGAAGTCTGTCGAGCGAGTCTTCATCTCCAGCAGGAGGTAAAGCAAATCGAAGAGCACGCGATAGGATATCAATTAGGTCATGGAGGCTTAACGAAACATTGTTCGTGGAAATGATTTCAGAGGCCATGGCTGAAGCAACCTCTGGAAGGTATTCGGTGTGGAATAAATTTACAGGGCCTCCTTGAGGGCGGATTCCGCTGAGGACGCATACGTTGTCGCGAATTCCCATTGGAGGTGAGAATCTGATGCCGGTATGTCATTGAATATCTTGTGACACTGTGACACATCGATGAAAAATATCACTATGAATGTGTAATATGTCCTACAATTCGTCCTCCTTCTCGGGCATAGGGACTCCAGCAGAAGCACGTCATCCGCGGTCGGAATTACCTGCCGATCGTTAATACATCCTGCAAACTCACTGATAGGAGGCGTATTCCTCTGGTGATAAGGTGTAAATTGACCGTGAGCCTCCCTCGTAATGTTTCCGGCCCTTCAATGCTTCAAGGTCGCGACGAAACTGACGAGGTGATAAAGAGATCCGACCGATTGTGCTCAAATTATCCAAGGCATCAATTACAAGGTATGTCACGGTTTTCTGATATGGTCATCGGGCATATCGGGGAACTATGCTGGCTTGGATGAAGCAACCTATATTCTTGTGGCCCGTTTTCGCAGTCTGGCTTGTAAACAGTCTCTAAACCAAGTCCAAAAGTTTGTGGTGAGTGGACACTACGGATAAAAAAGCTTAGTGATCAATCTTACCCCTAATGGGTCGCGCAACAAACCGTTGTTCTTAAATGGAAGTCGAGCGAATAAGCTGTGCCCGGCCTATTGGTTTAGCGCTTACTGGGTATTGCGTGCCCAAGTATCGGTACTATGTGTTTGCTATGTGTGCCCCTTTGGCGGCACCGGAGCGCGCCCTGCACTGCCTCCACGTGCTCATTCTGCTTCTGTATATGGCCTACACCGCCTTGTGGTACATAAAAGCTCTCGCCTGCTCGCGAATGTTACACGTCCAGTTTTGTTGCCATTTGCCCTTTCATGAAACCTATGGACAGAAGCATAGTTAAGCCTTCACCCCAGAAAATACGACAACTTCATCGTCGAGTTTGCGGTCTGCCCAGTTTTCCTTTGCCATCTTAGTACCCACTGTCTTGCCCTAGTGTGCCCTTCATTGTGCCAATTCCCTTCCTTTCCGTCCTCGAGCTCCAACGTTTCCATCTGAACGAGAAAACTTTTCGGACTTCACTTCCGTCGATCGACGATCACTTCAAACTTGAATTCACATGCCGCCTCTGGCACAAACTGAGTCTACAACGCCAGGAACGAAGAAAGCGTTGCTCATTGGCATCAACTACGACAAGAATACAGGAGAACGTACCCATTTACCCCTCAACGTTCCCCATCGTGATGTCACACAGTTGAAGAAGCTGCTAATTGGTGGGTACTATGGTCACACAGCCACACATCTCGTTCATGGTGTTTCACAGAAACGTATGGTTATGAAGAGAAGAATATTGTCGTCATGATGGATGGGGGTGACGACAGCCTGGAGCCGAATCAGGAGAATATCGTAGGTTATCTGTGTAGTGTCTCGTTGAATGCGACTGAACTAGGCCCATCATGGTAGTTGAGGGAGATTCAAAACTTGGTTAAGGATGCGAAACCTGGCGATCGCTTTTTGTTTCACTGTGCGTCCCCGTTGTTCTCTTCACCGTTGTTGCATAATTCTGGCGGATCCTCATACTGTAGATTCCGGTCATGCTGGTCAAATTGTCAATGAGGACAACACTGAAGAAGATGGCCTCGACGAAGGTATGTGCCACTTGCCGCGCTTCGTGCCCTCCTGACGCCCTCTAGTGCTTATACCATCTGACGACAAGGACCTTGATAAAATAATCATCGACGATGTACGTTCAACAACCATCAATGAAGGATAGAACCCTAATGTCTTTCGTTCGATGTCAGCAACTCCGAAAATACCTCGTGGATGCCCTCCCTTGTGGATGCAGCCTTGTCGTACGTTTTATTCATGGAGCCTTCCTTCCGTAACCTAACATCCCACTCAGGCCATCATTGATTGCTGCCATTCTGGCTCAATGCTTGGTGTGTAACATGTTTCTGTGCTTCAAGTCTAAATTCTAATCTCGTTTATGCCAGACCTCAAGCATCATCGGTGCAACCGAGTATTTACCCCATGGGTGTTCGACGGCCGCCGTAGGTGGACTGACTTGAAAAGGAACGGCATTGGTAAGGCTTTTCACAGTTCTCTTGCACGTCCGTCCGTACTCAAGACTTTCTCTTGAAATTTTAGTACGCCGCCTGGCCATAGGTAAGATATACCTGGCGTTTGTCGATGCTCTGGTATCTGATCCCGACGCTCTGTAGTCACGTCAAGACGCTCTTCCCTGCATATTTACGAGAATCAACGCCTTGATCATAGTACGGTGAAGTCCAAGAAAACGTCACTTGAATTTGAGCCGCGCTCAAGACGGATATCCATCAAGAGTCGCTCATCGTCTTTGCGATCAGAGGAGGTTTGGTTCGACGCTCCGGAGTCGAGACGCATGTCCGTGGCAACGTCGTCCTCATTGGCATCAGAAGTGTTCCAGGACGCGCCAGAGTCTCCTGTAGCGAAAAAGCCAAGTGCATGGTTGTCGCAGTTCGACTCCTCTGATTCTCCTTTCCGCTCTGGTATTGATTCACCAGTTGAGCTATGTTCCTCCCCGGTGGAAGAGTTTTGTTCTGGCTTTTGCTTCCCAACTCCCGAGGACAAGCCCTACGTCGTAGGTATTCTTTACTTTTGGTTAGCGAGAGAAGGCTGCTCATTTAATTCTCGTATAAAGGTATGTGTGGCGGCATGCGATGATTCACAGATATCATGGGAAGATGACAAGGGAAGGTCGATGACAATGGTGAGAATGTTCTTCATTTTCCTCGTTCTTGTGATCCTGACACATTATTCCAGGGTATGATTGGCTTTCTCAGTGAGTTGTTCCCCTTCGTGATTTATGCACCCTTATTTATGCCGCGCGTCTAGAGAATAACCCGCGACCACCGTTGAATCAGTTGATGCAACACATCAGGTGAGCATTGAGGAATAATCGCTCGGTGGATATGAGCTTATCAAACCCGTCATTCCCGCTACAGCCACTATGTATATGACCTAGCGGTTGCGCGTCACCAAGCGGTTCGCAAATTGAAGAGAAAGGTCAAGGAGTCGAAATCTTCGGGCGACCGTGCTCTGTGGGCGGAGTTCACTGAAGCAGGTTACGATCTTGAGCAATACCAAGACCCCCAGGTTTGTTTAGCTCTCTGTCTGACCCCACCGTTTACTCAAGACGTTTTATTTTTTTGCGTGGAACAGTTGTCCAGTCTCGATCCTTTGGTAGGTATCTTCCATTGTCGTTGCGATTCGTATCTGACCACATTGTATTCGTGATCTAGGATATGAACTCAATTTTCACGTTGTAGTCTCATTTCGGAAGTCTAGTACTATTCTGTTTATCGTGTCGATTGTACAGTCCCCCTCGACTTATCGGTTCGCAAGGTGTGGGCAATTTTCTTGGAACATTGTTTGTACGTGATGCTGGTCGCACGTCTAATGATTTGTGTCTCTGGCATATCACCCTCACTATAGAAACGCTTTCGGTCTCTACTTTACATACCATGATTTGGATACCCTCGTTCAAGTTACGCTTTATGATGTCCAATGCTAGAATCCTTGAGGCAGTAATGACAAAAGACATACATTCCAAAAGTGTCGATAAGTATAGCAAGAACGATCCATCATCATGCCCCAGCCTCCCACAGCTTCCGCCTTACTTTTGACCCCAAATATGTTTCTCTCCTTCCCTGTTGGGTTCTCAACATTCTGGAACACACTTTTATCAGCGTTCGAATGATGGCAGCGCAATTCGCTGTGCAAACAGCATGTACTCACTGCCCAGCACAGACTTTTCTTGGCATATGTTTGTTCTGGAAAAAGTTCTGATGTGGCATTCCGTCAAAAATCTTTCGATTGAAAAGGTCAATATATAAGGAGACTCACCGGAAATGAGATCAGCGTAGGTTTCAGGCTGTTCCGTTTCATGAATTTGATGGAACCGTAGCCTACTCGATAGGTGTCTTCAGTAGACCCCAAATCGTCCGAGTCGAGCTTCGAGCTTCCTCCAGTGCACTGGATGCAGACGTGCACATGCACATGTTACGTTATCCCGACAAGCGCCCATTGCCTCGCCGCTTGTGGAGCAGAGCAGGGTCATCATATCGTGAACTGCCACCGAGTGTTAATGTATACATTCTGCCGGTGATCCTACTTCCGGATCCGTCTCCGACGATCCAGGTCTGCCACGTCCAGGAATTTGAGGGGGGATGCTCCTTCTGTGAAGCTTGCATAGATGTTGGTATCGCATAGCGTGGATATGTACCTGTAGTGGGCATTCATGGCCTCCCTGCGAGTTCGATGGCTTCGATTGCGAACGCGTTTTCGACGCTGGTTGTGCAACTAAAAGTACATATAAATCACCTTTCCCTGTAATTTGGTTATTTCTTGTTCGGAAGTCTAATAGCCAATGAACGTCGAAGTTGAACGAACACTACTGCTGGTAACTTCTGCGTTGGAGGTGCCTAAGCGCACATCGCCGCAACTTCATAAGTAATTATGATTTGCACACGGTCCAAATTTAGAAATTGAGAGTCCCATATATTCATTCACTTTCGTAACCGTATGTAAATAAAAATAATAAACGAACAGGCATATTGCTGGATAAATTTTGTACACTCAAGTCGTAGGTAAGTAAGGCGAATAAATAGGGTTGTGTCAGATTACATGCGGAGAGACATCGGCAACTTCGGTCCTGCTTTCTGTCCACCCGGAAGTTGTGGACTTGTCATAGCCAGGTATGTAGACTGGCTTGGGTCCGGAAAACTTATCAGAGGATTTCATGCCATGTGTAGGGTCGATGTTCTTATGAGAAGACAACACACTAAAAGGCTGGGCAGAAGGCAACGAAATTGCCTGCCGCATGCCCTTCAATGTTGTGCCATATTTGAGGTTTGCGACAGCTCGCAGGGCGATTGTGAGATTTGTGATAGTTGCGTCTGCAATCAACGCGCCCGTGATATTCCGAGTAATCTTTGGGAGGAAAGAGTGTCAGAATCTGAGTGGGACATATCTATGAAATAATACATGCCTTGGCGCTGATATCGAAACAGATACTCAACCAAATGGCGGCGTAGACGATCCGCATCTCTTTAATCATACCTTGCCGCATTTGCTCACCATTGGATTTGGTCTTCGTAAAGCGTTGGAATAAGAGGATGTCTGAGGCGGTCGCGAATATTTCGATGCTAACAACGAGGGCTATGCTGAGATACCTGGCAACCACCTTGACGTCGGCGTGTTTTGGCGTTACGAGGGAGATAAATGTCGGCGTCAACACGGGAAGGACGAATAGATACAGAAGACAGCAGAGCCGTGAGATTGTCCGCAGATGATTCTTGGCAAGGTTAGCTTGCGACGTAACAAAGCGAATGATGCTGTTATGAAGGATGACAAAGAGACCGACCTAGAAAACTTGGTCAGCATGTATACAGACGAAGTAACGTTTTATAGCTCACTTGTACACCGAAATTCAAGAGAAAAGACAAAATGGACTGGGCCACAGATTTACCCAACCGACCCTCCTTCATCCCATTAGAGATGACCGCCAAAATGGCAGTCGACATGCTCGTGAACGCCAAGAAGAGTTGACGTTGGCGGTCACCAGTCAAACGCAATGAAAGACCTTCACTAAAAATCCGGACGTTCCAGTTGTCGGTTAAGGCATAAAAAGAAAATGCTCACGTCGAGACGACGAATCCACAAATAATGATGGCCATTCCCGATGTGAGGCCAGTCACGAGAAGAAATGCGATATCGACGTCCGCTGTGGTGCAGGAACTTGGCATCCTTGCGGTGGAAAATTCCGTGACGGATTCCGCGCCATACCGTTTCTTATATGAAAGACGGGGTGGTTTTAAGATCAGTTTTGATGTTAGTCATGTCTTTCTCATGGAAAATAACTAGGTTGCCGTGTAATCCGTTTCACAGCCTTGGTGAGGACATCACGGAACTTGAACCGAATTGTGAGTGTGGGGTTGGACTCGGAGATATAGGTGGTATAATTAGAGTTTCACCTATATATAATCCCGACACGAAGTGACTGCTCAATCACAGTAAAGTTGCTGGGCTTGCTCGGTGACAAATACCTCGAGCTATGGGGAGCACGATGGGAATAATGCCCGGGGATTTCGTTATCACTGTTCGAATACTATCAAAATTTGATCTGGTCTTCTGATGCAGACGACGACTGAATGCACGTCGTACCTTCGATCGAGCGATATGTATTTGTCATAACAACCTTCTTGATTTAATGTCTCCGCGTCATCGATCAATGTCGAGGCTCGGTAGTTACGATCCCGGTTCGGTTTATTGCTTATCTAATTCATCCGATCGGAGTAGAGATAACAAACATTATTTGGACTTTTCGGGAACGCGTTCCTGGAACCTCTTGCAGGCATAGGCTCCTTGTGCATGCCGGTCATTCCCAAACACAAATGCCTTTCTTCGACAATGGTGAAGGAATTTCAATGGAGCATTGCTCCATGACTGATATTGCGGGTGGTCAAACTTGAAGCACCATTAATTTTGTCCTCACTAATAACTTCGAGTCTGCGTAGGGTAGGAATATATTCCTTCCGCTTGGCCGCCGCATTGAAGTTTCCTACTCAGAGCTAGCACCACTGCCACTGCCATTTACATCTCTGAGCGATGCGGAGGTTTATGCTCGGCAACTACTCTTACATAAAGCGACATGGTTATCCTCTTTGGTATCCCGAGCCTTATGGCTACTCCGCCGCGTATCGCACAAAGGGTGTCCGTATTGGTGATGTAGGCTATGTTACACAGGATGGTGCCTTTGAAACATTGTTCAACATTCGAGCGTCGCCTCATGATCCCATTAATCGACGTGGCGTTCCAGAAACATTTCAAAAGGTGGATATAGGCGAGTACGATATCATTCATGCCCCGCGGTACCACCAGGCGGCTGGCGTGGTCACAAGTGTATCAACGCACAGAGTACAGGCGTCTCAGCCACTCAAAACCAGTGAGTAAATGTTCATAGTACTTTGTCACTGGGTTCATTACGAGTTCCGTCAGGCTTGTTCCCATTGAGGGGGTTGCCGGTATTCAGTTTACTTGGAACACATCTGAGGGGGCTATCCTACACCTCCCTAACGGCGCTTCACGTTTAAACTGCCCATCCGACCTGCTTCGGAGGCATGCAATTACACACGCTCGTAGTTGGTATGACTTTGTCAACAACAATCTCCACCGCAGAGTACTCAACGGATCGCTGTATCTCGTTACTGGAACTGATAAGACGAAGTCGTAGATGGTCGGCAAGTTTTCGAATGCCCCGCCAGGGGATCAAGTTTCCCTGTGTATTGGCACGGCTGGGGGTGTGGGGGGAAGTGCTTCTTATCGTTATTCCTGGGAAACGGCGAGTGCTCCTGTATGATGCAATGATGGTGGATCAAACTCCGTTAACCAAAACGACTTTGATGCCATTTTCCAGGATGACGTTACTTTCCAAAACGATGCGCCTGACGGCCAAAATCAGTGCGTTTTCGTGAGAGGATATAGGATTATGCTACGAACTGCAGTAACTCCCTCGGACGAGGTTCGGCGGAACACCGAGCTTCTTTCTATCGAGGATATGAATACTGGTGATGTCTCTGCCGTATCGAGCAATGCCATTCGCGGAAAGTTCCAAGTCGAACTCTGCTAGCTGGGGAGGCGGCGGAGGTTGGGCCAGGAGCGCCCAGTGCAGAGCAAGATCAGAAGATGAAGCTTGGGACAAACCTGGGGAACATGAGGTTTTAGTTGAGTCTATGTCCCAGCATTCGGAAGTAAGCGTTACAAACGACATTGTCCCGTGCATTGCCTTATTATCTTGACAGCCATATCATCCCTCGACGCCATTAATAAATATATCCTCAAGGTCTTCAGTCGCAGCCATCGTCTCTGTCAGATTATAGCTCATCACAATTGTTTCAGACATCGAGAGCTCAAGTAGCTGCAACACACGACCATGACTGGATTTCCCTCCTACGAGAGGTCAGTCATCGTCCCTGTCATTTGACCTACCAATATTTTAAATTCCTGGAGTACACAGGATGATGTGACATTCCCATCTGACTTGGAACTTGTCTCGCGATTCCGGGGTACTTCCATCGTAGCCGAAGGGTCCGGTAAGGACGGCTTTTAGTCTCTCAGAAGTATAACTGAGGATTAAGCAGGCGGAGTATATAAGATGGCCTCTCGACATTCACCACTGTCGTTATCGACGCTTTAGATGAGTGTGGGTCCGGGCGAGGAGAACGACAAGCCCTCATGGATACTATCATGAAATGGTCCTTCCTCCACCCATCGTTCAAGCTTTCCATCACTAGTCGAGAAAAGCTCATAAGCCCGTTTCGAGAACTCTGCTACCACATTCCCCTTGAAACTGGCGACCTTGCCAGCGAGGAGACGATCGCTGACATTCGAAGGTTCTTCGAACGACGCTTCGCCGAAATCTCATCGAGTTATTCTTTACAGCAGTCATGGCCGGGGATATCGATAGTCCAGGAACTGATGCATCGTGCTGCCGGCATATTCCTCTGGGCAGCTACCGCTACCCGATTCTTGGAGGAGGATTTTCCAGAAGAGCGGCTCAATCTTATTCGAACTGGATTTCGCGGAGCGGAAGATGGGGTGGACCGGATTTACCAGCAAATTCTCGAAGGTTCATCCAAAAACACTCAAGTAGAAGACTTCAAGAGCATCCTTGGCGTCCTAGTTCTGGCCCGATCTTCTCGAACACGTTCTGGCATGTTATCCCTCTCGGATTTTGCACCATGATAGGCCAGGGAAAGGTAGGGGAGGAATCATCGGCCACAGCAAGGATTTCCATATGAGTCAGAAAAGGGTATGTGGCTGGTTGTGTGCGGTCACCCTCATCAAGGGGTATGGTAGTTTCGGGTTCTGCAGAAATGTCGGCAATCCTGGAACGACAAACATTCCCACTACTGGTAGAGAAGGTAGCGGTTTTGTTCTTTATTTCAATGCCTTGAAGAAAATGTTCGTAAACGGCTACAATACTAGGTGTCTCAGGAAGTTAAATTAAACCAAAAACTCTACCTTTACTCTACCAAGCAGCAAGGAAAGACATGTCATAAGTCAGACGGATTCATCGAGGACAGGGCGAGATAGGACACAACCACTGTTTTCCAACCTAGCATCAGTAAAACAGGGATTCTACTTAATCATCTTAATGGTCTTAGTCTCACATGAGTAAGACCATTAAGACAACTAAGACATGATAAGAGATGATAAGATGACTAAGATAGGATAAGTAAGTACCTCCCAGTGGACTCCAATTTAGAGTCAGGATGGGGATGGGGATAGGAGTGTGGAGGAAAATGGAGGGGGTTGGATATGGAGAGGGGGAGGAGAGGAAGGTGGGTGGGGAGGGGAGAGGTTGGGGGGGGGGGGGATGAGGATGGGAGATGGGGAGGAGGGATGGGGATGGGAGGATATGGGCAGGGGTAGGAGGATGGGGGTGTGGGAGGAAAATAAAATGGAGAGAGGGGGAGGGGGACAAGGATGGGATGGAGGGGGGGACTAGGATGGGTTTGGGAGGGGGAGGGGGACAAGGAGGGGGAGGGGGAGGAGGACTGGGAGGGGGATGGGGAGGGGGAGGGGGGATGGGGAGGGGGATGGGGATGGGGAGGGGGAGGGGGAGGGGGAGGGGGAGAGGGGAGAGAGGGGATGGGGGTGGGGGGGGTGGGTTCTAATGAGTTCAAAAGTTGTACATTACTGCAGTAAGACATTCAAAGAAAAAAAGTTGAATGATGACAAGGTTTCCAAAAAGGCTGTAATTATTGATAATTCAATTGAATCTTAGAAGCAAAATTGGTATTACAATTTACAACTAAAAAGGTTCTGGAAATAGCAGATGGGGTACTTAGTAGTAGGGGCCATTGGGGTTATGGAGAAGCTGAGGGGATGACAGGGGATATTGGGGTAGGGAGGGATGGCAGGGGATGCTGGAGGATGGGAAGATGATACTGCTGGAGAGGGATGATAGCTATCAAAAGATGGGGCTATTAAAATTCTGCTAAGTCCATATTTCCAAATTAAGCAAGAATTAGTCATGTGTGTTTTCAACAACTGCGCGTGACGCGTTCGGCTCACCCTCTCTCGAATCCGACGCGAACAACAACCAGGTGCCCACTACAATGAAGCGGGTTGACACCCATCAGTAAGTTTTTATTTTACATCTCGTTTTCATTTTACTGACTCCCAGCACCTCATGCCGACATCTTTTGTGCTGACTCCCACCCCAGTTGTTCAACATCCAATACATGCCTCCCCCTGTGGTTTTCGACCACCCCCGGCTAGTGTACACCCCCCGCGCCTCATTTCCGTTGAGAACGAGATGTTGGGGGGTCCCAGGACCTTGCGTTCCCGTCTCCTGCCCAACCAGCTCACCCCCCTTTTTTCTACCAACAGGGCAACTTCTCCCGTGCTGTTTGCGGCCATCCCTGGCTAGTGTACACCCCCCACACCTCGTTTGCATTGAAAACGAGTCGTCGGGGGGTCTCAGGACTTCGCGTTACCGTTTTGTGCCCAACCAGCTCACCCCCTTTTGTCTACCAACAGGGCACCTTCTCCCGCGCCGTTTATGGGCATCCCTGGCTAATGCACACCCCCCACGCCTCGTTTCCGTTGAAAACGAGACGTTGGGGGGTCCCAGGACCTTGCGTTCCCGTCTCCTGCCCAACCAGCTCACCCCCTTTTTTCTACCAACAGGGCAACTTCTCCCGCGCTGTTTGCGGCCATCCCCGGCTAGTGTACACCCCCCACACCTCGTTTCCATTGAAAATGAGACATCAGGGGGTCTCAGGACTTCGCGTTCCCATCTTCTACCCAACCAGCTCACCCCTCTTTTTTCTACCAACAGAACACCTTCTCCCGTGTTGTTTGCGGCCATCCCCGGCTAGTGTACACCCCCTGCGTCTCATTTCCGTTGAAAACGAGACGTTGGGGAGTCTCAGGACCTCGCGTTCCTGTCTTCTACCCAACCAGCTCACCCTCTTTTTTCTACCAATAGGACACCCCCTCCCATGCCATTTGCGGCCACCCCCGGCTAGTGTACACCCCCAGCACCTCGTTTCCGTCGAAAACGAGACGTCGGGCTGTGTCAAGACCTCATGCTCCTGCCATCTGCCCAACCACCACCACTCAACCACGCCCTGTTTTTAACCACCCCCAGCTTGTTTCCATTGAAGACAAGAGGCTGGGAGGTCCTAGCGTGTTGCCCCACTGTCTCTTGGCCCAACCCAATATATAGCATTCTTTGTAGCTCTGTAGTATTAAATTAATTCATTTGTTTTTAATATTCTGTCCAAAATTGGAGAAAACTAAGAATATATAAGAGAAAACTAAGAACATATAAGAAGACATTAAGAATGTATAAGAAGAAATAAGAAAAAATAAGACCAAGTAAGAAAAATAAGTGGAAGGATTGTCTTATTCCGTCTTACCAAAATCTCGTCTTAATTCGTCTTAATCCGTCTTAACTCGCCACTAAGACAAATTAAGAACATAATAAGACAAACTAAGATTACCCTTGTTTTACTGATGTGGGAGTCAGTGCAAAAGATGTCGGCATGAGGTGCTGGGAGTCAGTAAAATGAAAACGAGATGTAAAATAAAAACTTACTGATGGGTGTCAACCCGCTTCATTGTAGTGGGCACCTGGTTGTTGTTCGCGTCGGATTCGAGAGAGGGTGAGCCGAACGTGTCACGCGCAGTTGTTGAAAACACACATGACTAATTCTTGCTTAATTTGGAAATATGGACTTAGCAGAATTTTAATAGCCCCATCTTTTGATAGCTATCATCCTCTCCAGCAGTATCATCTTCCCATCCTCCAGCATCCCCTGCCATCCCTCCCTACCCCAATATTCCCTGTCATCCCCTCAGCTTCTCCATAACCCCAATGGCCCCTACTACTAAGTACCCCATCTGCTATTTCCAGAACCTTTTTAGTTGTAAATTGTAATACCAATTTTGCTTCTAAGATTCAATTGAATTATCAATAATTACAGCCTTTTTGGAAACCTTGTCATCATTCAACTTTTTTTCTTTGAATGTCTTACTGCAGTAATGTACAACTTTTGAACTCATTAGAACCCACCCCCCCCACCCCCATCCCCTCTCTCCCCTCTCCCCCTCCCCATCCCCATCCCCCTCCCAGTCCTCCTCCCCCTCCCCCTCCTTGTCCCCCTCCCCCTCCCAAACCCATCCTAGTCCCCCCCTCCATCCCATCCTTGTCCCCCTCCCCCTCTCTCCATTTTATTTTCCTCCCACACCCCCATCCTCCTACCCCTGCCCATATCCTCCCATCCCCATCCCTCCTCCCCATCTCCCATCCTCATCCCCCCCCCCCCCCAACCTCTCCCCTCCCCACCCACCTTCCTCTCCTCCCCCTCTCCATATCCAACCCCCTCCATTTTCCTCCACACTCCTATCCCCATCCCCATCCTGACTCTAAATTGGAGTCCACTGGGAGGTACTTACTTATCCTATCTTAGTCATCTTATCATCTCTTATCATGTCTTAGTTGTCTTAATGGTCTTACTCATGTGAGACTAAGACCATTAAGATGATTAAGTAGAATCCCTGTTTTACTGATGTAAATAAACTTTCAGCTTATTTCTTGGAGCCTTTGCTTTTATTCTACTACTTTTCTGGGCTTATCTGTACTTTCTTCTTTTTCAAGCTTATGCTTTAAGTAAGATAGGCCTCATTCATGGTCCAGTAAACCCATGTGGCAAAGCGTGACAATATCAATAAAATCGAATCTCCACCTCCACCACATCACTTTTAGCAATTCTGAAACCCACAAAAGGATTTAAATGTCTATATTGAGGATTCTGGGGTTTAAAATTTTAAATATATTTCTTATTGCATGCGTAGTTTCCAGTTTATTCTTTGCACTGTACCCAGCAAGGGAAAGCAGAGATTTAAATTTACCAGCATGCCCTGATGCTCAAAAAGATATCTAACTGATATTCACAATCTTGGGCCTCTTGCAAAGAAAAGGAAACAGCCAAGCCATCAAGTAAAAGAAAATGTATGGTAAAGCAAAATTTCAAAGGCTTAGCATTATTTAAGAAAAATTACAGGTCAGCTTCGAATTTCCTAATAACAATTGATCTAGGAGATTCTCAATGTGGTGCCAGAGGTTTATTGAAGCTTACAAAAAGGGCCTTAATGGTCAACAGGAGGCATGGGCCACTAAAAAGTATTATGGCCATAGAGTGTTCCCGGAGAGTCTGCTCTGGGACCTTGAGAAAGCAAAATTACTCTACTAGATAACTTTAATCTCTGCTGCGGCATCACGGCTGTCACAGTTGTCACATGCCATGTGAGGTTACTGGACCATGAATGAGGCCTATCTTACAATAAAGGTGTCAAAAAGTCAACAACTATTTGGTAGCCTGTATGCTTGTTAACATAGATTGCCATACCTTGCAAGGGACAGGCACACATCAATTGACACGGCTTCACCTGATTGTGAGGTACCTTTGTTGTGGTGGTAAGATTATAGTCGCATTCACCAAGTCACAACTTGCAAATTAATCGCTAAGTCCATCATTTGGTTCTATTTGTACACGGTTCTGACTCCTGAAAATGATGTTGACACAATGAGGACAAATGTCTTGAGCTTTACAATGCCCCCTACACAGCTGACAAGTCTGAGATTCAGTGGATCCTGTGCAACAATGACACAGTGCAAGACGTGCTCAACATCACAGTGAAGGTGAATGGCCATGGCTGGGCTGTGCAAAGTGGCTACTCTGAGATGATTACCCTCTACTTTGAAAGGGTTCAGAATTGGTGGCTAATGGAGATGAGCTTTGGGCAGACTTTGTGCTAAGCTTGAAAAACCTGGTTGACTCTGAGGACAAGTTTGGGTTGTATGCATGAGTACCTACACATGCAATCACCTTGTTTTTGTGAAGCTGACAGCTTGTGGTGGTGACAACTTGAATAGGAGCAGCTCGATGTCCACAACAATGATGTCAATGGTGATAGGCATCATATGATCCTGAGCTCCAAATATACAAATCAGATATGCTCTAACTCTCCATCGACCACATCCCGATACCTCACAATCTTACGAACGTCTGTGAACTCTTCTGACACCTCTCGACAATGATCGATTACTTCCGAACTTGTCGCAGCACCAGGACAAAGCCATCTTGTATCAGACCGATCCCGCCTTTATCGGAGGTTCATTCCCCCTATTCCATCCACCTCCTACCTCACTTTCGATTGTATTGGACATATTTGTATAGTAGTTTCTCTTTTCTATTTTACCTTTCTTCTTCCTTTGTTTCTTTGTTTCCATATTATGTTTCACCTTTTGCTCCCTTTCTCCCCATCTCCATTTAGTATCATTACTACTCCTTTCTATCTTCTGATCGAAGTAGTATAAAGAGATGTAGTTTAGATACATAGACAGATAGAGACCCCCCTCCTCCTTCTCACAGAGAAACATACAACTTTCCCTCCCTCTCAATCACAGTCTTAGAGCCATAAAGCTCTTCTTAGCTCACACTCAAGTTTTAGTCTTGAGTCATTCAGTCTTCATCTTCCGATATCAATATTGTTGTTGCGACCATGTTTGCGAAGTCGCACAGTTAATTGCAACTGTCGCACCATACATTCTTATTGTTCGGAAACTTAAGTAGTAGTTTCCACACCTTCCTAAACTGTCATATGTGTAGTAGACATCTTTGCATTCTTGCACAACACCTATTAGTAGTTTTTGTTAGGGATCTCCCCTCTCTAGAGCTACTTCTAGTGTATCAACAGCAGTGGCTTCCAGAAGAGCCATCCATGAACTGACCTCCCTTTGGTAAAGATGGAGCTGGCCTTTCAGGTAAAAATCAACTCCTCTAATGCCTTGTCCAACTGACTAACACAGGACTTGAAGCTCTGCCAATCCACGTACCTGCCACACTCTGTTGACTGGCTTGACAAGAGCTTTTGAAGTGAGAACATCATTTTTTTTCCAACAGCAGCAACAGAAGCTCTCGATGCTGAACCAGAACCTCCTAGTAGTGTCGCGAAGCTAGTAGCTCCCAGTATGCAAATATTCAAAGCTTCTTGGATAATTGGGTTCAAATTCTCCTGCACTTACAATGACTCCTCCTCACTGGGAAGATCTTGTCCCATGGAACATATACCAGCACCCTCAATGATGGGTCTCCCATCAGAGAGACACAATAAGGTTATGGTAAGATTGAATTCCCAATTCTAATGATAGGAGAATAGTTGGCTGATGTGTGTGAATTGCATGCAGCTCTTGGGGTGGTACTTTTGGAGGTAAGTGAATCCAAGGTAATCTGTCTCACTGGAGACAAGAGGGGTTGGGACCAATGCAGCAGGTTGCCACTAAGGCAATCGTTTCTGACACAACTGTCTTGTTATTTACATGCTTTGTAGTTACTGCCCCCCTCTCAAAATATATTGCAATTTTTGATACCTCCAATGAACTGAAATTGACTGTAATATGGGGCCAATAGTCAGCCAATGTGATATCAGCCTCATACTAGGTGGTTCAGCAACAACTTGAATCCATGTGGAAGACATTCCCCCTATATGGAGCTGAGAAACAAAGGTCAGGTGGGTGGGAATTGAAACCAAGACAGGGAACATTGTGGCTGGGGTGAAATGATGGTGGATTGGGTTAATCATGGGCAGAGAATGATGGCAGCAAGTGTCGTGGGTCTGCAAATGTGGATGTGTCAAATGCCAGTGCATGGGGAGATGGGTCGGGTGCGTGTGTGGCAGGTGCATCAGGAATGAGTATAGCAGTGTGTTCAGGTGTCAGGTGAAAGATGTGGATATGTCGGGTGCAATGGGTTTGCAAGCAGGCGTGTCAGCTATGTTGGGTAGATAACTTGAGTGTTGGGTGTGTCGGGAAAGGGTGTAGTGAGTGTGTTGGGTGTATTTCTCTTATCTCTGTTTTTCTTTTTCATTCATTCTCTTTCATCTATTTAATCTACTTATTTATCTAATTAATTCCTATTCTAAATGAGGGTGATGGGATCATGTAGAGTCAGGGATGGTGGAATACAAGGTTCAATGGTGGCAGGCACTGTTGTGGATTGGAGGTGTCAGGTTATGCATTCAGGTGTGCTGGGAATGGGTGCAGGTATGTCAGGTGCATCAGATATTGTGGGAATGGGTGCAGGTTCGCAGTTGGGTGTTGGAAAGTTGTGGCAGATATGTTGGGAATGGATGTGGGCATGTTGGGTGTGACGGATATGTCAGCAATGTGAGTGGGTTCATACTCAGGTGAGTTGGCTTTGATGGCAGTTTTGTATGGCAACAATGGTGGGGCTTGTCTGATTGCAGATGTGGGTGGCATGGATGTTGCTGGGCGTTGTGCTTGTGATTTGGGTGCCAATCATCCTTTTTGGGGTGTTCTGAGTGGTGGATCCAACGACAGGGGCATTTTGACTAGTGAAGGATCGTGATTGCGTGGGGTTATTCGAGGTGGTGCGAAGTCAGGGGAGCAGGGATCGAGTGGTTGAGGTTGGCAGGGATCAAGAAGGAGGTCAACATCATGGGCAGACTGGGGTGGAACATGAGGCTGCATGATGTGTATCATGGTTGTTGTTATGGGACATCTCAGGTTGGACTCTGGCAACACAGACAACACAGGGATACAAGTATACTGATGAGAGGAAGAGAGAAACCAAATAGTATTCAGTGAATTTGATGGTACAAAGGGAGCGTAGACGACCGGGGGAAGTGAACCAGACTAAGCTAAAGAAAAATACATACTGCCTACTTGCGTCCTTTATAGGTCAGTGACTCGAGGGTAGGCTTTTTGATGCGACGTGGCAACCACCAGTCGTTGCGTAGCCATGGATTGGCGTAGCGATCGTCAGGCATCGGCGTTGCCTTGGCGTGTTCTTGACTCCGGGTTGGGGTCTCAATGTCCTTGGGGTCCTCCGCTGTTAATAACTCTGCGACCTCCGCTTCATCTGCCCTTAGCCTTGCAGCGTTGCGTATAACCCATGCATTCCAATGAACGAGTCGTGCGGTGGTTCGTTGATAGCTGGTGATATGCCGGATGCGTGGTTCGAACCAAGACGGTGGGTTGACACTGACTTGGGGACAGAGGGGTTGAGGAAGGGGTTTATATGGCATGTAAGTGGAAAAAAGTGACGGCGTAACAGTTGTGTGGGGTTGTTTGAGGTGGTGTGAGATTGGGGGAGCGGAAAACAGGTGGTTGAGGTTAGTGGTATGGTCTAGGGCAAGGATTGAGATGGAGGTCAACGGTTAGGGTAATGGATGTGTGGGTGGATGAAGGAGGCAACAATGATGACATTTTGAGCCATGGCAGAGGTGTGTATGCTGGCAAAGTGTCACTTCTGGCATATGAGGACAATGGTGGGGGTGTGGATGAAGACAGTGGATAAATGGTGACGAAATGGACACAAGATGATGAAGAATGTGTTGGTGGCATTCCCTGTTGAACATGGTCATTGGCTTGGTTTTGAGGTTTATTGAGTGGATTTTGTTGGCAGAATACGATGGGACATCGGTTGCTGGGTGTATCTGATTGTGTAAATGAGTGTGGATGTGGTGGATTGTGACAAACTTTGAGTTGATAAATGAGTGTGTGTTGTATTGTGGCTGTGCAAGTTTCCTAAAGCTGACAATGATGTTGTAATTGCCTATGGAGGAAATCTCCAAATCTAGGCATTCAAGATATGATGGTGGTGTGAAAAGATTGATGTTGCAGTAAGAATTGATGGGGCCATCTCAGTTGGGTGAGCCATCAACATTCCATACAGGTATTGGTGATTCCAAATACTGCTGAGAGAGACTGTTTGTTATGGATCGCTAGATCAGTGGGCTCTGGCAACAACCAACTAAACCAAGTCAAGCTCAGACCAGAGGAAACACAGGAGAGAAGGTGTATTCATGGTCTACTACTATACAGCAAGTAGCAGTCTGGGGAGGGAGAGAGTCTAGGAAAGCGAACTGGGGAGAGGAAACCAGACTAAATGTGAGGAAAGGGAAGGGAAAAAGAGGAACAGTTCGAAGATGAAGGTTTAAATACCAAGGAGTTAGGGAATTGCCATGAAAGACAGACTACCAGGTCTATATGTACAAACCGAGAGAAATGCAAGAACAATAAGGCTGTCCTGCAGATACAGCATGTCCATCAGTGTTTCAAGTAGTGATTGCAAGGAAATGGTTCGGAGCAATCAAGGGTTCAGACCCTGCACCTCATGGTTGCCTCATGGTAAGGAGGTGAAACAATCTGTGAGTGGATGCGTCAGCAGGCACATGGTAAACATGAGGCAGCCATGTGGATGTCATGTGGCTGAGTTCTTAGCTTGGGAATGATGAGATTGGTTCGTCTTCCTGATGGTTTGCATTGGCAGTGGATGCCTGGCCAATAGCAGCATACGACTATGAGTATGTGCATGCGGGATCGGGATGGAAAGGTGAACATGATGCTTCATCATTGGAGGCAGGGGAGAAGGCGAATCACTGAGTGGGGAAGACCCATGATGGGGGGTAATGCAATGAACACTGGTAATCATACACCAGCAACTGTGGTTCTTGAGTACGATGAGCAAGGGTGCTTCATATAACTTTTCTTGGCTGCAGAGTACTGGATGACTGGGATGTTGACCAGGTATGGATATTCTCAACCAGTGGACTGGTGCACAAAGGTGATGAAACATGTCAGAATGCAAGTCTTTGTGGAGCATCAAGGGGACTTGTCGTACATGTGAGTTCAGGTTGTTAGCTGAGCACCGGTGGTCAGCTGATGAGAAGAAAGGCGAATGAATGTGGAGGTGATGTGTGAAGAAGAACAAGATGGTCAGCCAAGATAGGTCCAAGGAGTCATCAGTTGTCAGCAACTATAACGGATCCAATGTCTGAGTCATTGTGGGGAGGTTGTGTTATCTGAATATAGGTTGCATAGATATAGACGCCCACAAGGGTGGAGATGCCAATAGAACATATGACAATCGTGGCGATGAGCTGGGCGTCAAAGGTAACCCTGAGGATCGGGATGATGTGTCGGTCTTCTTCGAAATAGGAAAGTCGATCGGTCATCAGGCAAAAGGCTATTCATTCATCTGTGACAGGCACAAGGAACTGTGTAGGTGAATTGTGAAAGAACAATAACAATGTCATAAGCATATGGGTGTGGACATATGATCGGTTGGCAGAGAACCAGAGTGTTCCGATTGCTGGGTATGATCAGTGGTTGGGTCATGGAGTATTCTTGTCTCCGGGTATGCACACTGGTCATGGGTTGTGACAAGAATGGAATGGTCAGATTCAGATTGTATCGTCTTTAGGTTCCTTCAGCTCCTGGTTGTGTATGAATGGTTATGTGTCTGAGAGTTTGGTGACAAGGTATTGCCCAATCAGAGTGTGGGACTTGGCACATCTTTGTGGGAATGTAATGGATGTCAGGTGCTGTCAAAGCAAAAGACAGGGGCAAAAAGGTGAAAATTGTAACAGAAGTGATAAAACGATAATGAGTATGAAATGCGTCAGTGGTCAATTCCTTCTGAGGGGAGTTCAGATAAGCCTCAATGAGATTGCAAAGATGTAGCCACACCTCCCAAAAATCCGAAAGGGAAATTTGGAGCTCCCAGTGGAGTCAAGGGAAGACAGTTAGATTTTCAAGTGGCCACCATCCCCAACAGCGAGGGTTTTGAGGGAGGACAACCCACATTAGAGGGATGCACAACATCTCACATTAGACAGGAGATGCAAGGGAATATGCTTCTGCCACTCCAACTCCAGGAGCCTCACAATAATGGGAGGATATAGAATGTTGTTACGATCCAACTGCACATCTGTAGTGGCCAGAGTATGGAAGCTAGGGGCTGCCATGGAAATGGCCACAGTGCCAGGAAGGGTGAATTGCCCTGGATGATCTACCAGGAAAAATGGGGCCATGAGAACAGACCCAAAATGGATGGAAGGACAAGGCGCTCAGATATATGTGCACACAACCCATACAAATAATGTGGGATGAGAGATCCAAGTGGTCAAGAACAGCATGAGGGGATTTGAGTGCTCAAATGCAGGGGATAAGAAAGACAAGAATAAAAGGCACTCACCCATAGTATAAATTGCCAATGGGCCCAAAGAGGAGACCAGAGTTCCCATCTTCATAGAATTGATCGCCATCAAGATGGCAGAAGAAAAAACAGACATGACAGATGGGTTGATGGAAGGTGAAACCGAGGTAGCAAGAGGTAGGGCCAAATTAGTGCAGGTCAGGGGTATCAGGTACCCTTAAGGGTTTAGGGTACAGGTAATGTGTGGGTAAAGTCCAAGTCTAGGGTCTAGATACCCGCAGTACCTGTGAAGTACCCTCACAGGTACTGCCTGTATTTTTTTGGTGTTTTTTCACCATTTCTTGCATATAACATGGGACCAGTAGCTCTTAAAATTCCCTAAAAAATGCAGGAATACTCTTTAATGTGTTCTAAACAGTTCTCCGGTTTACATCAAGACGATCCGATCAGTATTTAATCCTGTAGAAATCGAATACTACCTCAAAAACATGTTTTTTGCATGTTTTGGGTGGGATTTGCACAAAACTTGCATGGAACCTGTACCCGTGGCCTCAAATCCGTACCCGTGGCGGGTACGGGCATGAGTCCAGGCCCCATAACCTGCGGGTATACCTGTGTCCTGCACTAGGCCAAATGGAGTGGTCTTGAAGAGGAACCTTGCATGAAAGAGGGGAGTGAGGAGCTGGAGGTCCAAGTGACCTGGGAACAAATGGGAGGAACAGGGGCCTGCATAAGGTTGCATGCAGGAATCAGAGTGACACATTCTGCCAGTGATAAGACGAAGGCTGGGTGACTGGAAGGGGTAATGGCTGAGCCTGGACTAGGAAGGGCCAGCATGCCTGCAGGCAGGGGCAGTGCACCTGTAAGAGGGAGGGGAGGCAAGGATGGTGGCACATCTGCAGATGTCTGGGTGACAGAACCAGAGGTATGTGAGGATCCTGCAGGGCCTGGAACAGCATTCATGTGAGGGGGGATCAGAATCCAGGGTAACACAGCACCAGGAGCAGGAAAACCAGGGGCAAAACAGTGCGGAGCCTTCCCTTTCACTGCATGGGTCAGTCTAGTGGACAGGTTTGGGACCCTAGCGGGAACCCTACAAGCCTTCTTAGCCAGGGGAGCGCCGGGCAAGGTATATGGGTCCTCGTCCTCCATAGGATCTGGGGATGGAATTGTGATGCATCAAGGGGCATTGATGAACTGATCAATGTTGTCCAAATCGAGACCATCAGGATCTGCTTCTGGTTGCACTGGAGACAACCTCCCTGTGATGGTGGCTGCAGGGGAAGAAGGGGTAAGAGTTGGAAGGGGGTGAAGGTCAATGGCAGGGACTGGGATTGACATGAGCGAAGGCAGAAAGGAAACAACAAGTCCAATGAGGCAGAAAACCCAAGAGAGAGATGACTGATGTGGAGGGGAGCATCATGACAGTGCCTGATCTGGGAGGCAGATGGATCCGAGATCAGGTTGCTGCCTTTATAAAGGCAGCTGGTGGAGTTTAGAGGTCATGCCGGGTCACAAGTCTGTGCACTCCTCATGTGTTTCTGAGTGTGCCAATCATTTACATAGTGTCTGTGGACTTGTTCTTCAAACTGGTTAATACAGTGCAATGTGGGATGTCATGATTTTCCCAGGTGAGAGTTGTATGAAAAAAATTGGGAATTCCTCTGGATTGTGTAGGACAGTGGTCTTGGATTGAATATTGTGAAAAGGGTAGATATATATGCAATGAGAGAGGTAAGATATTAGTCAAACCAAAGCCCTGTCAGTAAAGTGACACAAGAGGACCACATCTAGAATGTAGTAGCATATAGATGACATACTCCCCTACACTCAGTACTGCATGGCCAGCAATATGCACCATATGATCCTATGCCCCAAATATGCAAATCAGACATACTCTAACTCTCCATCGACTATATCCCAATACCATCCAATCATATGAACATCCACAAACTCCTCCAACACCTTTTGACAACTGCTGATAACTCCCAAACGTGTTGCACCACCAGAAAAAAGCCTTGTCACATCAGACCAATACCGTTTCCATCAGATTTCATTCCATTCCATTTTACTCTTCACCTCATGTTTCCATCATATATCCTATTATATCAAGTATTACTTATGATGAGTTCACAAAAGCCATGTATAAGCTTTATCCTGGCTCAGAAGATGAGAGAAAATGGTCCATATTGGATATGGAGAAGCTTATCAAAAAATAACAGCAGTCAGGGATTGATAACATAAAGCTCAGCACTTTTCATCACACATTTCTCACTATCACAAAATTTGTCTGCAAAAAGAATTGCATCTCTGAAGCCAAGCAAAGTTGGATGTTTATTCGTAGCTTCCAGAAGTGTCTCTGTATGCATGTCATGCAGCAGCTACAGCTAAAATTGCCTGATCACTTTCTTGATGACCCCTATCCACTTCATGAGATCCAAGTGGGGGTGCAGTTCGTTCTTCATCATCCAGGGTCATAGACATGGAAACCCAATCAGCAACATCCCTAAAAAAAATGTACACATATGTTTCACCAGGTTAGCACATGGCAACCCACTCCAATCCCACCTTGCAATGCAAATGAAAAGACCAGACCAAGCATTATCATGAGCAGCTGCTGTGCTGGAGGAGGATGAGGACAACAAGCATGGTCTGCCCTACACATGAACAGATGCTCATCCAGCATGGTTGGTGTGTCTGGGTGCATGCACCCAGGACAGATGAGAATGCACCTGCACTGTTATGATTTTCACCTTTTTGCCCCTGTCTTTTGCTTTGACAGCACCTGACATCCATTACATTCCCATGAAGATGTGCCAAGTGCCACACTCTGATTGGATGATACCTCATTACCGAACTCTTGGGTCAATCCCACATTCTCATTGGACGATACCCTGTTACTGACCACAAATGATGACTTGACGATGCATAACCATTCATACACAATCTGGAGCTGAAGGAACCTAAAGACAATACAATCCTAACCTGACCATTCCATTCCTGTCACAACCCATGGCCAGTGTGCATACCCAGAGACAAGAATACTCCATGACCCAACCACTGATCATGCCCAATGATCTGAATACTCTGGTTCTCTGCTGACCAATCGTATGTCCACACCCATATGCTCATGACATTGTTATTGTTCTTTCACAATTCACCTACATGGTTCCTTGTGCCTGTCACAGATGAATGAATAGCCTTGTGCCTGATGACCAATCGACTTTCCTATTTCGAAGAAGACCGACATGTCATCCCAATCCTCATGGTTACCTTTGACACCCAGCTCATCGCCACAATTGTCATATGTTGTATTGGCATCTCCACCCTTGTGGGCATCTATATCTATGCAACCTATATTTGGATGATGCAACCTCCCCACAATGACTCAGATATTGGATCCGTCATAGTTGCCAACAACTGATGACTCCTTTGATCCATCTTGGCCGACCATCTTGTTCTTCTTCACATGTCACCTCCACATTCATTCACCTTTCTTCTCATCAGCTGACTGCTGGTGCTCAGCTAACAACCCAAACTTGCATGTATGACAAGTCCCCTCAATGCCCCACAAAGACTTGCACTCCGACATGTTTCATCACCAGTCCACTGGTCGAGAATATCCATACCTAGTCAACATCCCAATCATCCAGTACCCTGCAGCCAAGAAGGGTTATATGAAGCACCCTTGCTCATTGTACTCAAGAACCACAGTTGCTGGTGTATGATTACTGGTGTTCATTCCATTGTCCCCATCATGGTTCTTCCCCATTCAGTGATTCGCCTTCTCCCCTGCCTCCAATGATGAAGTATCATGTTCACCTTTCCACCCTGATCTCGCATGCACATACTGATAGTTGTATGCTGCTATTGGCCAGACATCCACTGCCAATGCAAACCATCAGGAAGACGAACCAATCTCATCATTATCAAGTTAGGAACTCAGCCACATGGTATCCACATGGCCATCTCATGTTTACCTTGTGCCCGCTCACACATCGACTCATGGATCGTTTCACCTCCTTACCAAGATCTGGACCCCTGATTGCTTCGAACCATTTCACTGCAATCACTCCTTGAAACACTGATGGAAATGCTGTATCCTCAGGACAGCTTTATTGTTTTTGGTTCCCCATATTTGTATGTACAGACCCGGTAGTCTGTCTTGCATGTCTGTTCACTACTTAAACCTTCATCTTCAAACTCTTCCTTCTTTTCCCTTCCCTTTCCTCACATTTAGTCTGGTTTCCATCCCCTGGTTTGCTTATCTAGACTTCCTCCCTCCCCAGACTGCTACTTGCTGTATAGTAATAGACCGTGAATACACCTTCTCTCTTGTGTTTCCTCTGGTCTGATCTTGACTTGGTTCAGTTGGTTGTTGCCGGAGCCCGCTGATCTAGTGATCCATAACATGCACAAGGAATTGAGGTGCACATACAAGTGTGGGGCACAGAGGCTATCATGTTCAATGGCGGGTGCCCTGGGGCAGTGGCATGTGTACTTGAAAGGCTGGTGGAGACTAGTGCAGGTCAGGGGTACCTGGTACCCTTAAGGGTTTAGGGTATGGGTAATGTGCGGGTAAAGTCCAAGTCCAGGGTCTAGATACCCGCAGTACCCATGAAGTACCCTCACGGGTACTGCCTGTATTTTTTTGGAGGATAAAAACACCAAAAACCTCATTTTTTGGTGTTTTTTCACTGTTTCTTGCATATACCATGGGACCGGAAGCTCTTAAAATTCCCTAAAAAATGCAGGGATGCTCTCCAATGTGTTCTAAACAGTTCTCCAGTTTACATCAAGACAATCCGATTGGTATTTAATCCGGTAGAAATCGAATACTACCTCAAAAACCTGTTTTTTGGTGTTTTTTCACTGTTTCTTGCATATACAATTGGACCGGTAGCTCTTAAAATTCCCTAAAAAATGCAAGGATGCTCTCTAATGTGTTCTAAACAGTTCTCCAGTTTACATTAAGACAATCCGATCAGTATCTAATCCTGTAGAAATCGAATACTACCTCAAAAACATGTTTTTTGCATGTTTTGGGTGGGATTTGCACAAAACTTGCATGGAACCTGTACCCGTGGCCTCAAATCCGTACCCGTGGCAGGTACATGTATGAGTCCAGGCCCCATAACCTGCAGGTATACCCATTTCCAGCACTACTTACAATGGCTGCAATCACTACAACGTAAAGTAAGATGTTCGTACATGGGTAGTATATAAAGGAAACATCTTGAGGGGAGGTCCCAACCTATCGTCCAATGGCATTACTCCCTCATATCTCCAGCCAATCACATCACGCTTACTCATATCTAGATAAGAGTGCTTACTGCCATTGGCTGATAACCAGACATGTGTTTTGATTGTACATGTGGAAGTGTCAAAGCACGAGAGCTTGGAACCGAGAGAGTGGTAGCAAATTGGAGCATGAGACTTGGCACTTCATCGTGGGAAGTATGTCATGGGAAGTGGGCGATGAGTAAGCAGGGTGAAAATGTAACACTATCTAGTAATCCAACAAAGCATGGGATCCTATCATGTGATCTCCTTCCTATCCACTACTACATCTACCCCCCTTGAAAAAAACAGTGGCATCCTCACCACTGCCCAGCAATCTGAATACTCTGGTTCTCTGCCAACTGATCATATGTCAAAGCCCATATGCTTACAAGATTGTTATTGTTCTTTCACAATTCACATACATGGTTCCTTGTGCCTGTCACATATGGACAAATACCTGATGACCAATCAACTTCAAAGAAGACTAACACATCATCCTGATCCTCATGGTTACCTTTGATGCCCAGCTCATCGCCAGGATTGTCATATGTTCCATTGGCATCTCCACCCTTGTGGGCATCTATATCTATGCAACCTATATTCGGATAATGCAACCTCCCCACAATGACTCAGATATTGGATCTGCCATGGCTACTAATTACCGATGACTCCTTTGATTTATCTTGGTCAAACCACAGATGCATCACTTTGCCTCTTCACATGTTGCACCCCTTTCTTATCTGCTGAGGATGACTTTACACTCTGACATGTTTCATCACCTTTGTGTACCAGTCCACTGGTCAAGAATATCCATACCTAGTTGACATCCCAGTCATCCAGTATCCTGCAGCCAAGAAGGGTTATATGAAACACCCTCACTCATCGTACTGCAAGAACCACAGTTGCTGGTGTATGATTACCTGTGTTCATTGCATTGCCCCCATTATGGTTCTTCCCCATTCAGTGATTCGCCTTCTTCCCTGCCTCCAATGATGAAGCATCACGTTCACCTTTCCACCCTGATCCCACCTGCACATGCTGATCAGGCATCCACTGCCAATGCAAACCATCAGGAAGATGAACTAATCTCAACATTACCAAGCTAGGAATTCAGCTGCATGGCATCTACATGGCTGCCTCATGTTTAGCGTGTGCTTGCTTACGCGTTGACTCATGGATCATTTCACCTCTTTACCATGAGGCACAGGGTCCAGACCCTTGAAACACTGATGGAAATACTGTATCCTCAGGACAGCTTTACTGCTCTTTATTCCCCATATTTGTATGTACAGACCCAGTAGCCTGTCTTTCATGTCTGTTCATTATTTAAACCTTCATCTTCGTACACTTCCTCTTTCATACACTTCCTCATTTTCCCTTCCCTTTCCTCACGTTTAGTCTGGTTTCCATCCCCTGGTTCGCTTATCTAGACTTCCTCCCTCCCCCAGACTGCTGTGCTGTATAGTAGTAGAATACACCTTTTCTCCTGTGTTTCCTCTGGTCTTGGTTTAGTTGGTTGTTGCCAGAGCCTGCTGATCTAGCAATCCATAACACTTTATACCTGCAAAGAAAAACACAATGTTTCCCTCCTCCTAGTTCTAGTATCAGCACCATATAGCCTTATATCACTCATGCTCAAGTTATAGCCTTGAGCCCTCAGTCTTTGTCTCAACAATATTGATATTGTTGTCATGACTGTGTTCACAAAGTCACACAGTTGTTCACAACTGTTGCAGCATACATTTTATTGTTTGGAAACTTTGTAGTAGTTTCCCCCTTGTTCCAAACCTTTATCTGTGTAGTAGCTACCTTCGCATTCTTGCATACACCTTTTAGTAGTTGTCAGGGATCTCCCCTCTTATAGCTACTAACTGCATATCACCAGGTACATCCCCCATGGGTGTTGTGAATCCACCATGCCCACTTGCCCACAGTTGCTGTGCACCCACCTCCCACACATCCCACTCATCCACTGCATCCAGCACCCTGTAAAATGCTTCCCCAGTCTCCACTAGTGCTGGACACGGGTATACCCGCAGGTTATGGGGCCTGGACTCATACCCGTACCTGCCACGGGTACGGATTTGAGGCCACAGGTACGGGTTCCATGCAAGTTTTGTGCAAATTCCATAAAAAACATGCAAAAAACAGGTTTTTAAGGTAGTATTCGATTTCTACCGGATTAGATACTGATCGGATTGTTTTGATGTAAACTGGAGAACTGTTTAGAACACATTGGAGAGCATCCCTGCATTTCTTAGGGAATTTTAAGAGCTTCCGGTCCCATGGTATATGCAAGAAACAGTGAAAAAACACCAAAAAATGAGGTTTTTGGTGTTTTTATCCTCCAAAAAAATACAGGCAGTACCCGTGAGGGTACTTCACGGGTACTGCGGGTATCTAGACCCTGGACTTGGACTTTACCCGCACAGTACCCATACCCTAAACCCTTAAGGGTACCAGGTACCCCTGACCTGCACTAATTGTAAGTGCGAATCGGAGGTGCAAGTACTTTGTCTATGGGGTCAGAACCCAAAACTCACTTGTTTGTAACTATGTACAGGGAACACTATATAGCTACTGTATAGTATCTATAAAGGGACTGTACTAAAGAAATGAAAAGAAAGGAATGTAAGGAGGGGGATATGAAGAGAAGGGGAGGAAGAATATAAATGATAATAGGAGAATGGGGAATATAAGGGAAAGTATGAGAATCTGAGACCACAGGGATCTGGATCTCTACAATGTTTAGTCTGGTTTATCACACCGGATCAATATAATCCTCTTCATCCCTTCATCACTTGAATGATAGTTGAGTTTGTTTGTTGTTAGAGCCGTCCTGAAGACGATCCGTAACAAATAGACTACTTTGTGTCGTAGACTCAGCTTATCCCACAATGATACACCCGTGATACCCCGGAGTGGGCACCCTTGCCTACTCCAACATTTCACCGTGCTTTATCACATTAGTATTGGGAGCGTCCCAAGTCCCATTCGCACCTTTGTGAAGTTTTTATCTTTTATCACCTCTTGATATGGGGTCATAGACATGGAAACTGCATCACTGAACCCAACCATTCAGTTTATATCACAACCCATGACCAGTGTGCATACCTGGAAACAAGAATACTCTGTGACCCAACCACCAATCATGAGAAGCCAAAAACCAACACTCACAAGGCTCTCAAAACTCTAACTCAAACTCCAATTCTGTCAAGGACTTATGAAACACTGCCAACTGGCACTCCCCCCAGTGGACGCCACCACCAGCTTAAGAGTGCCGCTTATTGACCGAATCACCTGTGCTCAGAGCATAACTTGCAAAAAAATGTGGGGGCCTTGTGAAGGGGTGGTGTGGCATGGGGTGGGGGTAAGCGAACACAATGGAAGCAGTAGGATATCAGGTGTCAAACAAGGTTGCAGGGCTAAAAGGAAGAACGCAGGGTGGGGAACTTACGAAAAACCGGGGCTCTACTGGGTATGACATGGCGGGGTTTGGGGGGCTTGAAAATGGCAGGGGTGGCTCATGTAGGGTGGTGAAGGGGTGCTTGGTACTTTAGGGTGCGGGACGAGGACATGGGGAGCTGGGCAAGTGTGTTCGTGTGGGTGGGTGGTGAAAAACCAGGGGTCGACTGACATCAACGCAGTGGGTCCATGGGGTGGCCATAAAGGCCAGCATTCGTTCGTTTATGGTAGTGCATGTGGATGGGGGCTCCTGGTACATTGAACATGGGTTAGTGGGGTTGGATGGATGGACTGGGGGGTTCTGCTATGCAAAAACGGGGGATGAGGGCATGGTGACATGGCGGTGGCCATAAAGGCCGGTGACCATTTGTTTGGGATGATGAATGAGAGTGGAGGGCTCTGGTACATTGAACGAGGGCACAGGGGGTTGGTGTGGTGGACTAGAGGGCTTGGGTATCTGAAAAACAGGGGCGAGACGTCTGGTGATGTGGTGCAATGCGGGGGCTCTAAAACCACGAGGGACGCTTGCGTGGGGTGTATGTGGGGGTACGCGGGGCTCTAGGACATGCGTCATGAGTGTGAGGGGCAATTCAAGCATGTGTACATTGCTTGAGGACTGTAAAAAAAGTGTTTTGGAATAATGGAACATGGAAAAGGTACTCTGGCCATGAAGATGCGCGTGATTGGTGCAACGCGGCTTAGCATGGGTCTTGTGGGTGTTTATCATAGGCATGGGGGCTCTTACAAGTGCATCTTGGTGGTGAACAATGAAAAAATGTCAGTTGAAGACAATGACTTGGCAGTATGCGGGTTGGCCTTTTTTGCCCCGAAAAGGAGCCTTGACGGCGCTTCATGAGACGCGATGATTCATAGGCTGTCTAACGTGGACACTGGCAGCCATGTGGTCAGCCATGGACTAAAAACAAAAAAGAGTGTTGCCCTGCAACTGGGCGTCGAGACTGCGCGAAAAAATCGTAGGCGTGAGAAAACCAGTAAAAAAGCTCAAAAAGCTGAGAACGGTAAGAAAAAGCAAACATGAGTCAAATCTCACTCTCATCACCAGATGGAGTGGGCAGGGGTGCCCACTCTGGGGTATCATGAGTGTATCATTGTGGGATAAGCTGAGTCTACGACACAAAGTAGTCTATCTAGTAATCCAACAAAGCGTGGGATCCTATCACATGATCTCCCTCCTATCCACTACTACAATGTGCAGTACAACAAACAGTTGTGAAGGTGCACAGAGTGATGAGAGATCGAAACGCAATGATGTGGAACTTAACTAAATGCCCTAGATGACCATGTGATACATGGGGTTTACACAGTGAGACAGCAGCACTAAGACTTGTTCTGTAATAGCAGTGGACGCACAACAAGGAAAAATGCAGACTCAGTGAGAATGATTGTTTTAAAAGCTAAAGTGCAACTGGTGGAGAGAGGGGAACTGGGTTCTTGTCATTTTCCTACTACAGAACAGATTTTATACTGTATAGAGATAGGGGTTAAGGGTAAGTAAGTGAAATAGTAAATAGTAAATGTCACATGAAAAGAGATGAATCGGCTTCAGGATGGTGAAGACAGCAAAGGATTTCAAATAAAAGGTAAAATCACATGAAAATAGCAAAAGGAAAGAGAAGAGACTGAGCAAATTCCATTTCTTGTATTGGACTTGATATCCAAACACACAGAATATGTTAATTGTGGTGTTTCATTGTGTTGAGGTCGGGTCACACGGCTAGGACAGAGCAAGAGGTTATCACAAGATAGCAATGTGAGGTTTCAGTATATGCAAAGCTTTGTGTAAATTGACAATAGATTGGTTGCCACACGTGTGCAAGTATTGCAGGTTGCGCGGGTGTCTTATATGTGCACTGGTTGCAGAGGTATCGTGCTATGGTTAATGAAAGGTGAAAATGAGACTATTAATGTTTCCATGTCCAGAGGGGGGAGCTGCATATCATTGGATTGTATTGTCTTCAGGTTCCTTCAACTTCTGGTTGTGCATGAATGGTTATGCATCTTCAAGTCATCATGTGTGGTCAGTAATGGGGCATCATCCAATGAGAATGTGGGATTGACCCGAGAGTTCGGTAACAAGGCATCATCCAATCAGAGCATGGGACTTGGCACATCTTTGTGGTAATGTAGTGGTCAATGGGTGTCATGTGCTGTTGAAGCAAAAGACAGGGGCAAAAAGGTGAAATCGTAACATTCCTCCCATTACCTGGCATGGCCATGGGTGTTGGCATGGCATGGGTGTTGGCATGGCAGGTGTTGGTGTGGCCATGGATTGGTGGGCTTCATGTGGTTGGTGGGCATTTGTTGTGCCATGCAAGTTGTCATGTCAGGTGTTGCTAGTCATGTGATGACGTTGTTGACATGTTTGACATGTTTCCACAAATGGTCCATGTGCCAAACACACCTTATAAACCCACAAAACTTGCGTATCTATTTTGGGGCATCCAACCTCATCAATATATTATTAAATTGAGTATATAGTAAATTGCTTTTAAGGAATTGTAGAGGATGCCAAGAGGATTCCTAACTTCAAAATTGCTAAGATTGTACTTGGAATCCAAGCAGTCTAATCAGATTCCAAGTGGAATCTGCTAGGACTTGGATCCCTTCAAAGGGAAGGACTACAAAATTTGGCTGGGAAAATTTCCAATCAGAATCCAATCAGATTCCTCACACTCTGAGCATTCCAACTAGGAATCATCACCTCAGTGTAAAGTGCTCCCACTTTGAACCCATATGTGATGGCTGACAATTAGTGTTGCCTCAAACCAGCTGGTCAGGAAAAGCTGATCCCAGTTCCGAACTTTTGATGCACAACCAGGATCAGCTTTTCCAGTTTGAGGCAACAATCAAACTGAAATAAAGGTTGCCCTTACAGTCTACTGGCCAGAATCAAAATCTTACTCATCCTGACCACAACAGAGTGAAGAATTGGACTAGCACTACAATCACTGTGATAGTGGTTTCCATATCGTCTGGTGAGCACTTATCACCAACTAGGACATGAAACAGTTGAGAACCTATTTATCCTGCAAACTTTCTGCATGGCATCACCTGTAAATTAATGCATGGTTTGGGTCAATGATGTCTCATCCGCTTTCAGATCTCAGTCCGACGCTTCGGCTAGGAACTCATCAGCACTGTGCCTTGTCTGGATGCTCGACACAATGACAACTTACTTTAACTTCGTCCCCCAATGTCCTCACGAAGATGGCGGGTCGTTCCGTTGTTTTCGAGCCTTCCTCACCATCATCCCATGTGTAGCTTACACCAACGGCAAGCTTCGTCCCGTCACAGTTGAAAGCGATTGATGAGAGAGAATTCTTATATTTGGGATATTGACGAAGACGTTTCGTCACTTTGTGGTCCCAGATCGATAGCGTACCATCTGAACCCGCCGAAGCGAACGTATTATAACTGAAAGCATATACCATAATAAATGATCTCGAGCAAGAGAGAAACATTAAGGAGCAACATACATGGGATGGAAAGCAAGGGCATTGACGGGCCATACGTGATCCACATCCTCGATAGTTTGGCGGTGACATTTAAACGCATATTTCTTTTTTTGAGCGGCAGGACTAGGGTCAAAGTATTCGATGGCAATTCTGCCTTCTGTTGAAGCCGTCGCGTAACCTACAATGCAATATCCGGCGATAGAAGAAAATTAAGCCTGAACCAAGGTATTATCATGAAAATGATCTCACCTTCACCATCAATCATACAGGCCAATGACCTAGTCATAAATTTCAGACTACTTTCTCTAGTTTGCTCAGGCTGGTCCATTTTCCGAATGTCGTAGATGTGAAACAGCCTGCTTGCCATGGCAACTACGAGTGTATTGTCGACTAGATCCATATGGTAAACGCGTTCCGGGACAGTATGCGAAGACTGTTGTGGAGATGATGCACGAGGATCCCAGAATCGGAGTGTGCAATCCCATGATCCCGTTATTAAGGAACCTGTGAGAAAACTGAGTGACGTACAACAAAAAATCAAGGTAAGAAACGGACGGGTCTGTTGCGAGTAGTTCATGCAAGAGACGGAGTCAGAGTGTTGCCCGAGATGATGGATTTTTTCGGTCTCCAAATCCAATCTGCATAGCAATAAGCCATTGTATAGTTTCAAAGGAAAAATATCTCACTCGCGAACGGAGGTATCAAGGCCACCGCTGTACCCATGTAGTGTGTCAGGAAAACAGCAAGCCAATACAGCGGCCCTGTGGTCGAATTTCGACTTCTGTTCATTCTTTACAATATCATAGAATCTAACAGTCTTTCAGACAATGTCAGAATCATATCCAAGAAGTTGAAAGTGAATTTACCGAATCCCAAGATGCTACGAGCAAGTGATCAGGATTGGTTGGTGAAAACTTGACCGAGGAGATACTGTCAAACGGCGGATCCGATAATTGTAATTGATCTAAAAGAATATCAAACAAGCACGCAATCTGCAGAAATTGAAAGTTACCGGTCATTGCAAAACTACGAGTCACTCGGAGAGCGGGTAAAACAAACCTGGTCACATGACATCCAAAATTCTGTTTTTTCTCGCTCACGGGCAGCTTTATGCCAGCACTGTAACACCCTGAATTCCGTCTGGATCTCATGTCATTTCAAGTACCAATGCCTGATGCTTCTAAAAAACGAATTCTGGCGCCTCCTGCGGGTCCCTGTTGGCTTCCAATCGTGATCTCCCTCATGATGTATTTACCACGAGAGCGTGCGCATCCTTAATTCTCTCTTCACAATAGGTACTGATAACTCTTTACCTTGCACCTTTATAGCACTCGACACGCGTTGCGAGCTCACATATGATACCTCGTGATACCGGAGGCACTTCGACAAAGTCCGATTAACAATAAGCTGGCTTACGGCCATAAGGAATACTTGGACATGATCCCTTTCCCTTGGGATTGTCATATCGCATTCCTGGCATGAAAGACGTGTTTTAATCCTTGAACGGGTTGTGTTATGGGAGAGGACCAATATTTGACGTGGTTTTCTGACACTTCGATGTTTGGACGCAATTCTGGTGACCCATTTATACAACACTGAGCAATCCTCTTTATTGGAATACAGGAACCACTGCCGTCAATTTCATAAACCACGGTTGCCGCATGCTCAGCGCGTTTTTTTGGTATATATGGGGCACCGGAATGCGGATTCTGCTATAAAAACCTTCTCTATCCAGGCGGTATCACTCCGATCCCCGTTCTCTCCCCCCATTCCCTTGTCCCAGCCTTTCCGGTGTCTCGACTGCGTTCTGCCTTGTTCCAATAGAGTCCAGCTTTGTTATTCTGCTACTAGCTCTGCTGGATATTCCTTTTACCCCCGGAAGTACACTTCTCTGTGCCGAACGCGTTCTATTCAAAGAAGACCTCTACCACTACACAACTTCCACCCAGCTCACCACAGGATGGGATGGTGGTCCAGCGACTTGGACTCTTATCTGTAATACCCATCACTCCACTGCACATCCAAAGTGGACATAGCAGCGTTGGCGTCCTCTTCTATCACAGGACTCTTTGTTTCCTGGACCAAGGCATCCTCCGATCTGGATTATTGCTCCTTTTCAAGGGCCATTGTGATACTAAACAATTCATCGTTCCAACTATCTTTCCATCGATCATTCGTGATGTCGTTGCCTTAACTGATCACGCTGACGGTTCTGTATCATGGTGCGTGCGTATGTTATCAGGTTCATTGTTTTCGTCGACGTCACAATTTTGTGAAGTTTACGCTCAACTCCCATACATTCATCTCTCTGTTTTCGTACATCGATGATTCAGCATGTTAACGCCCGCAAATTCCTGAACCATTCGTCTACCGCATACCCTTCGCACAAATTGGCAATTCATCCATTTCGCTCATCCTGGAACGCGCCCATATGTCCTACAATCACTCCACTTCCCAGATCAAGCCGCATTTGTCGACTACATGTGACCCTTCGATACCGTCCTTGCCGGAACATACGAGGACTCTTTCCATCCTAAGCTTTTCATGGTGATGATCAGTTTCGCTCAATTGTTCATTTTCCGACTTTAATTTTAATTTTTTGTTTCCCTACGATGGGCCCAGGTCGTGCCAGGCCTCTTATTCGGCACATTACCCTCCCCATCCTTTCTCATGTCATGATTTGAAACACTGCGTGTGCACCCTTCAGCTCGTCCAGTGACCTTGTCGACCCTGCACCAGGAGACCACCATCCACGATGCTGCCAGCGCCAAGATAGAATCGTAGACGTTTGGGGCTGGAGTAACATGTGGGGGGTAAATGAAGAAGTTTACGTGAGAGCGTTTTGACCACTTCGGCAGGTATGAGCACTCCTGACGGGTGGGGTGTGGTTTGGACCTGACAGTGCAGGTCAACCCTGGATGGAGGAGGCGATTCGTTGGTCAGCCACAACCTTGATTTGTCGTGGAGTTGATTGATAACACGGAGATTGCCTGCTGCTAACTCTAATAAAGACATTCATTTCCGCCCAACGGTCTCTAATCAGACGTAAGAAAAAGCGCGCATCCCTGGACAGCTTTAGTTCGGCCGATCTCACATGTGGAGAAGGGATTTGATAATGTATTTTTCCCTGCATTTATCCGTGTCTGATAGCACGAAAATTTCGTGAAGTACAAAAATGCCACCATATATCGCTACATACAAAGCTGATAGCAATACGTGATGATGTGCGATGATGGGGGGGGAACAACAATACGTTAGTGAATATGCACAAAATATGGCAAACGCAATAACGGTAGAGAGAGGATTCGGGTATAAATCGGAGAGGGGGTGGTATGAAGTGATCGAGTCATCAAAGGAATGAGCAGTCATGAATCAAATGATCAGCGTGTCGCGCATGAGATTGAGTAAACGAGGATGGTCTTCGAGACCATCGAGGATGATCATCTAGACCATCCTTGGTATGCGTAGGTGATATGGAGGGGGGGGGAATCAAGAATGAATGGCGACTATGACTACAGGGGGTGAAGTGGGCCGAATATGGCGGGGGAAAAAAAAGGAACAAATACAGCGCCTCACCGAGGAAAAGCGCATGATACAACCAAAAGTCCTCACATTTGATGCACTCGAATCAATGCACCAACCGAAATCAATGACGCCCGGCGTGCATTAATCGCTCAGAAACCGTGCATCATCTCATCAAATCCGTACATGCCGTCGACATTCTGGTTATCGTCGTGGTATTGCGCAATCTCCATCCCGTGGGCGAACTCGTGGGCAAACTCGGGGGACATTTGCGTGTGTGTCGTCATCATGGTCATGTCGTCACCAAATTTGGGGAGACCGAGTTCAATGGGTGGAATCGCGCCCAGGTCGAAATCGTCGCCAAGTAGCATCTCTCCACCGCTCGGCCAGATGGAGTTGTTCTCCCAGGAGAAGGACGAGTAAAGGTCTTGCTGCAATTGGAGGTCCGTTTGCAGTTCCGCGTCGGTTTGCGTCTGAGAGGTTTGGACGCATTCGGCGTTGGGAAATTGGCCGAAATCGGACGCGCAAAGCTGCGAGAAGGACGATAGCATTGCTTGCGTAGGGGTGAACGGTCCAGAGTTGGGAGAAGAAGGGGAAGCGGAACCAGATGCGATTGTCGAAGAAGGCGACATGATTTGGTGTGGTGGGAGAAGTAAGGACTGATCTTGACTCAAATTTAAAGGTTGCACCGAGGGCCTATTCATGAACATATCCGGGTAAAACTCGGTCGACTAAGAATATGGTAAAAAAAGGGTTTAATCGTGGTGTCAAAGTCGTCAATTTTTTTGGATAAATCGTACCTGAAGACTCGCTTCAAATTCACCGACCTGACCAAAAGACGGGGGTATAAGGTTATTTGGAAGATAATCAAAGTGGGCGACAGATGCATGCGGATGGTGTGGGTGGTGTGGATGCGAAGCCCGCCGGCGGATCATAGGAAGAAGAGAAGGCGACGCCGGGCACGATGGCATGTAGACGTTCGGGAGCTGGATGGACTGATAAGGCAAAGGAGGTGTCGGCGCTGACGCTGATCGGCCGTGGCGACGAGTAAAGGGAGTGCTCGGAAACGGTACAACAAATGATAGGCTTTCCGAATCCGTCTCATGCTCATACTCGCCCCGAATCCCCTTGGCTTTCCTATTCTTGGACCGACCGTCCTTGTCCTTGGATCGCTGCGGGCGATAAACGTAATTGGGGTACATCTGCTCGTGTTCTTTCTTCTTCTCCTTGGCGAGCTCCTCCCAGTACTGGCGCTCCTCGGGGGACAAGCTCTTCCATTGCTGGCTGATCGTCTTGGAAAGATCTGCCTGTCGCTGCTTCCTACCAAGGCCGTCGACTGCCTCGGCTTGTGCTTGTTGGCGATCTTCACAGCACTTGCGACGGAAGAGGATGAAGGCGTTCTCAGGTCGCTTTACATAATCCTCGTCACCCTTTTTTGGTCTGCGTTCGACATCAACACTGCCAGAGGACTTGCGTCGCTTCGTGGGGGATGCTGTTAATGAAGGAGCAGACTCGGTGGACAACGTGGGAGAGTGAGTGCGAATAAGTGTGGCTGGTGGAGTACATGTTATAGCAAGCGGGCGCAAATCAGGCTCGAAGGGAGAACTCGACGGGGAGGAGAAAGGACTGTCGGTAACGCTGTGGTTGATAGGGAAGGTGAAAGCGCGTGGCGTCGGGGATATGATGGATACGGTAGGGGGATGTGGTCCGTCTGTGATCACTTCGAGTGCTAGATGGGAGGAGATGTGAGCGAGGATTTGTGCGATAAGGAAAGAACGGACTGACAATAAGATTGGGTATCGCGAGTGCGTTGAGCAGGCATGATTGTTCTTTAGATATAGCGGACAATGAGGAAATGCGGATTGAGCAAGCTCGTTCGTAAGCGGGGGAGAAGGATAATGGGAGCGAAAGAATGGGAGGTGTCGTGAAGAGGATGTGGAGGAAGGGAGGAGAATAAAGAGTCGCTTGAACGAGGGCTGCAGGGCGTTTTCTTTGTCTCGCGAGTGCAGCGCAATCGGGGAGAACAATTGCACGAGCGGGGCACGAAAGTAACAATACCAGGTCATCAGTTTTATAGTGTTTGCTGGCTATGCGGGCTCGTGGAAAGGTTCCGCCGAGTGGTGCACGAGTCCTGATTTCGTAAAGGGGGGTCAGTCTAACCCATTCATTGTCTGCACCCAAGAGGAGACATCGACCAGATCGGGGATGGCGAAATTCCATTGGCTCGCCAAATAACGGACAGGGTTATTGTCTCGAGGCCAGGTTGGTGGGTTCCTGAAGAACCTTATTATTGTTTCCGTGCCCATTTTCTTATCTTTTTCATAACTCACCGTGACCCACGTAACATCAGCCCTTCTGGGATCACTGCCTCATCCACCGCGGACGTCGCAGTTATCGTCGTCGTCGTCGTCGTTGTCGTTTGTCGTGCTCGTTGTGCACGCACCCTGAGGTAACCGAGCGGTGGCCTCTACGTAGACGATGATGCTCCGTCCGACATTTCAGCGGCATTTCTTGCGTCTTGCAGGCTTTCCCTGATATATCGTGAATTTACTGGCTTTGGAAATTAAGACCCGTCCACTTGTCCCGGGGAAAACTGCAGGAAAGGCAATCACTGATCTCAGCCCAGGTGGCTGTGTTGCCTACCATCGCGATTGTTTTTCTGACACGGTTATCTTACCGACGGCGGCTTGACTCATCCGTATTTTCTCACTGATTTCTCCTTTACCCACAGCAAATATTATATTTATTGATCATTTGTCACAGTCATGCTCCGAGTCCATTTGACGCTGAAATTATCATAATCTAAGACACTGTAGCCCGCAAAGCAAGATCAGCGCGCAGGACACGTGCACTCCAATTGATAATTCGATTTTACCGAGTCTCGGCACGGTCGGCCGAATTCGTCCGGAATGCCTGTAAGTTCTGTACGTCCCAAAATTCGCACACAGGCTCGCAGGTTTTACGGTAAATCTGCGATGAAGGTAAGAAGGTTTGGTACGACACCGATACTAGGGTTAGGGTAGGCCTCCATTGTCGACCTGAATTGGAACATCGAGTCAGACCAAGATTGGAAAAGGCAAAGATAATCTTACTCACAAGCTCAGCGATCATAACAAGACGAGATCTATCGAAGTCAATCAGTGAAATACCCCTTTGCACTCACATACGACAGCCAATACTACGTTGACTCAACACCAGCGAACTCATTCCATTATGACATTTCGTGGGTCAGTTGGCAGATATAGGAACAATGGCGGGATAAGCTCTGTCGCGGTGGATAATGGCAAAGATGATCAAAACTGTGAAACAGAACAATTGACACAGATAAACTTGCGCGGAGTGAGCAATCTTAATTAAAGAATCTGCTAAGACGAGTCAAGAAATGCCAATATTCAAAAAAGAGACTACAAGTCTCACCGATGCTGAGATCGATCAGGACAAGGGGTATGTGAAGTACCTCATCGGAAAAGGCGTCATATACTTGTAGCGGTTTCACTACTGCAGCCGTTGGACAATGTGCAGGGAAGGTGATGTGACTTGAGTGCAACGCTAGTGAACAATGGAAGCTGTAGAAATTGTAGCTGTTCGGGGATGACGATCATGTGCGGTTATCAGAAACCCCCAGACGCGTCCGTGAAAACGCGATACGCCACCTTGCGAATCGAGAGGAACAATGAGCAATCTGGCATAATTTTAACCAACGTCTAGCGAGTCAGAAAATTAGGAACTCTTAACGAGTCAAGTAGAATCGTTCAAGCTTCTCTTGCGTATGACTTGAACGTCTCATTTGCATTGTCAGTGATAGGAGATGAAGGCCAGTTCTCGCAACTGTTAAAATTTGTCAAAGAAGCTGAGGAAGGGTCGCTGGTGACTCGACCTTACGAAAACGGAAATGACAAGCAGACGCACGTTGTCCATTCAGTGGACCACACGACCGGGTATTCCTTCCCAGTTATGCTTTTCATGCAGCAAATATGGCCTCGGAGAGAGCGTGACGCAGGATATCGATTCACATGCGATGACCGTGGGGTGCGACGCGTTGAGTCAGAGATACTGGCAATCATATTCAATGCATCTTTCCTAGTGGTGCTTATTCGATAAGCCTGAGCTCGGAGAATCACCAACCCTATCCCAGGCACCTCAATCTCACAACGTCACAGTGACTCCCGTCAACGAATATCGCCGTGAAATAATAACGCTCAAAAAATGCAGAGAATATCCAGCCAATCGCATTAATGAACGACGTACCTTGCCGCGCGTAGGAGGTCCAGGATCATCTCCGGGGCAAACGATCCGTTTTTACGGCTGTTGCTAGTATCGTTATCACTTGACGTCTTCAACGGATCCGTGTTCGCTTAGCGTAGGATCATAGGTCGAGCGCGCAAGTCTGAGCCGGAGCATGTCGTTAATGATATCATTGGTGTTGGTTGCCGTCAAGGTCAAAGGCTTGAGTTTATTCCCCCAGGGTTTCTACTCACAAGTCGTTTAAATAACAGACTTTGTGTCCCCGCATACTACATTCTACTCTGCCCGACTACATAATGTTGAGGCACTACTGACGCCGAACAAAATCGCACCACGTATCATGTAAGTACGTTCCAGTACTTAGCAGATACGTTCGCCCATCAACGTTCCATTCAGAATTCCTCCATGAAGAACAGCTTTGTCGCAGTCGCGTGTGCCTCTTGCGCTAGAGTGTCCAGCCGCAATCAACAACGATGGACAAGGAATCGAGGCAGCCGCCGTTCTGAGCTCATAGCGATCAGGGGGAAAAAAATTGTACAGAGACCATTGCAAAAACTGGTTGCCCGCCAAATGGAGATGCCGGATTTCCTGTCCGTACGGTTGTGAGAGCCACCGCTGGCGGGATCTGTCTGGGCTACGTATGTTGGATTACGGTGGATGCCTCTAGATCAGTGAAATCGGCCGAGGTCCAATGTCCAGCGTGGTAATTCCCCAGACGAACCCACGAAAAGCTCGTGTGGGAAGTCGGTGAGGGGAAGGGGTAAACTGTTGAGCGAGATGTCATGCAGCATACGGGGGATCCGCTTAAGGAAACAAAGCGAAATATACGTAGCGTTGCGTCGGTCATCTTGGGCAGTTGAGGTGATTAAGATCCGAAATACTGGATCTTTCTATTTGGCAATGTTTGGCTGATGGATGCATTCCAAGCGCGAACAAACAGCCCTGGAATGCACTCAACTCCCGACCCGCCGCCCACTGTGTACAGAATCCATCGCCATCAACCCTCAACGTTAACGGGTTTGGACCCGCCGGCTTGTACTCGGCCCGGATATCGATTGAGTTGAAGCTCCACGGATGCTTTCGATGGACGGATAATAGTGATGGTGTAATACCGAGGTTCCATTTGTAAGTATATCATATCCCTTTGACGCTGCTTTATACAGCTCAAGTCACCTGTTCGTCTTCCATTGCCGCAATCTCGTGAAACTGCTTCATTTTCAGAAGCTTATGCTGAGCATTGTTACTGATATTTCCCGAGAGGTGTGCATTTTGTCTTGGTTTTGACACATTTCTGTTCCTATCACAGGTACTGCTGTACTGCGTCGCTTCATTTCTAGGTCTTACTATTTTGCTGAAGCCGGCCTCTCCGAGTCCGATATTAATTGGCCACATATTGGCCACACTCTGGAGGAACGGGATACTTCCTGGTTGCCAGGTGACGTCTCTCGTCCGGTATTTATCACCATTTCGACCCATGTGTACCGGGATCCTATTCATTTCATTCTGTGGCAATCCAGAATCCAGATGGTCATGCGTCCATGATCTGGATTAGAGACGAGGTTCTTTTTTATTACTTGCTTGGGCATCACGGTCAGGGCACCAGGTGCAGCGCCGTCCGAAATAATCCCCGCTGTCTTAAAATCCATTGTTATTGTCTTCCGTATGTATCGCGAACTCTTTTTATACGCTATGTGTTCCCGACTCTAACGGATGGAATATACATTATCTTTCTCATTTCATTTCCCTCTCTCGGTCTTGTAGCTGAATTTCGTAACCTGAGTCTATGGGCTTGGAATAGGCCATAACGCGGGCGGGCCTTCGCACTTTTAACCTTACAATGATGCAGATGAGGCAGCCCACAAAATCTAGAATTCGCCACCATCAATATGGTGGATAACGCCGCGGCATAGGCTTTTTGTCCTGGGGTCAAAGCACCAGACCAAATTCCTGTGCTACGAAACCGTCGATCTTTTTTCGCATGCAGTCGTGTGCTGACAGCGCCACCACTTCCGGCGCCCTCATTCGCCCGGCTCTCATGGTATGTTTTCACGTTCGCCGGCGAGCTTTTTTATCTTATCGCACGATCCCTACGCAGGTGTATATATATATATATGTCAGCTTAAAAATAAATCCGGTCATTCACACTGGCATGCGTGAGCGCTGATAGGGTTATCTCCTCTTCGTTCGGAAGGTCTCTATTCGTGTCTTTCCAGAAACCAAAAGGATGGACGACGTGCCGAGTATTCATGTGTTCAGGAAGACTCAATCCCCGCTGGTCTCGCTCCTCAGTAATGAAATTTCTTGGCCCACCCCACAAATCCCCTGATGACTAAATGGCGATTTGGTTCCGCCTCTCCCACGGGAGGCAGAGAGAATCTCGTTTCGCGTCCCTGATGATCACGAGTCTGATCATATGTCACTGCATCATTTTTAGTTTTCAAGGTGAATTCTCCATTGTTTGGGGACAGACTTGCTTTGAACAATACTCGTGAGAATAGTTTTTGATGGTTGCCTCTTCATTCGGAGACCTCGGATCTGTCAATGTCACTTTTTGACATGCATGGTCCTCCGAGTAGGACTTAACCTTTTATACAGAACTTGAAAAACCTGTAGTGGCATACAGGCCACATGTTTGGCAGAAAACATACTAGTTAGTTGTACCAACAAATTTGGCTTGAAACTGGACAAGTCTACAACACATTGGTGAAATCATGTGTTTCCTTAAGTACCAACTACTAACAAACAAAACAAAACATGTATGCAAACAGCTATAATTTTGAAATTATTTGGTTTTACAGCCTATTTGGAAAACCTTGTCCTAAGCCTTTTTTTTTTTTTTGAATGTCTGACCAGTAGCCACCGCCATACAGCAACGCGTGACTTTTGAACTAATTAGGCAATAGAGACTTAGATAAGATTTGAATGTTTAGTATTGGATCTCATGAAATACTGTACCAATTTACATGATGTGAGAGAGAAAGTTTATCTGTTTTATGAGGGCTAGTCTCTCCTACATCTACTTTTTGAAAGTATATAGTTTTTTTAATGTTATAGGTCCAATATCACTATCAAAGGTTATCTGATTGACTTGTGCAGTTAATAGCTCCACAAGGAATGCTCAGGTCAACATGGTTTTAGGGAGAAATTTGCTCCATATTCAATGAGCTAGAAGATCACATACAATTATTTATACATTTCTTTGATCTTAGGAAGTATTTGACAACATTCACCAAAATATCCATCTGTTACAATGTATTATTCCTTCAAAACTAAACAATGCACAAAATAATTGTATGTGATCTTCTAGCTCATTGAATATGGAGCAAATTTCTCCCTAAAACCATGTTGACCTGAGCATTCCTTGTGGAGCTATTAACTGCACAAGTCAATCAGATAACCTTTGATAGTGATATTGCACCTATAACATTAAAAAAACTATATATTTTCAAAAAGTAGATGTAGGAGAGACTAGCCCTCATAAAACAGATAAACTTTCTCTCTCACATCATGTAAATTGGTACAGTATTTCATGAGATCCAATACTAAACATTCAAATCTTATCCAAGTCTCTATTGCCTAATTAGTTCAAAAGTCACGCATTGCTGTATGGCGGTGGCTACCGGTCAGACATTCAAAAAAAAAAAGGCTTAGGACAAGGTTTTCCAAATAGGCTGTAAATTAAATATTTATTATAGTCTAATTATGCTCAAATTAGCTTCAGAGTGTTATGGATCGCTAGATCAGCGGGCTCCAGCAACAACCAACTAAATCATGTTGAGATCAGACCAGAGGAAACACAAGATGAATGGTGTATTCATGGTCTACCACTACTATACAGCAAGTAGCAGCCTGGGGGAGGGAGGAAGGCTAGGAAATTGAACCAGGGAGAGAAAACCAGACTAAACATGAGGAAAGGGAAGGGAAAAAGAGGAACAGTTCGAAGATGAAGGTTAAAATACAAAAGAGTTAGGGAATTGCCATGAAAGACAGACTACCGGGTCTGTATGTACAAACTGAGAGAAATGCAAGAACAATAAGGCTGTCCTGCAGATACAGCATGTCCATCAGTGTTTCAGGTAGTGATTGCAAGGAAATGGTTCGGAGCAATCAAGGGTCCAGACCCTGCGCCTCATGGTTGCCTCATGGTAAGGAGGTGAAACAATCCATGAGTGGATGTGTCAGTGAGCACATGATGAACATGAGGTGGCCATGTGGATGTCATGTGGCTGAGTTCCTAGTTTTGGAATGATGAGATTGGTTCGTCTTCCTGATGGTTTGCATTGGCAGTAGATGCCTGGCCAATAGCAGCATACGACTATGAGTATGTGTATGCGGGATCGGGATGGAAAGGTGAACATGATGCTTCATCATTGGAGGCAGGAGAGAAGACGAATCACTGGATGGGGAAGAACCATGATGAGGTCAATGCAATGAACACTGGTAATCATACACCAGCAACTGTAGTTCCTATAGTACGATAAGCAAGGGTGCTTCATATAACCCTTCTTGGCTGCAGGGTACTGGATGACTGGGATGTCGACTAGGTATGGATATTCCTGACCAGTGGACTGGTACACAAAGGTGATGAAACACATCGGAATGCAAGTCTTTGTGGAGCATCAAGGGGACTTGTCATACATGCGAGTTCGGGTTGTTAGCTGAGCACCGGTGGTCAGCTGATGAGAAGAAAGGCGAATGAATGTGGAGGTGACATGTGAAGAAGAGCAAGATGTTCGGCCAAGATAGGTCAAAGGAGTCATCGGTTGTTGGCAACTATGACGGATCCGAGTCATTGTGGGGAGGTCGCATTATCCGAATATAGGTTGCATAGATATAGACGCCCACAAGGGTGGAGATGCCAATAGAACATATCACAATCGTGGCGATGAGCTGGGCGTCAAAGGTAACCATGAGGATCGGGATGACGTGTCGGTCTTCTTCAAAATAGGAAAGTCGATCGGTCATCAGGCACAAGGCTATTCATTCGTCTGTGACAGGCACAAGGAACCATGTAGGTGAATTGTGAAAGAACAATAACAATGTCATGAGCATATGGGTGTGGACATATGATCGGTCGGCGGAGAACCAGAGTATTCCAATTGCTGGGTATGATCGGTGGTTGGGTCATGGAGTATTCTTGTCTCCGGGTATGCACACCAGTCATGGGTTGTGACAAGAATGGAATGGTCAAGTTCAGATTGTATTGTCTTCAGGTTCTTTCAGCTCCTGGTTGTGCATGAATGGTTATGCACCGTCAAATCATCCAATGAGGACATGGGGTCAACCCGAGAGTTCTGTAACAAGGTATCATCCAATCAGAGCGTGGGACTTGGCACATCTCCGTGGGAATGTATGGGTGTCACGTGCTGTCAAAGCAAAAGACAGGGGCAAAAAGGTGAAAATCGTAACACAGAGTGACACACTTGTCCTCCCACTTTCAGTCAACCGCTGCTTGACTTGGAGCCCATGCGCTCCCTTTTCTGCTTCATCCTTTCCCCTTCAGGGACCTTTGTCTGCTTGTCTCACTTCACCCCTTTTCACCTTTATAAACACTTCTCGAGGTGGACTCCTAACTCTAGGACTCTCTCAGTCTCACCTCGAGTAAGCTGTTTTTTATTTATTTCTTCCTCTCTTTCCCTCACCTTCATACTCTTCATTTTCAGTTGTCTTTCCCTTTCATGCTTTCTTACTCATCATACCTCCCATCAATATAAATTTCATGACTCATAATGAAGAATTTTCTGAGGTACCAACACAAACGCAAAGCTCATCTCATAACGGGGGAACCACCAGTCCCTCTTCAGCAGAGGTTAGACATGACTGCACCTGCATTATGCAGGAATACAGAAGTGGAACTAGAGACAAGATCTCGGCCATCCTCAACCTCACACTCCTCCTGCTGTTCAATTGAGAAGACGACCTTGCCTCCAGAAGAGGCTTTTAGATTGTATTGCAGGATTTTGACAAGTTGTGATCTGGAGGCAAATCCTGAGCAGAGGCCATGAACCGGGTCTGATGATGAGAACCAAGAGACTGAAAACAGAGATGCACAAACTGATTGTGCCATCATGCTGAGACCCTCCAGTGTTCATGGCCAGTTCTCCCCTGCAAGGAAGTCTCTTAGACTGGCTAAGCATGCCATCAGTTCAGATGACGAAGGAGACAGAGAGAACACTCACCCTCCAAAATGGAGGGTCAACATCTCTCTTCTTCCATGGGTTGTCAGGCAATCGGTCCATCCTACAGCACTCCCTTTTTCACTCCAAGAAGCGAGAGTCTCCCTCAAAAACTACACGAGGGACATCAAGTTCACCGTTAACTCAATCCTCAACTCCCCCGATTGCCCACAATTCCCTGTTAGCCAAATGTCATGAGCATGTCAGATCTCTCGAGATCTCCTTTGGTAACACAGCAGCAGCAAAGGCTGTCACATCTCACAGGGAATGGATCACAGCCTGGGAACCCACCATCAAAGCCACTATCTATGTCTTCCCACTGTGACACAGCGAGCTCTGGAAGTATATCTCTGGGCTCTTCGCAGTGCTCCCATTCGACCAGCATCAACAAATCATTCATTTCGACAAAGGCATATGTATCCAAGTCACACAACGACGAGACCTCTTACTCACCGACATCCATGAGTTCGCTGACCTTCAACTGCACTGGATCCAGTCATGGGATGGGCTACGTGGCCACTGCAACGATGGCAAGGGTGAGCAGCACCCTTGCCATAAACATGACCCCTGCCACCATTGGAATGATGGCAAGTGCCCAAACAATGGGGGCAAATGTAATTATGCCCACGTCTGCTCTAAATGCCAGCAGGGCAGCCACTGCGCCGCAGAATGCACCTTGCAATCTGTCTGAAAGGTTTAGTCATTGGGTGAACTGCCCCAAATATGTGAGGGAGTTTGTTTGGGACCCTGTCCTGCATCCTAAACTGACGACAACTTTAGCTAGTACCTTGGAATTGCTGATTTCTTGTGTACCCAAGAACGAACTACACAACACCGCTGCCAATAACACCATTTGCCTACGTCCTCATCTTTTTTGGATCGTCACTCCAATCAAAGTGGACATCCTTTGGTCCTACCTTTGCACACATCCCAATCAGCCGTTTGTCCTCTCGGACCCTGAACATCATGCCTTCCTGCTGGAGCAACATGACACTGAAGTTGCTCTGGGTCAAATTTCTCCCCCTTTTGGGATGGAACTTCTTCCAGGCATGCACAGCATGCCCCTTGGTGTCATTTTGAAACCCCATTCAACAGCTTTGCATATGGTCATCGACCAGAGTGCAGAGCCTTTTGCACAGAACTCCTTAATCCCTAAAGAGGACTGATTTGTCCGTATAGACAACCTACACCACCTTGGTCACGCCCTTTGCCTCGTGCACGCTCAACATCCCGGTCGCAAGCTTGTTGTTTTCAAGTCTGACATCTCCTGTGTGTACCATCTCATCCCAATGGCACTGCTATGGCAAATACGACAGATCATGACATTTGACGTTTTGCGTGCTTGGTCACCTGGATTGCGATTTATGTTCTCCTTTTGATAGACATCTTCACCTATGTTGACAACAACTTCTCTTGGGAATTTGCAGACAGCCTCACTTGGTATGAACCCTATCAAAAGTTGATGCCCACTAAGCAAGCCCATCTTCTTCAACTGTGGGATGAACTTGGGATGCCCCATGCTAAAAGTAAACAAGAATGGGGGCCTGTCTTGTCTATCGTTGGTTTCCTTGTTGACCCAAATGTGATGACGATCATGATGGCACCTGATTTCTGTGCTGAACTTGTCGCCGCCATCTGGTGCTTTGCTTCCATGGGGCAGTGTTGCCCCCTTCGAGATTTCCAGAAAATAGCAGGTTGGATCAACTGGGCCCTGAATGTCTGTGGCCTGGCCTTTTGATGACTTATTATAAGATGACCAGTAAATCGGCACCCCACAAGCCCATCTGGATAAACAGCACCATGACCTGAGAGCTGCTCTGGGTTGTGGATGAAATCGAACAATCCGATGGCATGCACATTCTGAACTCCACCACCTGGTCTGCAAGCGATGCCAACATCTCATTCTACTCTGATGCATGCCCTGCTGGGCTTGGTTTCTGGTCACCCTGCCTTTCCACTGGGCACACCCACACCCTCCCTGTCAGGCATCCTTACAACATCTTCTACCTCGAAGCTCTCACAGTCCTGTCTGCGTTAATTCATGTTAGCCTCCATGTGTGCCCCCTGCCATGACACATCATTGTGTACTGTGACAACTCTAACACTGTTGACATGTTTAACACCATTCAAGCAACCCCCCCTTACAACCCAATCCTCCTCACCACTGTCAAACTCTCCCTGACACATGGTTTGACTTTCCGTGTCGACTTCCTTCCTGGTTTGAATAATGACATCACAGATGCCCTTTCCTGTGGATGGAACGACATTGTGCAGGACCTCTTCCCACCCCTTTCCATCACCCCCTTTGAACCCCCTCATGTACTGCTGGGGGCAGCCCGATGTTGACCGTGCGAAAATGGTTGACCAGGCAACCATCATGGATAGTATATTGCACGGGTATGGGTACAGATTCCTGTACCCGCCAGCTTTTTTTTAAGCCCTGGATCATCCAAAACAGTCACATATTGAGCTAGATAGGATCAAAATACTTTATTGGAGTAATTTGAGCATATCTAGCTCAATACTTGACCATTTTGGACGATCCCGGGCTTAAAATGATGGGTACAACGGGTGCGGGTAATACAGCCAAAAATACCTGGGGGTTACCTGTGCAATACACTAATCGCAGAAACCCTGGTCGATTGACAGGCTCAGGCACAAGCGTGCCATCACGATCAGTTGTTCCATTGAGCCTACTACTGCCACAACTTACTCCTCAGCATTGCATTCTTATCTCACCTTTTGCACTGCACACAATCTGCCCAACTCCCCCACCCCTGACACCCTCAGCTTCTTCATTGTTTACATGTCACACCATATCAAGCCACAGTCTATTGACACTACCTCTCTGGGATCTGCAGCCAACTTGAACCATTCTACCCAGATGTCTGTGCCTCTCATTGTCATCCTCTTGTATCAAAAACCTTGGCTGGCTGCAAGAAATTGCATGCTGTCGGGATGTTATGATTTTTACCTTTTTGCCCCTGTCTTTTGCTTTGACAGCACGTGATACCCATTGACCTCTACATTCCCACAAAGATGTGCCAAGTCCCATGCTCTGATTGGACAATACCTTGTTACTGAACTCTTGGGTTGACCCCATGTTCTCATTGGATGACTTGACGGTGCATAACCATTCATGCACAACCAGGAGCTGAAGGAACCTAAAGACAATACAATCCAAACTTCCATTCTTGTCACAACCCATGACCAATGTGCATACCCGGAGACAAGAATACTCCATGACCCAACTACCGATCATACCCAGCAATTGGAATACTCTGGTTCTCTGCCGACCGATCATATGTCCACACCCATATGCTTATGACATTGTTATTGTTCTTTCACAATTCACCTACACGGTTCCTTGTGCCTGTCACAGATGAATGAATAGCCTTGTGCCTGATGCCTGATCGACTTTCCTATTTCGAAGAAGACCGACACGTCATCCCAATCCTCATGGTTACCTTTGACGCCCAGCTCATCGCCACAATTGTGATATGTTCTATTGGCATCTCCACCCTTGTGGGCGTCTATATCTATGCAACCTATATTCGGATAACACAACCTCCCCACAATGACTCAGACATCAGATCCGTCATAGTTGCCGACAACCGATGACTCCTTGGACCTATCTTGGCCGACCATCTTGTTCTTCTTCACATGTCACCTCTACATTCATTTGCATTTCTTCTCATCCGCTGACTGCCAGTGCTCAGCTAGCAACCCGAACTCGCATGTATGACAAGTCCCCTTGATGCTCCACAAGGACTTGCATTCCAACATGTTTCATTACCTTTGTGTACCAGTCCACTGGTCGAGAATATCCATACCCAGTCGACATCCCAGTCATCCAGTACCCTGCAGCCAAGAAGGGTTATATGAAGCACCCTTGCTTATCGTACTGCAGGAACCACAGTTGCTGGTGTATGATTACCAGTGTTCATTGCATTGCCCCCATCATGGGTCTTTCCCATTCAGTGATTCACCTTCTCCCCTGCCTCCAATGATGAAGCATCACGTTCACCTTTCCATCCCGATCCTGCATGCACATACTCATAGTTGTATGCTGCTATTTGCCAGGCATCCACTGCCAATACAAACCATCAGGAAGACGAACCAACCTCATCATTCCCAAGTTAGGAACTCAGCCACATGACATCCACATGGCTACCTCATGTTTACCATGTGTTCACTGACACATCCACTCATGGATCGTTTCACCTCCTTATCATGAGGCAACCATGAGGCGCAGGGTCTGGGCCCTTGATTGCTCCGAACCATTTCCTTGCAATCACTACTTGAAACACTGATGGACATGTTGTATCTGCAGGACAGCCTTACTATTCTTGCATCTCTCTTGGTTTGTACATACAGACCGGGTAGTCTGTCTTTCATGGCATTTCCCTAACTCTTTTGTATTTAAACCTTCATCTTCGAACTGTTCCTCTTTTTCCCTTCCCTTTCCTCATGTTTAGTCTGGTTTCCTCCCCCTGGTTCGCTTACCTAGCCTTCCTCCCTCCCCTGGACTGCTACTTGTTGTATAGTAGTGGTTGACTATGAATACACTTTATTCCTTGTGTTTCCTCTGGTCTGATCTTGACTTAGTTGGTTGTTGCTGGAGCCCGCTGATCTAGTGATCCATAACAATGTGGAGGTGACATGTGAAGAAGAACAAGATGTTTGGCCAAGATAGGTCAAAGGAGTCATCAGTTGTCGGCAACTATGACGGATCCGATGTCTGAGTCATTGTGGGGAGGTTGCGTTATCCAAATATAGGTTGCATAGATATAGACACCCACAAGGGTGGATATGCCAATAGAACATATCACAATCGTGGCGATGAGTTGGGCATCAAAGGTAACTATGAGGATCGGGATGACATGTCGTTCTTCTTTGAAATAGGAAAGTTGATCAGTCATCAGGCACAAGGCTATTCATTCATTTGTGACAGGCACAAAGAACCGTGTAAGTGAATTGTGAAAGAACAATAACAATGTCATAAGCATATGGGTGTGGACATATGATCGGTCGGCAGAGAACCAGAGTATTCCAATTGCTGGGTATGATCGGTAGTTGGGTCATGGAGTATTCTTGTCTCCGGGTATGCACACTGGTCATGGGTTGTGACAAGAATGGAATGGTCAAGTTTGGATCATATTGTCTTTAGGTTCCTTCAGCTCTTGGTTGTGCATGAATGGTTATGCACCGTCAAGTCATCCAATGAGTGTTACGATTTTCACCTTTTTGCCCCTGTCTTTTGCTTTGACAGCACATGACACCCATACATTCCCACGAAGATGTGCCAAGTCCCACGCTCTGATTGGACGATACCTTGTTACTGAACTCTCGGGTTGACCCCATGTCCTCATTGGATGATTTGACAGTGCATAACCATTCATGCACAACCAGGAGCTGAAGGAACCTAAAGACAATATGATCCAAACTTGACCATTCCATTCTTGTCACAACCCATGACCAGTGTGCATACCCGGAGACAACAATACTCCATGACCCAACTACCGATCATACCCAGCAATCGGAATACTCTGGTTCTCCACCGACCAATCATATGTCCACACCCATATGCTTATGACATTGTTATTGTTCTTTCACAATTCACTTACACAGTTCTTTGTGCCTGTCACAAATGAATGAATAGCCTTGTGCCTGATGACTGATCAACTTTCCTATTTCAAAGAAGAACGACATGTCATCCCGATCCTCATAGTTACCTTTGATGCCCAACTCATCGCCACGATTGTGATATGTTCTATTGGCATATCCACCCTTGTGGGCGTCTATATCTATGCAACCTATATTTGGATAACGCAACCTCCCCACAATGACTCAGACATCGGATCCGTCATAGTTGCCGACAACCGATGACTCCTTTGACCTATCTTGGTCGAATATCTTGCTCTTCTTCACATGTCACCTCCACATTCATTCGCCTTTCTTCTCATCAGCTGACCACCGGTGCTCAGCTAACAACCCGAACTCGCATGTATGACAAGTCCCCTTGATGCTCCACAAAGACTTGCATTCCGATGTGTTTCATCACCTTTGTGTACCAGTCCACTGGTCAGGAATATCCATACCTAGTCGACATCCCAGTCAACCAGTACCCTGCAGCCAAGAAGGGTTATATGAAACACCCTTGCTTATCGTACTGCAGGAACTACAGTTGCTGGTGTATGATTACCAGTGTTCATTGCATTGACCTCATCATGGTTCTTCCCCATCTAGTGATTCGCCTTCTCTCCTGCCTCCAATGATGAAGCATCATGTTCACCTTTCCATCCCGATCCTGCATACACATACTCATAGTCGTATGCTGCTATTGGCCAGACATCTACTGCCAATGCAAACCATCAGGAAGACGAACCAATCTCATCATTCCAAAACTAGGAACTCAGCCACATGACATCCACATGGCCACCTCATGTTCATCATGTGCTCACTGACACATCCACTCATGGATTGTTTCACCTCCTTACCATGAGGCAACCATGAGGCGCAGGGTCTGGACCCTTGATTGCTCCGAACCATTTCCTTGCAATCACTACTTGAAACACTGATGGACATGCTGTACCTGCAGGGCAGCCTTATTGTTCTTGCATTTCTCTCGGTTTGTACATACAGACCCGGTAGTCTGTCTTTCATGGCAATTCCCTAACTCTTTTGTATTTTAACCTTCATCTTCGAACTGTTCCTCTTTTTTCCTTCCCTATCCTCACGTTTAGTCTGGTTTTCTCTCCCTGGTTCGCTTTCCTAGACTCTCTCCCTCCCCCAGACTGCTACTTGCTGTATAGTAGTGGTAGACCATGAATACACCTTTCATCTTGTGTTTCCTCTGGTCTGATCTCAACTTGTTTTAGTTGGTTGTTGCTGGAGCCTGCTGATCTAGCGATCCATAACAAAAGACTAAACATTTCCCAACTCCCCCAATGACCAACTCTTGATGAAGAAGCTTGACTGCATTACCTGTGATTCTCTGAGACCGAGTCTTGGACAATACATGCGCAAGCCCCCGACTCTGACTGCAGTTACTGCGTTTGTCATTGGTTTATCCAAGACAAAGCCTGCACAGACCGAACCCTAATCCTTGACTAACGTCACCACATGAACTGGCCGTCCTGCCAATGATCCAAATTACGAATGACTGAGACTTGTACTTGTTGTACAATGACAAGTCTCACCTGACACCCAACCTCATGGGACCACTGCTACAAGCAATCGATGTTGTAATTGGTTTATCCAATGCAATACCTGAAGCAGAAGGACACTGCTTGACAAACCAACGATACTACAATAGTAGTCCCCCTGAATTAAATATGTTTTGGATGTTCCAGACATATTCCGACCTCTCCCCTCTGTCAAATCGAATCGAATGGACTCATTGAACCACCCTCCCTCACCCCTCTCAAACATCTCAAGTGTGGAAAGCCCCGAGAAAGCCAGTACACACACCCGAACCCCGAAATATTTGATTTGCAGAAAAGGAATGACTTATTGGTCAATTAAGGAGAAGTGGTTGATCCTACTACTCTGCTCTGAGAGACAGAAGAACGGGGACCCTCCTTATTGTGGCTATTAAGCTTATTAGAATCCTGTTGCCATGCAGGAATTGATGAATTACATTGTTTGAAGTCACTCAGACATGTATATGACTATAAATGGATGATCTTCCCTTGTCTCCTAAGACATTCTACACATCGCCTTCCTTTTCCCACAGTTTGGAATTCTGACCACGTGTGGGGATGAAAGTAGAACCCGGAATTAAAAGAACGCCGGAATTGAATGGAGACCGGAACCGAACAAGGACCCGATCGACCCAGAACCAAACAAGGACTCGATCACACATATATGGATATTACCCCTTGAGAATTCGTCTCATGTATATGACAAATCATCGGCATCTCATGTGACATCCCGCATGCCACCCTTCTTTTCAAAGAATTCGAATCCCTGTTGTATTCATTAAGGTACACACACAGTCTAAAATGGAATGGGCTCTACCGGGGACCAAATAACATCCAGAAGAAGCCAAGACCTGTTTGTTTAATGCGGGGACTTCGATAACACCGCCGAACACCAGATAAGGTATACCCACGTGCAAACATCCAGCATATTCCCATTACTTGCTCGACAATTAATCCCTTGACGTGTATGTGCTTCCTCAGAGCACTGCTCCATACACCATTGTTGAGCTGTTGTCATCTTGACTGTCAATATCTGGAATCGCAATTACCATTGATAACGCAATTTGTACGTCTGGGTTATTTTTGACCAATACGATGACTGAATGGGATCCACGGGTATCCTCCAACTCCTTGTCCTCCGAGGATACATGATACTGGCTCTATGGAAATATGTACTGACTCCGGATTAGGCTACAGACTACACAAAAGGACCAAAGCCCTCATCCCATACCAGGAGAATCATCCATATATTGAATTGCTGTACTGCTGTACATGCTTTGGCCCTCATGTCACTATACTTCCCCCTGGAGCATCAAGTACTCATATAATCCACAATCCCAGATGTCATTGATGTCTCAAATATCAGTTATGGCAAACAATGAATCTGGTCTACTGGTTATCGATCCACAAAATGAGATGAACTACGGTTCACTCTACATTCGAGGTGTTGAACGTCCCATCCTTGATGATCTCAACAGATACATGAATTCCAAATCCTGCTCATGGCTGAATCCACCACTTCCCCCTTCTCCGAAAATGATACATACTTTCATCAAACAACAGTTGCCTGACCACAGAGAACATCGATATCCCCATAGAAGAAAACGAGTGAAACCAGATTATCGGCAAGAGGCATTGATGAATGCAATGTTGGAGAAGTTGTTTGAGAAAAGACGAAAGGGAGAGGATATCACAGAATGGGAAAAGATGCTTTAGAGAAACACAACCCAAGTAAAACCTGTGCAAGCCCCTGGACCCAAAGATGGATTTTCTTCATTGAAGCCAGAAAATGATGCACCCCACCAGCACCCATACTATCGTCCCACCATCCCCACACATTCTCAGTTGTTGTTCCTGATGCCTAAAAGGACTTGTGATGGTTCAGGGTCACTTGGACTGTGTAACTTGGATCGTCCAAGGTACATACTCTCTGTTCTGTGTATCTCACACAGGACAAGGTTCCCCCTTCCCCTCATGAATCGTCTGAAGGGGTTTCAACAATGCCATTTGGGTATTTATGATGATTTGTGGGATGTTGCAAATTGGACACCTCTCTGTTGGCCATAACCCTACCAACCCCGAATGTTGGCACATCTACACCTACCTTGGACGTCCTGCACGACATTAAACTGTAATGACAAAAATTGATGGTCCAAAATGACTTGTTAAACTAGTACAAACCCGAAGCAGGATGCCTGCTCCAACAAACTCGAAAGTCCTGATTCCTGGATACGGAGCCAACCGTATGACAAAGCAAGACCCAGAGAACGCATGCACGATCGCTATAGGCCGTTAAAAGAACCTGATGTCTGTTGACATCTGAACCAAAACAGAAGGATACTGTGCAAACCAACCATCTTGTTCTCATTGTTATGAAGAACCTCATGTGCTACTGACTTGTATAGCAGTTTGCATCAGAACGAACGATGGATCGAACGAACCCCCTCCTTTTCCCCCTTCGAAATCCTCATTGCCAAGAGTATAACTTGAAATTGGCATTTCTCCAACATCCCACCCCTCGATATTTTTTACCCTTCAAATGCTGTTAGTATAACTTGAAACCAGCCGATGAATTCCAAAACCCTCTCCTCTCCCAGACTCCTTGTCAAGAGTATAACTTGAAATTGGCAATATCTGGATATCCACCGCATCTCTATCCAGAAACTGTTAGTATAACTTGAACGCAGTTGATGGAACTGAAATCCTATACACTGATCTGCATCCCAAGTGTCCGCAATGACGATAAACTATGATGATGATTCCCCCAAGCATCTGCAATGACGATAAACTATGATGACTACCCTGGATGTCCGTAATGACACAAAACTAGTCACTCATCCTGGAACCCCGAACTTCCCTCCTTGTTACGGATCGTCTACAGGACGGCTCCGACAACAAACAAACTCAACAAGATTTGGACGATGAGAGGGAGAAGGGAGTATATTAACAATCCGGTGGGGTAAACCAGACTAAACATAAGGTATAATGTACATATAGTGATGATATATAAAGGAACAAACTTGAGGGGAGGCAATACCCTATCGTCCAATAGCATAACTCCCTCTTATCTCTGACCAATGGCAATAAGCTCTCCTATCTCCAACCAATGGCAATATGCTCTCTCTTGGATGAGTAAGCGCGATGTGATTGGACAATAACCAGACATGTGATTGATCATACATGTGGTGATGTCAAAGCGTGAGAACGTGGACCCGAAGGAATGGTAGCCAATGGGATCGTGGGACTTGGCACTTCTCCGTGGGAAAGTGTGGCCGTGAGAATTGAGCGATGAGTAAGCAAGGGAAAAGGGGCAAAAAGGTAACAATACCCCCCCCACAAGGTTCGCGTCCGCGCGAACAAGAACGGGGAAGACAAGGGAAATTAAACGGAAAGAATAGAAGGTATATTAGGGACGGACCATGTGCCATACATGGCGGCCAGCAAGGCTGCTTGGGGCAGACTGTGTTGGGGGGTCGCAGATCTGGTGGATAAGTTATAGCGTAGCCAACAACAGAAAGGGGGTCTCCAAACCCCCGACTCTGTACATCATAGTTTAACGTCGTTGCGGACGAGTGCACACTAGAAAATGCGGAGGAAAGGATTGACGGGGTGATCGGAAAGGAGACGGGGCGGTACGTCGCAGAAATGAAGAGGGGGTAAGACGTCGTACCGGTCCCACAACAAAGCTGAAGGAAGGGGGGTACGCATACGATGCATCATCGCGACGGGGTAAGCGTAAGTTGTGAGTTGTCCATCGTTGAAAGCGAGATTGCTGAGACCACCAGCGACATCACGAAGATGACCACGAGTACTCGGTGCGCCGATGGTGATGACATGGGTTATGGCATTCACCTCACCAAGCTCGAACAGCCAAAGACGACGGACTGAGGTCGGGAAGGCGAATGACCGAAAGTCATGGTTCTCCTGCCGTGAGAGGAACGAAGCGATGACCTTGGGTTCAACGGACACAATGACATCGGTAGCAGGGGAACGTAGTGGAGAAGCATCGACAGGACAAGGAATGATGGAGATGCGTAAGCTGGCTGAGGTCGGTGCACGGGGGTGTAATCGATGGAACTCGGAGACAAGCTTTTCACAATTCTTTGTCTCTGATGCAGGTATCCATGAGTCCTCCTCACGGGGATATCCCAACCAATGAACGAGATAGAACAGACGATTCCTACGAACAACGGAATCGATGACTTCTTCTATCTCATATTCTTCCTGTCCATCAATAATATCTGCAGGTGGTTGTGGTAACATAGCTGCTTGTTGTGGGAAGGCGGGTGGGACGTATGGGGACAAGAGAACTTCATTGAAAATAGGATATTTCTTCGACCACGTGGAGGGAAGTTTCAACTCATAAGATGACCGTCCAATCTTCTTTATGATGGGGAAAGGGCTGTATCGTTTGTCATCCAACTTCTTAGATGGACGGAGAGAATCGATATTTGTGGATTCTAACCACACCATGTCGCCGACATTATATTCCGGTGCAGGACGATGTTTCTTATCATAGAACTTCTTCATTTTCTCTTGTGCAACGGCTAAGGCATTGGTTGCTTGTTCTTGTATGCGATTCATTCGGTCTGCGAAAGAGGCAGCAGATTCATTGACAATCTCTTCTTTGACTGGTTCCTTTCCCTTCCAGGGATGGAAACCCATTGTTGCATAGAACGGGGACATGCCGGTGGACGAGGATTCATGATTGGCTAGAGCGAACTCTGCCAGGGCCAGCCATTCAGCCCAATCATCTTGTCGTTGATTGATGAATAGACGGAGGTATGTTTCAATTTCGGCATTGGCTCGTTCTGTTTGTCCATCCGCTTGTGGATGATATGCAGTCGTCGGATGTCCGATGATTCCCAATAGACGATTCAATTCCTTTGTGAAACCAGATACGAATTGTGTTCCGAGATCAGAGATGATGACATGAGGCAATCCGAATCGTTTGAAGACGTGATCACGGTATAAACGTGCAGATCCTTCCGAGGTTAACATAGTAGTGGTGGGGATGAGGACTGATTGTTTCTTCAGTTTATCCATCACCACCAGGATAGCGTTGAAACCCTGTGACTCGGGTAAAGGGCCGATTAGATCCATCGATGCAGTATGCCATGGATACGGGGGGATCGTATGGGGATGTAATAATCCTGGTTTCTTTCCATGATGGACTTTCTTCTGTTGACATAATAAGCATGCTGCGACGTATTTATTGACATCAGCGCGGAGAGACGGCCAAGTGAAATGTCGTGCGATAGCCCTGAATGTATTTTCCTGTCCAGGGTGTCCGGACAAGGGAGTATCATGATGTTCTTGTATGATTTCTCCCCGGAGATGGTCATCTTTTGGGACATATAACAGATCGTTATGGTAGATCAAACCGTCATCCATACATTTCCAAAGAGAGCTAGAATCTTTCAATCCTTCCTGACCTGTTCGTCCAGTTGAAGTCCATACTTGATGAATTGTTCTTGCCATTGGGGATTCATCATGGTGGTATCGAGAGAAGCCATGAATAGGGAGTCAGGGAGTGCGACAACATCTTTATTGTCGTTGAGACCTCGGTCGTGGTCGACATGTCGTGAAAGCAAGTCTGCCTTGCGGTTCAGGGTTCCAGGACGGTGATGAAGCTGGAAGTTATAATCCTGGAGGAAAGAGATCCATCGGGCTTGTCGTCGAGTCAAGTTTTGTGGTTGCCTAAAGTAAGTAAGATTTTGATGATCGGTATAGACGTCGATAATTTCTGGTGTACCAAGAAGGAAATGTCGCCATTGTTCGAAACATCGGATGATTGTGAGCAATTCCTTATCGTGGACATCATAGTTCCTTTCCGCAGGGGACATGCTGTTTGATAGAAACGCTACCGGATGCCATGTGCCATCGTCTTGTTGTTGCGACAAGATAGCACCGGTGGCAAAATCTGAAGCATCACATTCGATCTTGAACTTCCCATAATTGTTAGGGATGACAAGAACAGGGTCCGTTGTGATGATTCGTTTCAACTCCTCGAATGCAATCTGTTGTTCCACATTCCATTCCCAGTCCTTTTTACCTGTTAGGGAATTCCACGGTAATGCGACTTGTGCGAAATTGCGGACAAAACGTCGATAGAAATTGAGGAAACCTAAGAATGATTGTAACTCTTTTTTGTTCTTTGGGATGGGCCAATCGGTGATGGCATCTGTTTTAGTCGGGTCCATTCGTACTTTTCCATGTTCGACTATGAGACCCAAGTATTCCACTCGTTGAGCATCGAAGGTACATTTTCCGATCTTCAAGAACAATTTGTTATCTCGGAACTTTTGTAGGACTTGACGTGTTCGTTCCTGATGTTCTTCCAGATTTTTGGAGAAAATGATGACATCATCCATATAGATATGTAACCAACCCGCACGTATCTCATATCGGAATATATGATTCATCATCCTCTGGAAAGTCGGAGGAGAATTTCGTAGACCGAAAAACATCACAGTAGGCTCAAACAATCCTTTCGGCATCAAGAATGCGGCTTTGTGCTGATCGCCTTCCTTAATTCGTATGTTATTAAATCCCCAGCGAACATCCAGCTTTGTGAAGTACTCCGCGCCATCAAGTTGATTTATGATGTCATCAATTAACGGCAACGGATAATTGTCCGGGATTGTATGTTCGTTTAACTTCCGATAATCTTGTACACCGCGTAACTCGGTCGCGTCCTTCTTATGTACATAAAAGAATGGCGAGGCGTAAGGTGATTTCGATGGTCTGATTTTGCCAGCTTTCAGATTTTCATCAAGGAACTCATCAAGTTTCTCACGTTCTGGAGGTGACAACAGATATAATTTACAGTTCAAGTGGTCGGGTGCATCTGGTTTCAAATTAATCGCATGATCCCATGGTCGGGAAGGTGGCATCGAGTCGGTGGCCTTGGGGTCAAAGACGTCGGCGTATTCCTTGTAAACATCAGGTAATTGATCGACGATTGATTGTTCCGGTTTCTTGTTTTCAGTAGCCATTTTGGCACGTGCTAATTCTGTAGATTTCATTTGGAACGCACGATACCAAGCAGGTTTGTCGTAAATCGTGGTTTTGAACATTACACCTTCGATTTTGCCAGGAGAATGACCACAGACAGAAAGACAATGAGTAAAATCGACTGTTTGGGTTAACCAGTCAATCTCAGGGTTGTGTTTCTTTAACCAATCAAACCCGAGATAAATGTCGATTTTTGCCAGGGGGATTACCGTGAGATGTATCCGTTCCATGTGTTCGCCAAGTTGTAAATTCATTTCCACATATTCTGTGATTACACCATCCTTCGACATCATGCCATCCCCATTGTAACTGGGGAAGGGTTTCTCATATTTTTGTGTTGTGAGATGATGTTGTTGGACAAAACCAGAATTGACGGCGGAAACGGTACAACCGGAATCCAGCAGACAAGTGACGGAGAATCTTCGTTGGTCATCAATTGTGGTAAGTTGACCTTTGACACTGATTGACATCATCATGGTGCTATCATCCGATGATGCAACCAACTGTTCGATCCGTTGGTTGACTTCCTGAAGTCTCCATTCTGCGGATCGTTTGTCGGCTTTTGTGATGAGGGGTTCCATTTGACGCATCCTATGAATCTTGACAGCCGTAAGTTTCACGATTGGTTCTTCCTTTGTTTCAGTAGTTTTTTGATATGTTTGAGGAAGCTCCGTGATCAAATATTCAATGGCTTTATCGATGGGCATTCGTCGTAATTTTACGATTAATCCTGGACTGATTTTCATGGTGTGTTGTCCATGAACATCCCAGTCGTTCATGAGATCGAGGGCGTCATACATGTTGGTGTTCATAATGGCGACCATTGTCTCTTCGGCATTGAATTCGCTTTCGATAATCGGTTTGGTTGACGCGACCGTGACAAATACCGGTTTTCTTTCTACTGGCGTCTTGGTATACTTGAATTGCGTATCTGGTACTTGTTGCCGTTTCGGTAGCTTTGATTGAGGCCACCGTTCCGTTTGTTTCTTCTTATTCATTTCTTTCTGCATGTCTGTTCTCATTGTCCGAAGTTCAAGCAAAATACGATCGAATTTGATGACAGTCGGTGTATTTACATTTACAGGGGGGGCGGTAGACAAATGAGATATAGTCGAAGAGTCCATGCGTTTCTTCGACCATTTTAAAAATCCTTTCTAGCCTGAACGAGTTCATCTTCAAGCTGGGCGCAGCGAGCCTCGAGCATCTGGATGATGTCTTGGCCACTCGACGCAGGTTCGGTATTCATGGAGCGGACGTGTTGCTCCTGTTCGATATTCAATACGCGTACACGTTGTACGCGGGACGGGCAATTTCGTGAAAGATGTCCGGGCTGTTTGCAATTGAAACAAAGACCGGCCTTCATCAACTCCGTTCGTTCAGCAGACATTGGCTGCTTTAGTTTCTCAGCCGCAACAGCGGCTCGATCGACGTCCATGGCATCGGGGTCTTTCGATTTTGCAGGCGCTATGGCAGCTGCAGCAGGAGTGTAGGCCGTCTTTGACCTCTCACCCTTCTTCGTCGGGTTACCTCCACCCGTAAGTCATTCAATCTCGTTACGACGACACCATTGGCAATCTAACAAGATGGTTTTCGTCTTCCACTCCGCGATGGTAGTGGGCATGATCTCGAGACCGAAGATTTGGTCTACGAGCGGTTTGTTCAGATGATTTTCGAGGAGCAGGATTAATTGCTCCTGTTGGGTGACCGGATGCCACCCAGCGCGTTTGTATAAGACTTCGAACTGAAGCCAGAACTCGTCGGCTGTCAACTTGCCCTGACGAAGCGCATTGAGTTTAATCGCGGCATCTCGTTTGTCATCGGGTTTGTCGAACTGCGCTTGCATCGACGTGGTGAAAGCGGGCCATGTACCCCAGTTCATCTGTGGGGGATCCGGTTCACCATGTACATGTGCAGCCAATCGAGCGTGATAGTCAGTCGCGACGGTATCACAAAAGTCGTTGGCCCATTCAGCAGCGACACCTTTATCCATCAGGGACAAGACGAGGAAAATCTTTCTTTCATGTCGCACTTCGATGGGGAGGGGATTATCCGTGGTTCCGAAGTCCTCGAAATACGTGGAGTTTGCAGCCAAGAAGATGATGACTGCCCGCATGAAAGAACGAAACTCTTCCTTATCACCATTGAACTTCGGGGGGAGGGGGAGAAGCGATTTCATGGAAGCCATCGTTCAGGTGGATCGTCGTTTACGTCGGATGTAGTGATCGTAGGTGGGACTAGTAGTCCAAGCGGAGGTATATTTTCTTTTACGTGTGAAGGTACGAAGTAATGGTCGTATTCCTGCGTCGTTCTTTAATTGTCTATCGATACAACAACATGTGACAAGACAATCGAGACATGTTATGGGATCGGCAAGTAACTGGATCGAGTCACCGTAATCGGAATGTAAAGTGAGAGGAAAATGTGATGGTGGGATGGGGAGACGTTCACGATAATTTTCATGCTTTAGCTTAAGACCGGAATGTACAGGAGTTTCCCAGTCAGAAGGGAAATTGTCACCCAATGGCTCAGTCCACTTGGTCCAAACAACAGCTCGATAGATCGGATATACGAGGGGTGGGTCGACTACCAGGTAGGATTTTCCTGGAATGTTGTGTCGGTCAAAGAATCCGTCTTCTTCGAGGAGTCGGGCTGCATGCCACCTGTTGTAGATGATGTGATTTCGGAAGGGGGCATTGCATGAGTGGGCAATATCCTGGACAGTTGGGTGGAAATCCAGCTTTCGATTGAATGATGGAAAGGTGCGGTGGCTTTTGTATGATGCCGAATGAAGTTAGCGAACTTCTGAGACCTCGTATGAATCACACGAGTGTCGTTGGGAGTGATGGGAACATTTCGAGTCTGTTGTGCGGGAACGATGGGCAATTTGCCTCTCTTTCGTTGCCACTCAGAATCTTCCTTCAGGCCGGTGGGGATATTGACTGGATCCCTGCCCAACGCTGGTTCGGTACTGTGGAAAGAATCAAAGAAGTGGTTGCGGGGATCAGGTGGATTCGTTGAACGGTAGAACGGCCAAACATTGGGTCGATCAGGCATTACAACACGGACAGGTTCGACTATCGTTTCGATGGGTACGGTTTCAATACGTTCTTCAGACCGTACAGAAGGTGTTGGTGAGGGTGTGGGTAGAGCGGATGAGTTGTGATAATAATCGTAGTCGGGATGGTCTGGGTCATAGAGGTAGGGAGGGAAAGAGTTGTCGGGTAGATGATACTGGGAGTTCTCGTAGTCTTCGCGACTATAGTAGTAATCCGTCTTGACTATTCAGTTTGGGTTCGGGTTCGGGTTCGGGTTCTTTGCACAGGCCTTGTATCGGATACACCGATTACAAGCACAGCAACTGTGGGCAAAGTTCTTCGTGACGCGAGTCGGTTTGTCGGGGGAGAGAGAAACGTTTAGTCTTTTGTTACGGATTGTCTATGGGACGGCTCCGACAACAAACAAACTCAACAAGATTTGGACGATGAGAGGGAGAAGGGAGTATATTAACAATCCGGTGGGGTAAACCAGACTAAACGTAAGGTATAATGTACATATAGTGATGATATATAAAGGAACAAACTTGAGGGGAGGCAATACCCTATCGTCCAATAGCATAACTCCCTCTTATCTCTGACCAATGGCAATAAGCTCTCCTATCTCCAACCAATGGCAATATGCTCTCTCTTGGATGAGTAAGCGCGATGTGATTGGACAATAACCAGACATGTGATTGATCATACATGTGGTGATGTCAAAGCGTGAGAACGTGGACCCAAAGGAATGGTAGCCAATGGGATCGTGGGACTTGGCACTTCTCCATGGGAAAGTGTGGCCGTGAGAATTGAGCGATGAGTAAGCAAGGGAAAAGGGGCAAAAAGGTAACACTCCTCCCGAAATATGACCCTGTTGCATTCATGGCATATGAAGAAATCTCGCACACCACTTGAGTGTAGGAAATCCACGATCAGTCAACAAGACCGATATCTGGAACGATATAAAACTAGACGAGCTGGAGAGCTTAAAACTTCGAATGTCCGGAATGACATGAAACTAGAAACACCCCTGACTCAGGACTGTGATTATTCCAAGTCCTTTGTCATGACCAGATAACCGAAATGTTATAAAACTTCGAAACCCCTGATGTCTTGCATGACATCAAACTGAAGATGGACATGAACACCCACCCTGATCGCTGACCCCATCCTCAATGACTTGTCCACAGTTGCTGTGATTGTTCTGAGTTGTACTCTAGACAATGCCAGCACATGGAACCTGAAACTGGATGTCAATCCTCCTGAATCCTCAACCCTGACCCGATAACCGGAATGTTATAAAACTACAAAATACCTGATGTCTGTTATGACATCAACCAAACCCAGATATCCCTCTCTGACACCTGATGCTGTTAGTATCACTTGAACACAGCCGAAGAATCCATAACCCTCAAACTCCCTCTTAACCTCGATTGTCCGAAATGACACTATAAACTAGAACCTGTTGCATTCATGGAATATGAAGAAACCTCAGGCATTATTCAAATGCAAGGAATCCACGCTAAGTCGACAAACACTGGCCCATGCTCAAATATCCGGAATGATATAAAACTAGCCAAACCAAAAGTCTGAAATGACTGTAATCTACGAACCTCTTGAATCCGAAATCCCATCACCTCTAGAAACCCATACATCCATAATGATGTAAAACTTCTGATCCTCCAAACCCTTTGGACCCCGATGTCTGAATAGACAATAAACTAGAAGAACCATCCGTAATGATGTAAAACTTCTGAAGCTGATGCATATAGTTGCTGATGTTGTTTGATGTGGAGATCTCTGCATCATGAACGACCTGGACCCAGTTGAAACCCTTTGTGGAAGGATTTCAGTGATTCTCCCCACCCCCACCACCCTTACCGACCTGTGGTTATCAGTATAACTCGAACGTAACCGATGGAACCCCCAAATATCGAAAGTATAACTTGAAATCGATCCTCAACCCCCGCCGTAGTCTGGAATGACTTTAATCTATGACGATTAACTGTTCGAATCAGTTGCCCCATCCTCTTTGTTGGATCTTGACCCCCAATAATCATGGATTTGATTGTTGTCATGTATGTTGCACATGGCAATGGTCTACGACGTCCGGTATGACGTTAAACGTACGCTGTTATGACATGGAACCCTCTTGATGATGTTTCATTGTCCCTATGTTCTCCTCCTTGTTCTTTTGCTTATTCGCGCGGACACGAATCTTGAAAGGGGGGTATTGTTATGATTTTCACCTTTTTGCCCCTGTCTTTTGCTTTCACAGCACATGACACCCATACATTCCCACGAAGATGTGCCAAGTCCCACGCTCTGATTGGACGATACCTTGTTACTGAACTCTCGGGTTGACCCCATGTCCTCATTGGATGATTTGACGGTGCATAACCATTCATGCACAACCAGGAGCTGAAGGAACCTGAAGACAATACAATCCAAACTTGACCATTCCATTCTTGTCACAACCCATGACCGGTGTGCATACCCGGAGACAAGAATACTCCATGACCCAACCACTGATCATACCCAGCAATCGGAATACTCTGGTTCTCCGCCGACCGATCATATGTCCACACCCATATGCTCATGACATTGTTATTGTTCTTTCACAATTCACCTACATGGTTCCTTGTGCCTGTCACAGACGAATGAGTAGCCTTTTGCCTGATGACCGATCAACTTTCCTATCTTGAAGAAGACCGACACGTCATCCCGATCCTCATGGTTACCTTTGACGCCCAGCTCATCGCCACGATTGTGATATGTTCTATTGGCATCTCCACCCTTGTGGGCGTCTACATCTATGCAACCTATATTCGGATAATGCAACCTCCCCACAATGACTCAGATATTGGATCCGTCATAGTTGCCAACAACCGATGACTCCTTTGACCTATCTTGGCCGAATATCTTGCTCTTCTTCACATGTCACCTCCACATTCATTCGCCTTTCTTCTCATCAGCTGACCACCGGTGCTCAGCTAACAACCCGAACTCGCATGTATGACAAGTCCCCTTGATGCTCCACAAAGACTTGCATTCCGATGTGTTTCATCACCTTTGTGTACCAGTCCACTGGTCAGGAATATCCATACCTAGTCGACATCCCAGTCAACCAGTACCCTGCAGCCAAGAAGGGTTATATGAAACACCCTTGCTTATCGTACTGCAGGAACTACAGTTGCTGGTGTATGATTACCAGTGTTCATTGCATTGACCTCATCATGGTTCTTCCCCATCTAGTGATTCGCCTTCTCTCCTGCCTCCAATGATGAAGCATCATGTTCACCTTTCCATCCCGATCCCGCATACACATACTCATAGTCGTATGCTGCTATTGGCCAGACATCTACTGCCAATGCAAACCATCAGGAAGACGAACCAATCTCATCATTCCAAAACTAGGAACTCAGCCACATGACATCCACATGGCCACCTCATGTTCATCATGTGCTCACTGACACATCCACTCATGGATTGTTTCACCTCCTTACCATGAGGCAACCATGAGGCGCAGGGTCTGGACCCTTGATTGCTCCGAACCATTTCCTTGCAATCACTACTTGAAACACTGATGGACATGCTGTACCTGCAGGGCAGCCTTATTGTTCTTGCATTTCTCTCGGTTTGTACATACAGACCCGGTAGTCTGTCTTTCATGGCAATTCCCTAACTCTTTTGTATTTTAACCTTCATCTTCGAACTGTTCCTCTTTTTTCCTTCCCTATCCTCACGTTTAGTCTGGTTTTCTCTCCCTGGTTCGCTTTCCTAGACTCTCTCCCTCCCCCAGACTGCTACTTGCTGTATAGTAGTGGTAGACCATGAATACACCTTTCATCTTGTGTTTCCTCTGGTCTGATCTCAACTTGTTTTAGTTGGTTGTTGCTGGAGCCTGCTGATCTAGCGATCCATAACAATGAGAACGTGGGGTTAACCCGAGAGTTCGGTAACAAGGTATTGTCCAATCAGAGTGTGGGACTTGGCATGTCAATGGGTATCACGTGCTGTCAAAGCAAAAGACAGGGGCAAAAGGGTAAAAATTGTAACAGCAAAGTGGATGTCAAAGCTGAGATCGTCAAGCTTGCCTACAGATATTAGGGTGTAGCCTACTTCTGGGGAGTAGAGTACTTTGTGGAGTTGAAGGCTCGCAGTGTCCACACTGTTTGGTATGTCAATGGTGAGCTCACCTACTTCAGTGGCACTGAATTTCTGCTTGTTGGCAGCTCGAAAGGTGGTAGGAGGGACACTGGTCAAACCGGTGAAGTCCTCGTGATAAGGTGAGATGTGCTTCGTGCATCCCAAGTTTAATAAGCTGACCCTTGGGGCTTGTCATCGCCAACAGTGGCAGCAGCATCACCATTTCGTCTCCCATCAAGGAAGGCCCTCACTTGGCTTCAGTCTATGTCCTCAGCCGCATCAGTATCAGGCACATTGTTATTGGTATTAACAAGAAGGTTGTTGGCCCAAATGTCTTCCAGGGGGTCAGTTAGGTCATCACCTGTGTCTGAGTCGCTAACAGAGTGCAGGTCCAGTAGGCTGTCAATGTCACTGCTGTTACTGGAGTTACTGACACTCATAAGGTTCAGCAGGCTATTGTCATCAAGACTTGTGTTGCAGGGGGATGTGGGGGACTGTTCTCCTTTGTCCCATGATGAATCAGAATGGGCACATGCAGAGCTAGCATCTGAGTCATCCCCCAAATCTGAGGCAATACACATGCCAAAGGCTCCGTCGCATTCTTTGATGTGAGTGGACAAAGGCATGTTGTTTGATTTTGCCATCTTGCTGGCCCTCTCACCTGTCCTTGCCTTCCTGGGTTTTGGGCAGAATCTACTGATGTGACCTTGCTCACTGCAGTTGTAACAGTTTTTGTTGGCATGGCGGTTGACTTTGCCCTTCTTATCCAGTGTTGTGGCCATCACGTTGGCTGATGTTTTCACTGATACTTGTCTGGCCCTTAACTGCTGGGACCTATAATGGTCCCACTCATCTGCAATGATCTGAATGAAGAGGTCAGGCTTAATTGTTTTTAATGAACTGTGTAGCTTGGCCATTGTGAGCTGTGTCGAGGCAAAGTTCACGAGGTGGGGAGGTAGTGATGAAATGATAGTTGAATGGTAATCCTTGTCATCAATTTCCATGTCTAGTGAGGCTAAATCTTCACGGTTAGCTTGTAGCTCGTCTAGAAACTTGTGCACATCTCCTTTGTCAGGGCACCTAGACTCAAGGAAGGCGGCACACAACTCTGTCTGGGTGAAGACACTCCAGTGGATGTACTCTTCAACTATCGAGGCCCAAGCCAGGGCGACAGTTAGGCAAATGCACAGATAATCCGTGGATACCTTTGGCTCTATCTGTATCTGTATCTGCCATGGGTACGGATACAATATCCACGGATTTATCCGTCCGTGAACTTCAAAACAAAAAAAAGATCAGCCAAAACCGTCAAGAATTGACTGAGATATGCTCAAAACATTGTTTTGACTCTATCTCAGTTAGGCAATGGCACGGATACTCCGTGGATACAAATTTTCTGATCTGTATCCATATCCATGAAAATCCATATCCGTGTATCCGTCAGGCACGGATACTTTACCTGTGGATACAGATTATCCATGGGTATGAGTATGGGTACAGTGACTATTATAATTATATCTAGATATTATTTTTCTACTAAATATACAGTATATACTACAATTACATTGGGCAGTTGCCAGCCCAGTGTGGTTCTGTTGATGCAATGCCTAAGTCGATGCATCGCCATCCCGGAATGCGTCCTCCCACCAGTCCCTACACCTCACGCAGGCCAGACACACGTCAATTGACGTGGTTGTCACCCTCGTGAGGTAGACAGGGGGGCCTCTGGTGGGCTTCGCACTCAGAGGTAACCTCATTTGTGAGGTGGGGTCTCAGGTGGGCTTCACACTTGTTGTGATCTGGTGGTGGTTCCTGCTAAAGTAAATAGTTGTCACTATTGCCATATCTGGCAGTATCCGTATCCGTGGATCCACGGATCTCACTAGTCCTGATCCATACTCGTACCCGCATGGATATGGATACCCACGGATACGGATTTATCCATATCCGTGCCATTGCCTAATCTCAGTCAATCCTTGACGGTTTTGGTTGATCTTTTTTTTTGTTTTGAAATTCACGGATACCAGAATGCTTATCTGTACTCGTATCTGCATGTATCCATATCTGTGATCCATCAAAATCTGTCATATTCTTGCATTTGCCTAGCAATAGTGGTATGTCAGCAAATCTTCATGGCCATGGAGTTGGATATCTTCTGTAAGAGTATGTTTTTTGCCATAGCTATGGCAACCCGGAGTGATCAGCTGTAAAATGAAGACAGCTACCTTAAATTTTATGAGTGGACTCCAAAATATATAGACAGGCAATGTAAAGTATGTCTAAAAGTTCATAGGTGAAGTCACATGACTGTGACAAATTTCCAAATAAGGTAAAATGTACCGTTTTGTGAAAGAGTTCGGATGTTGCCAAGATTCCTCATGACCTTCAGCGTAACTTTGTGATAAATTAAGGTTGTACATGCGTGATCTGACATAATCACAGGTAACTTGAATAAATTCTTTTAATCAATTTTTATTGAAGTGGTACTCCATAGAAAATTATATTTTTTATATTTGAGCAACAGGAATACTCCACAATCTGTAAACAAAAAGAATCACATTGGATGGGATTTTGACCAAGATATAAATATAAATCCAGAATAAGTACAGTATTTTCAAAAGACTTCTCTACCAAACATTTTTTATGGGCATTGATATGTGTGAGTTGCCTAAAGATGCATTTTTTGTAATTTTCTATGGAGTACCACTTCAATAAAAATTGATTGAAAGAATTTATTCAAGTTACCTGTGATTATGTCAGATCACACGTGTACAACCCTAATGTATCACAAAGTCACACTGAAGGTCATGAGGAATCTCGGCAACATCCGAACTCTTTCACAAAACGGTACATTTTACCTTATTTGGAAATTTGTCACAGTCATGTGACTTCGCCTATGAACTTTTAGACATACTTTACCAGCTATTTTAAAAATGATAGAGCACCTCACAGAAAAAAAGAGTTAGGGTTCCACAATTCCCACCCCACACTTTTGAGTCGATACAACCATATTTGTACTAATATGGTGGCAGGCATTGTCATTTAATCAATATTACTACAGTCTTCATCGCGTTCTGGCCCAGCACGCGAAACCTAATAAGATCACATTTATATCTGCATCAGGAAAATCCATTCTCCTGAAATTAGAATAATTGTGAAGAATTTGCCTAATTTTGTCTAATTTCACTAATAATTCTGCTAATTTGCCTAATGCTCATTACCTTACTTTCATGTGGTTCCGATTACTTTTTTGTAACTTGAGCATTATTAGGCGTAGCTTAGCATAATTTTGTCTTTAATTTTGTCCTATTACTTCCTGTTAGTCTTCATTACTTCCTGTTATCATAGCACTGGATGCAAACCATAGTATTTCTACTCAAAATATCTTGAAGTTATCTTGAAATTAATCCATGTTACTTTAACATATCATTGTAAGAAAAGGTTTAAAAACATTTTGAATAATGTCAGTTCATTGTAAAGGAAGTTATCATAAAAATATCTTGAGTGCTATCTTAAAAAAAATACAATTTCACAGTCTTTGAACATCTTTTCTTTTCTTATAATTTCTATCATATCTTTATCATACCTTTTTCAGAAATATACAAAAAATATACACTATATATTTAGGGAGTGTCTATTTGACTCCCCGGGAAGCCGCTTAGTCATATGACACCCCTTTCCTTATATAGTTATAGCTAAGTGGCTTGATCAAGATAAATGAATTATTGTCTTTGCAATACCATTGGCAAAAATATAGTAAAATTAGATTTGAGTAATTTATAAGTGTATATTACTGAGAAAAAATAATTGTCATCTGTGATGTAGTGGAACCTTAGGAACCTTAAGTATAGATAAGCAGTTGATTTATTTTTCACCAACTACTCTACCAAACCTTATGATTATTTATTCTGAAGGTCTAACAATATTGAACATTTCATTGCTTAATTCTCTTGAATTTGCTCTCAAGTAATGGACAAGCAAGAATTGATTTATCTTAATCAGGCCAGTTAGCTATAACCATATAAGGAAAGGGGTGTTGGATGACTAAGCAGCTCCCCGGGGAGCCAAATAGATAAATCCATATATTTAAATGTTCTCTGCAAGTAACATGTTAAAATAATATGGATTAATTTCCACACAATTTCATGATATTTTTATTAGAAATATTATGGCTTGCATCCAGTGTAGCTTTGTTCAGAATGTAAATAGAATTCAAATGTTCATAAAAAGTGTACTATTTCTAACTACGTTAAACAAAAAGATAAGAAGCAACTCTGATGGTAACTTGGTAACAATTGTGAGCATGGAGCAACTGATTAGTCAGACATTGCATCAAAATCAATGTCCCAACTGTCCTCCTCCACGTTCTGAGTGTTCATGGCTCTAGTGTTATAGTAGAAACAGTTAATTTGTGAAGCTATGGAATCAACGCATTACATACTTGGAAAGAATTTCTGCCATGAGCTTGTGGTAGTATTTCAGCTTCTTCTCGAAGAGTAATTGCAGGAGTGAGAGGTGTGACAAATATGGCTCAGTGCTGGCATCACTGCTAAGAGACTTGGCAATGTGAGTCCCAGTTTCGAATTCAGAAATTGTGTGCAGGACCTGAACAAAAAAGCTGAGATGCATGGGACGTATGATGTTTAATGGCCACATATGATAGTCACGATCAATGACAGCATCAGCGCACTCATCTCAGCTTCGTCATTTCCCTTGATTGAAGAGAAGAATCAATCCTTAAATTGATGCCCAAGATCCGTTGATTTCCTGAAGAAAAGTTTCACTATAATCTTGGGAAAGACCATATTTTTGTACGATTCATCACATTTGGGAATCGTCTAGATAGTTTCATTGGTTAGCAAACATCAGAGGCATTATGGAGAATGATACTTTGTCGACGTCACCAGGAAAAATGAAATTTCTCTTGTCCTTAAGCTTTTTGATGCATTCGATGAGGCCAGACCCTTCCTTCAAGTTGTAATGCTCAACAATTATGGGGAATGCAGCTATCTTGAGATCGAGATTGAACTGACTGATGTGAGCATTTGCCTGAAGTGAAATGGTCAGTGAGATTGTAATAAAGAGGTGAATGCCTACTGGTCTAGCCATTTCCTTGAGATAAGATGGATCACACTTGATGCAAAGCATGACAGCGTCATCCTTGAGATCTACAGAAGCACGCAAGACAGAAGAACAACTGGACTCAAACTGCTTCCTCTCAACAGGGAATGCATCAATGAACACAACATCTGCATTGACAAGCTTCATCGTTCATTGAATGATGGCCTGAATCGAGGAGTTCTGGGCAAGGAGTTGTAGTGGCTTTCCAGAGGCATAGACAAGGTTCGTGTGGGGCGACCATTGATCCAGTCTGTTCTCAAACTCTCTAACAGATGAATCGGGGCTTGAATTGACACTAGAGTGAGTAATTTCTTTCTGCAACTTCCTCTTGACTTTCTCTAGAGCTCCATTCAAGTTGTTGGTGGCTTGAGAGGAGACCCATCTTGGTATCTACAAATAATGTAGTTAGTCCTTCTAGAATGGTTAATGGTCTGCAAACCTCTTTTTCCTGGTTAAGTTGACATTTGGTCTTCATGTTCTAAGAAACTGAGACGTGAATATTCTTCAAGAAGTGACTTGAAGGTAATACACAAGGTCGTTACTTTGAGTCCATCCTCGTCACCATCATTTGAAGGTAGATTCGAAAGCCTGTTTGTCGCAACCCATGTCTTCCAGTTTGCATGCAGCCAGAGATAGATCATACTCACTGTGGCACCTTGTGGACTTGCAAAGCTTTCTGACCCTATGGCCAAACATGCATTAATTGTTCCTGTGAAAGCAATGTATACATACGGTCTTTGGGAGATCTCCCTCTTCCTTGTTACTTTCTGACTCGATTGCTGAATCCTCTTCAGAATCAGTGAGTTTTGCATGCCATTTTCCTGAGGTAGACTCCGGCTCAGAGTCACTGATGATGACATTTCTAGACGCAAAATTGTAACATTGGACAGTCAGTTGCTCTAGCACACCCACGCCCTCACTTTCTGTTCACTTCATTGACAGTGAGTGTGAATACTTACAATCTAGATCTTCATCACTCTTGCCGATGAAATCATCTGTCAAGCCATCGTCAAGCTCTGTACCAGACAATCGAGATTCTTATTTTCCCTACCCTTTGAGTTATCCTTGTTACTGATTTTGAGCTTTTTCTGTGCCTCAGGGACTGTGGTTTTTACTGGTCTCTTTCTTGATCTGCCAGGACCTGTAGGTGCAGCTCCAGTCCACACTTCTGAAAGTCAGAAATTGATCAACATAAACGACAAGATATACGAACCTTTTTGGCCAAGAGCTTTCGTCTTTGCTGGACGTGGGAGTACTTGAAGGGCAGTAAGTGTTTGATGTAATCCTGCATGCCATCACTTACACACCTCTGAAGTTTTCTTTCTCATTTCCACAAAGCACAGCTGTCACAGCCTCATTCTGCTGGGCTTTCCCCCACTGCTGGAGTGCTTTCTGGGAAGGTTCACGAGGCATTGGGGAGTTACAGACGCAATCGAGGGTTGGGGAACAAAGGTGTGGTGACAGAGAAAAAAGGTGAGCAGAATCCTGGGCACCTTATTTATATTTTCCGCTCATGCTGTGCAGATCCCCGAATTTGATTATTAATAGTAATACACCACCGGACATTCTAGTGAGAATATATTTTGTAGCAGGTGATCCTCATACCATTATTGCTGGCAAATATGTGTGTTGGGAGCCTTTGTTAACTGCGAATTGACGCTTAATGGTCTTTGTGCATACAGCAGGCCTCCTCCTGCAACCAGCTTGGTGCTACTCGTTGAAAGTCCGCTTTTATGCATGGTACGCTGGCCCTGAATAGACCCAAAATGTCTTCGGCTTATGAAGGTCTAGATGACCAACTTCTGGACTTGTGATTCCCATTTCCACTGCTGCCATCGTCTACCCATCCTTCAGCTCTGTTTGGCCATCTCATTCCTTCTTGTAATTTTCTTTGAAGTCCCACAAATCAGTCACCCCATGCCCTGTAGCCCGTCAATTCACACCATCTGGTCTGAACAGCCATCTAAGGCAAACTCGCAATCCGCCTTGTGCGGCTCTCTACGCCCAACAGCAAGCTTATATTCCGGTTTTTGATGAAGTCCTTCCCCAATAATCCCCTGATTTACCATCTGGCTCTCCCCCCCGTTCCTCTCCACAACCTCAGTCTGAACAGTCATTTGCAGGGGATTTTTTTGGCACTGAATATAATGAAGAAGACTTCAGTTGGCTTGAAGATGATCATCCTGCCGATCCGGAGCCACTTGTAATCAATCATGATGATGATTTGAGTGATGATTTAGATTTTGAGGAACTGTTCCTGGATAATGCCATCCCCGCACACCAACCTCTGCCATCACTTGAGGATTCCAATGTAGAACTTGAAGACAAAGATGATCCCCCCATTCCAACTCGAACACAGCGCCAATTTGCTGAATGCAGTACCTCCATCTGTGTGCCACATGTGACAACATTTGCTGACCAACATCCTGGAACAAAGGCTGGTCAGCCAGTTTGTATGGGCCAGAATTGCCATGCCGAATATGCAGGAGAGCTTGCAGATCAAGATAATCCGTGGGCACCATTTCAGTCCAGAATGGACTGGGATGTAGCAAAGTGGGCAAAGAATCGTGGGCCAAGTTCGACGGCCTTCTCAGAACTCCTTCAGATTGATGGGGTAGGTATGAACATGCCATCTCATCCTTGCTCACTAACCAGTGCTGTTTTTAGGTTTAAGCAAGTCTTGGTCTTTCGTACAAGTCCTCAAATCAGCTCAACAAGATCATCGACCACCTTCCCTCCCACCCAAAATTTACACGAAAGCAGATCATCATCAGTGGTGAAACATTTGATGTTTATTATCATGATGCTTTGGAATGTGTCCGAGCCCTGTATGGCGATCCTGAGTTTGCTGCCTCTCTCATATTTCTGCTGGAATGGCTCTATTCAGATGCTCAACACCAGGTACACTTGTATTATGAGATGCATACAGGTTCATGGTGGTGGGATACCCAAGTAAGTATTGTGTTGATTTCACCCTAGCGACACTCTGACATCATTGCAATAGAAGGCTGTAGAATGGCATAAACCAGGAGCAACTGTCATTCCCGTCATTATTTCATCTGACAAGACACAAGTCACCCTTTTTCAGAACAAGTCAGCATATCCCATCTATCTCACAATTGGCAACATCCCTAAGTATATTCAACGACAACCAAGCCACCATGCATACATCCTTCTTGCATATCTTCCAACTACCAAGCTTGAACATATACTGGTCAAGGCGGCTCGTCAGCGAGCAACAGGAAATTTATTCCATGCATGCGTGTCATTTGTAATAAGGCCATTGAGATCCCCTGGTTGTGTTGGGGCAGAAATGGCAAGCGGAGATGGCGTTGTTCGACATGGGCACCCAATATTTGTGCTCTACATCACCAATTATCCAGAGCAAATCTTGGTGGTCGGAGTGCGCAAAGGTGACTGCCCAGTCTGTCCCACAACGAAAAATGAGCTGGATAATGATGAAGACATTGATATACGAGACATGGAAGCCATGCTAGATGCACTTGCCACCGCCAATGACCCTGACCTGCAAGTTTATGCATCAGGGTGCAAAACTGTGGGTATCAAACCAATTGTCGGGCTGTTTTATCAGTCTCTCCCCTATGCACACATATTCCAATCAATCACACCTGATGTCCTCCATCAACTGTATCAAGGCATTATCAAACATATTCTTACATGGATCAAAGCTGCATTTGATCCAGCTGAGATTGATGCTTGCTGTCGTCGACTCCCACCCAACCATCATATCTGACTCTTTATGACAGGTATCACATCCTTGTCACGATTGACTGGCCAAAAACATGGAGATATCTGTCAGATCCTTCTCAGCCTGATTGTGGATATTCGTCTTGCCAATGGACTCTCATCTGGGCGGCTAGTCTCAGCTGTACGTGCAATCTTAGATTGCCTTTATCTTGCACAATATCCCCTTCACTCGACGTCAACTCTGCAGCTCTTCCAGAATGCCATTGACAGATTTGAAGGGAACAAGGAAATCTTTATTGACCTAGGGATTCGCCAGCATTTCAACATCAATAAATTCCACTTCCTGAAGCGACATTATATACCCACAATCCAGTTGTATGGGACTACGGTGATATGCATCAGACGATCCTATGCTCCAAATACACAAATCGGACGTACTATATCTCTCTATCAACCATATCCCGATGCCTCACGATCTTACGAACATCCACAATATCTCTCGACAACTATCGATCACTTCCAAACTTGTTGCACCCACAGAACAAAGCCATTCTACATCAGACCGATACCGTTTCCGTCGGACACCATATCATTTCATTCCATTTCACTTTTCGCTTTGCGTCTCCATCATCTATCCTTTTATATCACAAATTACATTGTTCCCCTATCTCTTCCTTTCTTATTTCTTTGTCCTAATTTCATCACTTGATTCCTTTCTTCATACGTTTACTGACTCCTATCGATATTTCTTTATCTTAGAATCCTTTCTTACATCTACTCCTATTTGATCCTTTATTTCTAACCTTTCCGATTCTCCAACATTTCATTCCGACTTTCCGATTATCGTAGTATAAAAAGCTCATGTATTGTAGCTAAACCGGCAGAGAAAAACCATACAACTTTCTTCCCTCTCGATCATAGTCTTAGAGCCATAAAGCTCTCTTAGCTCAAACTCAAGTTATAATCTTGAGTCTATCAGTCTTCATCATCCAATATCGATATTATCGTCGCGACCATGTTTGCGAAGTCGCACAGTTGATCGCAGCTGTCGCACGTACGTTTCTATTGTTCAGAAACTTAATAGTAGTTTCTGTACCTTCCCAAACCTTTCGACGTGTAGTAGTTACCTTCGCATCCTCGCATTCACCTATTAGGTAGTTTGTTTGGGGATCTCCCCCTTTACAGCTTCCTATAGCGTATCAACGGACAACTACAACACCGCATATACTGAACGTCTCCATTGTGATTTTATGAAAGATGCTTATGAATCCACCAACTGCAAGGATGAGTATCCTCAAATAACGTTGTGGCTTGTCCGCAAAGAGAAAGTCTATCACCATGCAAATTTTGTGGCATGGAAGACTGCTGGACAACTGTCCCCTCAGCAGTGGACCCTGCCTGTTGCTACTCACAACATACTGCCAATACAATTCACCAAACATCCAACGAGAAGAGCTGTCAGCATTGATGAACTCAGGGATGTATATGGCGCTGCATTGATTTGCAAGTCACTGGCCAAGTTCTTTGTCCAACTTTTGAATCCCAATTTTTCTCAATGTCAGGTTAACAGCGCTGCAGATTATTGGGATGCTCCCTTTCACACAGTTGCTGTATACCACAAGATCAAGTTCCAACATTGGCATGAGCATGGATTTACTGGCATAGGTTGGGTGTCAGACAGCGTCCATGTCCAGCCCAGCCAGAAAAACAAGCATGGCAGTACCATTCCTGGAAGATTTGACACCGTTATCTTCAAGGAATTGGAGTCCCTGAACCAAGAAATCAATGGGGTCACCGGTGAGCCTTGTTATATGGATGATATCATTCCCAACCTCAACCCTTTTCAGGTCAGGTGGGACAAGTTCGAGTTATCTTTTCAATCCCTCATCATATCATCCGACATTGCTTCCCAGGCCTAAGGCTGCCAAGTCATCTCGCTTACATTGAACTGTTCTCTCCATTCTGAGAGCGCCCTGAAGCACATCATGCCATGTTTCGAGTGACGTGTATGGTTGATGAATAGGGTATAACATGGGTTTGGGCACTTACCTACAGAACAAAATATCCATATTGTTGGAATAACATGGACTTTTGGTGGGTAATTGGTCTTGAAAATTCTTGGCAAACCTATGTCCATCATTCCCATCATTATCCACACTGTATACAATAGATAAAACCCATAAAATATTGCATATAGACCCAAATGAAAAATTCACCCCCTGCCATGTCCGCGTTTTTGCATACATTATACCCATGGGTTTATGAAACCCGTTGCATTGTGTGCACAATAGTGCCTTTTATCATGCACAATTATATCCAACACTTTGCAGCCATCTTATTTAACATAAAACGCACTTTTTCTCCCTATAAACTTCAAAACAAATTGCAGGATCAAAAACCTGTGGGTTACCCATGTTATACCCTATTGATGAAGACGGCAACCACCAGGCCCATATTATCCCCACAATTGACATCTTACGTAGTGTCTCTCTTTTTCCCAAGTTCGGCGCTTCAGTGGCACGTGAATGGACCTCAGATTCTGTACTTGATGATTGCTCTGTCTTCTTTGTAAACCCCTTCTAAGATCGCCATTCATATGTCAGTATCTACTAGAATTATCATGTGACTTGTTCAATCTGAATATATTAAGACTCAGGCTCATCGTTGATGTGCAGGTGGGGGTAGTGAGATGGGAATCTAACTATATGACTGCTAAGAAAGGTGTGAGGAAGTTTCGGAAAGCCTACTCTAGGATAGAAGAGGAAAGAGAATGACTAGAAAGATGTGAGACACTCAATATAAATGCTGCGATAAAAGTCAAAGTGGTGCGATAAAAATCAGAGAGTTGCGATAAAAATAAGAAAGTCGTAATCAATAGAAGGATCGGACAGTGAGAGAAGACAATATAAAGTGAAGGGACTGGGTCTAAGACTAAGGGTAGGCTCTGAGACGAAGGGGGAATGACGGTGTATCTGGGTTCTGTATTCTCTTGTGTCTAGTGGCTCATACATGCAGGTATATAAGCTGTAAGGACAAAGGAAGAGGGATGAAAGGAGTATACTATATGGGGATATCATAGAGAGGGGTGCATGTATCATAAAGGAAGAGTATAGGGGATGATGCATAAGAAAGTATAACAAAGGAAACAAAGGAAATACTTCGAAATGCGATAACTAAAGAACTCCGAAGTTGCAGATGATCACAATAGTCGTGACTTGATTGCAAGGTCGAAGAGTGTTGGGTTGATGTGAATCGCGTAGAATCGTGAGATATATCAAATCAGAGGCCAGGATCGTATGGTGCATATCATCGTCTGACCTGGTCATTGTTTCTCCATCCCATGTTCCCTGAGCTGAACAAAAATGATTTTCATCAAAGATGTGAAAAGTTCCAATAGTACCTTCATAAATGGCGAGCATCTAAGTCCAGAAGGACTCGAATCCCATCTGTACAAACTCAGAAGCGGCAACATTGTCATAAGTATTTATTTGGTTGCTATGAGCCATCTCAACAAGAATGCTTTTTGCAGGGATTTGGGATCAATGTCATTAGCGAAGACAACATTCAACGGTGTGTATTCATTCTATTGGTCGTAATGTAATTATAACAACTTCTTCGCATACCTCCAAGCTCTTGTGCTGCCATGAGCGCACCACAAGCAGAACTATTGATCACTCTTTCTGGCTTAATTGGCTACCTCACCCACAGCTGTGTCAGGAGGGGCACCCGGTAGAAGGACTGTCTGGGCTCCTAACACAGAGAAGGCTGCAGAGATAGTCGAGGGGCTGAGGCGTGCCGGCATTAATCGTTGTTGCCTTCAAGCCTGGTAGCATCCTTCCTTTTGCTGCTGTTCGCGAAAATGGACGAGAAATTGATGGTGTAGATGACAAGTCTGAACTTGCACACTGCATTATGTCAGTGAGCATCTTCCGAAAGAACAAGAAAGCTAGCTGTCACTTTGTCATGCATCCAATGCAAGTTATTCTCCCCCTCTCGCCTAATCATGGTCTCTTTGGAAATAACGGTCTTTATTCCGAGTCCAAAATTTCTTTTGAAACGTTGTTTATTTAATTGTTGGAATTCAGAAAGGAATATCTTTGTTTGGCGGGAGCCATCATCGGGTACATAAACGATTTTCTAAAGTTTTTTCTCGATGATAATTCTTTCCTGTCAGATGGACATGTGGGACAGGCTTGACGAGTGCCACCAACATTGTTGTCCATGAGCTCGAGGGCTACGGCGTTCACACCTGCTCTGCAAAAGAGATGGCCTTCAATATTCTTGGCTTAATGCATCCACTCTGGTTCAGTATCACTCAGGTCGAACCCATTTGGGCATCTTAATGGTGGCATGGACTGTCTACCTGATTTAGCTGACATCACCACTCACATTCAAATGAACCTCATCAAAAAGAGCGAGCTTCAGCATGCAATTGCCCAGGACAATTCTGCCAAATTCCAGGTCATCCATGCTTGAAGCGGAAAGGTTATGTCAGACAGTTGACGTAATCCCTCGAGCCAATTTCCAATTCAATTTCCCTTGTCTCGAGTCTCAGTGATGTTTCCTAGCTCCATGGTTTAATTGATCTCGAGAAAGTGATCGTTATTACCGGCTTCACTGAAGTTGGACCTTGGGACACGAGGGGAGATGGAAGCCAGAGGCGAATTCACGATCAAAGGATGTATTGAGATGGCTTGGATGATGGGTTACATCAAGCATTTTGATGGTCGCCTGAAGGATGGTTCTTTGCATGTTGGCTGGGTCGACAGCAAAACAGGTGAACCCCTGGACGACAAGGACATTAGAGGTCACTGTGACAAGGACATTCTGAGCCACACTGGCATCCACTTTATTGGTATGGATGGATCATCATACTTTGATGAAAGCTAATGTTTATGTTCTCTAGAGCTAGAACTCTTGCGCAGTTACAATCCCAAGAAAAAGGTTTTCAATCAAGAGGTCGAGCTCATTCATGACTTGGAGCTCATCGAGGTTGCAAAAGCAGAGGCTGAAAGTTTACATACCAGCATGGTGACCAGTGTGATGTTTGGGCTGGCGAAAATTGACAGTTATTTGTCAAATTCAAGAGTGTCCTCGTACCAAAGGCTTTCAAGTTCAGTCATACCATTGCTGACTGGATGGCATGCTGGTTGCTACAGGATTCCAGACAAAATCATGGCACAGGTAGATCGGGCAACACTGTGGGCCCTGGTGTGTACTGCGGAGGCTCTCAATATGTCCGGCATCACAGGCCCATACGAGCGATACAAGTACATACATCCCTTGGAAGTCAGAACCTGTCTTTATGAGCAGCACAGAGAGTCTCGCAAAGATGTCAAAGATCGCTGTGAAGAGAAAGAAGTTCAGAACGATATTCTTCAAAAAACGTGAGTTGTTAGTTCTCCTGCTGTAACTGATGCCTACTCACTTTGTTCAGTTTTATCAACATGACCGCTGGGTGGTGAACTTGTTACTCCCATCTTCAAGTGGCCCCATCAAGATTCCTGTCAGAGCATGGTTGATTCTATCGTTTTTTTTCTCAATTATGTCTTATTCCACTTTTCAGCACCACTACCCTCCAATCTCTTGAGATCGCATGCGATACACTTCTGTCTGGCAAGGCGAAAGTTATGATTGCCGGCGGCTTTGACAATATCAGCAAAGAAGGGTCTTACAAGTTTGCAAACATGAAGGCAACGAGTAATGCTGAGACTGAGGTCGTGAGTTCAGAAATGTCCTGTCCAGCTACAACTACTTGAGCAGGAGTAAGTCTCATTGTCTTTGCTGTCTATGTTTGATGCTGATTCATCGTAGTTCATGGAAGCTCAAGGTACTGTTTTCACATCGTTATGAGTGCCAAAACAGCTCTGGAGCTTGGTGCTCCCATTCGTGGTATTATTGGCTTTAATTTGACCTCAACGTACGTTGATGTTTATTCATACATGAAAGTAAAACTGACCCAAATCATAGTGACAAAGCTGGACATTCTATTCCTGCTCCTGGCCACGGAGCCCTCATCATCACCAGGGAAATGCCATGGAAACACCCTCTACCACTTGACACAGCCTACCGTTCATGACAACTAGCATTCCAACATACCCAGATTTCTCAATGGCTTGATCACAGAATCATGGAAGAGTCAGGGTAATACTATTGACGAAGAATATTTCTCTTCACGGGTATCGGATATTGAGAAGGAAGCGAAATGGCAAGAGAAAGATGCCTTGGCTATATATGGTATGCTGGAAGGTATAGATCCACAAGTTTCACCCCTGCACCGTGCTATGGCAGTCTGGGGGTTGTCCATGGATGACCTTGGCGTTCTCTCCATCCATGGGACCAGCACCAGAGCCAAGGTACATTTACTGCCCCACTAGTTTCACTATGTACTGAAATTGTTCTAGGAGGAAAATTGAGACTCATATTTGGAACAACATCCTCATGGTCCCTCTTGCAGCTTGGTGCCCCCATCGCCACCCCATAATCATGATGTACATCCCAAAGAGTCATCCATCATTGACGAACTTACTCGCCGCCTCACCACATGATCCAATCGGCTCGAATCTGCGCTCGAGCTGTCCAGCACCTTTCAAGTGCAACATACCACTGCTCAGAGTACCATATCTGCTCTGGAATCCAAGGTTTCCGTCCTCGAATCGCTTGCATAGACCACTCATGTGCAAGTTCAAGCACAAATGTCTGCGCAGGAAGCAGAAGTCTGCGTTGAACAGGAAAAAGCTGCCCCCCTTTTGCAAGAGCAGACACAAGAACGTGAATCCCTCACACTGATGTTAAGTGAATGGAAGAAATCTGTTGAGGGACAATGGACTACTGTCAAGGAAGAGTGGAACCAGGAGTGAGAGCAACTCAGCAAGGTGCGGGAGGAGTGTGAGAACAAGGTCAAGTCAGTCGAAGCTGGCCTCAGGTTCACCACAGCAAAACTGGATTCAGGGCTTGCATCACTGGCAGCGATACATACCTTTAGTGAAATGCAGGGGTTTACCCCCCATGTATAATGCATTTGATTTGGTATTTTTATTACATTATGAATTCTTGGAAAAGTGCTGATGTTTTTACATAATGAGGTGAATATAATACATACCTACAAGTTTGATTATCCAGGGGTACAAAAATTCTCAATGTAATCATATCTAATTCTGCTTTTAAAGCCCAGGGGTACAAAATACCCCTCAAACTCCAAATGGTCCGAGTTTTCAGGGGTATTTTGTACCCCTGGGCTTTAAAAGCACAATTAGATATGATTGCATTGAGAATTTTTGTACCCCTGGATAATCAAACTTGTTGGTATGTATTATATCCACCTTTCTATGTAAAAACATCAGCACTTTTCCAAGAATTCATCATGTAATAAAAATACCAAATCAAATGCATTATACATGGGGGGTAAACCCCTGCATTTCACTACATACCTTTCAACACCATCAACCCCTCATCAATGGAGACACAAAACACAATGCAGGTGGTGGGGGCCTCGTCACACCCCCCAACCCACGTGGTCTGTCCTCTGGTTCTAACCGGCCACGATAGAGGAGAAAACGCTCTAGCTCATCTCACGGGTGGACCCGATCACTGTCACATAGAAACACGGTTGGTACAGCAGAGTCAGGTGATCTCACTGAGGATATCCGTAACAGCTGTGTTGCCAGTACATTTCCTGTCGATGACTACAAGTCGCGGCCATACTCTCCTTCTCATCTGGGATATTTAGACTCGCTGGCGAAGGCCAGACAAAGATGACTGCGGAAGAAGCGGCATGATCATTGGCTATGCCTGACCTGTCAACAGCTGTCCTCATCACAGTCCATGATGGACGACTGCAACAACAACAGTGACAACAATGATGGTGGTAACGATGACAGCGACAGCGACGTGTTCTACACTCCAAACACTTCCCTGAGAACATCTATGCTCTTTGCCACTTCCACCATAGTATTTCCTTCCCTTCAACTTTACTGACAAGGCTTTGGTCTTTTCAACTAATATCTTACCTCTCTCATGTGGTTTCTTTGCATATATCCACCCTTTTCACAATATTTGATCCAAGACCCCTTACATGATCCAGAGATTTTTTTCATACAAGTCTCACCTGGGAAAGTCGCGACATTCCACACCATATTAAGCAGTTGGAAGAACAAGTCCATGGACACCATGTAAATCTGACCTAAGATAATTATCAAAATTATTATGCTGTAATGTCTATTAAAGCTACTGTAAATGAGACTAATTTTTGCTAATCTGACCTAAGATAATATTATGCTGTAATGTCTATTAAAGCTGTGCTAGTGTTACCTTTTCGCCCCTTTTCGCCCTGCTTACTCATCGCTCAATTCCCACGGCCACTTTCCCACGGAGAAGTGCCAAGTCCCACGATCCTATTGGCTACCGTTCCTTCGGTTCCAAGTTCTCGCGCTTTGACATCACCACATGTATGATCAATCACATGTCTGGTTATCGTCCAATCACATCGCGCTTACTCATCCAAGATAAGAGAGCTTATTGCTATTGGCTGGAGATAAGAGGGAGTTATGCCATTGGACGATAGAGTATTGCCTCCCCTCAAGTATGTCCCTTTATATATCTTCACTGTAGGTATATTGTACTTTACGTTTAGTCTGGTTTACCCCACCGGATTGTTAATATACTCCCTTCTTCCTCTCACCGTTCGAATCCTGTTGAGTTTGTTTGTTGCCGGAGCCGTCCCGTAGACGATCTGTAACAGCTAGGGTATTGTAAATGAGACTAATGTTTGCTAATCTGACCTAAGATAATTTATCAAAATATTATGCTGTAATGTCTATTAAAGTTATGCTAGGATAGACTAATTTTTGCTAATCTGGTGAGATTATAAGAGTTATTCTGACTTAAGATAATTATCAAATATTATGCAAATGTCAGTGGGAGGGTTTTTCCTGATGTGTCTCACAACAGAAGTGATGCTAATTCACATTCTTCTGAGTCCATCCCTCCACTAGAGGCTGTTAGCAATCGTGGCTTGGCACACAGAAATCCCACATGCAGAAACAAGATGCTTCTGCATTTCTGACAAGTATATGTCTGGTGTGCGTTCCAGAAGTCCCTCCAAGTACTACTAAACTGAGGATATGCAGCAGTACATACTACAAGGTCCAAGGACAACAACTCTTGTGGCCTTCCAGCCACCAAAGGTGTCCGAACTGTCATCCCAGTTGTCTGCCAAAGTCGTAAAACTCTTCGGATAGTGGAGATGCCGATACCTGTGAATTGAGCAATATGGTATGGTTTGAGTTCAAAAGACATCTGAACAATAAGCTCCTTTTGCTCTTTGGGAATATGGCGGCGGTTGCCCATGGCGTTGTAGTTTCGTGCATACAAGGAAATCGGGCGGTGTTGGAGCACAGGAAAGTGTGGAGCCTTACATATTGGGAACGTGAATTTTGGAGCAAAGTGCTCTATCATGTTTAAAATAGCTGACATTGCCTGTCTAGAGTCCGCTCATGAAATTTAAGGTAGCTGTCTTCATTTTACACATCAGGAAAAGGGGATTTCACTTAGTCCAACTTAGTCCGACTTACATGACTTAGTTCAAAAAGTAAGTCAACTAAGTAGCCTAAGTTGCCATTAAGTTAAATAAGTGTAATAAGGAAGCTCAGTCTTGAGGTACTACTAGTACAAATTAAGTGGACTAAGTTGCCATTAAGTGTAACCTGAGTGGGTGGAGGGCCAGGGGATGGGGGATTGGATGGGGATCAGTGGGGATGGGTGGATGGAGGGGATGGGTGGGGAGGAGTGAAGGGATGGGATGGGAGGAGTGTGGGGTGGAGGAGTGGAGGAATGGAGGAGGATGGAGAGGATGGGAGGGAGTGGATGGGGTGGGGATGGGGTGGAGAGGAGAGGGGGGGAATGAGAGGGGGGGGGGAAGGAAGAATGAGAGGGGGGGGTGGGGAGAGGAGGGTATGAGAGGGTGGGGGTGGGGAGTATGAGAGGGGGGGATGAGAGAGGGGGGAGGGGGGAATGAGGGAGGGGGGAGGGTGGGGTGGGGAGGGTATGGGAGGGTGGGGTGGGGAGGGTATGGGAGGGTGGGGTGGGGAGGGTGGGTGGGGTGGGGAGTATGAGAGGGGTGTGTGGGTGGGGAGTATGAGAGGGGTGTGTGGGTGGGGAGGGGAGGGGAGGGGGGTGGGGAGTATGAGAGGGGGAGGGGGGAATGAGAGGGTGGGGTGGGGATATGAGAGGGGGAGGGGGGAATGATAGGGGGGGATGGGGAGTACTATGCTGTGAACTTTTGTACATTTATTTTTCACAGCCATGACTACAGTTTGGAGTGATCCTGTTTTGAGATAACTACATCAGCAAAACAGTGTTTTGTCTGACAATGCTGAGGAGATCTGAAATTCTCTGAATGATCTGAACTGTCTCTATCTGACTTCATCTTGTTATCACATAAAATACATATAAAATATACAATATAACTCTCTACAATATGTAGATCACATGACACAGCCTCAATAGTACTGGCTGTTGTAGTTCACATCTGTTCCTTGTCAAAAAACATAAGGCAATCTTTAAGAAACCCCACTGCCATACTGAAGACAAAATGAAACTTACACTAGGACCATCAGAACAGAAAACACAATTAAGAGGAGTGAGTCCAAATGACACTAACAAAAGACAGGGCAAAGGAGTAGACAGAGGGAGAGGCCAGCAATGATCAACATGGACACAACAACACCCTCAACAGCAACAGCATCAACACATCAACAACAGCACAATGAAAAGACAGGATGGGTTGAAAATTTCACCCTTCTGACCCTTCTTCTTATCCAGCATGCACCTCACTCATCCTCATGTGAGACAGCAAGCACCTTGTTTACATTGCTCAGCATTTCTTCCTAAGCATATGCACGTGTTTTGGTCACAGGTATCCATGGGTATGTAGACTGTCCATGGGTCAGTCCAGGCTGGCCCTCACCTGATTTTGCTGGCCCTGGCCCTGGGTCATGAGGGCCAGGTCAGGGTTGGCCCTGGTGCCCTCTATCTCAAAAATTTGTCCATACATGCTTTCCATTCACAGTATTATAATTCACATAGTCATCATTAAAGTCAAAATCTCCAACATATTTCTTCATAGTCTCTCCTTCCACATCAAGCCTTTTATCTGTGTATGCAGCATGTAGCTTTCGCAGTCCTCTGAAGTTGAATTCCTTCATTGGCATTATCGATGGTCATAGTATATGTGCTCAGCAATATAGGTTCAAGGTGTAGGTATAGCTAGATAGTTATGAGCCATTTTGGTAGCCTTTTATACCATGGAGTTATGAACCTGTGGGGGATCCCAAGGCTAAATGGATCTCCAACTATGGGAACTAATTTTTCAATCCTGGTGTCTTTGGAAATGCTAAAGCATGCATGGTTAGAGTAAGCTAAATGACATACATGTACCTCTGACATCTAAGAGGCCAGGCCAGGGCCAGCCCTGGGCCAACCCTCAGGGCCAGCTGTTTACTGACTTGGCCCTTGGCCTTCAATTGGAGGGCTGGGCCAGCTAATCACTGGCCCAGCCCTGGCCCTTTAGGGCTGGGCCAGGGTTAACCCTAGGGCCAGAGGGTCATGGCCCTGCCCATGGACAGTCTATGGGTATGGACGTAAGACTAATATTATTTGATAGGTTCTGAATTTGTAGGTTAAGTTTGTAGTTTTGTGGCTGTGGCTGAGGCTGGGGCTGCACAGCTGCATAGATACTGGCCTAGAACTTGTACTCCAAGACTGGACAGACAAGCAGGAAGGGTGATGGCCTGGGGCATGATTGTGTGAGGGGGCACACTGGTACTTGGAGGTGGGCCAGTGCCAAGGTGGCATGGGGATGTTTGGCATGGGAACATTTGTCATGGTAGGTGAAGATCCAGGTCTACAAGCCACAGGAGGGTGACAATGGGCAGGAGGATAACCAGGTATCCCATAAGCTTGATGTGGTGCTTGGCCATATGGAGCTGGCATGGACCTGATGCCAGTAACTTGCCCATTGGCCAGAGTATAGTGATGGTGAGAGGGTAACATGCCTGGCTGAGCATAGCCAAGGATACCATTACCCCGAGGAGGGAAGCCACTGACCAGTAGCAGTACATGGGACCATTGATGTTCCCAACCAGAAGACCTGCAGCAGCAGCCTGCTGCATCTTCATCTGATTGCATTGTGCAATCTGACTCTCAAGCTGCTGTCTGTGAACATCACAGCACTAGGCAAGTGATACTGTACATAAAGGAGCTTTTAACCAATCATCTTATTGTTCATCTCTGCCACAGCTTTTGTAGCCTTGTTGGGGGAAGGGGAACAAACAAAACTGAATCTTTTTGAAGCCCCATTTGTGCATAACATTGCAGCTTGTGATGGTTTCAAAAGGCTCAAACTTGGCACAAAGCTTCTTGCCATCAAAGCTGTCTTTTCAATTCTTGATATAAAAGTTGACACATTGATATTTACTGAGCTTCTCCATCTTTGCTTGTTCGTATGATCTGTGCAACTCTTCCTCATACTCAGCTTTCTTCTGTGCGCAGGAAACAAAGACTTCTTTCCATAATGTTCAGTGTCATGGAGGTTATCAACAGCCACTTGAGCCTTCTCATGGTTCTCATAGTTGACAAAGCTGAAATCTTCACTCATACCATTCTCATAAACTTGGATGATGCTGAAGGTTGAATTGGATGAAGAGATTGTGGAATTCCTCCTGGGTCATCTTCTGATCAATATTCTTGACATAAAGATTCCTAAACTGGGCCTTCATCTCATGGAAGATATTAGTAAATCAGACAATGTATGATTAGTTTACTAGATTAAATGCATGATGGTCAACAAACTTGTTTACATAGAAGGCTTTAAATGAATCAAGAGATTGATGAAAATGCAAAGCTTTGGGAATAAAGGCTGCACCAAATACACCAATCAGATGAGCAGCACGTATCACACATTCAAGATGAATGATTGAAACAACATTATTACCATTCTGATCCACTTCTGGCTTGAAAATCCACATCCCAGTGTCCTCATCTGGTCCATCTGAAACAGGTTTAAACCAATGAACCAGAGCACAAGGATAAGTTGTGTTATGAAAATCAAAAGAGAAAAACATAAGAATTCGAACAATGTTCATACCACGCATTCCAAGAAGATTTGGATCATGACTGAGAAAGGCACAATCAAAGCGGGAGGCACCTTTACGCCATGATGGTGTTGCTCGAATAAATTCCCGACGCATTCCACATGTACCACTACCATCACTAGGCGCATGGAATGTGGACACAGCAGAGTTGTAGACTCTGATCTTGCCAGTGTATGATGGGCATTCATGGAGAGGAACATCCGAAGAAGTCAGAATGTTGTCATGGAACAGTTGGTCATAAAGGAATCGTCGGATGAGCATTGGGAATCTTGGTTGTTGTATCTCAGTGGCAATTGAGAAAATGGAACGAGTCTTGACTGCAAATTTCATCAATCAGTATGTGAAACAAGTAAAAATGTAAGACTTGCCAATATGTCCTGATAAATCAACAAAGGCAGTAATCTGGCCATCAATTGCACCATCATCACTCTCATCCTCATCCTGGTTAATACCAGGTACCTGGAGAGTGCCAGCATCCCCATACCCATCTAGCTCATCTAGTATAATACAATTCAGTAAAGGCACATCCTGATTGCATATTACACACCTAGTTCTGCAAGTGCACTTGAAATACAGCTTCCTTCAAGCATTCCACGTTTAGTGAAATCAACACGGAGAGCAGCAAGCTTGGATAGGCGCTGGTTGGTGAGAAGCATCTGACCCAATGCCTTGAAATGGTTGGAACGGCGCCAGGGTTTCTTGACAGCCTGGATATGCTTTGACTCTGTGATAGAGGAGCACAAACCATTGGGTGCACCAAAAGCACGAATAAGAACATAGTAATGAATCATAGAGTGTTGTCGAGGGAGAGAGAATCCACGAGAACGAACACCCAAGTTCTCGAATATTTTGCGATAGTGATGGAATCGCTTAAGGGCATTATCAAGATCAAGGAGGGTTTTTTCAGTGTGAACATTTTGACGTGCAATGTAACAGAATTCCAGAAATGCTCGAAAGCAACGGACAACTTCAGGCGGAACATGGTGTTCAATTGCAGGTAGATATACCTATATTTATTCATCATGAGCAATGTCATAATATTGATTAATCATGACATACTTTCATGAGGGCCTTTGAATCATCTCCAGTCCATTGCTTGAACCTGCGTCCATGATAAAATCGTCGGAGACCTGAGAATGGTGGAGTGCATGCAATTCTATCATATATCTTGTCATCATTACATTGTCAGGCCAAAAAGGTGAAAGGCTCACCGGCGATCAATGTCATCCAGAATCTCGTCAGCACATTTCCTACCATGTGTAATCACCAAGTATTCTTCAACCCACTGTACAAGGTGGTCCTTGAACACCCCTTTGATAAGTTGATGTAAGAGGTCTGGAGCAAGAAGCTCATGAATATCAGCACGAGGGAAACCATGAGTAAATGGCTGTAGTGTAATTAAATGACATATTTTGAGGGAATCTAGCACCACTCTAACTCACAAGACATTTGCTGGCAATACCATATTCATCCCAAGCCACATCAACTCCAAATGCTTCTGTGACGAGGATTGAATGTTGACAAGTACGAGAATGGCCTCCTCCATCATCAAAGTTTGCACTGCTAGGATCCGCTGTACATCTACAAAAATGAATTAGCAAAATGAATTGGAAGGATGAGCCAAAATTACATACCTGCCACACCATCCTTGCACAACACTAGAGGCAAGGACTTGCTCTGGATAGTCAGCGATGTAGGGGCCAAGCCCATATATAACTCTTCGGAAATGACCATCATAGCACCGGACAACTTCTGGCACTGTCATCCCAGGTTTAAGCGGATCAAGAATTTTTGCCAATGAAGCATGAAACAGATAGCGTTTGTAATCTCGAAACTCATCAGAGTTCGAATGAGCCCGCTCAGCTGTTAGAAGCAAGGATACTTTTAATTGGAAACTACAACTTAAAGTTGCGACAAACTTTTTGGGATTGCTAAAAAACCAATAAGTACAAGTGCATTTCCATGAGCGCGACGAAGGCCATTATGGGTGTTGCCAATTGCGGCATACAGAGGGTAATATTCAGTGTTGCCAGTTGCAACTGAGACCGTAGTCTTGTCACTCCCGAGAATGATCGGGACAAACATTGCACCATGCGTTTTATCATCCTCAGCAATAATATCCTGTTGACGTGGAACTCATGAGCACGCAATAGAAATACAACAGGAACAATCCTACGGCTTGTTCCCATGCCCAATCACCCGACATAAAATTATGGTATTGCCGATCTCCATCGCCGTTATAGTCGCGAAGTGGCGTTGTATCCATCTCACCAACAAAATCAGCATTGGCAAGAATGCCCTTGATAATTTCGCGAGGGTTCCGGTACCACACAACCTGCTCGGTTGTCATCCACGAAGGAGGATCTTCGGCGGGTATCTCGCCTTGGTAGCTAACATTGAATGACTTCCAAGGCACGTCGCCTAGCGTCGCGCTGTCTATTTTATCATATAATTCACTGGCATCGGAAAAGGGAGGACTTCCGTCATGTTGGATCATCGATGCGGCCCATAACTCAAGCAAAGTATTAATGTTGGGGGCAGACATCTGTACTCGCTGGTATATGAACTCAGCTGTCTCGAACTCGACCCGAGACCCAAATGGGGACCAGTCGGTTGGTGACGTATCAGGGAGGGGGGGCGGAAGTGCGCCTGGAGGCAAATAGTTACCATCTGCATCACACGGCTTTCCTAGTATAAGACATCAGCGAATTTTCATAACTATAAGGTTGAAGCAATACCGTTAATGAGTGGGTGAAATTCTTGACGTTCGAGAGGCCGCGGTCGCTGTGCCTCCGGACCATCATCATGCTCACAGTGATGATGACTGCTGTTGTTGTCGAAGTCGTTCATGCGCTCGTCGCGATCGGAATCCTCATGAGGTACTGCCGGCGGAGTCGCTGGAGTGGCAGCACTATCTTGAGGTTCCGAAGATGGGGATGGTGGTGTGGGTAATGGCACTGAGGGTCTTTGCGAAGGTTGGTGAGCGTGTTTTGTTCGGATATGTTTCACAAGCCCAGATTGGTTGCGAAAAAGGCGTTTGCACCCTCGGAAAGTACATGGAATTCGTCGAAAGTTTTGATTACGAGCAACAGCATGACGAGGTAACATGTTATAGTCTACAGCCTAGGTAGTAGTGCAAATGTTCGACTTGAAAGTGGTGGGAGCCTCGAGGCTTCACGGCGGCTGCCAGCAACGTGTCGTGTCATTCACACGGCACTTAAAATTCGGTAACAACTTACGATTTTCTGCCACATCATCTTTCCTTCTCACCACCACTCCCATGTCAGAACCCCCCGAACGCATTGGAACTCGTGCTAAAAACGCTACTCAGCACCCTGGGGATGCGATTCCCAAAAGGAAACGACGCTCACAAGCGCAGATGAAGGAGGACCGGGAACGGGAAGCAAACGAAAAGGCCGCTGCGGCAGAGCTCAAGCAAAGAAAGATTCGTGCTGTTGCGGCCCTTGAAGAGGAGATCGAGGAGAACGACAACAACTCACGGATTGATATGGCGAAGCGAGCCCAAAACGCTCATCCTGGATCCTTGTCTGCAGATAGTAGAATGATCAGCGGCAAGTCTGAGTCAATGCATATCTATTTTCACAGACCTACTAACGGATTGATAGTTGATGAAAATTGGGGAGAAGACAACGCACTTGGCGAGGACGAAGGACCTGACCACCAATCCGACTTGTTTGTGCGCAACAACAATGATAAAGGGTTTGACACTGATGAAGATGGGGAGTACGCGCCGGCTGTGAATGAAGAGGCGGTCCAGCCGAAGAAGAAACAGAAGGTGCCGAAGACCCCGGTGCGCGAGACCATCAAGGAATACAGGACTTCCCGCGATCACGGTGAGAGTGACGCGTTGACGTTTCAATGAATCGTACTGATTGAATACTGACTTGACTGTACTGGACAGCGCCGGCGCCGACCACTCATCAAACAAACACTATCAGGTGACTCACGCGTTTTTTCCCATGCTCCTTCTTGAACAAACCACGCTTTTTTACCATGATCTCATATTTAGACAATTCGACAAGTCCTCTTCTGGTTTGATCAATACCTGGGCCTCTGATGTTGTCACTGGGGCCCCGCCGAAGTCAAACTCCAAGAAATCCTTGTCAACTACTCTCGTGTCTCAGTCCCTCATGTCTGCGCCCAAAACCAAAGGCAAGAACAAGATCGCGAGTACCAGCGTAACTTCCGGACAGCCAGCTACAATTATTGAACTTAGCGACGAGGAATGGCTCAGTGGAAAAATGTCTGATAAGTCCAGGGTAAGACGTCGCGACTCTACACACTTTTGTCTCACATTCCACACGCAGACGATCGTCAAGGTTGAAGAAGTCGCGGACGTTATCGACGATCAGCACTCGAGCAACAAGAAATTCACTAACGCCCACCTTCCTGCAGGATGTCACGACGAAAATGCTTGGCGCCGAAACTACATCCCGACGTATATAGCATTTGTAGCTGCATACAAGGACCCGTGGATGGTTGCCGATCGTGATGCCATCGCAGCAATGCAAGAAGCGTGGAACGCCATCTTCCTCAACAGGTCATCTAGTCTCGATATCCCACACACCATACGGATCAAACAAGCGGTTTTCGTAATTGTAAGACTTATTTCTGCTAATATTTGCCTACTAATGCATCTATAGAGTAACCAGCGTATATGCGAATGGCACGCGGGTATCGGTTCCGCTGCCTTTGCAATAATCAGGGCATTTTTTGACAGTGACAAGCAATTCAGTAATGACGATGCCCGTGCCGAATTCGCGGCGAATCAACTTACGAACTATCGTTTCTTATACCAGAAGGCTGTCGGTGATAACAAAAAGGTATCTATGTGTCCTATGCCCCCATATCGGCACTCACATTTGATTCAGGATTACCGTGGATTATTCCACGGATCCATTGTCTTACAAACTTTCGGAAGCCATTTTTCGGCCCTTATTGGTGCCAAGAAAGTGCCATCTTTTCAAAATGATGGGGATCGCGGTGCTTTAGCACTCTCTGCCACCGCCGTGTGTTTTTATTTTATTTATTTTATTCAAAAGCTGATCATCATTTATCATATTAGGTTGAGAGAGCGTATACGCTCTGGCGCGACCGTACGGTCTCCATTGACTCGTGCTTTCTTGACGATACAAAGAACAGTGGAAAAAATACGTCAGGTGCTATCATCAAGGCTGTCGACCGAGCTACTGGCAAAGAGTCAACCCAGGACAAGGGTTTTGTGGAATTGAATTGGGGCCCCATAACGAGGGATTATCTTGTAACCGTTAAGAAGCTCACGAGCGAATCTTTCGCCAAAATTGCAAGCAAGGCACAAGCTTTCGCAAAGTTGACTCGACGGGGTGATTCCCATCTTTCTGGGTACAATGCGACGGAAGACGACAACGCACGTGCACTCCTCACTGATGTCTCTGCCGACGAAGGTAAGTCTTTCATTGTAGACGGATGTAGTACTAATGTTTCACTAGATTAATTCCTTACGATCATGGGCCCGCTGCGACTGTAATGCTCTCCAATCTCTAGTCCCAAGTCCTTCTCTTCACCCGCCGCGCGGTTTTTCACATCTTTGCCCATATGGCTAGGCATTAGTATTAGAATTTAATTTTTTTGCCCGGTGCATCCCATAACATAAGACAATTAAGCCGTAATTAAGTCATAATTTAAGTCGTAGTTAAGTCAACTAAGCCCAGCTAAGGAGAAATAAGTTGAAATAAGTCGGACTTAACTTGAAGGACCTTCTTAATCTGACTTAATGAAATTCCGACTTATTTTGACTTAATTTGACTTAACTAATAATTAAGTCAAATTAAGTCAAGTTAAGTTGAGTTAAGTGAAACCGCCTTTTCCTGATGCAGCTGATCACTCTGGGTTGCCATAGTAGCCTCATCCTTCTCCCACTTCTCCCCAGCAGGGTTCAGGGCTGGTGTTCCATCATCCAGAGGGCTGGGAGGTGAAGGTTTGGAGCTATTTCCGTCAAAGTGGCCCCAGCCCTCATCTACCATGATTAGGTGCATTTATGAACTGGCATATTACGGCTTTAGACCAATTCACACACTTACATCCCTCACGAGTTTACAAAAGTTTGTTTTTGTAAATGTCATTAGCTTCACAACAATACACAAATATATATTCCTGAAATAATCAGCAGGTCAATTTGCTGGAAATGACCTATACAACTTCACAGCCTCTTCACTGATTCGCAAAGCATCCTCTCGGCGACCCAGCTCAGACAAAAACAGGGAGTGGTTGTCGAGTGACATAGTGAGATTGGAATTGAATGCCGCAGGTCGATCTGCTGCGAGCGACCGATAGAGCTCGACAGCCTCTTCACTGGCTCGCAAAGCATCTTCTCGGCAACCCAGCTCTGAGAAAATTTTGGAGTGGATGGTCAGTGACCTAGCGAGATCGGAATCGAATACCGCAGGTCGATCTGCTGCGAGTGACCGATACAACGTGACAGCCTCTTCACTGGTTCGCAAACCATCTTCTCGGCGACCCAGCTCTGACACAAATTTGGAGAGGTTGGTCAGTGACAGAGCGAGATCGGAATTAAATGCGGCAGGTTGTTCTGCTGCGAGTGACCGAAACAACTTGACAGCCTCTTCGCCGATTTGCAAAGCATCTTCTCGGTGACCCAGCTCCGACAAAGATCTGGAGAGGTTGATGAGTGATGTAGCGAAATTGGAATTGAATGCAGCAGGTCGATCTGCTGCGAGTGACCGATTCAGCTCGACAGCCTCTTCACTGGTTCGCAAAGCATCTTCTCGGCGACCCAGCTCGGACAAAATTTTGGAGTAATTGTTGAGTGACATAGCAAGATCGGAATTGAATGCGGCAGGTCGATCTGCTGCGAGTGACCGAAACAACTTGACAGCCTCTTCACCGGTTGGCAAAGCATCTTTTCGGCAACCCAGCCCTGACAAAGAAGTGGAGAGGCTGTTCAGTGACATAGCGAGATTGTGATTGAATGTGGCAGGTCGATCTGCTGCGAGTGACCGATTCAGCTCGACAGCCTCTTCACCGATTTGCAAAGCATCTTCTCGGCGACCCAGCCTTGACAAAGAAGTAGAGAGGCTGTTGAGTGACATAGCAAGATTGGGATTGAATGTGGCAGGTTGATCCGCTGCGAGTGACCGATACAACGTGACAGCCTCTTCACTGGTTCGCAAAGCATCTTCTCGGCGACCCAGCTCTGACAAAAACTGGGAGAGGTCGATGAGTGATGTAGCAAGATCGGAATTGAATGCCGCAGGTCGATCTGCTGCAAGTGACCGATACAGCTCGATAGCCCCTTCACCGGTTCGCAAAGCATCTTCTCGGCGACCCAGCCTTGACAAAGACGTGGAGAGGCTGTTGAGTGACCTGGCGAGATTTGGATTGAATGCGGCAGGTCGATCTGCTGCGAGTGACCGATTCAGCTCGATAGCCTCTTCACCGGTTCGCAAAGCATCTTCTCGGCGACCCAGCTCAGACAAAAACAAGGAGTGGTTGTTGAGTGACATGGCGAGATTGGAATTGAATGCGGCAGGTCGATCTGCTGCAAGTGACCGATACAGCTCGACAGCCTCTTCACTGGTTCGCAAAGCATCTTCTCGGCGACCCAGCTCTGACAAAATTTTGGAGAAGTTGACGAGTGACATAGCGAGACCGGAATTGAATGCCGCAGGTCGATCTGCTGCGAGTGACCTATACAGCTTGACAGCCTCTTCACCGGTTCGCAAAGCATCTTCTCGGCGACCCAGCCCGGACAAAAACAAGGAGTGGTTGTTGAGTGACATAGCGAGATTGGAATTGAATGCCGCAGGTCGATCTGCTGCAAGTGACCGATACAACTTGACAGCCTCTTCACTGGTTCGCAAAGCATCTTCTCGGCGACCCAGCTCTGAAAAGAATTTGGAGAGGTTGGTCAGTGACATGGCGAGATCGGAATTGAATGCCGCAGGTCGATCTGCTGCAAGTGACCGATACAGCTCGACAGCCTCTTCACTGATTCGCAAAGCATCTTCTCGGCGACCCAGCCCGGACAAAAACAAAGAGTGGTTGTTGAGTGACATAGCGAGATTGGAATTGAATGTGGCAGGTCGATCTGCTGCAAGTGACCGATACAACTTGACAGCCTCTTTACTGGTTCGCAAAGCATCTTCTCGGCGACCCAGCTCTGAAAAGAAGTTGGAGAGGTTGGTCAGTGACATAGCGAGATCGGAATTGAATGCCGCAGGTCGATCTGCTGCAAGTGACCGATACAGCTCGACAGCCTCTTCACCGGTTTGCAAAGCATCCTTTCGGCGACCCAGCCCTGACAAAGAAGTGGAGAGGCTGTTGAGTGACATAGCGAGATTGTGATTGAATGTGGCAGGTCGATCTGCTGCAAGTGACCGATACAGCTCGACAGCCTCTTCACTGATTCGCAAAGCATCTTCTCGGCGACCCAGCCCGGACAAAAACAAGGAGTGGTTGTTGAGTGACATAGCGAGATTGGAATTGAATGTGGCAGGTCGATCTGCTGCGAGTGACCTATACCACTTGACAGCCTCTTCACCAGTTCGCAAAGCATCTTCTCGGCGACCCAGCTCTGACAAAATTTTGGAGAGGTTGGTCAATGACCCAGCGAGATAGGAATTGAATGCCGCAGGTCGATCTGCTGCGAGTGACCTATACAACTTGACAGCCTCTTCACCAGTTCGCAAAGCGTCTTCTCGGCAACCCAGCTCGGACAAAAACAGGGAGTGGTTGTTGAGTGACATGGCGAGATTGGAATTGAATGTGGCAGGTCGATCTGCTGCGAGTGACCGATACAACTCGACAGCCTCTTCACTGATTCGCAAAGCATCTTCTCGGCGACCCAGCTCTGACAAAAATACGGAGAGGTTGGACAGTGACCAAGCGAGATCGGAATTGAATGCCGCAGGTCGATCTGCTGCAAGTGACCGATACAGCTCGACAGCCCCTTCACTGGTTCGCATAGCATCTTCTCGGCGACCCAGCTTCGACGAAGACGCGGAGAGACTGATGCGCGACATGGCAAGATGGCCCAAGAGCGGAAGCCCATGCTGCCGCGCATTATCACGGCACAACGCCACACAAAATGTTTGGATGCCCAATGCTTCTTCTCGCATACCGAGATCTCTTAAGCTCAGCGACAAGTTCGACATCATGACCAGGATCTCCGTCCCCGATACACCTAGCTGCGTGTCCTGTAGCCGGCCAAGGAGCTTGAATGTGACGTTGAGTGCTTCACCAAGTTGGAATGTTGGCTTTCCGGTTTGCGGCACGTAAGTGATGATTTCCAACTCGTCCGGATTCGCGTCACCTTCGAAATGTAGATCAGACAGGCGGCCATCAACCAACAGGGAAAGGTCTGTGATCTTGCTCCTGAGAAATTCTGTATCTTTATCAACGACGGGTCTGACTTGCAAGAGCGGCTGCCACAAAATATGACGTAAGGAAGTTATCCCTTTCCCTCACCAGATGAATGGTACATACCATGGTGAAATTGTTACCCGTGTTTCCAAATAATGGTTCCACTGCTCGAGCAGGGGACTCCACTTGAGAAGCGGCGGTTGATATCTCTTCCCTCCTAAGTCGTAATGCTTGTTCAATCTGTTCAAACATTGTTTGTCCAGCGGGCTGCTGGAGTAGCCATAGTAGGCCTGTCCGGTCGTCGGATTCCTGTTAGAATAACTCTCAGGGTTTTCACTCATGCAGGTACAGTCGAAACATACTCCATCTGGAGAAGACGCCGGCGTTGAACGGCTACCTGGTGAAGGCTCCAATGCTATTGGCACAGTTGATGCCCCCGGTGAGGTTCCATCGACCACCGCACTGATTTGAAGCAATGAAAGGTTCTGATTTGAATAAAATAAATAAAATACAAATAAATAAAAGAGAGAGAGAAAGAATACGTAAATGCCATGATAAGAGGTTGGGGGCTCACCGAAAATGTATGAAAACAGTCCGTTAAATTTTGACTGTGTTTGGACACTGCAGTCTTGATCGCATCTCGTTTCGCAAACCTCCGCAGCATTCCCCAACCCTTCCATTCCTCGGCATCAGCTTTGATAGCAGTGATGTTCCTAGGGAAAACAGAACATAAGCTCGCCAGAGAGAAGAGGTGTAAATCATGCTTACATGACTAGGGTATAAAGTCTGGCAGCAGTTGCCGTGCCATCGCGAATAGGTACGTTCATCCGCATCAACTCCTCGGAAAGATTCTTCACGAACTGCAGGACCCGCTCCACGAGATACTCACAATCATCCTTTCTGTCTTTCATTTGCTGAACGACATTTATGAGCTCTTTGGTGACTCCTAAAACCTGTAATAGAGGACCTGCAGATGGGATGAGGGAGGCGACCTCTCGGAACAGGGTTAAAATTGTCGATGATCCGCTGATGACATGATCAGCGACATCCATGCGAGTGTAGTCACGATATCTGGACTGATCTGGGGAAGGCTGTCTGAACGGAATAGCAGAATATTAGAGATCAACATGGCGACAGCGACAGCGACGAGAGTTGGTGATTCCCCTACCGGTTTGAAAGAGCGATCGCATGATCATTTAGTAGCGCAATAGGTAAAAGAAGTGAGCTCATTTATTGCTAGATAAGATCGTATGGCGAACGTGCAGCAATCAACTGCACTTTAATGGCAGAACAGCGCCAGGAAGTGCACTGCCATGGTGAGCGTTTATGTCCATACCGCATTTGGCCCGGGTCATTCTGCAACGCGTAGGAGACAAGACTGTTCAAACGTTCATGAACGACAATGATGTGCATTCATCCACATCAGTTCAACGCGAAGGGATTAATACTCGAATTCGCCAATGAACACGATGACGGGAGGTTGGCAGCTTTGGCTGAAAGCCCGGAATCGTGAGAGTCTCGTGTTGCTAGATTCTAGTGACTCTTACGTGTCTCTGAATGGTATACAAAGACAAAAGCAGCGTGTATCCGTGCAGTGTTTTTCTTATTTATGGATGTGAGTTAGAACACAAGGCGCGACGCTCGCAAATGCAGCATCGACGATCGACCAGCAGCCGACACCAACATCTCGCAATGCGTATAAAGGAAGACGAACGACGACGATGACGGACGAGGATGACCATGAAGGCTAAGGAAGGATGATGGCAATGACCGAAGAGAAGGAGAAAAGCTGGCGCACCCACCCGCTGCGCGAGATACGTCTTTGTTTCTTTTCATTTTCTAGTTTTTTAACCACACAGAATTAGCTATCCCGCCGTCTTCCACTCTCATCCGCTCTAGTGCACACAACAGCAAGGCGCACCCCAGTGTCAAGACGGCATGTCCCGGTAAAAAGACTGCCTGTGCAGGCGACGCGCATCAAGATACATGACATATTTAATCTCGCAATGCATTGCTGACATCAATTGACGTCGTGTGTTCATGAGGCTGCCGCCGTTGTCTTTGTTAGCCCATCTGCATTAATATTGTTTTCCCGTGTTACATGCGGGATACCTACCCATTGGGTATGGGTATCAGTGGGTACAGGTACGATTACAAGCAAATATACCTGGTCACCCACGCCATTAACAATAAATTATTCAGCCCTCGAAAGCCGTGTACTCGCGAAGAGGTTTGGTGTGGACCTGCGCCTGTTCCAGGCAATGTTGTTTACTGGTGCAGGTATATATGGGTTGGAAAATAATGGTTGTGTCCTATCTCGCCCTGCCTTCGATGAATCCGTCTGACTTATGACATGTCTTTCCTTGAGTATAGGTAGAGTTTTTTGTTCATGTTATGTATCGTCAATTCCCCCTTCGTTTTTTCGGTTTAATTTAACTCCCTGAGACACCTGGTATTGTAGCCGTTTACGAACATTTTCTTCAAGGCATTGAAATAAAGAACAAGACCGCTACCTTCTCTGCTAGTAGGGAGAATGTTTGTGGTTCCAGGATTGCCGACATTTATCCTGAATTTCACACGATATATAAGGCTGTTTGGGTTTCCATATCCTATGCGGGTGTTATGGTACCACTGCAAACAACAAGTACTGCATGTTTTTGTCCTGCTTGTGCTCAGGTTGCTTGCGGTTCGTTGTCAATATCCCTGCCTTTTTACGTTGGTCGAAACACTGCCCCCAACCGATGAAAGGCATTGAAAGCTTTCGGTGCAGGTATCGTGCCGAAGATAATAATGCCAGCCTAAGCCTCGTGTCCGCAGGACCCTTTCCTTACACCCCACGTTTCCTTCCATGGCCCGCTATCCATGGCCTGCAAATGCTGGCCCTTACCGAACCATCGATAGCTTGCAACATCCCTGGGTTGATTCACCTGTCATACCCTTGCTGGACCTAAACCTTCGCCCCTCGCATTCCAGGCAACACAACGTAATGCCTACCGAAGCAACGTATCCTTGGAGGAATACACCGGAGATAATTAGAGATCGTAGCATCGGCGAATTTACGAGGAAACGGTGGCTCTGGCGATGGCTCCAAACATTCCTCGGTAAGATTACATGTTGGCCGTGCAGCTTTACTTCTCAAGATTGATTAGACCTGAAATGTAATCGTTCATCAAGCTATCGAAGAAATAGCGATGGCGCATATCGTAAATTGCAGCCCTCGGACTGGAAATCGTTCGCATACTGGTCACGTCCGATCATAAATGATGTGACCGTTGACAACACACGTGAGTCTAATCATATTATGATCGTACTGTATGAATTCATCCTTCCGAATGACCTAATGTACAGCGCAAAGCCTGATACCGCCCGCTACAGTCGACCCTCAGGAAGTCTTTCGCAGTCTCCGAGGGCCTCGCAATTCGCCACACCCTGAACGTTGGGTTCCTGGTCTCCAGCACCCTGCTTTACCCCGCCGTCCTTCATTGTGGAGAAGCCCACAACCTAACCATCCTCTTCCCTTTCCTTGGGAGTGCCAACTCAACCCTTTCCTGGAGCATAAGAGCGTCGGCGCTGCACCTCTCTATTTCGATCTTGGACGCCCAACAAGTGGCATCCTATTTGCAGAACCCGAAACTACCATACCCCTTGATGAGGGTGACCGCGCACAACCAGCCACATACCCTTTTCTGACTCATATGGAAATCCTTGCTGTGGCCGACGATTCCTCCCCTACCTTTCCCTGGCCTATCATGGTGCAAAATCCCAGAGGGATAACATGCCAGAACGTGTTCGAGAAGATATATCACAATTTTCAGGAGCACGTGATGCAGGAGGAATATCATGGCTGGTCTTCGAGACGACAGGAACAGTGTTCGAGAGCATATTATAATCGCGTGCGGATAGCGAACGCCTGGAACCCCGAGTTATCTCCTCCGGTGAATGACGGATTACGCCGCATTGACTACATGGGCGACAGGGTTATGTTTAGAGGCTTGGAGCCCTCCGCAAACAGGGAAGCGTCATGGATAATGTTCGTAGGCCCAGCATAGACCGCAATCACCGGATTGCTCAACTTTATACCTTGAGATATTCTTTATACCTTTATACCACTGCTTCGACTTGATACCCATCACTTTGTTTCATTGCTTATCGATTGATTATATGCTAACAGAGAATGGTGAAGAAGTGACAATATAAAAAGTTAAGCTTAAAGTAGTTAGGTCTGGATAAAAGAGATTTGGTGATGCAGAAGGGGTCATGAAAGAGACGTCAAAGCCAAATTAAATTCTCCGATAGATCCTTTCGCCCACCGAGATAGCCACAAACCCGATCGTTATCGAGATATCCGATTGAAAGATGAGGGACGGCATGAAAAGCGAGATGTAAACGTCATGACACGTTGAGGACCCAGACATTTGGTCCATTTGAGCTGTGAGAAAGCCCCATGAATCGAGTCCTCCCCATGAGGAAATCAACTCTCCGTACGCCAGATCGTTTCTCCTCTGCGTAAGCCCTTTGGTCTCCCATACGTCGATACCGGTGCTCATATGCTGCTTTCACCCTGCGCTGTGAATCGTGTGATGGAAGTTTGTTGTATTCACGTTCAGTGATACTTGCACGGAGGGTAAGGTATAGCGCATGGAGGACATCCGAGACCGTGACAAAACCAGACCGTGGTGACGATACTGGGATTGACCAGGGAAGATGTGGGGATATGATGGTCAGGTAGGGCATTGGTGGGGCTGTCGCGGGTTCAGAGATTGCTCTGCTGGAGAGAGCATGACGATATGATGTAGTTATCGAGGCAGGAGGACAGGATACATCAAAAAGAATCTCCGGGCGAAGAGAGAACTCGAGTAGTCGGTTAAGGCGCACGGGCATATTTTGCTGCATGTGAAATGACTTGTAAGGTTGAGAGAAAGACGGATAAGAATGAGGCAAGTTGTAATGATAGGGTGATGGGGGTGTCTCTGGACCGGGAGATGACGAGAGGGATGTGTCTGAGAATGAGGGAGAAGGTACGACGGGCTCCGGTGAATAAACTATCTTGGAATGGGCGAACCGAACTTGTTTTGCTGGCATCACTCTTGATGAACGACCCAGAAACCGATCAACGAAAGAAAATAAACGCGTAACTATCGGTGGAAAGCGACGAGGAGATCGAGCTCGGGCGAGATATTTGCGGTGGAAAGAGGACTTCAATTTTGTGTGTGGGTGATGACGGTACAGGGTAAAAGGTTGACCAGGTGCTGGGCTCAACCCAACGCGTATATATAGGCAACATTATCTGTGTGGACGTGTAGTGCGCAGCCTCCCACACTGAACCGGAATTGCTTCGGGACCGTATTTGTGACCCAAGACCAAGATGGCTGTGATCTATATGTTTGACAATGTTTATCTAGATCCTAATTTGGAAAGTCGCGATTGGTTCCGTGCACAGCACATGTGGAAAAGGGTGTGGAGCGCAGGACCTAACCAAAAGCAGGAGTTGAAGGAAGACCAAAAGAGTAAACGTGCGCTGACAAACGAAGAATTCACTGACATGCCGAATTGTCCATACAGACCAGTGCTGACACTTAGACGCCGCACACGGCAGAGCCTAGGGCGCTGGGCGAGATTGCTAAAACAGCGACCCACCAAGATCTTGCTTGTTAATCGACTCTGTAACCAAAGCAGCCGAGCCAGAAAACTATCACCCTGAGCGCCAAGATACCATCCAGAAACTGGCATGCTAAACATAATTTCCCAAGTATCGATCCGATCAATCAAGCAAAATGAAATCCCTGATCATGAGAGGAGGAGCGTTTGTGGACATGTCGACGTCAATTAAAGCAATCCTTGATCATCTGGAACGTGATATCTTAGTAAGACATGTCAGGATCTGTGGGGGCGCAGCAGATTAGCAGAAGAAAGGAGAGATCACATATTACCATCTAGGTATTTGTGATCAAAATACTTGTGATCAATATGTTGGCAAAGATAACTGAGCTTAAGATCACATGACGACGAACGTCAGAACCAAGAGAAGGCTAGGCAATTTCGGAAGATGGGGCAAAACGTGGGGTAGGCGGTAAGCACAGTCATTGCGCAAGGAAATGTGACGGAATGAGATCCAGCGAGATTGGTCTTGCTTTGGGCCGAAGACGTGCCCCCTAAGACTGGCCTCGACTCTGGATAGCCCGCCCCGTCAGCAAAGGCAGGACACGTTACGTGACTCTGGACTGGGCCATGGTTTGGAGTGTTTACAGTATGCTGCCAATACCAACATTGAACATTAGAGCCACTCAATTGAGACAAATGCAAAGAGAACGGACGTTGTTCAAATGGTAAACCCGCGAATCCAAAGCTGCTGCAGCTACACACTGACAACGATAATCACATTTCAACGTTCGCGCGCCTGTCAATGCGGAACGAGATTGAACTGCAAATTATGCCCCATATGGCATGCCAGGGGAATGCAGTGTACCAACAAGAAATTTTGTTTCAGCAGGCAGGCAGTTCACCAGAATGAAAGTGAGAACGATTCAAGAATGTCGCGAGCGTCCGGTGTTGCTCTGCCACAGGCTGTGGATCAACGAACGAGAATAACGGAGATGACATAATATTATGTAAAAATAAAAATAAAGGATCTACATTATAGACTACATACGCGTTAGCAATCTCTTCCCGTAGGATAGTCTCGTCACCGCTCTATGTAACTTCGATATATTCTGACGCGATGCGCTATGATTAATTAGCGTTCCAGATACCCTGATACTTGTGGACTGCCATTTTCAAAAATAACAACCTCAATCCAGTGAACCACTTCCCCACTTCCTCTGGTCAGGTCGACTGCCGGAATTGTTGAAGGGCATGCAAGCCTGCAACTTCATCATTGACGCCAACATTGACTCGGTGCCAAATGATCGTGACAACACGGCTTTTTATACCACGCCCCATCCCCCTCAGAAAGCTTGAATGAGCAATTCATTGCGGAAGATATCTACTTTCTACTGTGGAGACCCGTCAGCATAGGATATCGCGAAGCATACAGTAATGGGTACGTACCCTGCAATCAGCGTACCCTACCACCTGATGACGTCGCATGAGCTCTTCTTAAGTGGACGAGGTACAGCAACAAAAGAATGCCGTAGGATGGGCCTTTGATATTTGTTGGTATGCATCGTAACTATGCTTGATTATTAGTGCTTGACCTCCGAGTTGGCGCCTAGGTTTGGTTCGCTGATGGGACTAGTTACTGCTAGTCCATGCAGCGGCACCCCTGAGTTCGTGCCAACTTCTCCAAGTAATAAACCGGATAATGATTTCAAATGCTTTGACGCCTGTTCAAACCCGTCTTGCCAGTGCTCGGTGATGTGGAAATTTCCAGGACATAATTGCATGCAGAATTTCCGCCAAGGGACCGACTACATTTATGGGATTATTCACCGTTGTCTAAGAAACACTTGAACTAGCATTTGCACGACACAGTATTTTTTCTGTCCCCCCTTTTTTTTTCAAAACAGACAAGTCTTGCCATTAGGAATTCATCCATGGATTCTTTGAAGGATATTCTCATCCTTCGCCTGTTTGACGCTATCATAAAATGTTGTTGCCAACTCCTGAGCAATCCCGGTATCGTCGAACAGCTATTGCTCATCGTGACTGAGAGGATTCTACACCACAAGTTTCGCATGACATTTACAACAAGTACAGATAAATACAGGTGTACCAAAGAATTGATGTAACGGATGTAATAACGACACCAATAAGCAGACTGACGGTTGGAGAGAGAAAGCAGAGTAACTACCACAGAGAATTATGGTGCTAGAGCTATACCAATGCGACGGGGGGCTAGATGAAGTCCCAAGTGACTATAAAGAACCGGTTTCAGGATAAGAAACAGGGTGAGTAGGGAAACATACTGGGGACTATGCCATCGGAGAGACTGGCGATTGCCTCGAAAGCACCCAAGGAGAGGTCCAAGGAATTGCCATTGGGACAGGTCACGCAAACATCGGCGATGACCGCAGTGACGGAGTGTCCATTATTGTTGTTCGTGATACTAACAGACTGGCCGCAGAAACTGGAGACAGTTCCCGGATTACCGTAACGAGCGACGTCTGAAGGAGGGCTTAAGTTAGAGGATAGAACGACGACATAGAAATGGCAAGGATACCAAGGGCACAGATATGGTCCCAGTCACTGTGCACTTCTCCGCATGCACCGGGGAGGCCGTTCTGGGAGTAGAAAGTGGCACTGGGAAGAAACAGATTAAAGAGATAATACAGCGGAAAAGATTGAACCTACTATCCACCCGTGATATCGCGAGAAGCGAGTTCATCAGTACGGGGCATGACATGAGCAGAAACGAGAGTAGCAGCCGCGAGAATGAAGTAGCTTATGACGATCATTGGGGACAACAGTGAGAAAGTTACTGGAGTAGAGAATAAGAGTGGATAAGTTGGACTGGCTTTATAAAAATCAAGCTAGCCTCTCACGTTTACCCCACACATCAGACCGGAGGCCGCAGTATAGTGGTCGGTAGCTGGTAACCAATGAGAAATCGAGTCGACATCAGCGCCATATCCCTATATTGCTGTTGCCATGAATGGGACCATGCATATCGGTCCAGCGAGGCTGACTACCGGTTGGAGAAAGCAACCGAGAGCATGTGAGACCAGAATGGAGAAGCTGTCATGGCGAATGCGCCCGAGGCAGGGAACGAGGCGGTCGGGGCTATTTAGGCTAAACATTCGCCGGATAGAAATCAATATATACTAAGTAGTTATAGAAAAGTATCACAGACGAATTAGCAGCCTTGATGCACGAGGTGCTAGACGAAAATATCCATAGCCATTGCGCGTTGATCGTACATCTTGTCTAGGCAAGGGTTTCCTCATACATTTCCTGATCCGTCGCAATCTTGGCAATGTGTCCAACGTTGTATTTCTGAGGATTGTTGACGTATTATGTATCCATCCAGTTTGTCTTTATTAGCAGAGCACGACTCACCGACTCCCCGTCGACAACAGCAAGTTATCACCAATATTGTGATGTCATCAGGGTCAAGTGCATTCAGGAAGGGCCGTAGCCACGATCTGAAAATGACGTAAATCAGTGAGGGATCGCCCACATGGAGGGCAAACCTGGTCAACGAGCCGGAGACGGAGTAAAATTTTGTGTATCAGAATTTCTGCCTCGAACTCCGGATAGCGGCAAGGTTTGTTTTGGGGAACGCTGGAACGGCAGAGGTCGCATAATGGCGAACATCAGAACCAAGGTTAGGTAATTCGGAAGAAGAAACAGAACGTACACCGGGGCAGGCTGTGAGTAGAGTCATTGCGCATGGGAAAGCTTGCTTTGGATGAATGGCTGGTTGGCGGTAACTAGCACAATTGAGTAGTTACACTTTACAACATGATTATGCCTCCATCATAAATTGGGGGGTCTAGGTGTCGATAAACGCAACATTTAATAGGATCACTCAAGAGATAAGTGCAAAAAGGACAGACGGTGTTCAAAAGTTTCCCAAGCTGTGCCGAGTTTCCTTCGCCGGTCTACACGGAATGGGGTTGGTAATGCCCCATATGGCATATACCAGGACAATTTGGCGTACCAGCCCAACAAGAATATTTGTTTCGGCAGGAGGGTAGTTTACCGGTGAATGTGGTTGCTGTGAATATTTCTCTGCCACCGGCTGTGTTTCCATTCGTTGAACGAGAATAAGGGAGATGACATAATATAAAGGATCCAACGACAGTCACGATGAGGAGAACCTCGAGTCAGGTAGCGAGCCACTCATGCCTGACTTGGAAGCTGTGAGGCGAGTCCTTTTGTCACGATAACACTGGCAAACGCAGAGCACAAACGAAACAAACCTTTCAATAAATTGCCTTTTTCAGCTTGAGAATAAATAAATAAATCCTCTGTGCTTCGACTGGCAACCACGACCATTCACCTCACTCAAGCCAGTTCTTTTATAATGGCACCCACCAAGACAGCTGTCTTTCCTACATTTGAAGCCAGTACTACAACTCTCGGAAAAGAAAATGTGCCTCTCCATCAAGGTACACTCCTCGCTGCGCTCGACAAAGCGAACGTCCAAAGCAGAAAGCGCGTCATAACTCTCGTAAACGGCGGTGAGCAGTCACCGCTTCTTACGGCATCGATATATGCTAACAACGACGCGTATTTAGCTGAACTTGACTTGAACGGTGCCCTCCCGGTCACAACTCAGGTAGTTTCGTCGCTGCTTCATGTAACTTCGATATTCTGACGCGACGCGCTAGGTTCTAGACGCTCTGAGGATGCGTGTTATTCAGGTCTACATTGCTTCTGACATCTGGCCCTCCTTGAGCTCATTCGGTTCATAGCTTGAAGATGAAATTTCCGCCCAGCAGCCTCCTGCCAAACGCGCCAAAACTAACGCGACCACAGTTCCCTCCGCGGCGTCAGCATCTGCTGGACCATCCGCTGTATCCTCGACCAAAGCAGAGGAGAAAAAACGCAAGATGCAGCTAAAGAAAATATTCGACAGGTGCATGATTTCTTGCTGCATTCTTTGTACCTGGTTCTAATTCTAATCTACAAACAGATTAAAAAAAGAATGCAAATCAGACTCGGTCAAGTTCCAAGGGTCGTCCAAAACTATTAAATTCGACGAGGTCTTGGAACAAGCCGAGTTTGAGGCTCTCTTCGGCGGTAAAGGGACGCTCATTCAGCCCACCCCTACTAATAAGCCTAAGAGTACCGTCACAATCATTGAATTTGTATGTCCATGCATGTGGGCCCTCCTTTGTAATTGATTCCCCACTCTAGAGACGACCTGCTCAAATTCAAGACTTTTTCGGGGATGAGCTCAAGGCACTCAAAGGTAACAGGTGGAGTGTTGGAGGTATGCCTACTTTGTCCGTTCTTGCTATCTCTATTCATGACGCTACCTCTAGGAATGCCAGCACGCCGCATGGGTGGGGGTTTCGGCGGCATGTTTGGAGGCGGAGGATCGACATTCACCAAGTCAATCAAACAAGGCGCTTGCGATGTCGCCATTCAGACGCTGGATGTTAATTATTCCAAGAACGGTATGAAGTGCACTTTAAAGTTTGAGGTCGCAGCTCTGGGTGGTGGCGGACACAGCGTAAAGCGTGAAAATACGATTTCGTCAAATTCACGTAGGTTCAGGAATTCGACGGGAATGTGGTGAGAATATGCTGGATTGAGAATATGACAACGGCAAATTCTTGTAGCTCTAGCGAAATCCTAAGATATGCCGAGAATTTGCATGCATATGATTTTATCAACCGCGTGACTTAGAAGTTAGAACGCGTTATCGGAAGACGCGTTCGAACGCAACTTGCTGCCTTGCCATGGCACCTTCAGATATCCCTTGCATCTGTCTAAGGTGCCATTCAAAACCTCTTTTACTGCGCAGGATCTCCCCGAACCTTGCCAGGAAACACCTGAAGAGTTATGGTCCGGCCCCGTTGTCCCCGGACACTAATCCCGTCGAATCTGCTGTAGCTGGCCACCGGAAGCGTAAAGGCAGTAATTCTGACAGGGATGAAATACCCCATCAACCCGCCGAAGCCCAGGAGCAATTTATAGACGTGGACCATAGTGAAAATGACTTCGGCAATCCTGTTGACTGGGACATGGAACCTCCCGGCGAACTTCAAGCTCCTGCAGCTAGATCTCAGCAACAGCCAACAAATCGTCAGCCAAGAGCTCCGCCGGACACAGTCTATACCACTCACGAGCTACCAGACGACCTTGACCCTCCTGATGTTGGATTTGATGATGTAGCGTCTGTGGTCCCACTTGCCTACTTAGAAAACGAACCCTCTTGTGTTCGGATTGCCTACCTCCAGGCAGTTATTAACAATGTCTTTAGCAACATGCCTGTGAAGCAAGCGACTGACAACCTCAATGCTACTCTCAATGCTCTTGATGCGGCTGGCGTGCTTCCTGATATCCCCCGTCCAGTTCGAACTCTTGTTAGTGCAAAAAAACGTCTCGGAATTGACCCTGATCAGTGGATCATCCAATATGCTATTTGCACTCGCTGTTGGAAGCACCACACACCTAAAGAGATGCGGGAACTTGCATCCCCGGTCTGCTCGATTCCTGGCTGTACTGGCAAGATCTACGAGGAAATCAAGGACGCTAAAGGTCGCCTTAAATGCCATGCTATCAAGATACTGCCCCAGGTGTCTCTTATCGACAGCATCCGCCGCATGGTTCGTCGCAAAGGGTTTCGCAAACTGGTTCGTGATAGCCGTGATACACCAATCCATCAGAATGACGATGAAAACTTTGTTATGACTGACATGCATGACGGCAACATGTGGCACGACCTCAAGACTGGGATAAAACGCGAGATCGGTAACTTTGGTGCTGTCCGTGACACACCAGTTGGAGATCATACCGAACGCAAACTCACTGACCATCGGTTTGGGTTGCATATGAGCATCAATATTGATTGGTATATCTGCGTCATTTTATACATCTTTTTTATTCATTTCGGTTATGGATAAACAGGTTTGGTTGTCTCGAGAATCGTCCACACTCAGCGGGTCCCATCTACGTCTCGATCTCCGACCTACCACGCCAACATAGGTTTCTTCAAATCAACTCTGTATGTCTTGGAATCACCCCTGGATCCAGTGAGCCGACGACCGAGCAGCTAAATAATGCTATGGAACCTGTTGCACGAGATGTTTGCAAACTTAAAAACGGTGGGTATCTACTACTGTCTCAAGTTGTGACACTGATATGTTATGCTAGGTATCGAAACGGAGATGTATGATGACACAAACACAAACGTGGTCAAAGAAATTATCCATGCCGACTTTATTTGCAACAACTGCGACACTCCAGGTGCTCGCAAGATATCTGGCACAGCCGGCCACAGCTCCGATATCCACCCTTGCCCATGGTGCCGCTGTGTTCTATTGGACGCTGGTCGACCGCAGGGATATAACATCAATGGTTTGTCGATGTACTGCTAACTTGGACGCGTTAAAGCTTTCATATAGCTTTTACGCCTCGCGATGACTTTGACATGCTCAAGCAAAAGTTTTACTCGAAAGATGCCCCCATCCGACGCCAGAACAATATACTCACTAACCATGGCGTCCGCTACTCTACACTAGATTCAATCCCTGGTTGGCGACCATCCAAACAAACAGCACTCGATTTCATGCATTGTATCTTTCTTGGTGAGTTCTACGTATATTGGTTGTTTGTAATACTTATTCTCCAGCACCTTACAGGCGTAGTTTCCTTTTTATTCATGAATATTCTTTTTGCCGCACATATGTTTCCAGGTGCTGGCGGTGCCGATTCAGCAAAACAACGCTTTGAAGATATTATCAACTTAATCAAATGGCCAAGTCACATCACACGATTGCCAAAGAACGTGAGTGTCAAACATTTACCATTACCTTTTGTAACTGCATTACTATGTAGCTTGGCGAAAATCAATCACTCAAGAAAGCCGACGAATGGCGTCGACTTCTTACCGTTGCACCCATCGTGCTCTGGTACGCTTGGAAGAATCAAGATGATGAGATCCCAGACACGGAGCCACCTGTGTCTGCGACTGAGAAGATCAATACTACACACTCCCACCGGCGGAAATCTCTGTATGACGCAATCTTGCTACTCTGTGCTGGGGTCCGCCTACTATCAACGAAGAGGATTTCTATGTCGCAGGCACGCTCCGGGCAAATGTATCTTGCTAATTATTGTCAACGCCTACTACTCTTGGGTGTTTCTCCAACTATCAGTCACCACATCGCAATGCACTTCGCCGGAATGATCAAACTCTTCGGCCCTGTCTATGCCTGGTGGCTCTTTGCTTTCGAACGCTTTAACGGTATGCTTGAAAAGGTTAATCACAATGGCCACGACGGTGGACGGATGGAACTAACCATGCTTCGGAACTGGGTTCAAACGCACCTCATTTATGAACTCCTATTGGCTCTTCCTCCAGATGCTTCGCAACACGAACGGGATCTACTGAACAAGCTTATCAATGTGGAGGCTTCGCGCGAACGAGGTGCCATGATGACTCAAATAGCAATTTTTCGAAGTGAAGCATCATTAGATTCTGTTTCTCTCCCAAAAGTACTGTCAAAGCCAATCAACTTGCATCAAGTGAATCTCCCGGGCATTGGTGTTGGCTATGCTGATCTATATACGCTTCTCCTCGCTCATTGTCAAACTATTTGGCCAGACTTGCACCTACGCCGTGAACTTTCATTTGATAATGGCACTGTGTTCATTGGCTCACGAGTTGCTCGTCGGTTACCCTACATTCGCAAAGATGGTCTCCGCTATGGATCTTCAGCAAATACAAGAACAAAAGCGGACAGCTTTGCTTTCATTGATCAAGACGGCGCTCGAATACCTGTTCAAATCGAGGAACTCCTAGCAGTCCAGGTACCAGGATCAAACAAGCCGCCACACATTTGTGCAGTCGTCCGCCGACTCCGATTTGACAATCACATTCCTTGCATGCCCTGGGATTTGTTGTAAATAAATGTTGCATTTTTCGTTACAATCTGACAATTCATATACAGTGCTTCAGTTCTCGGTATTCACGTCACATACGCTAATCAATTCCACCCACCCGAGATCATAGCTGCCTCAAAGATTGACTGTCCGCTTGCTCTCATTGCAGTTCCACATGCAAGAACTCAGCAATTATTATGGATTTCGATTTCATTCGATCATGCAAGTACCTCATTCAAATTATCACTGCATAACAATTTTAATACACTTAAACAGAGCGGTGCAGAGCCTGACGAAGCTTTTGAAGACATTGAGGATGAGGATCCTACATTAGATGTATAAGTCTTCATCTTCGTCTTCTATTCCATCATCATTATCTTGAACATTTTGCGTCGAATTCCCCTTCCCCCCTTTACTTGTTCCCGCCTTCTTTTTTCCTTTGCTTTTCTTCCGGCGCTTCTTATCCTCTGCATCACTACCACCGCTCGTTCGTTGCTTTCGCTTCAATTTGATATCAGCCTTGTCCATTTCTGCTTGTTTGATCAGCGCCTCAGTATCTTCAGGGTCATCTGCGTCACCCCACAACTTTCCGCTATCAGCAATACGTCTTGGGAGATTGAAATCAGGGTTTTCTTTAAGCCAATCGGGGTCAATCATCCAACGTCGTGCCCTACCAACCAATGTCTTGGTTGCAGGTGGTGGCTGCTCTTTCGGCTCTCCACGAACACGTTTAACAAACTGCGAAGAAGTCCGCATGTCCGGAAGGGCATCAATTTCTTGCAACATTTGGATGAGCTAATGTTCATTAGATTTGCCTGTGCATCCCAGCAGACCGATAAACTCACGATTGCAGAGCGGCTATTGGGAGCACGCGAAGTGTAGACACCAGGGACAAGTTTTCCATCTTCGAATGTATCTTCGTCATCTGACATCTGCTGAACAGCGAAAGCAGGATCATATTTTGCTGAACGCCATTCAGAATTCTCTGGAAGCGCTTGTCGTTTTCGTTCGCGAACGTCGAGTTTCTAGATCAAGATATGTCAATTCCCATTCTCAAGTAACAAAGCTATAAAACCCACGCCGCGAGCCCGATTATCTCGTTTATTCTTTGTGAGTTCTCCTCCAGGTTTCGTTGACTTTTTCCCTGTGGTTCCTCGAAATATTTTCTGCAGGGATTGATACTTTGTTATAAACCTCGCCAGTAGATCACCCTCTGCAATGACATCAAGATATTCTCCAGCTTCCGAGACGTAATCCCGCCCATGCGACTTTGCAAATGACACAATCGTCTCGATTGATTTGTGGTTCATCGGTTCCTTACTTGGCTTGTTCCACATGAAGCGGACTTGACGGACATCCTTCGAGCCATGTATGAAAGGTAATTCATCTGCATCAAAGTTGTCTTCGACAATTGGGAGGTCATCTTTTTCGCTGAGTTTTGAGACACCAAGAAACTTGCAATACATGAAATTCGTGAGTTGCTGTCAGATTTATTTACAGTTGATATGGTGTTCGTCTCATTTGTAGGGAACTCACTTTGATTTTTGGATGCTTTGACGCTGCAATGCTCTTTTGAGCATCCTGCTTTGCTTGCGTCACTTTCTCATCCTCTACATCACTTTCGCTACTTTCAGACACATTATCCGAATCATTTGTGGGAATTTGGGGTCGGGACGCCAATGCAAGATTTTGAAGGCGTTCATCATACTTGCGTTCCATCGCTTTTATCCGAACATCCATCTCAGCTTGGTTGCGAGCAATATCGGTGCGTAACATAGCATTCTCGTGTTTTACCAGGTCCAAATTATACTCCAGGGTTTGAATTCGCGTCTCAACAAGAACAAACTCGCGCAAAATTGCGTCCTTATTCAGCTTGCCACCTGCCGTAATTTGGTACGGAGCCGTCAGAGGAGGAGGAGGAGGAGGAGGAGGAGGAGGTTGAGTAGAGTATCTGAACGGCAGTAGTAGTTGGCTGGGAGGATGAAATTGAGGGTATGTGTTATGGTTCGATGCCTGCGCTGGAAAATGCTGAGGTGATTGGACAGTTGGAAAGGATGGATGAAGCACAAGCGAGGACCTCAGAGACATTGTCTGGGACGTATCGGGGGAAGGGAAACGTTGTGAGGGCGATGACATGCCCATATCGTGGCGAAACTGTTGGTGTTGCTGTGTACCAGGTGCCGGAGGTAGGTTCAGTAAACTTGGGTCGATTTCCATGTTGAAGTTGGTTGTGTAGATTGGAGAGGATTGTGGGACGACAGAGCAAGGTGATACATTACTGACACATTTAATTACAGGCTTCTGCCATCTCTTACAAGAAAGGAAATATGTCGGACATTCGTGAGTGTCCATAAAAGCCTTAATTGGTTTTGAAAGCCTACTTATTAACGACGTCACAGAATGCCCATTGCTACGACTTCCACAATGACCCACATGCAAACCGGTGAAAACACACTATCCATATTGCTACCGCCGGTGCATCATTTCATAGGTGCCTGTGAGCATATTTTTCGTTTCAATTTCACACCGAACAAGCCAGGATCCGTTGTGGGTGTTCACTTTGTTCGTTTTTCTGTTGATTATTAATTATACTCTTAGGAAATAGTTATCACTTTCTCGAGCTCGAAAGAAATGACACGTTCCGAAGGAAATACGATGATGGATGCTCTCGACCTTTCGCCGGCCTCCCGATACGCAGCCAAACTCACATTTGCTGATAAGGAACATACAGGGTCAACGACAGAAAGTGATTCTGAACCAGAGTCTTCGATTTTGCATTTTCAACACCTCACCGGTAGTAAATCTATTATCTCAACATCTAAAAATGGTACTAACATAAATGTACAGACACGCAGCAGAGTCAAAAACATTTTATAGAGCTCGAAGAATGTAAAGAGTCTTTGAAAAAGAGGCGAAGGTTGACAAAATAAATATATTTTATTGTGAATATATTTTATTGTGAAGTCACATGTAATATATAATAAATAAACGCGTCTTTAACACGTCTTTCATCCTCCTGCCACGATGTCCTCTGAATCCGAGACAGACCCTCCTACACTTATCGCCAGTCTTTCCAATGAGACAGACAGTCGTAAGAGGAAGCTCCAGTACTTATGAATCCCGATCATTTACCTGGTTGGTACTGATGTTATGGAAGTGACCCTTTGCAGCCGTATCTTCATGCGGCACGATGGTTCCCTCTCAGCATTGACCCTTTTGCTGACCTCGTAACTATCATGAAAGTCGGAATGGCGGACAAGTATGGTAACAAGCTTGAAGGCAACTTAAAGGACCTGTACGCACTTCATTCATTGTTTGAATTGAAACTTATGTTTTAATAGTGGTGACGATGTTTCCGAATACTATCGCCAACTATTCCAGGCATTTGTGATGCTTGTACCTGATTTTGATAACACCATCTCCGATCTTAAGCATAAACCTGATGCAAGGGCTAGTTTCTTAAATCGAGTGAGTATATGCACTCTTTTTTTGCTGATAATGCCTAACAAAACCTTAAATAGCTTGGATCCGCTGCTGGGAATGCTCGTTCAGAGGATTGTGGAAGCTTGAAGCATGCTGGGATCACATATATTCTTCTAAACCCCGAAGTTGACACCATACAGCCCCCAATTTGCAAAGAGCATGCAAAAGGCATGCGCGGCTTCAATCATATCATGACAGCCCGTCTTCTATGTCCTAAACGATACCTTGATCAATTTGATAATGATGAGTAAGTCTTTGTTGCCCCTTGCGTCGGATGACAATAGCTGACATCGATTTGTAGTGAAATTGCAGGATTGATGCAGGATGGACGTGTCAAGATTGGGACGGGTGATTGGCCTGCTTACCTATACGATGAGAACCAGGAGTATGACCCAAATGCGAAAGATAAGGGACTTTTCCGGGGTTACCTTCTCATTCGTGTAAGAGTCTACCTTTTGACCTCTCATTGTCGCTGAGCTTCTTGCAGGTGTATCGTCATATCTTTACAGGCCCAGCTACTGCGTTTATAGATAGTGGCCGCAAGGGAACTAAACCGTCAAAGAGTAAAATCCACGGATTGAGTTCCGTCACTCCACGGACAATCGCTTATGCAGCAGTTCAGGTATGTATGAGATCATACATTGCTTTGCTTGGCTACATCGGCTTGTTCCACAGACGCGCTTTTTTCTCTCATCTCTAAATCATTGGTCCAAGCTCGATGGCGAATTTAATATGCAGAAGTTTTTCCACAATATCGTCAAGTTATTCGAGTCAAACCCTAGTCACCCTTGGTGCATCGATACTCTTGCATGGTGGAATAGGTAAGTACTCGATAAATTGTATCATTTCATAAGTTGAACATCACGATAGCCAAGTTCCTGAGCTATCCGAATGGTCGGTAAAATTACACAGAAGTTCTCGCTACTCCGATTCTGAAGACGATGAGCATGAACTGAACGAAATTCTCTCCAAACGAGCAAATATACTTCCGCAGTCCAACGATAACCCTCTCGACCGTGCATCTAGCGGATCTGATAATTGCACCTCTTCCAACAGCAACCCCAGCGGCAACTTGAACCCCGATAATTACACATCCAATCTTGGCGACCCTAATGGTCACACCTCCAACAGCGGCAACCCTAGCAGTCGAGCCAGCAGCCTGACCCCAAGTGTACAAAGCGTGGATCTTGCCAGTCCTAGGAACAGATCTCGTTCTGGAGGCGGGATGAAGCCCAGCAAGAGTACAGCCGGCGGCGGCACTAAGAGTAGTGGGGGCGGGGGCGGGGGGAGCAGAGACGGCAATAAGAAACAGGGCAAAGGAAGTCGACGTGGCAGGGGCGCGGGTAGAGGTGGTAAGAGAGTCTGAGTGATGTTATTTCTTTTTCTTCGCTTGTCCGTTTTAGCATTCTTGTACTGCAGCAATTGTAATTATAACCAAATTTTATCGTGCTGCAAATTCAAAGTGATCTTTTATAAGGATCGTAAATGAAGGAATAAATGTATATCTAGCTTGTGGTCTGGTGAATGAATCCAGACCGGTATGAACTGGTATGAGAATACATTTTCTTGTAATTGGAATAGCACAATACAGTAAACTTTTATAGCCTGGGATAAACTGTTTTGAGAATAACATATATTTGTACGGATTGTGTTGCTATCCCGGACATAGCTCACATGTTACTCAAAGTGATGGCCACAGGGCATTCTCAGCAGATTATCGTCGTATTATTGGTCATATGTAGGTCAAATTCAAGTCATATTGAGGAAAGGTACGAGAATATGGCCGTCGTCACCTTTCGATCACATTACCAGCATATTTTCGTAGATTCTCGTGATTTGACCTGAATTTGCCCGCGTCAAATTTTCGTTCGATACGCTGTGGGATACGATTGTGACAGCGACTATTAAATATCGATTTTGCGGGAGTGGACTCTGCAGTCATACGTTACCAACGTTAAATAATATTCTGCGAAACGGAATGACAATTGGGCACAGATTTTCTGCACATTCCCTGGAACGATCAACTGTACAGGATACGACGCCATTTACGGGTTTTTGTATCTTCTCGCGCACAGTCCTTGTCCCGCTTAAATACCAGTATCTGAGTAGCAATAACAAAGGAAGAATCAAACCGCTTCTTGAATCCAAAGTATCCGTAACGACGAAAGATTGGACAGACAACTCGAGGGAGACTTGAGTTGAAGATGGCAGCAAATATATTGCTGGCTGGCCAAAAATGCTGCCGGTTTAACACCAGCGACAGATTAGTTGTTTGGATATTTAGCAAGATCCAGGTTGAAAGTCCGGTGCCAACCGCTGAGAGCATCCCCCCTAAGCTTCCATTGACACCGGAATGTTGGGGTGAGTCAAAGTCCCGTCGTGGTTATGAACCCAAGCCGTAGCAACCGTAATAATCGAAAAGGATTGTCCTGGGGTCGAGATGCGCATACCTCGAAAAGGCAAATGCCCGGCTCCTTCATTTCTCTCAAAGTCATGATGTTCTATTCTGACAAGTCCTACGCTCTGAATTCTCTGTTGGTCCCGTGACAGAGGCAATTGAGTCCAAGGAAGATACAAGAATTAATTTGCTCACCTAAATTTGCTCACCTACGCTCCCTTTGCGTTACATATTCGAGTAAGGAAAAGCCTTATAAGGCCCACGCAAACACGTCCTTGACGTCATCACCAACACGAACCCGGTTCCTCTCGTCCGTTTGAACTTCCAGCAGGGAGTGAGGGTGCATTGTACGAAAAGTAGTTAACGTTTCAGCGGGCCATCGTCCTGAATTGGCAGTGTCGATATCATTAATCATAAGCAGAACACAGAATGCATTGGGCACACCGTTTTGGGGCTATACAAGCAAAACCCTCTTCCCCCTCCTCCCACCTTGAACAGGTAAAGCTTAGATGCCGGGGATACGGGTGTGGTTCGGTCGTGGATGATACCTGCAGGTGCCATGAGCGTGTGCAGAGACTCCAAGAGAAATAAGAGATCGTAACTTACCTGAGACGCAAGGCAAATACAATAATCAGGATAATTTACAAGGGTTCCAGAGTCCGTGTCTTCAGTTCACAAAGATGCTGGAATTACGACGCAACCACTCTGTAGTCAACCTTCGGCGCATATGTAGGTCCATCGAAGATGCTTCCATGTGTGCCTCCGGCCGTAGGAAATGAGGATGCGCCATTGCCAGTGGAAAATAGGAGAAGGACGCAATGTCTTACAAGCTCTATCCTATGTTGTACAAGCGTGAATATAGCATTTGCAGATCTAGGAACCTTTTAAGACCAGTCATAAGATGGAGGAACTAGAAGCAATTCACTGGTTCAGGGGAGAAAGCTCGGCAAGGATAGTAGAAGAGGTTTACAAGATAAGGAGAATATTGTGGCAAATGAAAGTTGGAAGCATGCGCAATGTTTTGGAGACCGCTGATTCCATCGTGGTGTCTCCCATGGCTGTCCCCAGCCGTATGTGATCGCACTACCCGTCGTGATTGGGTCGCGGTCTCTTGGTGATCAATTCGAAAAGCTCGAAACTATTGAGTTAAACCACGTTCCCCGACTTTGTGCATAATCAGACGGGAAACTTCTTCCCACCGACACCGTTCAAGGCTATCCTCATTTGCAGGTGACTCTGGATATGAAAAGATAGATTGAAGATTGGGAAGGATATGGGAAAGGAAGGTTGCCACAGCATTGGCATCCTCAATAGGGGCATCCCCTACAGACATCGTGGTAATGGCATGGTTAGCAACGACACCTCCTGGCGTTTCTATAACTCGGAAATCAACGACAGCGGCATCAATGGGAAGATCCAATATTCGCAGATCCGGACAGTGTTTCAATAAGGAAGCAAGCCCCATTAATGTTATTTCAGAAATCCCTGTCGCATAAGCGTCGATGGTAAGTTCTTGAAGATGAGGCCAGGCCATCGCCATCCGCTCCAGCTCGCCGTCTCCCAGTTCTAATGCACCAAAAACTAAGACGAGATGTTTCAACTGTCGCATCGTGAGAAGAGGTTCGAGTGTTGCAAGTCCTACAGGATAGTCAACGATCCCATCGTCGTCATAGTCAACATATCCATTGTCAAAGTGTGTGACATCCAAAGTTTCTAAAGTGGATGAACAATAACAGGACAATGTCTGAAAACACTGCTGCCAATGCAGTGCTGGTGAGGATCCAACATTTATCGTCAGTTCCAAGCTTCGCAACTGATATGGGCGAATGAACGAGATGAGTTCAGTAAGCGTTACGACATCCTCTTGCATGGTAAAATGTAATCCGGTCAGCTGTATAAGCTGAAGCCCCGATGTATCGCCAAAGTGTTCTGCCGTTAGACTTGTAAGACCGAGACGTCGCAGTGCGATAAAGTGTAATTCGGTCAACTGTGCCAGCCCAGAACCCGATATCTTGTTAATGCATTCTGTTGTTAAACTGTTAAATTGGAGACGCCGTAATGTTGAAAATGTAGCAATGTGAGCTATGGCACGAGGGGTCAAGGGACCAATATCCAGACTTTCGAGTTTGTCAAGACCACAGACGAGGTCTGATGCCGCTATGACCAATTCTTGGGTGAACGGATAGGACAGACGCAGCTTGGTGATGGATGGGCAAATAACTTTTGCAGAATTGATAAAAGAAATCGAAGATGGTGAGTCGTGGAGGTCAATATCGAGGACGTCAATTTTGGGCCCTAAGAGCAGGCTCAGGGTACGAGAGGGGTAATACGAGGCCAGACTCCGTCCCGAGAGGTTGCGAAGGTTCGGGAGGATCGGTTTGGGTGACAGGTGCTGACTCAGAACCTCCACAATGTCCGTTCCCAGTTCACGGTCGCCGTATGAAAGCCATACACAAGTCATTCGCCGAGCATATTTATTGAATACGCCAAGGTCGGTCGAAATCAGAGGTCTTCGAAAGTGCTAGGCTGAAAGTTAGCCATGCAAGTAAAGTCGATCATAGTGTCACATACCAAGATCTTCTGACTCCACCCGGATCTCACTTCCTCCCATAGGTCAGCAGGCACTGTGGTCTTCACAAGGATGAGAAGGGAGGTTTGGTGCTGCCATAGCATGTCCAATGCAGGATCTTGAAATAGTCGACATGTTCTCGCCAACGCACTCAGCGTAGAATCGTCGCAACTTGAAAAGACACTCGACAAAACCTCCAGAATACTTAACGAGCGGTGCATCATGATGGCGTGTTGCAACTTTCTCAGTTGATAATTCCCACGCGATGTAGATGATATCTTACTAAGAGTGCGTTCGGTACAAATTTCAAATGTGAAAATCGTGAATGAAAATCTCAATCTAGCAATGTTAGATAGAGACAGAATTTCTCAGAACGAGATTGAGACTGGTGCAGACGAACGGACTTCGGTCAAATTTTGTTATGTCTGAGTCATAATAGCAGATACCACTACCTGTTCACAATGACTACTACCCCTGATCACCTTCTTCCTCTTGCAGCTGCTGGGGTGTGTCTAATCCTAGCTGGAGGTGCTTCAGCAGCTGCATATGCTTCACGCTTTGATACAATTCCCCAACACGATTCGAAGCTTACAGGTCAAGAATGGATGGATGAACTCTTGGAAGGACACGACGGCAGATTCTACAATGAGATGGGTATGAACAAGCATGTATTTCACAAGCTTTTGAAGACACTTCAGAGGCTAGCGGCACTCCGAGACACAAAACATGTTTCTACTGAGGAACAACTCGGCTAGAAGAGCATCCTCAAACTGTGCTCTGCAAGAACGTTTCCAACGGAGTGCTGATACCATATCCATGTTTGTGCTTTCATATATTGCCCACTCATTCCTGATGTTTTGTGTTCAGAATAATCCACCGTGTACTTGATGCTCTCACCTCAAGAGAAATGTACCATACTTATGTCAAGCTTCCCTCGAGGCATACACCACTTGCCGATGAGATTCGTTCATCCAAAAACTTTTACCCCTTCTTCAAGGATTGCCTTGGCGCGCTTGATGGTACCCACATCGCTGTCTACACACCCGAACTTGTTCGAGGATCATATCGCAACCGGAAAGGTCAACTCTCACAGAATGTTCTTGCAGTATGTTCGATGGATATGAGGTTTCTTTATCTCTTGCCTGGCTGGGAAGGCAGTGCATCAGATAGCCGTGTATACGAGGATGCTCGAAGCTCAGATTTTCATGTACCTGATGGCAAGTACTACCTTGCAGACGCAGGATATGCAGGTTGCAATGCACTGCTGGTTCCATACCAGGGTGTTCCTTACCATCTCAAGGAATGGGGGAAATTAAATGAACGGTAACAGTACCCTCTCATTCAATCTGTGATTGTTAACAAGTTTTCATTCGCAGCCCAAAAAACTACAAGGAACTCTTTAATCTTTGTCATGCCCAAGCTCGGAATATCATTGAACGGATATTTGGAGTATGCAAGAAGCGTTTCAAGGTTCTCATTGTCGCTCAAGAATACAAAATAGAAACACAAGCTCAACTTGTGTCTGCACTTGGTGTCGTACATAACTTTATTCGCATTCATGATCCTGACGACAAACCTGGAGATGACAAGGAGCTAGGAGATGGGCAAGGTGATGTGGATGATGATCTTGGCAGTTTGCAACAAAATGTGACAGCTGCTGAACGAGGAAAGGCAGTGGAGAGGCGAGATAACATCGCAAATGCAATGTGGTTGGATTATGAAAGAAGGGGCCGCCGCCGCCGCCGCCATTGATGGACAGGCAATCATGCATTTTTTCATACAACGAAAATAACAGTATCTTTGAACATGGGACAAAGTGAGGTACACGAGAACATGAATATCAGAACAACACAAGATTGAACATGAGAACGAATAAAAACCACACAACTTGGAGAACAAAATACAATCCAAACTCGAATCTACTTGGTACCAGCACGGTGTTTGTTGAGTTGAGACTGGAGAAAGTGGGTACGAGAGCTTGGCTTTTTGATGGCAAGATACATTGTGGTGGCATCAGAGCTTGACATGAGCATTTCAACTGCCATTTCAAACCCACCTTCAGAGAGCCCTTCGTCCTTTTCGATTGCCGAAACTGCCGCCGTTTTCCTGGCAGGTGAGCTCATTGCGTAAGACATGCTCCCCGAGGATCCTCCAGATATTGATGCTGCAAGAGTTTCCATAGCGGTTTGCATGGAGTTTGCAACAGTTGCGAGGCCTTCACCGGCACTGACACGCTTAGTCTTGCGACGCTTGTATCCTGTCTTTGGCTGACTTTTGATATGTTTGGAAACCTTTAAATCACCAGAACTATCTTCTTCCTAAATAAGAGCTCGAGCGCATCAGCTTCTAGCGTAAGATTAAATACAGTAACACACGCCTTATCACTCTCAACATCAGAGTCCAACTTCTTTCGCTTGGCCTTCGTCTTCTCTTCTAGCTTCGGGGATCGCTTCACAAGAGGGATCCCTCAGCTTGAGTGATAACACTACAGCAGTAAAGTCACTCACAGCATCATGTTTGTTCTCTTTGTCTGATTCAGGACCTGGAGAATCATCAAGAGAACTTTCGGCTAGTAGTCTAGGATCAATAACTGGACTGAGACTTGAATGGGCAACGGTGGGATTAGGAGAGCCAGGGCCTGATGCTGAATTTGTAAGTCCTGGCCAAAATATGTTCTTGCCTGTTGCCCGACTACCATCAACCAGCTCGCTGATATCATCGTAAAGTGGAAAAGCCTTCTTTCTCCACGGTTTGGCCTTTGGGTGTTTCTAGAACCATTTGCAAACGGTCAAAGCACTATCATGCGATCTACCTAGATCTCACCTCAATATATGCTTCCCAAACGTCAGCAGATGCTGTGACCAGTTTTCGTTCATCGTCCCAGCCAAACCCTGAGAGTCCACGCAGCTTTTTGACGATGTCAAACTCTTGCTTGAGCTGTGACAAGTGCAATGAGTATATATTAATAGGTAGAATAACCATACCCTTTGCCAGCGACTCTTTATAGCTGGAATACCTTTCGAGATCCCTCCCGAAATTTTCTCGCTTCCAGCAAGGGCTAATTCCACAGCAGTATATGCAGTTGGCTTTGGGTTATTGTCGCCCCAACTTCCTTTCCGTTTCTCCTTGATGAGCGCTTCTACGAGGGTAGCTTCATCAGCCGATGTCCACTTTGTATTTGCTTTTTCTTTGGCATCAGCAGGACCCATTGTTGTTGATGGAGAGAAGAAACAAGAGGCGGTGTACTTGGACAAGGGTAGTTTTGTTTGACAACTATTTGCTTCGATCTCAATCTCAAAATTTGGTTGAGGGTCAGAGCTGTATCTCACTTTATCATTTTTTGTGAGGAATATCTCAATTTCATTTCGTGATTATGTTCTGCGAAAGAGGCCACTGAACAGCACTTTGCCACATGCGAAAAAAATAAATCTCAAATATTTTTTTGGCTGGGGTTGCCATGCGGCAAATTTGTACCGAACGCACTCTTATAGTAAAAGCTTTGGGACCACATAGCCAACTGTCATCCTAACGGAATACCGCCCGTTGGATCAACGCATGATTCCGAGTCCTAAATTTATTTAGGCTCGCCCCCAGGATTTTTTCAGCCAGCAATCTCCTAGGAAGTGCCGACTGTGTCAGCAGAACCCTTGCTTAAGGCTGGATGGTAGAATCTGCAAACAAGACATAAAGACCTTGTAAATAAAGATTTATCACTAACTAAAACGTCTTAGATTTAGAAGCCATCATGCATCTTTCACCTGCATGGGAAGAGAGAACTGTACAACAACAATGGCTCCCCAAAGTGTTTGGCAGTATGAAGGTTCAATTAATTTTGCATTGACATCATAAGCAGGACTGGGACAATATGATGGGAGTTAGAAATTTTAATATCATTGAGGGCCAAATGAGCTTTCACCTTCAAAGTGGGCCAAATTTTGAGAGAAAATGCCTTATGAGCAGGCTCACAGTCATCATCATAGATTAATAAATAGATTACAACTATTTTCATAATGCTTGACAGTAAAAAAAATGCCAATTACAAACAAACACAGTAAATGAAATACCTCATAGATTATTGTCTTTTTCAGCTAAGTTGATGGAGCCTGAAAAACTATCCAAAAAGAGTGAATTCCCTCTAAAAGTTCTGTAACTTGCCAAAAACATGACAGCTTGTCTTCAGTACACTACCAAAAAGTTTGTGGGAATTGGTACTACAGATATATTATATGCTGAGGCCTCAAAAGCATGGACTGATGTCTTATTATTGCAAATTGTTGAGTTTGAACTGGTCCGATGATATCAGATCTGCAAATACTGAAAGTACCAATAGGTCTTGGATTTGTGAAAATATCATGTTTTTCTCAATCCATTGAGTCCTCAGTGAGGTGTATTGAATTTATATTGAAATACTTTTGTGGACATTTTTTAGGCTCCACTGTGATGCATAGTTTGGGTCTAGTACTGGAATATGATACTAGATGAAGGTCAGCATGATAGTGACAGAGGGCATCATCAGTAATTCCTAGTCAGTGTAGAAGGAAATCTGAAGATAAAGAGATAGTTTCCAGGGAAGTCCAGTGTTTATTCGACGTAATCCGAAGTCAGGCTTTGTTACGGATCACTAGATCAGCGGGTTCCAGCAACAACCAACTAAACCAAGTCGAGCTCAGACCAGAGGAAACACAGGAGAGAAGGTGTATTCATGGTCCACTACTACTATACAGCAAGTAGCAGTCTGGGGAGGGAGGGAGTCTAGGAAAGCGAACTGGGGGGTGGAAACCAGACTAAATGTGAGGAAAGGGAAGGGAAAAAGAGGAACAGTTCAAAGATGAAGGTTTAAATACAAAAGAGTTAGGGAATTGCCATGAAACTGGGTCTGTATGTACAAACTGAGAGAAATGCAAGAACAATAAGGCTGTCCTGCAGATACAGCATGTCCATCAGTGTTTCAAGTAGTGATTGCAAGGAAATGGTTCGGAGCAATCAAGGGTCCAGACCCTGTGCCTCATGGTTGCCTCATGGTAAGGAGGTGAAACAATCCATGAGTTGATGCGTCAGCGGGCACATGGTAAACATGAGGTGGCCATGTGGATGTCATGTGGCTGAGTTCCTAGCTTGGGAATGATGAGATTGGTTCGTCTTCCTGATGGTTTGCATTGGCAGTGGATGCCTGGCAAATAGCAACATATGACTATGAGTATGTGCATGCGGGATCAGGATGGAAAGGTGAACGTGATGCTTCATCATTGGAGGCAGGGGAGAAGGCAAATCACTGAATGGGGAAGAACCATGATGGGGGCAATGCAATGAACACCGGTAATCATACACCAGCAACTGTGGTTCTTGCAGTACGATGAGCAAGGGTGCTTCATATAACCCTTCTTGGCTGCAGGGTACTGGATGACTGGGATGTCGACAAGGTATGGATATTCTCGACCAGTGGACTGGTACACAAATGTGATGAAACATGTCAGAATGCAAGTCTTTGTGGAGCATCAAGGGGACTTGTCATACATGCAAGTTCAGGTTGTTAGCTGAGCACTGGCAGTCAGCTGATGAGAAGAAAGGCAAATGAATGTGGAGGTGACATGTGAAGAAGAACAAGATGGTCAACCAAAATAGATCAAAGGAGTCATTGGTTGTCTGCAACTATGAAGGATCCAATATCTGAGTCATTGTGGGGAGGTTGCATTATCCGAATGTAGGTTGCATAGATATAGATGCCCACAAGGGTGGAGATGCCAATAGAACATATGACAATCATGGCAATGAGCTGGGCATCAAAGGTAACCATGAGGATCGGGATGACGTGTCGGTCTTCTTTGAAATAGGAAAGTCAATCGGTCATCAGGCACAAGGGTATTCATTCATCTGTGACAGGCACAAGGAAGATCAGTCGGTGGAGAACTAGAGTATTCAGATTGTTGGGCATGATCAGTGGTTGGGTCATGGAGTATTCTTGTCTCCAGGTGCACACTGGTCATGGGTTGTGACAAGAATGGAATGGTCAGGTTCAGATTGTATCATCTTTAGATTCCTTCAGCTCCAGGTTGTGTATGAATGGTTATGCATCATCAATCATTTGTGGTCAGTAATGGGGTATTGTCCAATGAGAATGTGGGATCGACCTGAGAGTTCAGTAACGAGGTATCGTTGTAGTGATTGCAGCTGTTGTAGGCACGAATCGGGGTGTGCAAGTCCTTGTCTGTGGGGTCAGAACCCAAAACTCACTTGTTTGTAACTATGTACAGGGAACACTATATAGCTACTGTATAGTATCTATAAGAGGACTGTACTGAATAAATGGTGAAGTATGAAATGGAAGGAATGTGAGGAGAGAGGATATGAAGGGAAGGGGAGGAGGAATATAAAGAGAGTAGGAGAATGGGGAATATAAGAGAAATCATGAGAATCAGAGTCCACACATATGTGGACCTCTACATCGTCCAATCAGAGTGTGGGACTTGGCATATCTTCATGGGAATGTAATGGATGTCACGTGCTGTCAAAGCAAAAGACAGGGGCAAAAAGGTGAAAATCGTAATAGGCTTGTAGTTGGAGAGGATAATGGTGAGAAGATAGGCAGGAATGATGAGGAATGAGTAGAAATGATAAGGGGTTAGATTGTGAGGTGGGGAGTGCAAGTGAGACTATGGAGGAACAGTTCTAGGGTTCTGGATAACTAACTTTACTGACTACAAGAAGAATCTGTTTTATACAACAGAGTTGGGAGCGGTCAGGTTCAGTGAGCACAGGGTTCTGGGTGTGCAAGCATATGAATCCGATGTATATTGTGGGTGCCTTGTGATTGGCCAAACAGGGGTCAGGTTGTAGATTGGGTTTTGTTGGTGTAGGGCTCCAAGTGCGCAAGCATGTGAATCCAACATATATTAAGGGCACCTTGTGATAGGGAGTAAGGGGTTGGGGATTTGGTTCTGGGTTCAGCTCTGGACTTGTTCGGAATTGATGGGTAATAATGGTCAGATTTGGCTAGAGTACATTGGATTAGGATAGCTTGATGGACAACTGCATAGACAAGGGGTAGTGTCTGTGTTTTGGAGTGATTCTGCAGCCACAGAGGTTGTACCCTCTACACTGCCAACTTAGCTGAAAAAGTTAATATTGTATCTGTATTATGTTTGTCTGCATTAAGCCTGAAAGACTGCTTGAATCATAGATATTAGCTCAATAAAGAAGAAAAAAAGTATATGTACCTCTAGCACTTGCAAAAATGAACAACTTTGCCCATACAATCTTCTTCATAGGAACTCATTTGCTGCTACAGTCTTACAATAACATTTTGTGTCCCAAAGAATTTACCCTCTATTTCATCTGCAACTCACCACACACTAAATATTGTCCAAATATAATTACAGAGGCCAATAACCCTTAAAAACAGTATATCTTTCACTCTACAACTATATGAATCTATGAGGTATTTCATGAGTTATTGTTCATTTACTGTATTTTTTTGTAATTGGCATTTTTTTTACTGTCAAGCATTATGAAAACAACTGTAAAGAGCACTACAAATGAATATATAATATGCTAAATAAAAGAAACAGGGAGTTCACAAATGTGTAAGGTGGCTGATGTGTTTGCAGTTGTGTACTCAGCAGGGTGGGAAAAATAATTATGGGGTAGGCAGAACCCTTGCTAGCAAGGGGATTATTGCAGCAAATGCTGCTGTTTGTTCGGCTTTGTCTTAGACTTGCTGCAGCCACACTTCCCTTCAAGATCTTGTGTACGAGTAGAGTCGAGGAGTACATTCACAGAATTCTCAAATTACTGGCCACAGAGTCAACAAACCCATTCAGTTGCTTCATATGTCACTGTGCAACTTTTTAATAATGCTGCAATTGCATTTGGAAGTGTTTCGTAACTACAATATTTTCTTTTGAGTAGGACTCGGATGTGCCGTGCAAGCAATGGCCCTCTGGCTCAAGTCTCTCCGCTACTTAATTTCACGACGAGGGCTCAAATTGCAAGTGGAAGCCTCCAATGATCCGGTTCCCTAGAGTCAGCATCTTATCATGGATTTTCGTTCCGTCGTCGATTGAGAAAAGACGCTTGCTCACCGCATTTGATCTAGTGTAATTTGGAGCTCTCAGGATGCAAATGACAACAACGGTGTAAACCGATGTATTTGTGAATCACAACTTTGCCTTAGATACACTCCATCATCATTATCAAGTGATCAAGTAAAGCTTAGATGCTGGCAGGGATATGAGCGCAGTTCATCTGTGGATGCCTGCACCAGGTGTACAAATGTTGCCCACCTGAGTGACACCATTACCATTACTAATTAAGCAGGATTACTTACTAGAAAAGAGCTGTTCTGTGATGGCATAAACCTTGTTTCTTTCTAAGTCTGAAAATCATAAAACAATTTTGCAACGAGAAATAGTGGCGGTACAAGGGCAGGTAGTAGGGAGTTGATACAAGTACATAAGCAGGTAAATTTGATATCAGCAAACACGGAGCGGTGGTGGTACAAGATTAAAAAAAGCAGTGGTGGTGTAAGAAAATGCAGTGGTGGTACAAAAGAAAAACATGGTAGTACAACGATGGCATAGGAAAACATAGGTATAGTGTGATAGTACAGGCATGACGGAGAGAGGATATGATGTATGGCTGACATTAGGTTGCACAATCTAGTATACAAGTATGTCAGAGCCAGACCGATGACAAGCGAAGATCATACCAAACTGTTTCCATAGGTGTATTGTTGTTGGCATGATGCATCTTCTTGGTGGGTGGGGCATTTATTACAGGGCCCAAGTCCAGCATTGTGGCTTCACGTTGACGTTTGAGGGATTGCGAACGACATTAGAGGGGGGTTTCAAGACGAAAAGGTCCCGAAGGATAGTGTTAAAAACAGCACATTTATGCAATCAGAGATAGTGAGACATGATGCCAAATTTCACTTGTACAATGGCACCTAGTAGACAACATTCATATTTCCTGGGGGGAATCGGCATCGCTATCACCTTCAGGATGTTTCTGTATTTTGTACTAATAAATGTGTATGGAGATAATTTCACAAATGAGAGCATGAAATACAACTCACATGAAATGGTCATGTTACATCACTCATAACATGTCATACAGTGAGGGCTTTCACAAGACATCGATGAGTTATCGATGAAGATTAGGGAATGACGCAGGTTTTGATAACCCGCATGGGTTACGGGTACGGGTGTCAACGGGTACGGGTACGGATTCCCATACCAGTCAGCTTTAATTCAAGCCCGGGATCATCCAAATCGGCCAAGTATTGACTGAGATATGATTAAAACACTGAAATATAGTGTTTTGATCATATCTTACTCAATACTTGACCGTTTTGGATGATCTCGAGCTCAAAATGACGGGTACGGGTAGCTGCGGGTACGGGTACGGGTAGGGCCTTGAATACCCACGGGTATACCTGCGGCATTGCCTAATGAAGATCAACAGGCTAGTGTTGGGGAAGTTCGGTTTGGTCCGGTTTTCGGCCTTTTTGCCTCAAACCAAAACCAAATGGTTCAGTTCCTGCACAAAAATCCCAAACCGAAACCGAAACCGATGTAAACCATTTACATTGGTTCGGTTTCAGTCCAAACGTGGTCTGAACCACGAACCGTTGGTGGTCAGCCCCCCCTGCACCATTCTGACCTCGCAATGGTGCTGCACACATCAATTGACATGGCCAGCCCATTTGCGAGGTGGGATTGGGGTGCTGGGGTGCTCCGCCTTGTACATGTGACAGCAGGTGTGTTAACCCTGATGGGTGGGTTAACCCCGTGTCAGCCCTTCGTGTGTGGCCCCACAATTTGTTGTATATGAATAAAATAATAAAATAATGAAATAATGAGTTAAAATGACCTCGTGAGAGCTGCACACGTCAATTGATGTGGCCGGCATCTTCGCGAGGTGGGATTGGGCTGCCAGGTGGCGTTGACCCTCTCCGCGTGGGTGTCCTGGCATAAATCAATGAAAGATTTTGATGAGAAGAATAGTGTATTGCACGGGTAACCCCCGGGTATTTTGGCTGTACCCGTACCCGCACCCGTTGTACCCGCGGGTTTTACCCGTCATTTTAAGCCCCGGATCGTCCAAAACGGTCAAGTATTGAGCTAGATAAGCTCAAAATACTCCAATAAGGTATTTTGATCATATCTAGCTCAATACTTGACCGTTTTGGATGATCCGGGGCTTAAAAAAAAGCTGGCGGGTACAGGAATCCGTACCCGTACTGTACCCGTGGAAAAACCCGCGGGTTTACCCGTACCCATGCAATACACTAGAGAAGAAACATACCATGAAGCAGCGGGGGGGTGGTGCATCACCCCCCTGCTACTCCTTCTGCCCCAATCCACCCCGTTCACCTTCATTTGCATACGTGCATGTTGGAGGCATTGTGTGTCTGGCGCGGTGTTGATGCTGTGGACGTCATGGTGGTAGTGGCCGTCGTGGTAGTGGTGGTGGTGATGGTGGTGATGATGGTGATGGTGCATCATCCTGTAATTTGTTACTGCATTAGTTAAGTTCAAATAAATAAGAATAAAAAACATACACGGGTGGCAGGGAGTACCCCGCCGCCCGTTTTGTTGACCTCGGGTGCTCCATCATTCTTGTTTGGCATACATCAGGGGTGTTGGTTGTGGTGGTCATGGTCGTGGTTGTGTTGGTGTTGTTTGTGGGTGTGTTGGTGGTCATGTCTGTGTGGTGTTGCCTGTCGTTTGTGTTGTTAGAATCCAATATAAATAATATAACTATCACTTACCTGGGTGGCTGGGTACTCCCAGCCACTTTCCTTTGGTGGTCAATCCTTGTTCGGGGCCTGTTCGAGGCATTGTGGATGGGCAATGAGGGGGTTTTGAGTTGCCATCTGATGTTTATGGGTTCAGTTCAAACTCAGTTTGAACTGGGTTTGAACCGCAGCCAAATCCCCCAAACCGAGACCAAACGGTTCGGTCTCCACTAGAAATTCCCAAACCGGGTTTGGGTCGGTCTGAGACCGAACTTCCCCAACACTACGACAGGCGGGCCTCAGGCTTGCGACATGTTGCGTACACTTACACTGAGACATTCGAGTTATCAAGATTACAAGTATTCCCATCCATGTGCACGACCAATGTTAACATGACACAGCATGTATGCAGTGACAAACGGATCTTCGTCAACTGGGATTGACAATATGCATGAAGCCTGCAGTGCATCTGTCATATGACCCTTTTCTCCACAAAAAATTGTTCTGAGGGAGGACTTGCTGCAAAGAACGAAAGAAGAGGTATGTCATATGACATGTTCCATTTCATGACAAGACCCGAATGACTTGCCATGGAACTGAATGCCAGTGACAATCTTGATGTGTGTTGGGAGCCAGCCATATGCATGCGTGAAATGCAAAGTGCTATTAAAAGAAGAATATATACCAGGGGGTGGGGAAATGGACGATAATGACCACTTCACAAGGTGGCCCACAGGTTCATTGTCCTCTTCGTAACGTCGTGGAATGCTCACACTTTAATAAAGATACAACTACACATATGATAATGGTATGCAAGAGTGTTCATACCAAATTTTGATGGGCACAAATTACCTATGCTGTCATAATGACTGATACACACATGGGACCAATGATGCAAACAATGTTTTTTCACGAAGGGAACAGACGGCTGAACATGATCAATGATTGTCGTTTACAGTCACTGGCTCATTATGGAAGCACAGGGACAGGGGCTTTTACATGTGCACACACCGGCCTTGTTGTCATTGAGAGGAAGTCGGTGCATATATTTACTGTATCGCTGGATTGGCCACACCATGTAAACAACGACAAATCGCCAACATATTCAGACTTAGTGACCTTGTTCAGAGAAACAAGGTAATAAGGTAGGGCTCATCCATAGCCATCCCACATCACGTGACACCAAGTTGAACCACCATAAAAATGTGAATTATAAACTCACTGAGGGAAATATGAGAAAAGTGAAACCTACAAAAATTAGAATGTGTTGAATTGAAGGGCTGGATAAATTTAAGTTATTTTTTGATGCTGTATTCAAGGAGGAGATAGATTTTCTGTGATCCAAATATGACTTTTGGGCTGAAACTGATACTAAAAATCTATCTCCTCCTGGAGTACAGCACTAAAAAATAACTTAAATCCATCCAGCCCTTCACTTCAACACATTCTAATTTTTGTAGGTTTTACTTTTCTCATATTTCCCTCAGTGAGTTTATAATTCACATTTTTATGGTGGTTCAACTTGGTGTCACGTGATGTGGGATGGCTATGGATGAGCCCTACCTTACACCAGTGAATCACTGGTAAAACTGGCACTCAGAGGGGACTTAGCACAATTTCTACAGACCTTATTATCACACATCGTAGATAACACGTTCAAATATTGATAATAGATAACAATACATAGATAATCTTTGATCGGGAATAGATCTCTTGCCACCACTCGGCAATGTCCAGATTGCTCAGTAACCATACTCAACATCATCGCCAACAGAGGGCTCAGGTCTCATTACTTATTACTGTTCTTCCTTCAATCCTCTTTAATATAACTTATCCACCTTATACTGGAACCAATGGGAATGAACACTTGTGGATAAAACAGTGGGAACAACAAAAATGTCAGACATCAAGCATCAGGCATCAGGCATCATCTTCATCTATGTCTGTCTCTCCCTCACTTGTGGTGGTTTTATCATGTTCCTCATCACTATCATTGATGACATCGGCACTCTTGTGAGACTTGGTAGTGCTAGTGGCATTGGAAACATGTTTCTGCCTGCCTGATAGCTTCCTCCTCTTGTATATCTGTTCTCCCCAAGACTCATGCACTTCATTATCCCTCTTTCTCTCCTCCAGCTCTTCTTCTAACAGCTTGATCCAACAACAGGTCTTGGATGTTAATGCATCTAATAGCTTCAAGATGTCCTTTGTTGCACCGATCTTGCCTGGATTACAGATCCCTGCAAATGGCCACCCTTGTAATACCATGCCAAACCTCTCGACAATCCTCTGTTCATAGTTATCATAATTCATAGACACGTTGGATTGTGTCAGGTGATATTTTTGTAGAATTGAATCTGGGAGAATGGTGAGCAAGTAATTGCTTTATATGTTTGAAGTACTGTACCAAGAGTATCCTGAATGTATGTCCAACATTCACTGATGATTTTGCTATGAGGACACTGACAAGTTGAAGCCGAACAGTTACCTGTTGTCATGGTCAGTGAGATTTTCAAACGTCAACTCTTGCTTACCACCCAGCCCACTGATGACGTAGGACTTGAGCTTGAGCACCAATTACTGTGGCTTGATATCCAACACCTCCTTCACAAACTTAATGGCTTTCTCAGAAAAGAAGACTTTTGGCACATGAGAATCTTCAATGCTTCCACAAACTGCCATATAGAAGCCTTCGATGCCAGTACTTGAACATGTGCCTGCCCACTATGCAAGCAAAGAGACCTAAGTTAGATGTGTTTATGAACGCAGCTTCACATTTACTTCTCTTTCCATTGCAGAGAATTTTGTGTTGACTTCAGCCTGCACTGCCCTGGGATTAACATGAATAATTGTTGTCTTCTCCTGCCTAACAATATTTATCTGCTTCACAAGGTTCTGCTTTTCTGCCTCTGACAGCCTCCTATAAGCTTTGTGAGTGGCCCACTGTTTTTCTTGATGAAATCAGTGAGTCAGAATTTTTCTCCAATAGGGTGCTCTGCATGGTGATGTGTGTTAACGTGATGGGGAGATTTGGGTAAGGCTCACCCTCATTTATCTCTTTTAATATTTTCCTCACATATGCATTCCAAGGGCTACCACGTCAACAATTTTTGAGGTGCAAGCCAAGTAGCAATTGTGTTTTCGTCCACTTTAGAGACTTGGGGGAGACTATTATATGTGATTCCTTGATGTTTTACCTGTGCACAACTGACCTGTTATGTTTTGCAGCAATATCCTTGGCTTCTTTCTGGTAACTCCCTTGAGTCTCTCAGATTTCATTGGTGAGGTCAAGAAACTTCTTGCACCGTTGTAATTTTTGTGAGGTTGTTAACTTTGGGCAAATTCTTTTCTGCTTCAATGTAGACGTTGTCATTGGTGACTTCAATTAGTATTGGCGGGAGACATGGAGCAAGGGGGAAAAAAAGGGCGAAGGGGATCACACTGTCATGTGTGGGTGATTGCTGTTCTCCCCAATTCCTGTCATTCTGACAAGTTACTTGGTTGTTATAGATACGAGATTTGTTGTGTTAGTGGAAAATTTTGAGCAATTTTATAATTGATAAATGCAAATCTAGAAACAGAAACCATTCTCCGAGAACACAGAGTCCAAGAATTCATCTGCAAGGTGGGTATCAGTACTCCAACCATGGTACAAGTATATTACAATGTCATAGTTTGAAGCAAAGGTATTGATTCTCATATTCACCATTTCCTACTGCTGACAGGAGCCTGCTGGCTTGACAAGCCTTCTGCCATCTGTGGAGAAGAGGAGTATGGAGGTGGGAGCTCAGGAGGCTTGGCAACTTCAGAGAATCTGTGAGCGCTGAAGACATCATGAGCATATGTTTGATGGCAACCTTGACCTTGAGTGTTGGAGTAGCGTCGCGGGAGGTCTGTGTTGATCCATGGAACAGGAATGGTTACACTTAGTGTTTAAGAGCTGGGGAATTGATTGCCTGAGTCTTCAGATTGTGATAGTCCCAGAATATAGTTGGCTGTAGGAGACCCGAGTGTGGAAGTACAGGTATAGATTTGCCGACCATGATGTTGTGCATTGGATGGCAAACCTCCAGAGGCAGGTAGTATGCCGTGTCTTGTGCTGCTTGCCATGCTGGCAGCATGTGTCGGAACACCTCTGGTGATGATGGTGGGGTCATATGTGAAGATGGGGGGCCAAAACGAGGTGGAAATGGGGGCAGAAATGCTGATATACATTGAAAATAGTGTTGGGGAAGTTCGGTTCGGTCCGGTTTTGGGCCTTTTTGCCCCAAACAGGAACCGAACCGTTCAGTTCCTGCTCCAAATTTCCAAACCAAAACCAAAACCGATGTAAACCGTTTACATCGGTTCGGTTTCGGTCCAGATGCCGTCTAGACCGCAAACCGTATGGGCTGGGGGCCCTCACTCCCATCTGACCTTGCAAGAGTGCTGCACACGTCAATCAACGTGGCCGGCCTCATTATGAGGTGGGATTGGGGGTTGGGTGGGCTGCCCAGCCCTAGCAAAACACACGCGTTGAACGCGTGTGTTTGGCCTCGGCTGTTGTCGTTTGGGTGTGGTGGTGGTGGTGGTGATGGTGGTGGTGGTGCGTCAACCTATAATTTGTTAAAGTGTTAGTTAAGTTCGAATAAATAAAAATAAAAACCATACGAGGGTGGCAGGGAGTACCCTGCTGCCCGTTTTGTCGACCTCGGGTGCTCTACCGTCTTCATTTCACGTACATTGGGGGCGTTGTTGGTGGTTGAAGGGACTTGGGGTGACTTTGGAAGTCAGCCAAGTGGCTGACTCGTGACCATCGGTAACTGTTTCGGCCCGCGGCCAAATCTCCCAAACCGAGACTGAACGGTTCGGTCTCCGCTAGAAATTCCCAAACCGAAACTGAAACTGGTGGTTTCGGTTTGGTCTAAACTGGGTTTGGGTCAGTCTGAGACCGAACCTCCCCAACACTAGTTGAAAATGGGATTTGTGGGGCATCAGTGGAGTATTCTGGGGACAGCATGGGCTCAGATGGCGGGGGCATTGTAGAGGTCTGACGACACTCTGAGTACATATCATTGATATATCACAGATACTCACGAACCCGACTCGTCCCACTTCCTCGTACTCAAAACTGACGTAACCCGACATCACCCGCTGTAGAGGATACAACTCATGTGGCCTCCGAATCCACCTCGAAACACACATAACAGCTTGTCCGACGCACTACATCCCAATCCGATCTAGGCTGAAACCCGACCCCTCTCTGTCCGATCAGAAAGCGCCCGAAATACACCTCGGAATCACATGCAAAGACACCCAATACCCTATGTGCACCAACACCCTCTGCCCACCAAGCCGACCACCCCCGACTCAAGTAGTATAAAAAGGATGCCTGACACGGTAGTGAGTAGACACATAGAGAGACATAGAGAGACACAACCAGACATATAGATACATATCCAGATATATCGAGACATATCCCGACCTCTAGAGACACAAACCCAACCTTTAGTCATTAGTTCAGACATCCCGAAACCCTCCTATACCCATATCTCCAGCTCCCAATCCCTATACATCCCATTCTCACCACCACAAACCATATCTTTACGTTCCACACCGATCCCGCCCATTAGTAGAGCTGCATGACACCGTTTGACAAAACCCACCATGCAACCCGACATCGGACTACATTGGACTATTTAGACCCCGTCGGACTACCCAATATAGCTCGGATTACACCGGATTACGTCGGACTTCTTTGGATTACGTCGGACTTCTTTAGACAACGTGGACTACTTCGGATTTCGTCGGATTTCACTAGGAACTATCCTATCTATCTTCGGATTTCTTCTACACTTCACTAGGCTAACTGACTGCGCCCTTGTCACTACTACGCTGACACCCTACATCTAGTATCCTCTTTCGGAGCTAGACCCAAACTACGCATCACACCGCTGTACCCAACATATACCATCTACCGATGGCCAATCGTATACCGACACTGATGACTTATATCGCCCAAAACAATCACACGTGACACCTCGGACTCCCTATACCGACATCAGACTTATACCCCCTGTCCACTTTGGACTTAGGTTCTTTATTTTCCATCTTTTTCGTTATATCTTTTCCTCTCCATTCCCATTCCTTTGTTGCCTCGCAACTCCCATCTTCTCCTTCCCATTTCGTACCTCCCTTGTAGTTACTATTGGCCGAAATAACCTATACCGAAGTAGCTTACTCTTCGTAGTCCTATAAAATGGTGACCGACAACCATAACATAATAACAATCCAGTCCCCCCCTCTTTATCTCTCTCAGAATTGTTCAGAACACCTTAGAACCTCTTGTCGTCGTAGCCCGTAGACTTTCCGTCTTTGTCTTACCCTTTTATTCTGTTTTATCATTACCCGCTCGTCGTACCCAACCCAACCTGCCGTACCCAACGTTGTCGGTATCGTCAGCTTCCTTATTTCACATCCGTTATCGTCGTATTAGATGGCGGCTTTATTCATATTCTCTTACTACCCATTTTACTACGACTCACAACACTGATTACCCTGTCACTTTCACGCTGACACCCCCCCTTGGTTAGGATCTTTATTCCGAAGCCACCCTGAACACACCTTTACAGCGTGCCATGGATCGTCTCTGGGGATGACGGCGAGTGTGAGGACGAAGACAGGGGCCTAAATGAGGGGGAAACAGAGGTGGGGGTGTTGAAATGGGCGCAGATGCAGTTTTCTGGGGCTGGCACAGATGCAGATGGTGATGGCATATTACAGCTCGCCTCTGGGGATGATGGTGAGGGCATAGATGGCGATGGGGGTGAAATGAAGGCGAAATGGGGGTGGAAATGGTGGAATCTGTCGCTGCTGGGTGCAGGCACAGTTTTCTGGGGATGGTGGAGGCTCCAACAGCAGGGGTGTACCACGGGTTGCGTCTGGGGATAGCAGCGTGGGTGTAGGTGCAAATGGGGACCGAAATGAGAGGGGAATGGGGGCAGATGTGGCTGAATAGGGGATGGTGGATGAAGGAGGCGACAGCGAGGGCATATTGGGGCTCAGCTCTGGCCCAAATGATGGTGGCGTGGCATGGCTCATTACGGATAATGGCAAGTCCGTTGACACAAATGGGGGGCAATTCGGGCCTGAAATGAGGGGGGACACGTCTGGACACGTTGAAAATGCCGTTTGGCAGGCATGCACATGTTTTCCTGCACGGGAACCACAGGAATGGCAAGGACAGGCGTACCTGGGACTGCACATGCAATAGCCATTGCAATGTGCTCATTTTCCTTCATTTACTGCATGCCTGTTGGACGTCGGATGCACATGTGGCACTCCCTGTTGGACGGGCTCATTGTGGGCTTTTGGGGGCTTTCTGAGCACAGATTTTCAAGTGGGATCTGTGGGATGTTGACTGCCAAGTCCATTGGTTGTGTTTAAAAGAGTGTGGAGGATGGGACTACTGAAATAAAACAGAAATGCGAAGGGGGTGTATTGAACACCATGTGGTGTGGCTGTGATGGTGTGACAAAAGGGCCAAGTTCTGCAGCCCAGGAGGTGCAACGGGTATGAAATAACCATCTAGAGGTGTCAAAAACATCAGGGATGGTACTAAAAGCTGACAGAGGACTGGAGGTGCTCGAAATGCAGCTGAATATGGCACACTGTTGCTGTCAAAAGAGAGAAAGAGGTGTAAAATGCCAAAAAATGGCAAAGTCAAAGAGAGAAACTTGAAGTGAGCTTGACAAGCCTCACGGTGGGCTCCAGTTGTAGTGATCGCAGTCTGGGTAGGCACGGAATCGTGTTTGCAAATGCTGTCAATGGGATAAAAACCCAAAACCCAACTTGTTTTTATCTATTTACAAAATACTACTATATGTAAACTATAGTAGTGAAAAAGGGATATGGGGGATATGAAGGATTCCGAATGCACAGAGGCAGATGCCTCTACAATGTAAAATGATCTGCTCATAGAAAATGTCTTGCATGCTTTCTACAGCATTATTAATGATGTTATCTTGCAGGTCTTGAACATGGTTGGATATTGCAACGGTGATATCCAACACTAGCATGGGGTTTAACTCAACCTGAGTACTTCGCATGAAAGTGTAACTCCCATGGAACAAAACTTGAACAGCCAAGTTCTACAAGAACCAACTGTCAAGTAAGCCAAACCTGTACATTTCATCACTTACAGATTGCAAGACATCTCTGGCTAAGTCAAGCCAGTTGAGGGATTTTGTGACTGGGAACGATGTGGGCATGTTGGAGATGGAACAACAAAAATGTTGAAGAATCTGGGCTTGAAAGTGATGAAGAAATGGTGAGTTGAAACACATGACCACCATTGAGTTTGCTTTGCAGCACTGAACTGACATCACTTGTGACTTGAGGCTCCCTCGTTTCAAACTTGCCCACACCATGAGTGTGTCATTCTATTTAACACTCAGCTTTTATCCAACATACCTGCTTCGTTCAAACAGTTCCCATCACTGAGTAATGGGAAAGAATTGCTCTATCCAGCTTACTTCATCAACCTGTGTAAAAATGTCACTGCTGACCTCGTCGTCTGGACTGCGATCCAGGACTGCTTTGTTGGCCCAAATTAGAAGAGATCACATCTCTCTTGACAATGATTGAGAAGACTGACTAGCAGGTATTATGACTTATGCTATGTAAATATTCCATGGCTGATGAATGTTGAAAGCGATGAACATTTCTCAGCAAATCTTGTCAGAAGCAGCTCTTGAAGTTGGTGCAGATGACAGCGGCTTGTTTTAGAATGAACCCACATCCATGGGTTATGTCAACAACAGTGATGATGAAGATGAAGATGACAACCCTGTTGACCAAGTGCAACCAACCTTTGGAGATCAAGTTTGAGTGGACATTATTAAACAGTAAGCTTCTATGATCTTTGTCAAGGCTACTCCTTCAGTATATTGGAATAGGTACCAACGTAAAAAGAGACCCCAGCAGTGACAAGACAACCATAGTTGCATTGCATGTAACCGCTTGGCTCATCAGACCTGGAATGAACAACTGAGGGAACTTGTGACATCTTTTTTACATTGGAAATATGCAGTGTCATCAGAAAATGCTTCATGTGTGCCTTCTTGTGACCATAGCTTTGAGGTGACAGCTCTCGGCATTTGACTAGGAGGTGAAATTCCAACAGTACTATATTAAATGTTATTTATTGAGATGCATGCAGAATTTACCACTAGAAATTTGACTCCACAATGTACTGATGAATCAGCAAATGTGGTGCTCATTTGTGCTGGCCTTCTGGGATGTTTTCCTGTTCAACCCACCATTGCCATCTCACTCGAGTGCCTTAAAGTATATCACCAAATCCGACACCGACAGCCTCCCTCCAGCACACAGGCGATGGCAAAGGTATTATGTGCATTGCACAATGTGAGTGTACCTTTTGATCTACCATGCTTCAAAGTGTAAGTTTTATTTCAGGTTATCTATTTTCAGGTATTCTGAGATCAACTTTCTATTGCATTTGATGTATACTTAAATATCATGCATAGTGTAAATAACAAAGTGGAGACTGCGCTGGGCTGTGACAGGGACTGGAAGCTTCAGTTTGGCTGCCCACCATGCAGCTATGAGGTGTGTGCTTTCTTCTTGCCATGGTATTTGGTAACACTGCAAAATAGTTACCAGATGACCCTAAGCTCAACCATTCACGCCTTCATGCATTCGATTACAACAGTTCAGCCAAGCATCTTGATGGAGGGGGTCATGCTGATGAGCGTGTCTTTGAAAGCCACTACCTGATCCCACATGCAAAAGTCGAAAGTTTCAAAGATGATGTTGTGGTCCATCCTGGAAAACAGGCAAATCCAAAACAACAAACAGAATCACAGGTATTTGGGTATGAAGAGACGCTGTAGTGATTGCAGCCGTTGTAGGCGTGAATTGGGGGTGCAAGTCCTTTGTCTATGGGGTCAGAACCCAAAACTCAACTTGTTTGTGACTATGTACAGGGAACACTATATAGCTACTGTATAGTATCTATAAAGGGACTGTACTGAATAAATGGTGAAGTATGAAATAGAAGGAATGTGAGGAGGGGGCATATGAAGGGAAGGGGAGGAGGAATATAAAGAGAGTAGGAGAATGGGGAATATGAAGGAAACTATGAGAATCAGAGACCACAGAGATCTGGATCTCCACAACACCATGCACAAAAAACTGGACAACTGCGAATAGTGTTACCGAGGATACAACTGCAGTGTTTGAACAGACAGGGATATTTATCAGTGCATGTCACCACAGCATTGTCGAAACGTTGGTTGAGATGCATTGCAGTGGTGAACTGTAAGGACCCAATATTCACAACTCAGACAACAACCATTAACTTATTGGTCTTTAAATAGTTCAAAATATGCTCTTGCAACAGTTGACAAACTGCTTGACATCTTTGGTGCAGACCAGGGGGGTGGTTATGACATCGGCTGCGCCTTTATGTCTACCATAGCATCAAGTTCCATTTGTGAGAAGGCAGAGATTCAAAGGCTTATCTTGGTTGTCAATGCGTTCCATGGCCACACACATAATCGACTATGCCAACTTCACCATCACCCACTTTATCTACCAGGCTTCAGCTTAGAGGATCTTGAAATGTGCAAGCGAGTTTTCTCATCTTCCAACTCTGTTGCACGTATTATTCGACACTCTTCGTACTTTCATTGGTTGCAATTTCTCAACCTTCACTTTGACCAATGGGATATGGATAAGTACCTTGAACTCAGTGAGTATATTTTAACTGAATATTACTTTTCACTAATTTTCATCAGGTAAATTTCTCTACAACAACCTCCAGCAAGCACTCTTGATTATTTCCAAGTACACATTGGAAGTTGAGCAATTCAAGACCCCCATGGCTTCAGTAATGATGATTTCGAGGCATGCCAAACTGAAGAGTTACAGTGTCTCAGAGACCTTGGAAAAGAGCCAGAATATGATGTACTTGCAACAGCTTACGTTGAAGCCTTGCAGAGTGCACAGTGTGTGGACCTTGTTTGAGCCCCTCAATTACTGTTTAACAGCCATGTTTCACCATTTCAGAGATCATTACGAGGCTGTTACAACTCCGAATTTTGTAATATACACTGCAGACAATTTTTCAATCAATCAAGGCCTTTGACGAGGGAGCCAGGCAATGGCCAAGGCTCATGAAGCAGAATGGAGGGCAGCACACTGCCAACTCGTACTTGTGATGAATGTTGCTGATAACATGGAGAGTATGTTAGGGGTGGACGAGCAATGGATGCCAGCACACAGTGACTATCAGAAGGCTGCAGAATACCTTAAACACCGCCAGTTCATTCATGCGGTGGAAGGGCTTGAAAGCCTCGTTATTCAACATCTGTTTGAGCTTTCAAAAGCCAACCTTGCTGGTACTGGTAATGAAATTGTTCATATCGTTTGATTGTGATGCAACTGATTTCATTACTATGGTTACTTAGGGTATAAGATGCGGAAGCACATCTCCAAAGCAATTACATGACACTCCACTGCAATAAACCACACTTGATAAATACAATCTTCTGGCTCCACAACAAAACCCACCCTGCCCTATCCTTGAATACTCCAAGATTATCGCATATGGAAACCTTGGTGACTTTGAACTCCTAAAAGAATCCTGGCACAACATCTTGCAAAAACCCTGGGCACTACCAGTGAATCGAGAGATTGCCATGAAATATTTCAAAGTTCTTCGTGCACATGAAGAGGTTTATCAGCTCAATGTTGAGATACAATGACTCCATGCCTGGATCCAGTATGAAGATCCTCACATTCTTTCCATAGTCAAAGACCTTTCTGCATCTGACCCCTACCTAGCTGGAGCTGTTAAAGCCTTCTATCATCAATGCCGTTGTGTGAACAATGTCCATCGTGTCCATCTGGATGCTATATATCACCTCAAGGGCTATTCTGGCCCTGCATATGTCCCCGAGGGTGTAGATACCCCTGCTGATGGAGGTGGAGAGCATGCAGCTGTAGCAGCAGAGCTGGAAGCTAGGGAGACAGTGTTGGTTGATGAGGATGATTCTTTGTGTGATGAGGTCAACCGGCTTGAGGACTGGATGGAATGCTTGAGGTTATAACTAATCATTACACTTGTTCACTTGTTTGCTAATGTATGGGGGGAGGACTTGAATATGAGCTCAGTGTTGGTGATGATGTTGAGCATGGTTACCAAGCAATCCAGACATTGCCAAGCGGTGGCCAGAGATCTGTCCCCAATCAAAGATTATCTATGCATTGTTCTCTATTATCAATATTTGAACGTGTTATCTACAATGCGTGATAATATGGTCTGTAGAAATTGTGCTAAGTCCCCTCTGAGTGCCAGTTTTACCAGTGATTCACTGGTGTATAAGTAATCCTGCCTAATTAGTAATGAGCAGCAGTTGCTGTCCCTTTACTAATTAGTAATGGTAATGGTGTCGCTCAGGTGAGCATGTGCAGAGAGACTCAAGATGAGATGGAAGGCAAACAAACAACTTTACAAGCCTTAATAATCAGGGTACCGGTAACTTACAAGGGTCCCAGAGCCTGCGCCTCCAGCTCAAGTATTGCACAAAGATGCTGGAATTACGTTAGACGCAACCACTCTGTAGTCAACCCTCGGATAGGATGAAATACAGTGCATATGTAGGCCCATCAAAGATGCTTCCCCATTTACCTCCTGGGAAATATGAATAGTTGCCAGTGGAAAATAGGAGAACGGGTACACAATGTCTCTCTATCCTATGTTGTACAAGTGTGAATATAGGATTTTGGCCATTGCAAATCTAGGAACCTTTTAAGAGTCGTAAGATGGAGAAAGTGGAAGAAAGATAACGAGTTCAGGGGAGAAAGCTCGGCAAGGAGTAGAAGAGTTTTACAGGATAGCAGGAGAGATACGCAGTGTTTTTGAGATCATTGATTCCATCGTGGTGTCCCCAGCCATATGTAATCGCGTCGTGATTGGATCGACGTCGCTTGGTGTATATCCATTCGAAAAGTCAAAACTATTGAGTGAAACCACGTTCCCTGATTTTGTGCGTAATCAAACAGGAAACTTCTTCCCACCGATCCCGTTCAAGGCAATTCTCATTTGCAGGTAAGTCTTGATATGAAGAGATAGATTGAAGATTGGGAAGGATATGGGAAAGGAAGGTTGCCACAGCATTGGCATCCTCAATAGGGGCATTCCCTACAGATATTGTGGTAATGGCATGGTTAGCAACGACACCTCCTGGCGTTTCTATAACTCGGAAATCAACGACAGTGGCATCAATGGGAAGATCCAATATTTGCAGATCCGGACAGTGTTTCAATAGGGAAGCAAGCCCCATCAATGTTATTTCAGAAGTCCCCATCGCACAAGCGTCGATGGTGAGCGCTTGAAGATGAGGCCAGGCCATCGCCATCCGCTCCAGCTCGCCATCTCCTATGGCAATCGAGAGTGATCTGCTCAAAACTCTAAATTCCGGAGTCATACTGACAATGAAATAAGGCAAAACCCAAAAGTAAAAAATCAAGAATACATTTATTGCGTGACAAGGCTTATTTTAGATGTCGAAAAATGTGCTGAGCGCAATATCCTATTAAGGAGGTCATAAAGCAATGGATTATTATAAGAATATCTATCTATGAAATACACATATGCAATAAAGATGTCATAGGGTGGGGGTTGGCAAAACCAGTGAGGGAGGAGCGGGAGAGGACAGGGAGAAGGCGGGAGGCGGTGCAGGAGGGTGGGGGTAGGCTGGAGAGGTTGGAAGAGGCAGAGAAAGGGCAGGGGAAGGACGGAGAGGGTGGGGAGGGAAGGAGGATGTGGGAGAGGGCAGAAGAGGGCAGGAGGCGGTGAGAGAAGACTGGAGAGGGCCGGAGAGGCTGGAGAGGGCGGTAAGCCATGCAGGAGCTGCACAGGAGGCAGGAGAGGCTGGGAGAGGGCAGGAGGTGGTTGAGGGTGGTGCTGGAAAGGGTCAGAGTTTCTTGCCTACCCATGTACGCGCAGCCTGCTTGTCATCGACGATGGTGCTGGCAACAATGTGGAATTCGGACGTTGCCGGGTTCCGGAAAGTTCGAGGTGCAATCCAGCAACTTCCGAGTTGTTTTCTCGATGTTTTCAACCTCAACGTTTTCAACATTGAGCAGATATCCTTGTCATTGCTGATGCCTGGGGAGTGTGTCCATTTCCAGTGACTAGGTGAGGAAAATTCAGTTCTTTATATAGCTTGATACCATCTAATTCCTCTGCTAGATTGTTGATGCTAGAAAAATGCCATCCAGCGCTGTCAACCGCCCTCCATCCCTCCTCTGCCCTCTCCGTCCCTCCTCTGCCCCCCTCCCCCCCTCTCCCAGTCTCTCCCAACCTCTCCCACCGCCTCCTGCCCCCCACATCCTCCCTCCCCACCTTCTCCGTCTTTCCCCTGGCCTTTCCCAGCCTCTTCCAACCTCTCCAGCCTACCCCCACCCTCCTGCACTGCTTCCCGCCCTCTCCCTATCCTCTCCCACTCCTCCCTCACTGGTTTTGCCAACCCCCCCACCTTATGACATCTTTATTATATGTGTATTCCATAGATAGATATTCTTATAATCCATTGCTTTATATGACCTCATCAATAGGATATCGCGCTCAACACATTTTTCAACATCTAAAATAAGCCTTGTCACGCAATAAATGTATTCTTGATTTTTACTTTTGGGTTTTGACTTATTTCATTGTCAGTATGACTCCGGAATTTAGAGTTTTGAGCAGATCACTCTCAATTGCCATACAACGCGTACTGCGGGTCGCCATGAGTCACAGGAATGCTCCTGGATACACAACCAGAGCAACAAGAGGGACAAAGTCTCGGTTCATTTTGGTTCATTAGATGACAAGAACAGGGCCCAAGATGAGACTACGGTTGGTATATAGTAATGTTGAAGAGGTCTACAAGGTGCTTCAAAAAAGGCTTGATGTTTAGATCACGTGTATATATTTTTTCTTCCCAAATCTAGATATGGATTTAGTGCTGTGGGCAAAACTCCAACAACCAAGACGACAACGGCGGCGACGGCAACCACCAGCAAGGCCAGAGGGGTGGTGCGCCCTACATTCAACACCCTTGCCACCTGCTGACAGAACGACGAAACGATGCACTCGTTCGCATTGTTTCGTGTCTTAGCATTACAAAACAGCAAAATGACGTGTGAGACGCGTTACTTCATCCCAACCCAACGGCAGCGAGGAAGAAGTCGACGACAACGAAGAAGAGGACGACAAAGATGACGACAAATACAATGACAAAGACGACGGCACCACTACCACTCGGCACTACTACTACTGTCACACGACGACAATGACGGCGACGACGACGACGGTGATACGCATCATACGATCCTATACTCCGAATACGCGAATCGGACGTACTATACCTCCCCATCGACCATATCCCGATACTTCACGATCTAACGAATGTCTGCGATCTCTTGCAACATCTCTCGACCACTATCGATCGCTTCCGAACTTGTCGCACCCACAAAACAAAGCTATTCTACATCGGACCGATACCGTTCCCGTCGGACACCATGTCATCTCCTTTCGTTTCACTTTTCGCCTCACTTCTCTATCATATATCCTGTTATATCACGCAGTACATCGTTCCCCTATCTCTTCCTTTCTTATGTCTTTGTACTAATTTCATCACTTGATCCCTTTCTTCGCACTCTTACTGACTCCTATCGATATTTCTTTATCTTAGAATCCTTTCTTACGTTCACTCCTATTCGATCCTTTATTTCTAGTCTTCCTGATTTTCCGATATTTCGTTCCGACTTTCCGATTGTCGTAGTATAAAAAGCTCATGTATTGTAGCTAGAGAGACAGAGAAATCTACGACTTCCATCCCCTTCGATCTTAGTCTCCGAGCTATAAAAGCTCTTCTTTAGTTTCAAACTCAAGTTATAGTCTTGAGTTTGTCTATCTTCGTCACCCGATATCGATATCTTTGTCGCGACCGTGTTCGCGAAGTCGCACAGTTGATCGCAACTGTCGCACGTACATTCGCATCGTTCGGAAACTTTATAGTAGTTTCCATCTCTCTCTATACCATTTTTACGTGTAGTAGACATCTTCGCCTCCTCGCATTCACCCAATAGGTAGTTTGTTTAGGGATCTCCCCCTTTACAGTCTCCTATAGCGTATCATTTTGGAGCCCACCGCGAGGCAGTATTTTTTTAGATTACTTCGAAGATAGCTTCTACACCTTCTCCTCCTTTGTCGCCGCTAACTCCGTTAGTTTCCTCCGATTCAGAACCTCCGTTGCCAACGGTCCCATCTATATTGCGACCAATTCTGGCCTTCTATAGATATAACCTTCGATCTCGACCACTACCACCATCCCCCGACAATAACCAGTCGACGAGTCATTTACCTGATTCCCCGACTTCTTCAATCTCCGAACCCTTAGCACTTCGCTACGACAACATACGACAGAATACCACTCCGTCGCCAGAAGAACTTTCTACTCCATCAAGTCCGACATCATTCGAAACACCTTCAACAACCTCTTCTCATCCTCCCCAGTCACTCGACCAAGAACTTCGAATCGCACTACGATCCTCTGAACCACCAGAAAATATCGATTCTGAATCTGATCTCTCGCGATTTTTCATAGACACTCCTCCTCGACATTCGATTTCGCAAATATCTGAAACCACCAATCCCACTAGAACACATATCGCCATGGCCGCTGTAGTCCCCACTATGCCAGCACGCTTGCACTCGACTGCACCGTCGTTTTCAGCCTCCAAACCTAGGGAACTTCGGAGGTATTTCGAGGACCTCGAACTTCTATACACGAAATGCGGGATCACTGACGATCAAGAAATGAAGGAGTTCGCACGACACTACGTCGACGTCGACTCCTTCAATCTATGGAGTGCCCTTCCTGCGTATGCCGCCGGGACTTCATTCGAAGACTTCATAAAGGCAGTAATCGCCCTTTACCCCGGGGCTGAAGACGAGAGAAAATGGTCGATCGCTGACATGGACAAGCTGATCGGCGAACAACTTCGTCTAGGCATTCACGACGCGACCGAACTCGGAAACTACTATCGAGGTTTCCTGAACATTACGTCGTTTCTTCGACTAAAGAATAGGATTTCGGAAGCAGAAGTCAGTCGCGCTTTCATTAGAGGCTTCCAAGAGGACCTTTGGAAGTCTATCAAGTATCGTCTACACCTTAAATTCCCCGATCACTTCCCCGACGATCCCTACTCTCTCGAGAACATCCACGAAGCCGCTAAATACGTTTTACATGGAGGATCGCCCTCGTCATACGAACCCCCGACTGCGACACAGTCAATCGCGATTGCACCATCACAGCCAACCGTCAAAACCGAAGATCTCTCTACGATTTTCGACAAACTCACGACGACTCTGATCAAAGCACTCGCCCCCCAGCAGTCTCAAGCGACGACTTATGCGCGACCTCAGGAAAGAGTTCGAGGTGCTGTCTCCGACAAGTGTAATTTCTGCGGAGAATCAGGGCACTACATCACAGACTGTCGCCATGTCAGGGATTATGTCGCAGATGGACGGGCAAAACGAAACCAAGAAGGACGAGTTGTTCTTCCGTCAGGAGCTTATGTGCCGCGATCTGTCACAGGGAACAATCTTCGCGAACGAATTGACAAATGGCATCGTCGCAACCCTAATCAGCGAGCCACAGACCAGATTACGAGCAACACGAACCCGACCAGTCAGCTCATGTACGAGGTCAACCCTGACTCTACTACGTCGGCCTATCAGTTGTCGACTCAGGATCGTATCGCAGTATTGGAAAGAGAGATTCTCGCTCTTCGAAGCAAAGAGGTTTTCGACGGAGTACAGGTTCCCAAGAGGAAAAAGGTCGTGATGCGAACGCAACCCGAGAAGCCGAAGGAGAGTCAACCTGACGATCATCCTAAACCTGTCGCGACTCCCACACAGGACAGCTCGACTAAGGGTCAGACCACAAAGGAAGCCGAGCCACCGACTCATCCGTTCGCAAAAGCTCGTGAACCAGCCTACCTCCCTCCGCACGAGAAGAACTTCGCGTCTCTCCCAAAAGCGTCGAAAGAAAAGGATATCGCGTATCGCACTCACGCTCCCATCCAAGACACGAAAATCGCCGACGAAGTCTACAAACACGCGATGGAGACGCCGTGCATTACGCTCACACAGAAACAACTTCTGTCGTTATCACCGGAAGTTCGGCAGAAAGCTCGCGACGATATCACGCCTAAACGCGTAACGCCTCAAAACATTCGCAAAACGAATATTGTGACTGTGGAAGACGACGATGACGACGACGATCACCTTCCATTCTTCGAAACGCTTCACGACGCTGAAACCAAGGAGCTCCCTCGACCTATCATCATCGACGACCCCTACGAAGTATATCTCAATACTCTCCCCCCGGGAGAAGTAGACGAAACATGGGTTGTCGCTAAAGAATCACACGCTCTCCGCTCCATTTATTTGTTCGTGAACCATCAGGAAGAAGTCGAAAGCATTGTCGATCCGGGTTCCCAGATAATCGCGATGTCAGAAGCTGTCTGCCATGATCTCGGCCTTATATACGACCCCTCGATCAAACTCAACATGCAGTCAGCAAACGGCGAGATCGACCAGTCTCTGGGTCTTGCGAGAAATGTGCCCTGTCGCATCGGAACGATTACGCTCTATCTTCAAATGCATGTCATTCGATCGCCGGCCTACGACATCCTTTTAGGACGGCCCTTCGACGTTTTGACGGAAAGCCTCGTGAAGAACTACGCGAATGAAGACCAAACGATCACAATCTGCGATCCAAACTCTCGACAACGCGCGACAATTCCCACGATCGCTAGGGGCCCTCCCTGTCATCAGTGTCCTCCTTCTCGACATGCCGCAAAGGATTTTTGCAATTCGAGGAACTGATCGATAGTCAGGGAGAAGTTGCGTGCATCATCTCGTATGATCATAAAAAAGCTACGGCCTCTATAGATGCGTATTCAGTTGTACCACCAGATATGCCCGACCGTCCCTCGTCTTCTTTAGCCCGTGTATATATCTCAGCCTGCGACTTTCCTGTCGTAGCATCAAATTACAATGCCGATCGTATTTCCCCGTATTACCAATCGTCCGATGAACCCCCGCGACCATCTCAAAAGCATTCTCTCTCCGACTTCGCACCGATCTTCCTCTCAGCAAAGAAGAAGTACAAACCTGTCGCAAAGAAGACCAAGCCAGTTATCGTGGAACTACCCGACAAGTTTCATATCATTCGATCTATTAAAAGAGATCCTTTAGCCGACATGCCTTTGTTGGATCCCAACCCTCCCCCCTTTCAACCAACCGGTCGCTATACCGAGGAACGACGAATCGCACTAGACAAGGTACACTCAACCGACTTTTTGTGGCCTTCGAACGCGCCTTTTTGCACGATTTCATGTGTAAACAAAACGATGGTTTCACATGGACAGATCTCGAACGAGGAAGCTTTCGAACCGACTTCTTTCCTCCAGTTGAATTTCCGGTCGTACCACATACTCCTTGGGTCGAGAAGAATATTCCAATACCTCCTGGGATTTACGACGAAGTTTGTCGCGTTATTCGCAGAAAGATCGAGGCTGGCATATATGAACCCTCGAACTCCTCATATCGCTCGCGATGGTTCATGGTATTGAAGAAAGGTGGAGCTTCGCTTCGTCTTGTCCACAGCCTCGAACCTCTTAACAAAGTCACGATACAACACTCTGGTGTTACCCCGATCCCAGAACACATCGCCGAACGCTTCGCAAACTGTGCCTGCGGAGCAATGTTGGATCTTTACGTCGGATACAATGAACGCCTCATCGCAGAAAAATCGCGCGACCTCACAACCTTCCAGACCCCCTTTGGAGCCCTTCGACTAGTCACTTTACCAATGGGGTGGACTAACTCAGCACCGATCTTCCACGACGACGTCACGTTTATCCTTCAGCCTGAGATCCCCGACATCACAATTCCTTACATCGACGACGTTCCTGTTAAAGGACCGCCAACCCGGTACATCCGAGAAGACGGTTCGTACGAAACCATCCCACAGAACACAGGTATTCGACGATTCGTGTGGGAACACTTCCAGAACTTGAATCGCGTTGTCCAACGAATGAAGTACAGTGGAGGCACTTTTTCAGGTCTCAAATTGTTTGTCTGTGTAGAAGAGATAATTGTTGTCGGCCATCGCTGCACATATCATGGTCGGCTTCCCGAGAGCTCAAAGGTCTCCGTAATAGAGAAGTGGGGGCCATGTCAAAACCTCTCCGACATTCGCGCATTCCTCGGAACAGTTGGTCTATGCAGGATCTTTATTCACAACTTCGCGCATCGTGCCCATCATCTGAACAAGCTTACTCGCAAGGACGCTCCTTTCGAATTTGGTCCAGATCAAATCGCCGCACAGAACGATCTCAAACAAGCAGTTCTCGATTCTCCAGCACTTCGCGCGATCGACTATAAGTCGGACGCCCCTGTTATCCTCGCAGTCAACACGTCATACATCGCAGTTGGATTCTATCTATGCCAGTGCGATATGGACGATATGCGAAAACGTTTTTATAATCGATTCGGCTCAATCACACTCAACGACCGCGAACGACGATTCTCACAACCGAAGCTCGAGATATACGGGCTCTTTAGAGCTTTGAGAGCCCTCCGACTTTACGTTATTGGAGTTCGCAACCTTGTAGTTGAGGTCGACGCACGATACATCAAAGGAATGCTAAACAACCCCGACATTGTCCCCAGCGCCAGCATCAATCGTTGGATAGTATCGATATTGACATTCCATTTTACACTCGTACATGTTGCAGGAACTAGTCACGGCCCCGACGGCCTTTCTCAACGACCCCCTCAGCCAGGCGACTTGTCGCAACCGGATGACGACGACTTCGATGATTGGATCGATCGACTATATGGCTTCATGCATCAGATAAATGAAGTCCATGGTACCCGACTACGACGATCGATAGTATCAACACTTCTCTCTGACACCGTTACTCCTGGAGACAGTCCCTCTACCCCCTCCGACTCTTACGACGCAGTTCCTCGATCAAATATTGCCAAATCGGACGACGATCGCATAGTACTAGTGAAGAAGTGGTTGAAAGACCTGGAACGACCATCTCATTTTTCAGAAACCGATTACACAAAGTTCGTCAAATATTGCACCGAGTTTTTCGTCGATCGCAATCACCTTTGGAGAAAAGATTCTCAAGGAGCGCACAAGCTAGTCGTCGACCCAGAACAGCGACTCAGTGTCATGAACAGCTGCCACGACGACATTGGCCACAAGGGATTCTATGCGACTCGATCGATAATTTTGGAACGATTTTGGTGGCCACATATTGTCGCCGATATTGCTTGGTTTATCAAGACGTGCCATTTATGCCAGCAGCGACAGATTCGACAAGTTTTGATTCCCCCGGTAGTAGCAACCCCCGCTCCACTCTTCACAAAAATATATGTCGACACCATGCACCTACCCCCATCTCGATCGTTCCGATACATTGTACAGGGACGTTGCTCCCTTTCGCAGTACCCCGAATTCCGCATGTTGCGATCGGAGAACGCCCGTGCGATTGGCGACTGGATTTTCGAAGATATCTTGTGTCGATGGGGATCACTTCGCGAAATCGTTACAGATAATGGTGCAGCGTTTGTCAAGGCCCTCGAATATTTGTCGCGACAGTACAAAATCAATCACATTCGGATCAGTGGCTATAATTCGCGAGCCAATGGTCTAGTAGAACGGACGCATTTCGATGTTCGACAATCACTTTTCAAGGCAGCCGATGGTGACCAAGCCCGTTGGTCTCAGGTCGCCCACTCTGTATTTTGGGCAGAACGCATTACCACCAGACGACGAATGGGATGCTCCCCATATTTCGCAGCAACAGGATCGCACCCAGTTTTACCCCTAGACATCTTCGAAGCGACTTACCTCCAGCCAGCACCATCCTCAGTCCTATCCACCACCGATCTCATCGCCCGACGCGCAATCGCCTTACAAAAACGCAGCGAGGACGTCTCGAAAATCTACGCGAAAGTCTACAAGGCAAGAAGAGCAGCTGCGATTCGTTTCGAACGAGTACACGCGACAACTATTCGCGACTTTAATTTCAAGAGAGGCGATCTCGTCCTCATGTGAAACACTGCGATCGAGAAAGCCTTAAATCGCAAGATGCAACCCCGATATTTGGGTCCCCTCATTGTCATATCTCGAAACTATGGAGGCGCGTATATTCTCGCTGAGTTGGATGGATCTGTATTCCATCGACCAGTTGCCGCCTTCCGTGTGGTTCCTTACTTCGCCCGCAAGACGATCAAGATACCAGCCGGTCTCATCGATATCGACACTGCACGACTCCGCGAAATGGAAAGTTCAGGACAGAAAGACGACGACGACGACGACGACAATGTTCGCGACGAGAATGTTAGCGAAGACAACAGCGACGGAAGTGACGATTGCTGAGAAGTCACTGAATGAGCGGTATTTTACAGGTTCGCACAAGTCGCAAGATGATAGAATTGCCCAGCAGGCATCCTATCGAGAGATTGGCGGTGATGATGTATTTCGGAGCCATCTCACAATTTTTTCCTTTTGTTCTCATGTTTGCGACAGTTTTTCTTTCAGGACTTTTTCTCTTCTCGAAAAACAAAAATTATCTCATTGGGAAGGAGCCATCGAGGCTCCTATTGACGATTCCTACGCCTAGCTCTACTCCGAACGATTCTCCATTTCTCCCAGCATAGACTCTAACTCCACGACGATTCTCCGATGGGCTTCGGCGCGAACACGAGCTCGCGCCAGCTCCTCCTTCAAGACTGCTATTTCCTCCTCTCGAAAATCTCTGTCAACAATTTTCCTTTTCCCTTTGTCGCTATGCTTTACCACGCCCATGGACCGCAACGACGATGCGAACGATGATTCCACGACACCTGAAAAGAATGTCTCCGACATCGATACGACAAAATAACAATTATCGCGACTTACGACTTGATTTCCTCGACTTCGGAAGTTCCGGTTTTCCTTTACGAGTGACACCCTCCCAAAAACAGCACCGGTGGTCAAGAACACATTTTCGACAACGAGATTCCGTATCGCCGATGATGCAGATACGTTCCAGTCGAATGCAATTATCGCACCTCTGTGCACGGTCAATAAACGAAAATATTGCCCCGAAAAAGTCGCATTTACCTTTCCTTTTACGGGTAGGAGCCCCAAGTCATCGGCACTTCGCCTTCGTTTGTAAAGCCGCGAGAGAGTATTCACCGGCGCAGGTGAACCGGTGGTCGACTCGATAAGTTGGTCGACCTCATCGTCGCCAGTTACCTTGGACGTGCTCGATTTAGCGGGAGACGACATGGTTGAAAGAAAGAGAAGCCTGATGAATTACCCGATCGATAAGCCATCAAGGGCCTAACACGCGACGCGACTTATCACGTGATGGACGCGACGATTTCAAATTCATTACCTCCCACTCCATACAACTCAAATTTGACTTGCGACAGAAAAATCGAGATGCGACACGAAACAAAAAATTTAAAAGAAAAATGGCTAAGTATACACAAAATATACTACAGCCATTCGGACAGCTTCTCGTGCTCCTCCTCCAGATCCTCCACAAAGCATTGATAGACGGATGCTTTTAATCGCATCCGCGCGAGTTCCTCCTCCAGCGACGACAACCGAGCTTCGACCTCTTCACGTTCCATGCCTTTCCCCTTGCCCTTCACGACGCTCTTGATATTCCGAGGACCAGCCTTGGACAACGAAGCGATGCGATTAGGTGGTCGCGTTCCGACCCAGACGGCTTCTATGGAATCGGTGAACACTGAGAAAATCAAGAATACATAAATCGACTTACTTTTCGGAGACTCCTCGGCTTTCGCGCGAACGACCTTCGCCTTTTTGGTCCGCGGTCTCAACCCGCTCCTCGCGACTCCACCCCAGAAGCAACCCTTCCGATCGTCCAGGCATTTGCGACATTTCGGATCGTTATCCTCGTATTCGCACGGCAACTCCTGCTTGAAGCCCTTACAGCGATCGCACTATCCGAATTTTGTAGCCAAATGAAGTCAGTAGGAACAGCGAAGTGGACTTACTTTACCATGGACGACCAAGAGCCCATCACCCTCGTCGTCGTCTTCACGTCCCTTACGCTTGGACTTGCGAGAGTCTTTCGCGTCGTCTTCGGATTCTCCCTCGCTACTCGTGTCGTTCACCGGTGGCATTAAGGCCTCGAGAGCCTTTGTGTAGGCCTTGCCAGAGATCGTTTTCGCCGCGAATTTGTAGTATAGGTCGAGCTGCTCTTGTTTCAGCTTCTCAGTTCGTTCGAACTCGACGCGCTCCTTCAAAACTCTCGCCTCCTCGAGGAGCCTGTGTTTCTCTTCCTCGCGACGCTTTCGTTCCTCCTCGATCTCGGCCTGTTGGCGTGCCAGTCGTTCCGCGTCTTCTACCCGTTTCCTCTCGGCCTCCTTCTCCTTGATTTCCCTCGACAGTTCTGGTAATAGAAGATCTCCAGCCCACGACACCCATTCGTCCTCGGCAACGGCCTCGAAAACGGATCTCGATTCGCGAATATATCGCTTGACGTCTTCGTCTTCCTGCACCTTCAAAAGGTCGATGACTTCGCGATATTGCCCCTAAAAAGACGAGACGAGTTTGATTAGCTGACGATGCAAGAGTAAGAACTTACGATGGCCTCGACAAAGTTTTGCCCCCACTTCACGAAATCCTCGGGCGCCCCTTCCGCAACATCCGGCATACTGGTGAAGACCTCGGAGACCCTCTCCTTGACAGGCGACAGGATCAGCTCGTTGTACGACTTCTTGGTGGACGGAGGAGCTGACATTGAAGACATGGTTGTGTTGGTGGCGACGAAAATTTAGAGAGGTTTCTCACAAGTTGCGGAGTTTTAGTCAACAAGGTCACGTGCTCCCTTCTCTCACGTATTGACTGAGGACAGTCAAGATTTCAGTATGGGGGAAGATGATACGCATCATACGATCCTATACTCCGAATACGCGAATCGGACGTACTATACCTCCCCATCGACCATATCCCGATACTTCACGATCTAACGAACATCTGCGATCTCTTGCAACATCTCTCGACCACTATCGATCGCTTCCGAACTTGTCGCACCCACAAAACAAAGCTATTCTACATCGGACCGATACCGTTCCCGTCGGACACCATGTCATCTCCTTTCGTTTCACTTTTCGCCTCGCTTCTCTATCATATATCCTGTTATATCACGCAGTACATCGTTCCCCTATCTCTTCCTTTCTTATGTCTTTGTACTAATTTCATCACTTGATCCCTTTCTTCGCACTCTTACTGACTCCTATCGATATTTCTTTATCTTAGAATCCTTTCTTACGTTCACTCCTATTCGATCCTTTATTTCTAGTCTTCCCGATTTTCCGATATTTCGTTCCGACTTTCCGATTGTCGTAGTATAAAAAGCTCATGTATTGTAGCTAGAGAGACAGAGAAATCTACGACTTCCATCCCCTTCGATCTTAGTCTCCGAGCTATAAAAGCTCTTCTTTAGTTTCAAACTCAAGTTATAGTCTTGAGTTTGTCTATCTTCGTCACCCGATATCGATATCTTTGTCGCGACCGTGTTCGCGAAGTCGCACAGTTGATCGCAACTGTCGCACGTACATTCGCATCGTTCGGAAACTTTATAGTAGTTTCCATCTCTCTCTATACCATTTTTACGTGTAGTAGACATCTTCGCCTCCTCGCATTCACCCAATAGGTAGTTTGTTTAGGGATCTCCCCCTTTACAGTCTCCTATAGCGTATCAACGGTGGAACAGGGGTGTCGACGGCGCCCACCAACCCCTACCGATACCCCTCACGAACCCCGCTGCGACGTCAATTGACATCGATGCTGGGTTCGTGAGGTCAGATGCAGCTAGGGGCAGTGGGATCCCCTCAAAAGCGCAGGGCACCCATTACCTGGGCACCCATGTACCCTGATACAAACCCGCAAGAAAACCCGTACCCGATCGTACTCGTGACCATGGGTACGGGTTTTCTCCAGGTGGGTCAAGGTCTGCCCAGGATACTTGGGTTACCCGCTAATCCTGCACGGCTGGACACATTTCTTGAGAGTGCGATACATTTGAACCTATGTAAATTTTTTTTAAGGCTCCTGGCTTGACTCCCCAGTTCGGGATTCCCGTTCCGACGTGGTTTGTGGTCAGGTTTTCCGGGAGCGCCTCTCTTAGTATGGCAATCGAGAGTGATCTGCTCAAAACTCTAAATTCCGGAGTCATACTGACAATGAAATAAGTCAAAACCCAAAAGTAAAAATCAAGAATACATTTATTGTGTGACAAGGCTTATTTTAGATGTTGAAAAATGTGTTGAGCGCGATATCCTATTGATGAGGTCATATAAAGCAATGGATTATAAGAATATCTATCTATGGAATACACATATAATAAAGATGTCATAAGGTGGGGGGGTTGGCAAAACCAGTGAGGGAGGAGTGGGAGAGGATAGGGAGAGGGCGGGAAGCAGTGCAGGAGGGTGGGGGTAGGCTGGAGAGGTTGGAAGAGGCTGGGAAAGGCCAGGGGAAAGACGGAGAAGGTGGGGAGGGAGGATGTGGGGGGCAGGAGGCGGTGGGAGAGGTTGGGAGAGACTGGGAGAGGGGGGGAGGGGGGCAGAGGAGGGACGGAGAGGGCAGAGGAGGGACGGAGAGGGCAGAGGAGGGATGGAGGGCGGTTGACAGCGCTGGATGGCATTTTTCTAGCATCAACAATCTAGCAGAGGAATTAGATGGTATCAAGCTATATCAAGAACTGAATTTTCCTCACCTAGTCACTGGAAATGGACACACTCCCCAGGCATCAGCAATGACAAGGATATCTGCTCAATGTTGAAAACGTTGAGGTTGAAAACATCGAGAAAACAACTCGGAAGTTGCCGGATTGCACCTCGAACTTTCCGGAACCCGGCAACGTCCGAATTCCACATTGTTGCCAGCACCATCGTCGATGACAAGCAGGCTGCGCGTACATGGGTAGGCAAGAAACTCTGACCCTTTCCAGCACCACCCTCTAGCGCCATCAACCACCTCCTGCCCTCTCCCAGCCTCTCCTGCCTCCTGTGCAGCTCCTGCATGGCTTACCGCCCTCTCCAGCCTCTCCGGCCCTCTCCAGTCTTCTCTCACCGCCTCCTGCCCTCTCCTGCCCTCTCCCACATCCTCCTTCCCTCCCCACCCTCTCCGTCCTTCCCCTGCCCTTTCTCTGCCTCTTCCAACCTCTCCAGCCTACCCCCACCCTCCTGCACCGCCTCCTGCCTTCTCCCTGTCCTCTCCCGCTCCTCCCTCACTGGTTTTGCCAACCCCCACCCTATGACATCTTTATTGCATATGTGTATTTCATAGATAGATATCCTTATAATAATCCATTGCTTTATGACCTCCTTAATAGGATATTGCGCTCAGCACATTTTTCGACATCTAAAATAAGCCTTGTCACACAATAAATGTATTCTTGATTTTTTACTTTTGGGTTTTGCCTTATTTCATTGTCAGTATGACTCCGGAATTTAGAGTTTTGAGCAGATCACTCTCGATTGCCATATCTCCTAGTTTGAAGGCACCGAAAACTAAGGATAGTTAACAATTCCATCGTCGGTATAGTTAGCGTATCCGTTGTCGAAGTGTGTGACATTCAAAGTTTCTAAAGTGGATGAACAATAACAGGACAATGTCTGAAAACACTGCTGCCAATGCAGTGCTGGTGAGGACCCAACACTTATCGTCAGTTCCAAGCTTCGCAACTGATATGGGCGAATGAACGAGATGAGTTCAGTAAGCGTTACGACATCCTCTTGCATGGTAAAATGTAATCCGGTCAGCTGTACAAGCTGAAGCCCCGATGTACCGCCAAAGTGTTCTGCCGTTAGACTTGTAAGACCAAGACGTTGCATTGCGATAAAGTGTAATTCGATCAACTGCGCCAGCCCAGAACCCGATATCTTGTTGATGCATCCTGTTGTTAAATTGTTAAATTGGAGATGCCGTAATGTCGAAAGTGTAGCAATGTGAGCTAGGGCACGAGGGGTCAAGGGACCAATATCCACCATTTCGAGTTTGTCAAGATTACAGACGAGGTCTGATGCCGCTATGACTAGTTCTTGAGTGAACGGATAGGACAGACGCAGCCTGGTGATGGATGGGCATATGACTTTTGCAGAATTGATAAAAGAAGTCGAAAATAGTGAGTTGCAGAGGTCAATATCGAGGACGTCAATTTTGGGTCCTAAGAGCAGGCTCAGGGTACGAGAGGGGCAATATGAGGCTGGACTCCGTCCCAAGAGCTTGCGAAGGTTCGGGAGGATCGGTTTTGGTGACAGGTGCTGACTCATAACCTTCACAACTACACAGTCATCATATGAAAGCTGTACACAAGTCATTCGCCGAGCATATTTATTGAATACGTCAAGGTCGGTCGAAATCAGAGGTCTTCGAAAGTTCTAGGCTGAAAGTTAGCCATGCAAGTAAAGTCGATTATAGTGTCACATACCCTCCGACGCCATCCGGGTCTTTCCTCCCATAGGTCAGCAGGTACTGTGGTCTTCACAAGGATGAGAATGGAGGTTTGGTGCTGCCATAGCAGGTCCAATGCAGGATCTTGAAATAGTCGACATGTTCTCGCCAACGCACTCAGTGTGGAATCGTCGCAACTTGAGAGGATACTCGACAAAACCTCCAGAATACATAACGAGTGGTGCATCATGATGGCGTGTTGCAAAAGGGTGATACCTCCCACGCAGTGTTATCTCTGAACTTGTACTTTCTTAGGCGACGGTGTGAACACACGTATTCGTGAATCACCACTTTGCCTCAGCTAAGTTACATGCACATCATCATCAAGTTTCAGTGGTACACACGATTTCCCTTGATCTAGGTGAAACCCTCCAGCAGCGAAAAAAAGACATTCAGAGATCTCCTGGTGCCCGTCTCAACCCAACCTCCATTTACTTGGCTCACTTCTACCAAGGCAACACCGATTAGAGCCGTAGTTGGCGGGAAGGCAGGCGTCATCGCGATCTCTAGCGAACCCATGGAACCGGGCATAGGTAACCCTGGTTGTCACGCATAAGGAGCGAGACCGAAAAAATCCCGTTCGTTAAGCGAATCGGCACAATTTGGAACCCACCCGCATTGTACCCCCCCCCCCCCCCCCCATTTTCTATTGCAGAAGTTGTCGTTTTGTATGTCCTGGTGGACAACTGCGGAGTATATGATTGAATTTTGATAATACGGATCACTGTAGGTAGTCGGTCGTCAAACTCTCCATGTTTCCTTCCTTGGCTCCAGTTTGATCTGTCAAATACACAGGTCGATACGGTTATCCACTTCCAAGTAAAGCTTAGATGCCGGATATGTCGCAGCAGGTGTACAGATGTTGACTGAGCCTGTGCAGAGACTCCAAGATGAGACGCTTGCATGCCTCAATAACCAGATAATTTACAAGGGTTCCAGAGTCGGTATCTTCAGTTCACAAGGATGCTGGAATTACGACGCAACCACTCTGTAGTCAACCTTCGGCGCATATGTAGGTCCATCGAAGATGCTTCCATGTGTGCCTCCGGCCGTAGGAAATGAGGATGCGCCATTGCCAGTGGAAAATAGGAGAAGGACGCAATGTCTTACAAGCTCTATCCTATGTTGTACAAGCGTGAATATAGCATTTGCAGATCTAGGAACCTTTTAAGACCAGTCATAAGATGGAGGAACTAGAAGAAATTCACTGGTTCAGGGGAGAAAGCTCGGCAAGGATAGTAGAAGAGGTTTACAAGATAGCAAAGGAGAATATTGTGGCAAATGAAAGTTGGAAGCATGCGCAATGTTTTGGAGACCACTGATTCCATCGTGGTGTCTCCCATGGCTGTCCCCAGCCGTATGTAATCGCGTCGTGACTGGATCGAGGTCCCTTGGTGATATCCATTCGAAAAGCTCGAAACTATTGAGTTAAACCGCGTTCCCTGACTTTGTGCGTAATCAGACGGGAAACTTCTTCCCACCGATCCCCTTCAAGGCAATTCTCATTCGCAGGTAAGTCTTGATATGAAGAGATAGATTGAAGATTGGGAAGGATATGGGAAAGGAAGGTCGCCACAGCATTGGCATCCTCAATAGGGGCATTCCCTACAGACATTTTGGTAATGGCATGGTTAGAAACGACACCTCCTGGCGTTTCTATAACACGGAAATCAACGAAAGCGGCATCAATGGGAAGATCCAATATTCGCAGATCCGGACAGTGTTTCAATAAGGAAGCAAGCCCCATTAATGTTATTTCAGAAGTCCCTGTCGCACAAGGGTCGATGGTGAGTTCTTGAAGATGAGGCCAGGCCATCGCCATCCGCTCCAGCTCGCCATCTCCAAGTTCGAATGCACCAAAAATTAAGACGAGATGTTTCAACCGTCGCATCGTGAGAAGAGGTTCGAGTGTCGCAGGCGTTACAGGATAGTTAACGATTCCATCATCGGTATAGTTAGCGTCGAAGTGTGTGACATTCAAAGTTTCTAAAGTGGATGAACAATAACAGGACAATGTCTGAAAACACTGCTGCCAATGCAGTGCTGGTGAGGATCCAACATTTATCGTCAGTTCCAAGCTTCGCAACTGATATGGGCGAATGAACGAGATGAGTTCAGTAAGCGTTACGACATCCTCTTGCATGGTAAAATGTAATCCGGTCAGCTGTACAAGCTGAAGCCCCGATGTACTGCCGAAGTGTTCTGCCGTTAGACTTGTAAGACCGAGACGTCGCAGTGCGATAAAGTGTAATTCGGTCAACTGTGCCAGCCCAAAACCCGATATCTTGTTGATGTATTCCGCTGTTAAACTGTTAAATTGGAGACGCCGTAATGTTGAAAGTGTAGCAATGTGAGCTATGGCACGAGGGGTCAAGGGACCAATATCCAAACTTTTGAGTTTGTCAAGATTACAGACGAGGTCTGATGCCGCTATGACCAATTCTTGGGTGAAGGGATAGGACAGACGCAGCTTGGTGATGGATGGGCAAATAACTTTTACAGAATTGATAAAAGAAATCGAAGATGGTGAGTTGCAGAGGTCAATATCGAGGACGTCAATTTTGGGCCCTAAGAGCAGGCTCAGGGTACGAGAGGGGTTATTCGAGGCCAGACTCCGTCCCGAGAAGTTGCGAAGGTTCGGGAGGATCGGTTTTGGTGACAGGTGCTGACTCAGAACCTCCACAACGTCCGTTCCCAGTTCACCGTATGAAAGCCATACACAAGTCATTCGCCGAGCATATTTATTGAATATGTCAAGGTCGGTCGAAATCAGAGGTCTTCGAAAGTGCTAGGCTGAAAGTTAGCCATGCAAGTAAAGTCGATTATAGTGTCACATACCATCTTCGGACGCCATCCGGGTCTTTCCTCCCATAGGTCAGCAGGCACTGTGGTCTTCACAAGGATGACAAGGGAGGTTTGGCGCTGCCATAGCAGGTCCAATGCAGGATCTTGAAATAGTCGACATGTTCTCGCTAACGCACTCAGCGTGGAATTGTCGCAACTTGAGAGGACACTCGACAAAACTTCCAGAATACATAATGAGTGGTGCATCATGATGGCGTGTTGCAAAAGGCGCCGGTGATACTTCCCACGCAGTGTTATCTCTGAACAGTAAACTATACTTTCTATATTTCTTGGGCGACGGTGTGAACACACGTATTGTGAATCACCACTTTGCCTCAGCTACGTGCACATCATCATCAAGTTTCAGTGGTACGTACGATTTCCCTTGATCTATGTGAAACCCTCCAGCAGCGCAAAAATAAATATTCAGTGATCTCCTGGTGCCCGTCTCAACCTGATTCCTAGCCAACCTCCCTTTACTTGGCTCACTTCTACCAAGGCAACACCGATTATAGCCGTAGTGGCGGCAAGGCAGGCGTCATCGCGATCTCTAGCGAACCCATGGAACCGGGCATAGGTAACCCTGGTTGTCACGCATAAGGAGCGAGACCGAAAAAATCCCGTTCGTTAAGCGAATCGGCACAATTTGGAACCCACCCGCATTGTACCCCCCATTTTCTATTGCAGAAGTTGTCGTTTTGTATGTCCTGGTGCACAACTGCGGTGTATATGATTGAATTTTGATAATACGGATCACCGTAGGTAGTCGATCGTCAAACTCTCCATGTTTCCTTCCTTGGCTCCAGTTTGATCAATGCACCGTCAAATACATAGGTCGATATCATATCCAAAAGAAACGTTTGAAAACCAAAAGATCGACTTGCTGTTTAAGTCTGGTTTTGATCAACAATTAGAACCCCCGTAGGGTGGCATTTCCGTAAGATGGGAACCCAGACACAAAACATTCAGTTGTTAGAGATCAAAACAAGACAAGCAAGCCATCATGGATTTCCCAGACAAAGTCAATGTACGTGCTGTACGTGTGTGTGATCCGGCCAGATTGATTTCGCAGAAGAGATAAGGTCGGGCTAGAAGCATGATGATCTTCTTGTTTCACCGTTGAATCGAATGTCAAACACAAAACAAGATCAGCACCGCGGTCTAAGAAGGCTGGACGGAACAACAACAAAAAAAGGACAGACCTAATATATTCGATCCTAAACCGCGGGCATCAAGTTCAGCCTGCCAAGTTATACCGGTATCAATGATCATCCGCGTTATCACGGAATGAAGGGCCAGGTGCTGATGCCCGATACGCCTTAAGCCATTTCAGATGGGGGGGACAACGGAGGGAAAAAAGGTGGCAGTTCAAAAGAGTAAAAAGGGTAGCCGTCAATCTTTCCCAAGAACGTGCGCTCACATATAACGCTCGACAAGATAGCCAACTGGCTAACATGTATCCGCCGACAAGAATGGAGATCCCCAAAGACGGCGGCCTTGCTCGGGGATCACACGCGGAGAGACCTAGAAGCAAAGCTATTCGGTGTCAAAACAGCTTCCAGTGCCAAACTTCGGCCTGGAGCAGAGCATAGACCCTGCCAGTTACTCTAGTAGATGCCATCAAAGATAAGTACAACAAGTACCCAAACACAAGATTGACAATAAGACTTACGTGGAACATCGAACCCCTCTCCGAATGACAATTTTGTCTTACATAGAGAGAAGCTGGTGCCAAGGGACTCGGATGACCGAATGATGGCCAAAAGTATTGATCAGCGCCAGATAACCTGGAACCATCAGCGGTGCGCTGGCGATGCCGGAGCGCGGAGCATATAAAAAGGGGGGGAACCAGGGTGTAAGCAACAGAAACCAAGGTTATAGAAGATATTCCCCTCTCTGTAAGATAATATTTGCAAAAATATTGCCTTTCTGCCACGGCCTCATAACCCGCGTTTGAAGGCAAAGGACACCAGCATCCTGAGGCTTTCATGTGAAACCAGGCATATCCATCATCTTTGCTAGTGGCGTTTGATGTGTTGTTACAAGGTGGGGCTGGACTTTTCGGTCTACCCTGATATCTTCTCAGTTCCGTTGAATATGTCCTTTTTGATTTCAAAGAACTCGGGGAGAAAGTCTAATATCAACAAGTACACCTCCAGACAACAACAACAACAACCCATTAAACCGGTTTCTAACCCTTCTAAAACGTCGATATAACTGTACAAATAAAGAAAGCAAAAAAAAAAGCAACCTGAGCGAAAAGCGGAAAAGCGACTCGAAAAAATGATTAGCTAGCTATATGTAGTGGTTCAGAAAGCAGCACCCCGGAGCAGAAAGAGAAAGAATTGAACGAATTTTTTTTTACTAATACACATTGTTCCCTTTTCTTCTTCAATCTTCTTCTGATCTCGATAAGTTAGCACGGTCGTCATCATCATGCTGTGCGGTTTTCCACGGATGTCCAAAATGCGGCTGTCCACTGAGCGTTCCACGATAGAACGTTCGTCGAGGGGGGGTGGGGTGGGGTGGAGGGGTGGTGCTCATGCGACATTCAGCGCCCAAACGTCTGGCCCCGCCGGCGTTCTCGAGAGTCCCAGGAACCGGGTCCTGCCCATCAAGAAATCGACCCGCTTGACCCCCTTTCGCTTTTCCTCTTCGTGTGCCACATGATCCGCGATACGAACGAAGCGCTGTTCGTAAGCGGCGTTTACCCTGTGCTTATCTTCGTGTGATGGCAACGAATTGTATTCGTCAGGGTGGACAGCCAGGCGGAGGGCGCGGTATAGCGTCGATAACACGTCTGCGACAGTGACGTATGCGTCAGGTTTGGGTGAGTAGGGCGATACGACGATCGGCCACGGGAGGTCGGGAAGTGTGAGCGATAGGGCTGGGCAAGGAGGGACGACGGCAGGTTCGGGGAGGTGGTGGTGGTGTGGTGTTGCAATGAAAGTGGGTGGGAGCGATATGTCGTAGTCGATAACGGGGCTAGCGAGATTGAATTGAAGTATGGGGTTGAGCTCAGGAACGATCTCTGATGCCACCGCCGCTGCTGCTGCGGCTGGGATCGACTCGGGTTCCAGCACGAGCGGTGAAGCCTCCCCAGGAGTCGCAACGTGCTTGAGAGGTGGCGGCGAGCAAGGGGGTAAAGATGATGTATCGTGAGACGGAGATGGAGTTTCAGGTAAAGGCGAGTATAGGAGGTTCATCTCGGCGAAACGAACGTGCTTGCCTGGCATTCTGTTGAGATCGAGATAACGAAAGGTTGACGGTGGCAGAAGAGATAGAAATGAAGGGCGATAATGGTAGGAGGAATGAGACCATATATATAACCTGCGCAAACTGGGCGCGCCCAGGATTTGTGCGGTGTCAAAACCAAACGTGATTTATCGGACAAAGACGGCCCCCCCCATCAAGTAAAGCCTGTGATCGTCACCTCCCTACGACGAGTTTCCTGACCGATAAATCCGCCTTCTCACGGAAGGTACTTGGGCTTTGAGAAGTCCACGTGGCCGGTGTATTATCAAGATTCAAAAGAGGGGGGGCGAAGGAGGACAACTTATCTCTTGCTTCATCTCCAAGTCGCGATCGTCGTAGAGGCCTACAGATTCAAAAGAAGGGGAGACAGCTGTCAGTGCAGCGGTGATGGAATTGTCCAGTGTCATTAATACTGCCTGCTTTGTCGATCCCTGAACAATCGTAGTCCCGAAGGCTGTGTGATAGCTTTGGCCGAACAGATTGTTATTTGGCAGCATTTGGCTAAACCCTCGATTTCAAGCAGCGACAAATTGCTTATCAAATGCTTATCTAATACCCACGTTTGAATCGGCCCCGGACCCCGGACAAACAGAAAAGTTGTCCGATAAATCAACCTCCTCGCAAGCAATCGAACGAGGCCTCCGAAAAGTATCTTCACATGTCGAATACAAGTGCATAAAATAAATATTTGGAGCCCTTCCGCAAACTGCAGGTTCGGCAAAACCAAAAATTAACAATTAAAACCGGTAGAGGGTAATAAACCAAGTAAAATGTCATATGCCCTACTCCCAGCTCCACAATACCCACATCGGGGGGGAAGTAAATACAGCAAATCGAGAAGCGCCGAGATCTCTTTGATAACAAATATAATATATAAAAAACATGTCAGAAAACATTGAGAACCAAAACATCCGGTTGCCTCCCCATTCTAGAAAGCCCCAAGAAACGTGTGTTGCCCATGAGGAAATCAACCCTCTTGACGCCAATGCTCTTCTCCGTCTGGCGCGCCCGCCAGTCGGGGATTGCCGCTAATCGTTGCTCATACGCCGCGTTCACCCGGATCGTTACCTCATCGGATGGCAGACTCGTATATTCGTCCCGTGTGGCAGCAAGGCCGAACGTGCGGTGTAAGGTGACAAGGACATCTGACACCGTGACACATTTGCTCGACCCGCGAGAGGACGGGAGGACCGTGATGGACCATCGGAGGTACGGCGAAGTGATGGTGATGCAAGGCAAAGGCGGGTTTGTGGCAGGTTCTGCGAGGGTGCGATAGCTGAGCAAACGATGCTCGGGTAGTGAAGTGATGGTTGAAGGGTGGAGCAGGAGGTCGAAGCTGATGGTGGGTTTACGCGAAAAGCTGAGGACTGGATTGATCGCTATGGGTATACGATGGCAGTGGTTGCCGTGCTCGCACACTGTGGGAAGGGGTGCGCGCGAGTACGGGGAGCCCGCGTGATTGAGTGGTGGAGGTGTTAGTAGTGGGGAAGGAAGAGGAGAGTCAGGCGTGTGCTGCACGAGTGTTCGGGGGGCTTGTGGTCGTGAACTATTGGCGGTCATGGTGGTGGACGAGAGAGAAGGGCGGTGGAGAGGGATTCTTCATGAATGGGGATTATATATACCCCAAAAACCCCAAGGTAGGGTTTCAGGGTGTCAGAGAGCACAGAAGACCGGAGACGGCATCATGTTGTCCATCAACCATTTGGGATAAGGTCGACCAGATCGTCAACCGGGCGATCGGAAGAAAGGTTAAAAGTCACGCTAGAGTTGAACGAGCTGAGGATACCCCGATGACCGTGCATTGATGGAGTTGGACAAGGTAATTGAGCCGGATCCAGGTGTTAGGACACCGAAAGATAACCTAAATAAACGCTATCAAACGGGCTGTGAGGCAGTAAATTATTTCCACGTTAGGGGGAAACATACAACAGGACCGTTTTTGGCCCCGAGATGGGAGCAGACCGGCTTGGATGAGTTCGGTGCATGACGGGGAGGAGGAAGTCTGGAAGAAAACATAACTTGCCAAATGCGTCCATCCAACCTCGGTATTCTCCGATGACTCCGCTTTGCAGAAGACTTCGACCCAAACAGCCCTCAGCGCCGGTCTTGGATCGACTTTGCTAGCCGAAGGCGGACAAGACTAACCAGTTCATCGATATCAGCTCAGTTGGGGGTTCGACTCTTCTCTCAACGAAGCCAGAGCCATGTCCCTCTCGCAGTGGACCCCGGGGGTCGACCATGATGCATACTTACCTAACCAGACTTGGTCGCTCAATCAAATTCCTTACAGACATTGATGGAGATGCCTGATGGTCAGAACGTGAACATGATCTGTCGTAGACCACTGGTCTTCACCGCCACATATGAATCTCAGATTATAATCAAGATAGTCCGACGACACTCTACAGAAGATTCCCAGGTCCAGAAGAATCCCAGTCCTTCCTTGATCCCGTCAGGCTTGCCTCATGCATATTCACGAGACTTGGCATTCGTGCCATATCCGTAAATACAACAATAACCAGGCCTGTGGAGTAAAACATCCAGGTATTGATTGTAAAATGGAGCATGGGCAGGCTCAGCCATATCAGGCACAAAACTTGGCCGTGATTTTGGCAAGTTCGGACCTATTCTCAGGAAGCGGTCAATTCAATACACGCAGTCCATACTTCCGTGCTCACCGTGTGACTATTCCAGAAAGGACACGTCTCCTTTCAATATTGAAATAGTTGCCTTTTGACCTATGTCACATTGAGGGCCCAGTAATCAGGGCCTTTTGCCGTGCTTGACAGCCCCAAGAACTGGTGCCCAATTAAAAAGTCAATTCTCTTTACGCCGTTCCTCTCCTCGACCTCACGAGATCTCCGATCATGGAACCGCTTATAGCGGTTCACATACGCTGCATTGACCCTCAGCCTCTCTTCCCTTGTAGGTAGAGATTCGAACTCCGTAGATTTGGCGGAAAGTCTGAGGGAACGGTAAAGTGCGATCAGCACATCGAGGACGGTCACACACGAGCCGTTTTTAGTCGGGGATGATGGGACAAATATTATCCATGGGAAATTTTGGGCTATAAGCGTGAGGGACGGGAGTGGTGGCGTCGTTGCTGGCTGAGAAAGTTCGAATGTGGAAAGCGGACCTCGGTGAGCCGTACTCGTGATGAAAGAGGGGTGAAGCATGAGATTGTAGTCGAGGGGAGGATTTTGGTCGAATCCTAGTAAATAGTTTATGCGCACGGGACCCAAGGGAATGGATGCACGCCTGGGGGTGAGCGGAAGGGGCAAGGGGCCAAATTTGAGCGGTGACGGTGTTTGTGGACCCGCGGATGAGGGGATAGAGGTTTCAGACATGGTTGGGGAGGGCGTTGGAGGTGCAGAGTAAGAAGTATTGTCTTCAGCAAAGTGGACACGTTTGGCAGTTCGAGTCGCGGTCATTGCGGATAGGGAGCTTGATGACATTGGCACTCGCGACTAAATAAGAGCCTTTGTCGGTGGGGGATAAAGAATAGAGGGCAACACTGTCATCGGTGGGCTATTTAACTGCCCTCTTGAAAGTCCGGTGTAATTTGCAGAGACCGTCCGCCAAGTGGCCATCACCACATCACCACGCCGAAGCTGAACTCCTTTGAGCATTTCTCGTGCCAATCACGAATCCAGTGCGAACCATGGTACAAAACCTTGCAAAACCGAGTAGAGCCATCATGATGTCGCCCTGATCTGAGTGGCGGAGAACTATAGCCAAATATTTGGTTCGCATACCGTCATCCCACACTGAAACACCGCCACCAGCGCCAATCTGCGTCAAGAACCGATGATCTTCTGGATGACCTCTACAGAAGCCGGTACCTCAGGCATGAACAACCCTCTCCTGCCCTCTGGTTCGCGCCCACGTTGGGTATGAATGCGCAGATTAAAGCCGTACCGCAGAACGCTTCTTTCATTTCCAGTCTCTTCTTCTACGAACGGGCCAATTCGGACATGTCCAAACTGGGCCTTTTTGGACCATCTTATCGATTAACCGGCTGTTTTTTGCCCCCGTTTCTGGTTGAAACGAATGATTAGACAATTGGCATGTGCGTCCGTCATCCGAATAACGTCAACGTTTTGCACTCTAACCGTGCTTTGCGCCGTGATCCAGGACATCCTGCATGAGCGCTTGCTGCAGTATAGATCGGTTTAGGAAAACATATATTTTTAGAGGAACTTGATCTAAGGTTCCCTGTCACAAGGAGACGTCGTATTCTAGATCGTCGGAGTGCAACAGAATATAGAATAGCTTCAAAGTCCACATACGGGCAAGCACCACCGAAGAAGAAGTACTTGGGCATGACGTTTTTATCCGTACTGGGGACACGGCACCTTTTCCCGTCTAGCTCGATCGAGAGAAGTTTTCTTTTGAAAAATCTATTTAACATTCTGCTCCTGACACACGCCGCGGTGCACGGCGTGTGCGTACCATGCCAACCGTCCAGAAACGCCTATATGGGGTGGTCTGGCATTGTCTGCGGCGTGGGTTTGGCTGCTAATGTGACCTCGCGATTCTGGAATGTCGTGGAGATACTCGATCGCCTACCCAAATACCCACATTCGGACTGAAAATTTTCGTATCGTCAAGGTGGGATTCGGCGTCGGCGACTGAGTAGGCTGTTTCTATTGTTACTTCCACACACACACACACACGTCTCTCACAGCTCTCACCTGATTACAGGTTTATGATGATCCGATCTCCAAGGTCAACGATATGTACTAGGCCATCTCGGAATAACAATGCTTTTGATAATGAAGAAAAAGGTTACTTTCAGTTGTTCGTCTTCTTTTGCTTCTTCATTTGACTAATGCTATCGCTCGCCCAGATACAGCATTGTCCTTGTGATTAAGGATGTCCACGGGATCCGTTGGTCACCGTGCTTACCATTATCACGATGTCATCTGTGTTCGTCAGCATCAGCACATATGGTTTTGAATCGGTGTCTGTGGACCTCATTGCTGGCCCGGTTGGGTAGTACAACCGCCCTCGCACTAGACAAGACGAGCTACTATTGGCCATGAGCGCTGTAGCGCATTTTCTCTAGCAAAAACACGGGATATTCACGCCCATCCCCGAGATTCCCATCCCAGAAGTGGACTGTTCCAAAGAAAAACTCCATAATACCGTTTCCCTCCACTAGACCCTCGACTCAAAGCTTATTTTATCTATTCGTCGACGTGTTTTGTTCTCTATCCGTGGTCTCGAATCGGGGAGAAGAATTTTCCGAGAGGAAACTCTGGGGCACGTCTAGAAAAACCCTCCCTGTCCCTCTTCCAAATGCGTTATCTCTTTTTTTTTCAGTTCCATATTTGGAATAGTGACGTGCCCACCAATGACGTATCGAGGTCGGCCCGAATATGGGAAGGTGCGCCCACGACTAAGTAAATCCGGCGAGCCGTTCCAGTCAGTCTTTAATGCCAAAGACTGATAAGCCTAGCCTCGGACTCTCTACGCCTCCAAGTAACCCTCGGCCCTGTTCGACCTTCGTTGCGGGAACCCTGCGTTCCTTTTGGCCCACTGCGTACATATTTGGGAGACTTCGAAAGTCCCATTCAAGGAATTCTGGATGTGTATATGGGTACTAATGTCATGCGGGGCCCCCTCTCTCGATCCGTCGGGCATCCTGACCTGGGGTTGATAATGATAGTGGGCAATAAATGGCGCCCAAGCATCAGGTGATGGAGGAAACCCGCCGTTCCGCTCCGTCGGCAAATTAAGAACACTTCAAGGTCGAACAACTTTCCGGCCCTGCTACATTCGCCAAATTCATAATCATTAGAACAGAACCGAGTTCGGTTCGGATAATTCCACCTCCACGTACACGTGAACGTTGAAGGACAAAGGGGAGAAGAAGTGAGTAAACTTGTGTTATTTTAGTATATATATGGGTTGGCTAAGCAGCGTGTGAATGTGGACAGATATATATATATACGGCTTGTTTTTTTCTTTTTCTTTTTCTTTTGCGAATTCAGATTGCAACAATGGACGAACAAGAAAGCTCTAACGTCTCCTTGTCCGACACGCCTCCTGCGCCTTTTACGACCCAAGATAAATCCTCTGGATCAACTTGCCCGATACCAATCTTTTAGTTGTTGTTGTTCCTGCCAGGCGCCTGTTCTCACGGTGGTTTACACATTTTTCACCGTGCTTTTGTCTTTGTTCTTCTTGATCATCTGGCGTTGCCTTTATAAGTCTCAAGGACCAAGATGATAACCTTGCGGGAAGAATGGGAATCTAGTCCAAGGAACTGAAGCAAGCCTCATGGCTGTCTTGCCGAACGATACTATCTAGTTCAAATGTGAGTGTGGGGTTCATTCTGATTACATCCTTTTCTTGATCTTTTTCTTAGTTTACATGTCATTCTGAAAGAAGGCACAACAACGCACTGCTATCAAAAAAAAAAAAAACAGCATTGGTACTAAAATCAAACTCATGGGGAACTCGACAACAAGGGCCCTACTACTGCTACTCCTGGCTTCAATGTGACAAACCACCGCCGGACGTTTTTATCATGATGACGACACTCCCTTGACGCTTTGACGCTTTGTGCCCAAAATCCAAATCTGTCCCAGCTAAATGATAGTTGTTGGTGTGCAAAGCGGATGAATGTATAACGAGAACAAGTGTGTGATGAGATGCAGGAGGGCTGCGGGATTTGACTATTGGTCTCATGTGCATGATGCCTTGCGGTAAGAACTTTTATTTTATTTTTACCACCACCGCCATGCGAGCTCAAGGATATGAGCCAACGATGACGGAGGGAGAAAAGATGACAACGACTACATATATGACGGCGGTGGTGTCTGTAAAATTCGGAACGAGAGAGCATCGGTCTGCATGGAAACTGGAACTAGAGCGATGTCGGTATGACGTCTGAAGAACCCAATTCTGGCGATTTCACGGGCGGATGTGGTAGCAGGTGAGGGGGGTTGCGCAGTTGGCGGCGGCGTTTGGCGTTTGGGGCGGAGGGGAAAAAAAAGGTCATACGATTTCTTTTTTTTCTCCCTCCCGTTGACCTTGTTTCACGATTAGTTTGAACCGTTGACCGGGGTGGGTATACAATGCTCCATCCTTTGACATCTCGGAAGTAAAAGTCGATGGTACCATATTCATGACACAAGAGCGTCAAGATTGACATTTTCTTTCTCACTGGCGGCGAAAAGGGCCACGTAACAATTGTATGCCGGACACTTTTTTTTTTTTTCCTTTTTGACCTTGTTTCACAGTGAAGTTTTTGAACCGGGGGGTGACCTATAACGCGAACGATGCTCTTTGGCTTCTCGGGTGACTGACACGAAGGGCGTTTAGTGGGTTTCTTTCTCCTTTCAGATATCTGAAACTTGGGACGTTCACTCCAGTATCCGTAGTTTATTTATACATATGTTATGTATTTCTGATGAAATGTTTCGAATTGTGGTGCCACCGTTTTACACGTAGTTGACCGCGCAAAGTAGTGAAGCTAGTGAAGCCCATCAATGATCACTTTTGATCTTTCACGACTGGCGGAACAACTGCGGAACGAGCGAGTGATGACGATAGCGACACGTTTGTTGTTGTGCCTGACCCACCCAAGTTAGGTAGGGGGGTGCCTGAGGGCCGAGAAGGTACTGCAGGGTACTGCGCTGGTGGAGTCTGCGGTGCAACCGTAAGCATATTGGTATGTACTCCGGTGCGTATAGCAAGTGACGTATGGGCGATGATCGATGATCAATGATAGGGGATGGCCCATTGGCAATAGAAACAAGTTCACTTACAGCATCATGATATCACCTTGACAAGAACAAAAAAACAAAAAAGGTTGACAAGACAGTATTTGTTGAGATTGCCAACACAACGACAACGACAGCTAAGCTAGGTAAGTAAGGTAGGGAGGGATGTGTGTATCCAATGGTACCACCACCACCTTTTTTTCACTTCTGGATACAAAGGACTACTGTCGTTGTACCATCCCCATTGACAACGACAAACCTTTTGGGGCTTAGCAGGTGAGGTGTCACTTGAGCAAGCACGTAAAGTTTGATTGTGGAGGTGTAGATAGATATCGATCACAGCGTAGTACGGTATTTGTGTGTGTGGAGAGCAATATAGTGTGCCCCGCAGTGCCCCGAACTCGCCGCGCAGATTGTGGTTGGATCCGAGACCGAAAGAAATCTGGCGCCAGAGTTTAGTAATAAGCTTTTTTTTTTTAGCTGTGCACTGGGAGCGAAACAACGTGTGCAAAAAAAGACGATACTGGTAGGCGCGCGTCGAGAACTTGGAGAGCCCGATCGTACCTTGTATACGTATTGATAAAGCTGTTGTTGTTGTTGTAGTGGAGCCACCTCTCCGACTGATGCGGAGCGGAGCAGCAGCGAAAAAAAAGGCAAATGCGCAGTGGTGGGGCTTGGGATAAGGTGGGCGGGCGGAATTGGTTGGGTGGGTACATCGGGCATCGGATGACAAAAAAAAAAGTAAGGATTGGCGCCTGGCTGTCAAAACACACCACGATAGATTCCGTGCTAAGAGAGCGGAGTAGATAGGCGAAACGGTTGGTGGTTAGCTGACGGAACTGTCTTGGAAAAACCTTCGGAAACGTTGGCAAGCGTTCGACGGACTTTCTGTACAAGCTGGACCTCGATCTGGACAACTAGTTGGGGGTATCGGTAACGGAATTGAGTCGATACGGTGCCGCAGCAGTCAGATCTCAAAGTTAGTTCATGAGACAAGAGGTAGCCGGAGCCGTGGGTGGGTTGAGCCAAAATGGGAAATGACGCGCAATAATGGCAGAGCGATGCTAGCATAGCAATATAGGCGCTAGGAGTGGGTGGACACAGGGTGTTTGTGGTCGACATGGAATGTCGGAATGGCTGTGCATATGCCGGCATGTCTTTCCATAGCGAAGAAAAGAGAAAAAGGACACGTATGTTCTGTCGCTCTAGGGTAGAGTTGGCCGCAGCAACGGTTGTTAACGGATAATGAGCCCGTACTCTGAGTGCAATATGGCCTTGTGTGCAATACGGCCTTGTGTGGATACGCACAGTACTAGTGGCACCACTGACTCAAATCTCGGAATAGCGGTGGAAATGAAGAACCGGCGATTGCGAGAACATCTGCAGATCTGAGATTCGGAACCGTTCCTTGGATAGCATGTGACCATGTGACTTAGAGTCAGTTACCCGATTAGGTCTTGTCGAGGCTGCGCACTTTACATTTCTATTTAACACCGATACCGATACAATGTATCCCAACCCAGCTTCTTCAACCCAATCTACCACAACACAACAACGATGCCCGCAAAGGTCGTACGCTTCGCTCAAGACGATGTCTACTACTCCCCAGCTCCTCCAACACCGTCCCCAACATACTCCTCAGACTCTCTCCCCTCCACCGACGGTCCTATCACTCCCCCTCTTCTCAAGAACGGCGGGTACCCATACTTTATCAAACCATTACCCCCGCTATCAGACCCTTCACCTGCTCTGGCACTCGGGCCCGTGCGCATACACCCAGCCTTGGGGTTCGCCGCACACCCCGCTTTCTCATGGGACGTCGCCTCCCACCCATCAACATCACGCACCCCACTCCCATCAGGCGTTCTCGCCGCACCAGCAACAAACCCACCACTCCCCGCCATCACCATCATTTCACCATACCTCCCCTGGTCCATCGTCATCACCCCCGCCTCGCATTCACACAAACCAAACACCAGCCCAACCTCGCCGCCCTTCGTCACCGTAGCAGACGTCCTGCACACCCTCCACCGCACACTGCGCCTCCCCGTGCGACCAGCGGAATACGACAAACTACCCTCACTCGAGGCGAAACACTGCGTCAACATCGCATTCCAGTCGCGCTGCCAAGCCGCCGCCCGCGAGGACGAGACTCGCAAGGGCGTGAAACGCGTTGATTTCCTGGGCGGCCGCAGGACTTTCTTGGGATTGTCCAGCTCGCAAGCCGGCCCAACCGTGTGGGTGCTCAATGTGTCATGAGGCGGTTCTATTTGCTGCCCCATTCCCCATTCGCCTTCGACCACACTGTATCACTAGCCCAAAGACGCCACCAGCCGTCTTTCAATACCCTTCGCTACTTGCCCTCGTCCCCTTGTTTTTCCCTACGAGTTAGTCGTAGCAGGTCCCTCGGGCGCTGTCCTGTAGAAAAAAAAAACTCTCTACTCGAATTGTTGTGTATCATTATTATGTGTAAACGTTTATCGCTCTACTATACAATTATAATAGAGAATACGAGACCGGAATTCAAAAACTATATTTGCTACGTCACGAAATGATTAATGAGTACCATTGAGCACTTGGAGTCGATATTGAGTCGATATGAGTCTGAACGAGTCAGATTATCGGGAAGAATTATGTTTCCGTTCCGCACCGGTCCACCGGTCAATAAACCACTTTCGAATCACAATGGGTTGTCCCTGAAGCTCAAGTTCTGGCAAAACAATGTCTCGCCAACCGATTTCGTCTATTATCATCGGGCGGCCGCCTGGATGTAGATTTTTTTTTTTCAAGAGGGACGCGGCGCCGAATCTCACTTTTTTTATATACTTCTTTCTCTGGCGTCAAAAAAAGGGTCCCAGAAAAAACTTTTTGCCAGTGCAACATGCATTGTTTGCAAAGCCTTGGGGGGGAGGGTCCTAGCTGGTTTCATGTACAAAGCTCGTGTGAGGCAACATCATGATATGCACACAATGACCCTCGCCAAGCGATTTCATCCATTATCATCGGGCGGTGGGCCTTTTAGGGGAGAGAGAGCGCCTTCCTTCCTTCTTCACTTCCTTGGTTAGCTCTAACCAGGACGCCGTGCCGAATCTCGCCTTCCCCCCCTTCTTCTTTCCTTCCCTAGCGTCAAAAAGGGGGTGCTAGCAAAAAAATAAAAACAATGCCAACGGCATTGTTGAACATTGATCGTTGAGCGTTGGGGAAAGGAGCTGGGCGTTGGCAAGTTTCATGTACACCAGTTACTCGCGTAAGCCCAAGGGCTGGGTTTTTTACGAACTGCAAAAAAAGCTCTTTTGGGGGTCATTCTTTTTCAAAAAGTGAATTTTAGAGATGTATACATTCCAATAAAAACAAAAAAAAGGGCCTCGTGCCATGTAGAGGATTTTCAAGCAGAGCTCATGGGGATGTCCCGGAGGTGGAGTGGGGGGATTACACAGTTTGGGCAGTCCCCTTCCTAGCAGCATTCCACCGTCAGCCGTTCGTAATTCAAACAATCCTAAGAATGGCAGTGCACGTGGGATCTGCCAACCCTCCTACCCTTGGCTGGCTCAGTCGGAAGAAATTTGTATATAGAACCGCCGCCCATCTGCCAAAGCGTTGTCAGAAGCCATTTTTGATGAGGCTAAAGCCGCTGGACAAATGGTTTCGTTGATGCAACACGGTCTTGAACTCTTCAGTACCGTCTCCAATACACTGAAAGGTCTGGTGAGCTTTAAAGCCGGGGAGGTGAGATGGTAATATTTCCCTGGGGGGGAGGAGGGAAGGCGGGGACGCATATATCGACCTCCTGTGGTGAAAGACTTTACGGAGTGGCGGGGTGGTGATGTGCAAGGGATTGTATCGGGGAAGTACAAAGCAAACGGTTGTTGGAGAAATTCATACAGGAATGGATGCGGGGAAGCGGTGGGTATACAAGGCCAAGCCAATGGCGTCTTCACAACAAAAACACCACCTGCAGAGTTCGGAGTCCACCAACTTTGTAGAAGATCAACCGAATTCGATGATGGGGTTCGGCCTTATTTAGTCTTTTGGCGGGATGAGGCCCAATAGAGAGACTAGAACGATGCCTTCCTGGCTGTTTTCTAGAGCACGGAAACGAAATGACAGTGGCATCAATGGGAAGATCCAAATTTTGCGGGATTCAGGGAGTGTTTCAAAACAAAAGGAACAAAGTCCCATCAGAGTTATTCGAGAAGTCCCTGCTGCCGCCTGGTTAGATGCTTCTAGGTGGAGGGAGAACTTAAGGATGGGAGCCAGGCTAGAGCCATCTGCTCCAGCACATCGTCTCCCAGGGGGGAATCACCCCGGTGTATAGAGACGAAATCGTCAAATTTCGCATCGTGAGAAGAGGTTTGAGTATTGCAAGCAAGCCCGACGAAGAATTCGACGGCACAATTTTGATCGCCGTTTCTAAAACGGACGAACGGTAATAATAGGACAATGTCTCAAAAAAACATTTCTGGTGAGATGGTAATAACGCAACATTTTATCGTGAGTTTCCAGCTCTCGCAGGTGAATGTGTGAAATGACATTGTTGAGGGCCGTGACATCATTTTTGTGTAGCTAGGGCCATTTCGAAGAGCTGCGTAAGCCCAGACCCCCCAAAAATACGGTAGGATCGACATGTTCGGGTGGTTAGACTTTTACGTCGCAGTGTCGAAAACTTGGTAACGCATGAGATAGGGCACGTCAAGTTTGTCAAAAATGACGGATGAGTTTTGATCCAGTTGCAACCAGTTCTCGTTTGTACGGGTGGTAGAGGCGCAACGTTTTAAGGGATGGGCAAAGGAGTTTGGTGAGCGATCTGATTTGAGCAGACCAAAGTTGACCTTCTCTGTTTTAGTAGATACAATCCGCCAAGCTTGCGAAGGTTCAGGCTTTGGTGATATGTGTCGCCCTAATAGACTCTCTGTATCCATACAACACAGAGGCCATCCACCTATAAACATGTCAATGTCGGTAAAAATTAGGCATCTTCGAAACCGCTAGGCTTGAAATTTAATTATACAAGTATAGAGTCAAGTATTTGTGTCCCATACCAGAACGTAACCGATACAATCGTTGACGTGTAGCGTTGCCTCACAGAGCAGGCATGATCTTGAGAAGCTTGACGAAGGAGGCTTGGCGACGCCATAAGCGATCTAACGCAGGTTCTTTCAATCTACAGCACGCTAATGTTGCAAGCAAAACGAGTGGTTGATGCGTTGAAGTCGTCCTGTCGTCACGTGATACGTTCACTTATTCCTTGCTCATGCTACAGCACCGGACGATCACTAGTCCACCCTCTTTTTTTGCTCATTTGTTGTCAGGTGAATGATTACCCATGATTGCGGTGATTGTATTTCCATCTCATGTCACCTCAAACACGGATATCTCCAACACTCGGAATCGCCCTTCATCCTTTGAACTCGCCGACAAGCCTACGATCTCCCTCCAGTCCCACGAACTAGCCTCCCTTTCGCCTGCTCCTGCAAACATACTGACGTCTTCATCGGTGAGACCGCGGAAAACGAGAAACAGACGGGTGAAGACGCAGCTGTCAACCGTCACAGCGATGTCGATTGCTGCAGCAATCTTCCTAGGCGATAGAAAGCGGTATGCAATGTTTTGGTACTTGCTAAATGCAGACATGTTGTAGCTATGTGTGTGTGCAAAGAATAATTCATTGATCAGGAATATGTGCAAAACGCTGCGGAGAGATAACCTGAACTTGATAAAATTTGTGCGTGCACGAAGGGACATCCCCAATTGGTGGAGGACCTTTACAAGGTGAGGTATGAAATTGTGGAATGACATAGCAAAACCATTACGTGGGTCGATGTAATCATTTGGATCTCCAATTACGGAGTCTGGTCTGTGGAGACATACCTTAAGGATCCATTGGCTTGGGGGGGAAAAAAAAGAGAGGAACGCACATTGCCTCGTAGTAAAGAGTGGTAGTCACCATCCCGCTCCCAAAATGTTGCAACGCACCTCCGGGATGGACTCGTACGGAGTACATGACCTTGTTTTCCGCAATGTTCTGCGCAGGAGGCCATGTGATCCCCAGTGTCCACGAGTCCGACAGCGATAAAGTAACATCACAATATTGCGGCTGAGGCGCCAAGATGCTCAGATGGCACTTTGCTGCCGTAGGTTTGGCAACGGCGGCTAGCTTTGCCATGACCTGAGAATTGACTAGGAAAGCTTCCGAATATTCCCGGTCCATTAAACGCGTCCCGCTGAAATTTAACTTATGCGCTTTGTCAGTGTGTACTATGTCCAATAGGCCCCAGAAACTGCCCTCAACCATCGTTCCGTCCTCCATGCAGGCCATATCGAGGTCCTCGCTGAAGAGTGTAGTATCAATGGCTACGTGTTGGCCAGGGGCCACCTCTAAATCAAAGGTGGCAGGCATTTCTAGGACAGGTGGGGGCCTGAAGGGAAAAACTCTAGGAACGCTGTTGAAATCAGATTGATCACACTTACGGGGGACTGGAGAGGAGGTTATTTCGGTGAGGGAAGACGAAATGCCGATACTCACGGAGGTTCATCTTGTGGAGGTGGGAAGTTGTCTACTATCTCGACCCGCAAGCTCTGGAAACCACTAATGGCAATCTGGTAGGAATCTTCTCCAGTAAGCTAGCAAAGGTGTATCAAAAGACAGCATAATTTGTATTCACGAGCCTCTCACATAGATGTAAGGACCAGCAACCAAACGCTTTAAGAAGACAGTCGACGGTTACATCGTTGATAACATCTTTCAAATTTGGACGATGACTCACCGCGACTGCAAGGGATGCAAACTCGATTGGTATGCGCAGAGCCAACGTGACATCGGGTGGTGATTTTAACCACTCTCTGGCTATATTTACCAATTCCTATGAGGTGATCAACTACTGCTGGAGTGACTACGCGCACGAGCCTCACAGTAAAGCTATTGGGAAGCTAACGTTCCATCCTGGTCATTACCGCACAGTGACACGACTTGGAATGAAGCCTCACCAGGCGAAGAGTCTCCATGTCTTCGTAGGCAAGCGTCAATAAACGTGCTCTGGAGGGTGCATTGCGTCTAATGTGAGGAAAGGTCAGTTGGTCGTCAGTTTCAGAGGATGTAAGAAGACCATACGCGTATGTAGCCTAGAGGGCATGGCATGAATAAATTTCATCTGAAAGGAAAGGTCTTCACTAATGGAACAGGTCACGTACACGCAATTTCGTTAGGATATCGCCGAGTATTGAAACGAGATCGTGTGGGCATCCTGGCAAAAACTATTCACAAAGTGATGTCCAGCGCATTCTAGGTATAAGAGGGAGGGGCTTACTTGAATCTTTTCAATTATCGAGTTCAAGTCACTGTCAATCTCGTGCATAGCGAGAACAAGCTCCCGCGCAGCCTTAAGGTTTGAGTCGAACAACTGGGAGAAGTTACAGAGGTAATCTCGTAAAGTTCCAAAAGTTTTGGTGTTCAGGTAAAGGTGTCCTCCCTCATGATTCAAGAGGTAATGGAGGTGATAGCACCAGTTTCGACATCCATACTGAAAGGACGCATCACCATATGCATCCTTCCGATGTGACATGACTTTGAAACAGTCGAACATGGTTTCACCATGGCATTTCACAGGATCGAGAAAAAATGTATGTGATCGTTCGTGGTTGGTGAGGAAATCAGCGAAAGATGGGTGTATTATGCGTACGGGCTGAGATTCCTCCATATGTTTTTTGGGGAGGGCAACAACGGATCGTAGTCTTGAAAGAGATTCACAAAGTATGTCGCAAGCATGATTTCCATTAATAGGAGAGAAAAGTAGACCGCCCAAGGCTGACGGCGAAAGCGGGTTCCGAAGAGTAAGAATGGCACCGACAATTCTTTGAGACTGTCTGACCCTGGAATTCGAAGTCTTGGTGTAAGCTTGCCTGAGGATCCTTATATACAGCAAATCCAGAATGCGCGATGGAGATTCTGGGACGGGGTTCCTTGTAGCATCCGCCAACAGGATCTCAAGCTGCCCGTTGGGGTCATGGACCTCCTCATCCTCAATAAAGTCCATCGCTGTGGATGCCCAGATAAATAAACGCGTCGCCTGGTTAATGAGGGCTCCTATGTTTTCTGGTCCTGGCCAATCGTCCGGCCTACATGTTCCAGGGTAACGGAGCCGTATTTGTTTTAGTCGTTCTTGAATGAATTCGGAGATATCGTGTTTAACTGTGTTCGTAGAGATTCCGGTGCTGAGGTCGTGCTGTCGGACAGAAACGCCCATACTGTCGAATGTTATTCTGATATCTTCCTCCGGTCGGCTCGTTATGAAAAATTTGAATACCGAGGGTAATTCTGGGATGTTCTTAAATGACGAGAGCAGATCCCTCCGCTGTTTCTCAGTACCACATTCGTCTAGTGCATCCAAAATGATGATGATTGGCTCCGTACGTTCCAAGCTTTCCATAGACTTGACTAACGCATGTCTGAGGAGCTCGTTGAATTGGTTTGTAACGGCCGAATAACCAACATTTGGCTGGACTTTTAGCACCTCACAGACGGCATCTTGGATGCATGGATAACGATGGGATAGGCAGGAAACGATAGAGGGGATAACCTTATCAGGACGACTTCGGTCGTCAAAATCGCGAGAGAAAAAGAATGAAGCACCATGGATGGCTAGCTCGGTGAGTTTGCACGCAACAGTGGTTGCTATTGTGGTTTTGCCTTCCCCTGCCATTCCATACAGCCAGAATATCCGAGGCCCATTCTCCTCGACGACTTTTGCCCAGCTGACAGCTTCCTGGATGATTGCCGTGCGAGTATTGCGGGAACAAGTCTTTGCTTGATCATAATCCGCCTGAACACAAGGTAGCAGACCGAGGTACGTATGCGCTAAATGAATGGTAAGAAAGCAACTGTGATATGGAAGGATAGGAACACACAAGCCGGGATGGCACCTGTGAAACGTGAGTTTTGAGATCGAAGAAAACAGAATCTGCAGGTTACTCGCCACTGAAGCTATTGAACTGATTTCCGCCAACATAGGTGACATTGCTGTTGATGATGTCAACACTTGAAGCATATAACCTTGGGTCTGATGTGGCAGTCGTCATATGGCAGCTTGGGTCTTAAGGATCACCGATAGACCTCGTAGAACACTATTGCGGAAAGTGGGAGAATGGGAGTATGGATATTGAGTTCACTTACTTCGTTCCAGTGGACCAGTGCAGACCCTGTCACAGGGCACAGCCAAGCGCTGAGCGGAGCTGATTGATACCGATCGGGCGCCTAGTAGGCTAGAGATTCCGCCATGATTCGAGTACTGGGCCAATGATTATAATAACAGGGAAGAAATGGCTTGGAGTAACACCTGGCCGTCCACAACAAACAACCATGTTCGATCCCGAGACTTTGTGTGGTACGCACTGGGGTTATATCAAGTGGGTCTAAAGTTCGTTCTACTCGGCAACACTTTTACAGCCGTTTGGGTAATTGTTGTCAGTAACTCAGCTTTTTTCAATCAATTAAGAAATTTGGTCTTGGTAGAAATTTGAGTGCTCTATTTTGTATCTCATGAAGTACTGCATGGATTGAGATGGTTATGGAGGGAAAGTTGTACTATTTATTGAGGGCTATCTACTCCTCTAATTACATTTGGACAATATTTGATGTATGGTGAGTTATGGATGAAACAAAAGGTAAACCAGTGCTTTTTGACACTCAAAATGATATTGTCACATTATGGCATCAAATGAGCTCCTATGAAGAAGATTGTAGGGAGGAAATTGTTCAGTTTTTCAAGGGCTAGAAGTACATATACCGTGTTTTTCTTTTTTTTTTGTTCTTTGAGCCAACATTACAGCTGGACTACATTTGTCTGCATTGGGATCAAAATATCACAAGAATCATACATGTTGGCTCAAAGAACAAAAAAAAAGAAAAACACGGTATATGTACTTCTAGCCCTTGAAAAACTGAACAATTTCCTCCCTACAATCTTCTTCATAGGAGCTCATTTGATGCCATAATGTGACAATATCATTTTGAGTCAAAAAGCACTGGTTTACCTTTTGTTTCATCCATAACTCACCATACATCAAATATTGTCCAAATGTAATTAGAGGAGTAGATAGCCCTCAATAAATAGTACAACTTTCCCTCCATAACCATCTCAATCCATGCAGTACTTCATGAGATACAAAATAGAGCACTCAAATTTCTACCAAGACCAAATTTCTTAATTGATTGAAAAAAGCTGAGTTACTGACAACAATTACCCAAACGGCTGTAATCACCTCTCAGATCTCAGCTCTAATATTTTCAGTGGCTATTGCAGAGTTGTGTTATTATGTAATAAGCTCTCAGTGCACCAGCAAATTCTTCAACCAGGATTTGCATCTCCGGAGACCACTCGCCTTCGTTAATGTCATCATGGAGGAAACTATGGATCCCATTGATGACGTCCAAAACGGAGATAGATTTATCCGAGGGCGAGATAATGATTGAGTGGCCAAGTCGTGGAGAAATGATGGTCAGAGTAGAACAAGGAAGCTCTGTGGCAGGCGTCCAGTTCGTGAGTTCAAACAGCCGATATTGTGCGACTGATGCCAGAATAGGTAGAGAGAGAAGTTATATAAAATATGGATCGGCGGTGAACCGTCAGGTTATCATGGGGGCCTGCTCGTCCTCTGGTGGTAATGGGATGGTGCGGGGCTAACGGAGGCGACGGTTGTGAGTCCGAGTTCGGGTTAGGGGAAAACGAGGTCGATGTGAGTACCAATTCCCAAGGCTCCCGCAAGGGTCACTACTGCGTTCGCAATCGCCACGTCTTGTAGACTTACACCAACCGATTTGAATTGTAACTTCTCCCTTCTTTACGGACGCTATCTTGTCTGGGATTGGAAATACCTCCGCACTCTTACAATCTGCCCCAACTCCGTGATGCGATGTTCATCTACACCGACTTTGATCAGTTCTCCAGCCTCTCCAGCACACGCCTCTCGAGAATCCACTACCACTCGGCTAGCACGTCCGACGAGGTCGCTCGCTATCCACTTCGTGCGTATTCGGAGTGAAGCTTCCCACGGGATTAATCTGGGTGCTACTTCCTATCCAAGCTGAAGGGGAAAGAGGGACAATGGAAGGTGTAGCGGTGCAGGTGATGTCCGCAGAGTTGACCCATTCCATAACGGTTGATCGGGCTTCCTACTGTGTGGCCACACGTCGCGCATCGGGAGTGATGGCCGAGAAATGTACCTTTGAAGAATATCGAGACTGGAGGCGAGCGATTAGGCTCTGGATACGGGGGTTTATTGACCTGTTGACAACAGTGCACGTAGCAATTGATTCATAGGCACCGAGACGGAGATCGATGTGGGCTTCAATTTGTTTCCCTGCGCCAAATGCGACCAGCGGCTGGGTAGGTCCAAGCAGACGTGTTGCAAGCAGTGAATCTTTGAGTGATTAAATCTCGGATAGAAAGGAAAGAGATGACTTTCAAGGAATAAAGAAAAAGAAGCGAACCAGCAGCAGTTTTGGCTGCAGTTAGACTCCGGGCATTGACGATGGCTTTTACGCCCTCAGTGACTTCATCGATCAAGAGAGTCGATGCGGGTAAGCCTGGACAGTTGGCTGGATAATTGGGTAGGATACGACTTTGATTGCGGTGCAGATACGCCCACCCGGGCATGACGGGGGAAATGTGAGCTTCGGTAGGAATCGTAGTTCTATGTGGTGCGGTGACGCATGCGGAACGAGGAGAGTTATGTACAATGAGGCCCGTGAGCAGTAAAAGCTCCTCTGTCGAGAGGGTTGACGCTATATTGTCGACTTCTGGAGATAACTTATTAGTAAAGACAGCGGCGACCGCAGGTGCGATTTGATCACCGACGCCCACTACGGCAACGTTGTCACAAATGGTGAGGCTCTACAGCGAATTTTCACTTCTTATTTACTAACGTACCCTTCGTAAGGAGGAGAACGGTACCAAACTTCAACGAAAGGAGTCACCACAATTACCGTACGAACTCCTTGCAACGATCTTCAAGGTATATGTCTCTCTACCAGACACATTTCCTGAAACACTGCTGCAAGTATGTCGCTGGTGGAGCGCAGTCGCGAATGGTGAACCTACTTTATGGACGAAATTCGTGGTCAACGAATTTATCAGGAAAGATACTACGTTGACCGGTGGTTGGGTCGGTATTTTCAAACGAAGACTTGAACGAGCAGGCCCATCCCCTCTCCAGATTTTCATATTCGAACTGCACGAGGTCACACTACCAGTCATCGATGCCATTTCAGGTGGAGCACCAGGTTACGCCCACCTACCTCGATGGGAGACGCTTCACCTCGAGACATATGCAATGATCCGGTTACATGACACCAGTGACTGCTGGCCAAGCATTGCGAGCCTTATCTCACAGCCCATGCCTTGTCTCAAGTGTCTCACGCTGGAGCGAAACAAAATCGACTTCCACGCTTTCCCAAGTGCACCTAATCTCGAGGAGCTCAATGTCCTATATAGCCGATCTCCACTTATCGGACAAAATAATAGCTTTCCAAATCTAAAAACACTACGTATCACATATCCTTCCAAATATCCACTCAGTTCTGTCAAGCTTGACAACTTCTCCCTGCATACCCTCGAGACGTTGATCATTGGAGGATACGTTAACGTCGGCAGAAGCCTCAAGGGCACATTCCCTTCCCTATCGATGCTGGAGTTCACCGAACGTGTGCCAGACGGCGTTTCTTACATGTCAGCTCCAGGACTTCGATGTTTGGTATTTCGCCAGGCCGGCTTGTCTTGTTCCACCTATCCATCATCAGGCGAACCCCAACATGTCGAATCACAACTGAAGAATAGAGGAGTGCTAGAGAATTTGGCAAGAACATTTCCAACAGTGGAAGTATTGGAAGTACACAAGGATCTGAAGGGTCTCGTTTTGGAGATGTTATTTAGCAATAAGCAGAAAATATTTCCAGGGCTAAAGGAATTGTGGGTTATTACAAAGTGTGGTCGCGAAACTGTAGATTTGATGTAGTATGGGATGCTACATATATGGTCGACTCCTAATATTATGAAGTGAGTGGATTGTTTTCCGCGAGTAAGAATGGCAGAATCGTTGAGATTCTGTGGGTAACATTGATCGCAGGTTCGCAGTTGAGAGTATGGCGGACGTCATGCCTCCGAAGATGTTAAAACTAAGGATATTGGTTGACATGAATGTATTCGATTTGAAGTTAGTCAACAAGAAATCAGTGGCTCACATCTTGCTGCGAACATAGAGAGCATGAAGAAAAGATATCTTGAACAGCATCAAGGCTTCAGTACCAGCTAACAATAGGAAACACAGACAACCACCAAGAAAATAAAATGAAAAGGCCGACGAAAGACACGATGTGGTCAATCCTTCCATGTCCCCCAGTTAGGACCTTGTACAATTGGTTGATCTTGCACCCGGCGTTGTCGCCGCCGTCTCCCTACGCCTCGACTGGGATAGACTGGCGTCACACCACCTGCCACTGATGCTGCCCCATAGCAAACACCACACATATTGATGGCAAAGTTGGTCAGGCAGAGCTTGAGGAAGAGGAGAGCTTTTGAGGAGCCTTGTGTCTGTTGCTGTTGCTGCACATCTGGACTATCGAGAGAAGTATTGTGAGCGGAGTGTTGACTACTTTAGAGTTCTATTGGCTGACATGACTCACATTTGGCTAGCACGTGCCCCGTTGAGGCGGAGGGATTTGAGGCGCAGGATTGGGTGCATAGTATTCTGTTTGTAGAAGATCAGCTCCAGATTCGGTTGCCGTAGACTAGAACGTACGCGTTTGTGGAGTCACAGGATAATACGCTTGCTGAGGCATGTTGGGAGGGAAGGTGCCCTGATTCTTGAGGAGATCCGAGTCATATTAGGTTCTGTCGGCGACATAGAAATAAGACGTCAGACCGGTGGGGGCGCTTTCTGCGCTGCGTTGCCCTGGGATCACTGGTAACGGTTCAGTTAACCAAAATTAAGAGAGGACCCACCTGCGGAGGCAAAGTGGGGCTAAAGTAAGCCTGACTCTGAAGAAAATTCATGCGGCTGAAAACATTGCAAGACATCGGTCCACGTACGGATTGGATGTCTTACAATGGAGAATAAATGTACTGTCACGGAGTTGACAACAGCAGAGCACGCCTGATGGAGCATACACTTGTTGATGCTGGGGATGGTATTGGGCGTACATGGATTTTCTGAAGCGATTAAGTCTGAGAGGGCAAAGGAAGAGAGAGAACTTTCATATCAGCCAATCCTCCCGGATCTCAGAATCCAAATCCATTCGCCGTATTTTCTTCCCGCAAGATGGACCCTCTTGGTATCTGTACCTTAGCCCATTGAAATGATCGAGCTCTTTTCATGCCCATACTTTGGCAAGGCAAACTAGACCCAGCGAGGACATTACTCTGTTTGGGTTGAGGCCAACTGAAAATGCGATCCTTGCTTTATGTATCGTCCAGTAGTACATGTATGAGCTATCAGATCGCAAAACAGATACGACCCTCGGGGAGTCTAGGTGAGGACGTCAGCCCCCCCAAGATTATGGATGCATAACTTGAAGACAACGAGGAAAAGCAATTCGTCGACACATTTTCCAGGCATCCGCCAAGTCTATTAGACGCGATCACTCCAGTGTGCCTGATGCAGGGCATGGCACCGAATGAACCTGTGACATGATAAGAGACTTCAACTTCACAGGTAGAACTTACACATCGCCCAGCGCTTATCCAAGATCGACCCAGATAAGAACCACTCTGCGATCAACATCATCGTTCGACTTGTATACAAAAGTAAAGGGTATCAACTCATCATAGAATCCTGAGGCCCGGGTGTCGGTGTCGGTGTCGATCTCGTTTTTGGTTGTCCTATGTGGATCAACGCAGTGCTTTCCATCATAGTGTCAATCTTCAGCGAGTCTTCGCAGATCGCCCTCGCCCACATCGTCGGTACCGGAGTCTAGTGACGTCCTAGCTTTTTACAAAAGCGTTCCAAGATTCAAGCTAAATCGATGCTTAAATTCACCCAACACTCACAGCAGCACGGCTACATGGGCTTTGCGTAGAACGATTTTGGAAAATGTTGCCACCATGCCATCATGGGTTCTGTTTGGACCACAAACAGCAAAATAAAAATAAATCCAGAAAACAGGCGTTGCAATCTGCCTCGAACACTGCTTGCAATCATCCCAAATGTTCTAAGATTGGTCCCTAGCAACATAGTTTAGCGAAAATTAGCTGGACATGGAGGAACGCGCCCTTCAGCTCCTCTTGGAAGGATGATAGCTTGAGGATGTTATTGACACCTTCAGAGTATCTGCGAGGAGTCTTGATTGTTGGGCTGCCTGTAGAGGCTGCAGGTTTCCACTCACGGGCATTCATCACTATGTGGACGACCTCGCCTCATTCATGCAGCTGCAACCGATGACTCGGATCTTTGCCACATCAGCAGATTAGTATAATATAAACATCATTTGGCAGTACAAGTATACCTTGCTTTTTATTCGTTGTCATGATGCGTTCTTGTTTTTAAAATTTCAACATTGTATGACACTGTGTTTCTCGACTGTGTTCAAACATAACTACACTACAATGAAATTAGGTTAATATTTTTTAATCGTTCAATACAGTAAGTCGTTGCAAGAATAATTAACAAAGAGGTGTATGTCGAGCTCACCATACTAATAATCCAGCGCTAGCCCTCGTATAAGGACGTAGTCAGGGTGAACAAAGTTTACAAATATTGATGCGAGGCAAATATGGAACAGCAAACCCAGAAAGCAAAGAAGGGTGAGGCCCGATGTCAAAAGAACAGATCTGTTCGGGGTAACGAGGAATTGAAGTAGTTAATGGAATGTGCGGGAAAGACGACGGAATCATTTTCGGAGGTTTTCGACTACGCGACATTGCAGGTGGTCAGCAGTGAGGGGGGAAGTGAAGGAACGGTGGAGATTTGTGAAGGGCCATGATAGGAATGGGAGACGAACCCGCATGTGAAATGTGGTGAACATATGATACAGTTTGCGCCATCGCCTGTGTCGGGGCGAGGAATTAATGATAGTGGTCCACATGTTCGATCCCATCAGCTCCGAATTCTCTGCTCAAGACGTAACGTCAGCAGAAGTGTGATCGTGACTGCCTTTTGTCACCCTTCTCGTCGCGTTTGTATCAAAATCTTTTGGCCATATCGATCCATCCCTGGCTTTGCGTAACATCAGACGAGGAACTTGGGTCCAACGAGACCGATAAGGGCTCTGTAACCCCAATAATGGATGAAAGGTTTGGAGATTGGGTAGAATACTGGAAAGGAAGGCGGCCACAGCGACGGAGTCCTCAATGGGGGAATCTCCAACGAACATTTTGGTAATGTCATGATTAGGAACGACACCTCCTGGTGTTTCCAGTGCACAAAAATCAACAATAGTTGCATTGATGGGAAGATTCAATGTTCGCAGATCCGGACAGTGTTTCAAGGTGGGAACGAGCCCCATCAGAGTTATTCGTGAAGTCCCCGCCACCATTTGGTCATCGGCCTGTAGATCAAGCTTCTGAAGAAAAGGCCAGGCCAGCGCCATCTGCTCCAGCTCATCATCTCCCAGATCGAAAGCGCGGATTGCTAAGGTGAGACATTTCAAGTGACGTACAGTGAGAAGAGGTTCGAGCTTCGTGAATCCCACGATATAATCAACGGTCCCGCCGTCGTCTTCACAGTCCTCCTGCATGACTGTTAAGATTTTCAATGTGGATGAACAGTAGTGGGATAATGTCTGAAAGCACTGCCGCCAATGCATTGATGGGAAAGGTCTATCAAGCATCACATGAAACTTTTGCAGCTGATATGGGCGAATGAGCGAGACGATTTTGTTGACGGTCATGATGTCCCCTTGAGCGACAAGGCCCAGTTCGGTCAGCCGCGCGAGTCCAGACCATGGTATATGGTCAATTTGTTCCACTGTTAGGTCGCTAAGTCCGAGTTTGAGTCGCAGGCTTTTGAGAGATGGGCATAGGGTGTTTATGGGGTGTATGGAGTGAATAAAGGAGGCTGAGTGGTTCAGGTAGTTAACATGGAAAACTTCAACTTTGGGTCCCAAAAGCAAACGCAGAATAGAATAAGAGTCGTACATCGCCGAATCATGTCCAAAGAGTTTGCGAAGGTTCGGTAGGATCGGTTTTGGTGACATGCGCTGACTCAGAACCTCCACAACGTCCCTGCTCAGTATACAGTCACCGTATGAAAGCTGTACACAGGTCATTCGCCGAGCATATTTATTGAATAAGTCAAGGTCTGTCGAAATAAGAGGTCTTCGAAAGTGCTACGCTGAAAGTTAGCCATGCAAGTAAAGTCAACTATAGTGTCACATACCAGGATCTTCTGACTCCACCCAGATCTCACTTCATCCCATGGGTCAACAGGTACTGTGGACTTCACAAGGATGGGAAAGGAGATTTGGTGTTGCCATAGCAGGTCCAATGCAGGATCTTGAAATAGTCGACATGTTCTCGCCAACGCACTCAACGTGGAATCCCTGCAGGCTGAGAGAATAATCGAGAAAACTTCCAGAATAGTTAATGAGCGGTGCATCGCGACGGTGGAGTGTAACAAAAACTAATATCAGTGGCGGGGAAAAAACTTATAATGCACGTGACCAACCAAGAATTCCGGCGATTCGAAACTTTACGGAAATCGAAAAACCCTTGTGTCCCTACAAGTAGACATTGTTTTTTTGGGGGGGTTTGTCTCAGGGTTCGGTGCCGCGATTGCAACCGGTGGATCCTCGCGAAGGTACACCAGGAGGTATGATTACAGTGTCGTCACTAGTATCAAGCGCACAGATATCGGTCCCCATTGACCTTCTCAGATCCCAGCTTTTGTGGCCCTGCTGCGAGGCCTCTGGGCTCCCAAGTCCAGATTGACGGTGTGATGTTAAACTCATGGCATCCCCTTCCAACAACCGTCGGTCTTCATCCCCCATCTGTTTTCTCTGTTCCCCCCTCGACACCTTCCTGCACATCGTGCACGCCCAAAACCTCAGCCGATGTCCCCGCCGCCGACTTCATGGTCAAATCAAGCGGATGTATCCCGTAATGGGTATTCGAAGCTCTGGAGCACATCGCTTTCTCCTGTGAATGTATCAGGTCACTGTCTCGTTTATCACATTATCCAAAAGCTTACGCCAGCTCTGCTTTGGCTACGGAGCATGCCTCGGCCGCTTGAAAGTGATCATTGTGATGTACATTGGCGCCTACTTGGTATAGGAATATCTATTTCACAATGATGAACCAGCATGGTTCCTCGCTTTGATGAAAAGCCCATGCCACACCCTCGGCGAATTAGCATATAAAAACGAAAATCCCCATTCATCACTTTCTACTGCCGCCACCCCATGTCTCCTTCCTCAATGTCCTCGTTTTCCTCTAACCAACGCTCGGACTCACAGGCGTCGCCTCCGCTAGCCCCCTCGCTTCGCACCATCACAATACCACCTGAGGACGAGCAGGCACCCACGGCAATTAATGCACTCCTGGCAGATCATCCTCCGCCGACACATTTTCTATACGACTTCTCTCTACCTATTCTGGCATTAATTCCACCGCAACATCGGCTACTTGAACTCACGAACTGGACACCTGCCACTGAGCCTCCTTGCTCTACTCTGATCATCATTTCTCCGCAACTTGGTCATTTGATCATTATATTGCGTCCTTTGAATGAATTCATCTCAATTTTGGACGTCATCAATGGGATCAATAGTTTCCTCCATGAAGACAATCACCATACACGAAGACGAGTACAATGAGTGGTCTCCGGAGACGCAAAACCTGGTCGAAGAAACACCGAATTCGCTGCCGCAAGATTGCAGATCCTGAGTTGCAGAGTGTCAGTTTAACAGGGAGTAGACGTCTTGTCTCCGATACCATCAACAGACCGGACATATTAGAGCTGCATCTGAGGAAACTCAGATGATTGTCGAGAAGTGGACATCATACAGTACAGATCCAAGTTGTCATATAGTACCATTATACGTACCCATAGTACGCTTTCATGGAACGAAAATGCCTTAATTTTCATTCGTTGCCAGGATACTTTGTTTTGCATGTTTGAACAACACCTTAACGTTGACGATTACTGACAAGGATTTCAAATTGTAATTGGCCCCTACATCAAACGTCTTGGCGGAAACCAACCGCTCCTTTGCGCTTACCCAGCATCTGCAGCGGACATAAAGTCCCAAAGCCTGCACTTTCGATATCCGCAATATATTATTTCAAAATCTTGTGGTTTAGGTAGCGGTTTAGCTTGCGATCCGACTTCGAAAATACTGAAACCAACCGAAAGGAATACAAAATACATAATCCATTTAAGAATAATAAGAATGGGGTATAAATACAATGGTGATCCTGCCTAATCACGTCACGTTAACAATCCAATAGTTGGGGCCCGTAGTCGTACTTGAGAGCCCCAGGAATTTCCGGCCCGTCAAGAAATCTACCCTTTTGACACCTTTTCTCTTCTCCACTTCCTGGGCCTGTGGCTCCGTAATCGCCTTGTACCGGTTCTCATAGGCCTCATTCACCCTGAGCATGTCCTCGTATGAAGGCAAGCTTTCAAACTCGTCCGGGGTGACGGGAAGTCGAAGTGTGCGGTGGAGGGCTGATAGAACGTCTAGGACGGTGGCGAAATCGTTTGAAGAGGAAGCAACGGTGATGGTCCATGGGAAATTGGGAGCAATGAGGTAGAGGGAGGGAAGCGGTGGACTAGTGGCTGGCTGTGAAAGATCGTGAGGGGAAAGCGAGCGGCGAGGTAATGTTGTGGTTGTGATATATGACGGGTGGAGGTTGACGTCGTGTTCGAGCGGAGGATTTTCGTCGTACCCAAGTATAGGGTGTATGAATACAAGCTCGGAAGACACCGGGATGCATTCCGTTTCTTGAAGAGCCAGTGAGTCGGGCTTGACGGGTGAAGGCGTCAATGGACCCGATGATGATGATGGAAGGGATGCCTCAGAGAAAGTGGGGGAAGGCGTTGGAGGCGGAGAGTAGAGAATATTCATTTCGGCAAAATGTACGCGTTTGGGGGTCATTGCGGGAAGCATTTGCAAGGTAGAGGCAGGCCAATTCTCTTGGACACTGGTGTTTAAATCCATTGTTTCAATGAATGGTCGGGGGCCAGTAGCATGCGGTGAGACTGCGAGCATAGGATAACGAAAACCATGGGAACTGTGGCGAACTCGGTGGACCTTATTAGTGAGTCAAACTTTGAGTAGGTTCCGCGTAGAACCCTTGAACTTCCTGTTCAAGTTAACCACCAGAATTTGGAGCGCCATCGAGATCCCGCCCCTTTGTCTTCCGTTGCCCTCCAGATTGAGCGTTCCGGGAGAGCAATTGGCGGTCACAGGGTTCACGTAGGGCAGGGGGTAAAAAAGCAGTCCCATATACAGCCATGGCACAGCCAGAGACGGTGCCAAATTGGCGTTGTTTGTCTGCACCGTTTGTTCCAAACACACACAAATGAGCCTCAGATTCACTGAGAACGCCCAAAAAGAAGACCCACAATCTCTCGACAACAACTTCGTCGGCCGATCGGGATCGACCTAACATCGGTTACCGGGGGGTCCTGAAACTTGCTTCAGGTTGGCTGTTTCTATCTTGTCTGGTATGTGGTCCCATTTAGCCTTCCAAGGCGAAATCACGCTGCTCATCTGTTTTGACACTCCCAGCCTTTTTTCATGGAAGAATTGGAGAAGTGTCACGGAGATCAATTCCGTTACATCAACGTTCAATTGAGCGTTAGTTAGCTAAACCAGTCTTGGCCTGCCAAATATCAACCAGAAATAGCAAACTCGGTCGCTATCCGGATGTCATGTCTCGTATTTAATTTCCCTCCTACATACTCGATGGCCATACTCCATATAGTCCAAGTCCTTTCCCCATCTGGCCAAAGGTGTTCAGCTGACCCGAATATACAGATATAGACAAAGTGGGTCCTGCGGTAGTGGGTCCACACTATCAGGAATATGCGCTCAAGCCTTGCGCAGCGCCCCTACCGTAATATTCCACGTACTATGTGTAGTTATGTAGTCTGGATCCGCAGCTGGCTTGGGGGCCATTTGTGGACTCGGAATTCTCGCCACCTGTTCCGACGGTGATACACGGTACACCATAATGCTGCGGTGACTGTCTGCTAATTTTCGTCACGGCATTGTGCTTACCCTGCTGCATGCGTCCAGAACTGGAAATTAATTTTCACCGCAAATTGTAGTATTTCCGCCGTGCATCTGTTTCTGCACATTGTACTTAACTATCGCGCATTCCCAAGAGGTTTCCCTACATCCGATTTAGCGATCGTCAATCCAAGGGCATTAACAACAGAGGTTAGTGAAGGGGAGAGGGGGGGGGGATGCAAACCTATTATAATGTCATTTCTCAACGGTCTATTATCTAATTGGTCAAATTTCCACCGCTGACGCTGGCAACAAACACTCTTAACTTTGAGGGAAGGCAAAGAGAGTGTTCCATTCATATTGATTATCGGCTTGAAAGTTGGCGGCAAGGCAGTAATACTTGTCAGGTTGGCTGTCCTTAGATCAACTTGAGTCAACTTCCCCAGGATTGTTCTTTGATCTCAAATCCATCTGATTTTCAAACCAAACCTCTCGTTACAGCTATTTTAAAAACGATAGAGCACTTTGCTCCAAAATTCACGTTCCCAATATGTAAGGCTCCACACTTTCCCGCGCCCCAACACCGCCCGATTTCCTTGTATGCACAAAACTACAACGCCATGGGCAACCGCCGCCATATTCCCAAAGAGCAAAAGGAGCTTATCGTTCAGATGTCTTTTGAACTCAAACCACACCATATTGCTCAATTCACAGGTATCGGCATCTCTACTATCCAAAGAGTTTTACGATTTCGGCAGACAACTGGGATGACAGTTCGGACACCTTTGGTGGCTGGAAGGCCACGAGAGTTGTCGTCCTTGGACCTTGTAGTATGTACTGCTGCATATCCTCAGTTTAGTGACTTGTTTTAGTACTTGGAGGGACTTCTGGAACGCACACCAGACATATACTTGTCAGAAATGCAGAAGCATCTTGTTTCCGCATGTGGGATTTCTGTGTGCCAAGCCACGATTGCTAACAGCCTCTAGCGGAGGGGATGGACTCGGAAGAATGTGAATTAGCATCACTTCTGTTGCGAGACAGATATAAATGTGATCTTATTAGGTTTCGTGTGCTGGGCAAGAACGCGATGAAGACCGTAGTAATATTGATTAAATGACGATGCCTGCCGCCGTATTAGTACAAATATGGTTGTACCGACTCAAAAGTGTGGGGTGGGAATTGTGGAGCCCTAACTCTTTTTTTCTGTGAGGTGCTCTATCGTTTTTAAAATAGCTGTAAGGGTATATCAGACGAGGAACATGGTATAACACGTATAAAACATTCATAAATACGGCAGAATAAATAAATAAATAATGTTAATGTTAATGCGCGACCGGCGCGCTGTCTACCCGGGGCAAACATGGAGCTCCCAGATATCAGGCCCGTGCAGGGTACTCGAAAGCCCTGCAAAGACATGCACGCCAAGCAATAGGTCCACACTCTTGAGGCCTTTCTGTCTCTCGATGGCCTGTGTGGTAGGATCCGAAATCCTGGCACAACGGGACTCATAGGCAGCAAGGACCACAGCTTGTGTGCCTAGAGGCAATGTTTCATAGTCTTTGCGGTGAATCCCGAGCTGCAGCCAACCATGTAGCTCTTTGAGCACGTCCAACACGGTGACATATGCATCCGGATCAGGTGGATATGATGGGATGATGAATGACCTGTCAAGCTGTGGGCAGATGACAGTCAAGGACGGAAGTGGTGGAACGGTGGCCGGATCCGAAGCAGTAAGGGCGAACAACGGGTTGCCCGGTGCTATCGTGACCTCTTTTGGCAGAGAGAAGTTGTATGGAATGAATGTTGCGGGAGAAGCCTCCAGGAAGGAATTGATACGCACGGTCCTAGCGGTGGACTCGATTTGAACTTGCACTGGTGGCTCGTCATCTGGGGGTAAAGGAATAGTGTGTACCCGCGGCGTTGAAGGAGACGCCTGTGGCGAAGGACTGGATTTCGGAGGTGAGACAGGGATAGCAGATACGGTCGTCTCTTGAGGGCGAATATATGGCATGAGGTTTAGACTGTTGAGTAACGATGGCTGAAGCCTGAGGGTTGAGGTTTTATTGGAAAGCAAAAGCAGTGATCGGGATTAACCGAAGAGGCACATTACTCACCAAATAAAGACGTTCGGTGCATGAATAAGGCACCACGGCGGATCTTGGCTGTACCAATATCAATTACATCGTCCGGAGGAGGCTGTGGCGACGCGTCAGTTGGACGATTACCCTTTTGTTCCAGCTCAAGGCCATATGGAGAAGCGATGCCGGAATAACCCAGGAATTCGTGAATGTCGCGGAATCCTCTGCACTATGCACACTGTGCAGAAAGAGAGATATGGATCTAGAACGTCTCAGTCGAACGCATCAGTCTGACGACGGTGTACAATTCTGGACTCAACTTTCCGACAAGTCGATTCGGAATTGCATTATTCAGTATATCGAGAGTGTGTCAAAGCTTCGGATGTGATGCACTCGAGTGGAGTTGCCGTACCGGTGCAAGGGGGGGTACTTACTGTGTTACATTGCAGACTCGGAACCAACAAGTAATCGAGTGAGAATATCCGTTACCAAGACGTAATCGCCATAGGTGGTGAAACTTTTGAGAATGAGCTCGTTCGATGAGAAGAACGACGTCTGGCGATGCTTGCAGTGCTGCTGCCACGAAATGGTTGCGAAATACGACGAGGTCGGTACTTGACGTGCACAGCAATTCGGGGAGCGCGGCTTAGTCAGCTTCGATCGGCTTCTTGTCGGCTCTGGCACGGTTATTCAGCCTTGAAACAGGATGACCTTCCAACGACAATGGACACCTCGTACATGACCGACCTCGTAACATTGTGTGGAATTCGCTCAGGATTCGCAATGTACAAGAATTACTAATACTACGAGATTGTCTATCTTTTACAGATCACAGGAATCAAGTCTCATTCAACTGCATTCCCACTATCTCTTTATTGAATCTTTGCTCTCACTCCTCAGCAACCAGTTTATCGTTGATACTGCATTCCATCATTCTGTTGGTAGACGCTGGGTGGCCCAAACGAGGCGGAGCTCAGCGACGATTTTGGCCTGGGCTTCTTCCGCCGAATGAGAGAGAGAACCTCGTTCCACAGGACTTCTTCCGGTTCATAAGATCCCTGCCATGAATGTATGGTTTGGAGGTTGGGAAGGATATCGGAAAGGAAAGCTGCCACCGCGATAGGATTCTTGATGAGAGACTTTCCTACAGACATTGTGGTAATGTTATGGTTGGAAACGACGCCTCCCGGCTTTATTAGAGCATGGAAATCAACAACAGTGGCGTCAATGGGAATATCCAATTTTTGCAGATTCGGGCAGTGTTTCAACACAGGAACCAGCCCCATCAGAGTTATTCGAGTAGTCCCTACCGCCGCCGCATGGTCAATCGGTCTCAGGGAGAGCACCTCAAGAAAGGGCCAGGCCAGAGCCATCTGCTCCAGGTCATCGTCTTCTAGATCGAAAGCACTGAAGATCATGGACAGAGACCTCAAGCGTCGCATCATGAAAAGAGGTTCAAGTGATGTGAGCCTTACGACGTTTTCAACGGTCCCGTGCTCGAACTGTAAGACGTTTAAGGTTTCCAAAGTGGATGAACAGTAGCAGGACAATGTTTGAAAACACTGTTGCCATTGCATTAATCGAGATGATCCGAATGCTATCAGTTCCAGCCATCGCAAGTGTAATGGACGAATGAGAGAGATGAAATTGCTGAAAGCGGCAACATCTTCCGTATCAAAAAGGCTCAATTCGGAGAGCTGCAGAAGCCCACGGCCCGACGTAGGGTCGAAGTGCTCGGCCGGTAGACCACCAAGTCTGAGACGTCGTAGGGTCAAAATCGTGGCAATGTGAGACAGGGCCTGAGTGGTCAAGGGACCAACACACAGTATTTCGAGTTTGTCGAACTGACTTATGAGGTCTGATATGGCTGCGACCAGTTCTTGGTCGTATGAATAGGACAGAGACAGACTCGTGAGGGCTAGAGGTTTTATGGAGTGGATGAAGGAAGTCGAAAATGTTGAGTAGTCCCGGTGTTTGATATCGATATCGAGGACGTCAATTTTCGGTCCCAAGAGCGAGCTCAGGAAAGTGTAGTAATCAAACCTTGAATGGTCCTGCCTCGCAAAGAGTTCGCGAAGGTTCGGGAGGATCGGTTTTGGTGACATGTGCTGACACAAAGCCTCAGCAGCCTCCTTCGAAATCACTTCTCTTGAATTCGAATACAATAAACGCGTCATCCGCCAGGCATATTTATTGAATACGTCAAAGTCGGTGGCAAGAAGAGGTCTTCGAAAATGCTATGTAGACCGGGAATTAATTATGCAATGCATCTAGCGGATTATTGTGCCCCATACCAGAACTTTCATTGGACCAAGGCCAATGACTGTCTTTGCCTCCCATAGATCGGCAGGCATGGTTTTGATAAGTATGGTGATGGAAGTTTGGTGACGCCATAGCAAGTCTAACGCAGGACCCTCGAGTAATCTACAAGTTCTCGCCAGCGTGCTGAGCGTACCATCATTGCAAGCTGAGAGGATACTCGACAAAACTTCCAGAATCGCTAAGGAGCGGTGCATGACTCCGTCACGGTTCGAGTCAGATCACGGAAAATTAGCTGTCATCGTGGACGTCTCTTTATCCAAGGCCGTTGAACTACACAAAATGAAGACACCGGGCAATCTTTTTCGGTCTTGGAATGATTTCCTCTCTCAATCTTCGCTGACTCGGTGATCATGGTCATATCCGTCTTACTTTACATTGTGGACTCGTTCATTGACATTCGGAGTCCACGACTTCGGAATGCCTGGTCGCATGTATACAGGAGAAAGCAAATCATTTGCTGACAACAGAAACAGCACTTTGTCCTGGTACGCTCGTTGATGGTAAACACAACCCGCTCACCTTCAACCTGATGGCTCTGAAACCACCTGCGAAGATCATTCATTTTTATCGCGTCTACCCCGTGGCATACTCGGCATCGCACTAGAGCTGTCGATTTCGTCGCCTGTCACCGGCAGGGCGGCACACCCACTTGGTCGATGTGGTTCTCAACCTTCTGGGTATTATTGATAACAGTATCCCCGACCGTTGTTCGGACCTCTTCCACACATCTCTCTCACGAAACTCCTCACCCACTGCAATTCCATTTGGAAAATAGTTGATTTCAAGAATGTGGCAGGTTTCCACGCCGATGGCGCCCGAGATTCTCCATTGTCCCCCGACATCCCCAGAGGTGGTGGTACTCCAACTATTTCCAGAGCCATGCATTTACTCAAATCCCTTTCTCTCCTTTATCAGGTGGTGGGTGCGCCATTCCGCTTTCCTCTCGTCATCACGTACTTCTGGGCAAATTTTCTCACCATTTCTTGCCGCCCCTAGTTTGCTATCCTTCTGCATGCTCAAGTCAGGAATTATTTAAGGTACATACTTTATTTTGCTTAGTAATTGTGTCTCTTCGTAATTTCTACTTACGTTTGTTAAGGCTGGCAACGGGCTGGTCATGACGTGTATCAGCGTGGTGGTGGCTCAGAATGTTCCATCATTGCTTGATCCTATGCCATTATTCCTGGCTTCCAATATTTTTTCTTTCCTTTCCACCCTTCTCTTTTCCTGTTCTTCATGATTGAGTTTTTGTATGGTCGGCGCTCTCGGCACTCAGATCTGGCTCAAAAAAGAGTTTGTAGCATAACGCCTGATCCTGATCAGTCGTTCTGATCATTCGCAATTTATCGATCTCCACCAGGCAAAATCACGAGTGGGGACTCAAGGAAGGCCAACGAAATGCGCGGATATCGAGAGTAATCCGAGGGATATTCATGTACATATCTACTTGCGGTACGGTAGACTGTACGTCATCGTCCACCCATACACTTACATACGCATTCTAACGAGCAGACCAATTCACCAAGACAATGTTGATATACTGCTGTCCGCGCTGAAATTTGCATCGTACGTGATCTTTCTCATGCTGTTATCAAAAAATCTCGGGAATGACCAATCATCACGACATCTGGTAGCTTCTTCAGGCACATCGGTAAACGTGTTACGACGAGCGCGAGATTTACGTTACAATAAGGAACTAAATGAAACATCGCTCAAAAGTTTTAAAATTTGAAACTTGTCAAAAATTTCAACCGTCACTCCTGTTAGGAACCAGAACCGCCTGCATTCAGATGTCAATCGGCTGGCCGGTCTTCAAAGGGCCTGTCTCACCAATAATGGTTGAATAGTCGCATCTTTAACACATCGCTACTCTAATTCCAGGTTGAACATATAGATGAGGTGTGACAATCAAATAGTAGACCTATCTCTTGGGATCAAATCGCGGAAGAAACATTGTTACGAATCAATTTTACAAGTCAGTATACTACAAAGAGAGGTGGCGGGTGGCGTTGTGCCGTACAAACTGAACGGGAGGAAAGTGGAAGACATGCGCTTGAGCTATAATCGATGGCAGATATCAGGAGTTAAGAGAACACGACAGAACGAAATGGTCGAGTATTTGTGAAAACTTTTTTTTTGCTTTCTTCCAACTGAAATTGAAAGTGCGATTTGAACCATAACTTGAAGGCGAAACAATATCGAGAGGTGACGTGCAGAGACGAGAGGCATGTAACAGGTTGTTTACGAAAAAGTCGATTCAGAGATTGTCCTGGAAGGGAAAGATGTAGTTGCTTGAGTTGGTTTCCATTTCGGTCGCAGGGATACCGGGAGCTGCCCTGACATTGTAAGCCTGCACTCCATCGGAGTATTGATTTAGATTCATCGTGCTCGAGGTGCGGTGACCCTCGCCTGCCATCCCGTACCACCCAAATGTGGTATCAAATGCGGACATCGGGGCTGGATTCGCAGTGCGGCCGCTTACAAGTGACTCGTCCCAGTTGTCACCGAAAATTGGTTCCCCGTCGAAAGACGACGGCGGCGGCGACGTGAATGTAAATGGTAATACACGAGTACCCGAAGGAGAGGCTATCGGAGCGTCGTCCCCAGCCCAATCTTTAAGAGTTGAGTAAGATGAATAGACTTGGGGGTTGTACCTATAGACGGAGTACGTCATCCCCAAATCCGCAGCTTGTTTTTCCTGTTCATCTTCGCCTGCGAGAGAACTGCTGTTTGTGGGTACGTTGACGGTGTAGATTTCCTTGAGGGCAGAGTGGGACGAAGCACCAGCCGAGTTATGGTCAAACCCTGGCGTCGTGGCAAGCGTAGAGAATGGCATCGGCACATCAAGACAATTATGAGCAAAAGGCTATTTGAAAGGATGACACAGTCAACATCGTGGGTTTGGCGTGTTATAGACGAACTTACGTCATTGCAACGTGTGGATACGCCGTCCACGAAGGTTGGAAGCAATCTGGAGGACAACACGCAGCTCATAACGTCATTACTGTTACCGCGACGCGCAGCAGCCTCGTGTTGTTGTCTTGCGACCGAACCGCACGGATGACAAATTGACGGGTTATTAATGGGGAACGAGACTGTGTCACGGCGAATTTGGGTGGACATGGCAGAGTTTGTAAACCCATTGTCGGGACGAGTATGGGATGCGGGTGCCGACAGAGATCGCCTGAACATAGAGGTGAGGGGGACTTTGAACCGCGAGTCGGAAACAGCATCGGGAGTCTTCGAGCGAACTTTGAAGGCTTCCTCCAGGTTTGTGGAACCGACCTCACTTCGCAGGAGATCCTCTCGTTCCTTCACATCCGACATACTTTCACCGGTTATTGTCCCTTCATCACGTCCTGTTTCCGAATCACCTTCCAGACTTTCGGTTTCCCCCTCATCTGATCTTCCTTCGGCCATCTGTTCTTCTTTATCGAGCTCACCGCGACCTTCTGGGCCAACGGGCCCCTTTTCCTTTGCATTCCTCCGATCCACTTCCCATTCCTTCACGGCAGCCTCTAATGCAGAACCTTTCTTACCTTCCACCAACAGATCCGCAATCTTCGCACATCGCTTTTCTTTACTTTTCTGGTTCTCCTCCGCGTCTTCCTTACCCTTCCGAGTATGACTATGTCGTCTTTTACTTGTCCCTGGCCCATCCTTCACCTTCAACTTGGCCATGGCGTTGGCGCCTGGTCTAAAACGCCAGTCAGGGTACCTTTTCCTGTGTTCCGCTTGCGCGATTACTGCTTTGGCTTCCCATTGCTCTCTTTCCTCACGGGGAAGGGTTTTCCAATACATTCCTATATACCAGCCGCTCTAGTGTAATGTACTTGTCTTGCAGGAATGAAACGAGACACTCACCAATGATTTTGGAAAGCGTGCTGTGGTTCCCTTCGACTTTGCCAGGAACCTGCTGGCTTTTGATGAAAGAGGATCGAAAAAGTATGAAAGCATTAGGCGGGCGAGGGATGTACGAGGCGTCTCGTTTCTTGCCATGTGAGACGCGTCCGCTACCCGGGAGTGCAGTGAGGCTATCTTCTGGAAATAGAGGAGAAGCAGGGGGAGAGGAGATATTAGAGGTCTCTGGGAGAACTTCTAGACTAGTTGGCTCCGTGCTGCTGAATGTGATGGGCGTCATATCGGTGAAGAATGTAAACGTCATGGATGGGTTTGGATTATCCACAAGAGGCGGCATTCCGTCTGAATGAGTTGAATCGTTTAGTTATCAACGAGGCGGGAAAGGGAGATGCTGCTCGGCGCGTGGGATGATGGCTCACCATCGTCCTCAGCATCCTCGAAGCTCAAGTCATGGTCGCGAATTGGTGGCATTGCAATGCTTTGGATCTGAAGCGATGAGTGATGGCTCAAGGTGTGCGTATGTTGCGAACAGCAATGGGACAGAAGAAACAGATCGTTGAATGGGGTGAGGGCGGCAGGATCTGAATCTTTTCCTTTATTCTCGAGTAGGTAATTATCGCGTCTGTGATCAATTCCCACCATTCAGGTTCGCCTTCGTCACCGCTGTGCAGAATGAGAGTGACAACTCACCTGGCCGAATTCGTTCTTTCGGTCGACTGCTTCCACCTCGGGTGAAAGTAAAAGTTCCGTGGATGGAAGGAGCATCCCACACCATTGGAAGCTAAAGTGACCCTCGACCAATAGTTTGGCGGGGCAATTCCGGTACCTCAAAAACGGTCCTTCCCTGAGATGCCATCATGCCTCGCTACCACGATTTTTGCATCATGGGCAATGCGGCTATGCGACCACAGTAAAGTCCGAACCTCCAGGTAGATAAAAGGAGCTGTACCAAGCCACGAAGACAATTGCGAAGGCTGCTGGTCCTGCAACTGAGGTCGGCCCGCCCGATAATATCTGAAATCTCCATCCGGAGGATCAGGAACAAATACAGCCATGCATGTTATACCTCCGCTCGACTCCAAAGCCGTCTGCGAACACGGACATGGGCAATACTGTAATCATGATCCCTACCGTTCACCTCTGCTAGCACATGTACAATTACTTATTATGAATAATCGTCGTCGTCGTCGACGTCAAGCAACGCCATGGTGATGGTATCTCTTCTGATTCCGTTATCCTATTGTGTGACTATCTGGGGCTAGCTGATCAAATGTTGACAACCACTCAGGATATTAGCACACACCTGGGCCTCTGAGAGGCAATGCTAGTAAACTGTCTACTGGGTGCCAGCCGTTCCACCTACCGCTCTGGCTTGAGATTCTCTTGGCCGCAGCACGAGGACATATTGCAAAAACAAACTAGCGTTGCTGCTGTCGTCATGTTGTACCCTTAGCGGAACAACAAAACACTCGTAACCCGCACAAGTTTGACCATGGAAAACAAAGCCAAGGTTTATTGTCGCTCAGTCGTCAGTGCTGAAATACTGAGGTCCACATGTGGCGCTGTTGTCTTTCTGTCTTGGTGACAGTTTGTCTTCCTAGTGGGTCCACCACCGCCTCTATTTGCGTCGCCAACTCACTGAATAGGTCGAGGCGTACCTCCCTGACTTGTTGTACTTTGTGGGTGCAAGAATATGTCTGACTGTATTAAAAGCCCCAGGTCAAGGGCCTTAAATTTGTCAACAAACACCAGGATCCTTTACCACCATCGTAGCCCATCGTGCCCCTCTAATTCTCGACACGCTATATCTTTTAAGACGACTAGAATAACTCCTTCATAGACCCATCCCCAACTCTTGTATTATTTCTCCACAATGACTTTCCCGAGCGAATTCTCTAATCTTTTCCGTTGTTCCCCAAACCGTCTCCGCCCATCTCGAACCGTACGTTCTCCGTCATTCCGCTTTCCTTCTGGCAATTCCAATGCCGGTATCGTTGGTGACCCCAGTACGTCTGTCAGTATTGTTGCCAGTCCTAAGCCACTGACATCTTGGTCGTCGTTTTGTTGGCATCAGCCGGTCCCGGAACGCCACAACGTAGAAATAGCTGGATGCCGTTGGCGTCGCTCGTTCAGACACCATTTGGCGTGGCTACGGTGTTACCCACTCAAACACCCAACCGTCGCCCGATTTGTCTCTCATCGCCAGTTGTGTACAATTGCCAACAACTTGCTGATTGTGTTATCCCTCCCGTTATTCCGAATTCATCTTCTACTCAATACCTATGTCAATATCACGGAACTTCCCCATGTGCGCCACACACCCCGATTACGTCCTCCCTTTCACCAACAGGGAATGCGTTGGTACCATACAAGCAAACAACCACGACTTTGGCACTATCTCCCATCCAGCCGTTTCCAGTGCAGACCGTGCAGTGGAGCCCCGGAACCTTCCCAACTGTCCAATGGGGGAACTCAGTTGCTCTCCAGCTTGACTCGTTACTTCTCCCCAATCCGACTAACCGATTTTGCCCCTCTCTCGTGTGGGATATCTCTCATATGCCGTCCACGGCAAAACGACTCACATGCCGCTTTCTGTTCGTTAACCCCCAGTTCCAAACGCTGGCCACATCGCCAGCTACTGACCACATTCACATTACATGCAATGGTACCATTGGTCGCTGGATGGACTACTGGGGCCCAATAGTCATATCGACACCCGAAGTTAAAGTCTATGACGTCCTGCAAGCGATATACAGTTATTTCCAAACCCGATTGACAGAAGATGATTTTGACCGTGCTCTCGCATTGGATCCTGCGAATGAGGCTTCCTTGAACGGTGCTTTCCTGAAGCGGATCGAAGCTACGCAGAACCTAACGGACTACGAGATTGGTCAAGGTTTACGGAGAATTGACTGTCTCGGTGACTGGCGGCTCTTCGCGGGTTTGAACATTGCGATGTTCCATGCCAGTGATTACACGTTGCGGTGGAAGCTGATTCTCGAGTTTGCACCATTAAATTCGACTTGAAGAACTGTCATTGTGTGCTTGCCATACCCCTAATAACCCTGTGCGTCTCTGCTTAGCTTAATTTCTTAGTTATTTTGTGTATAGGACTTTGTGCATTTCGTATATATTTATCTCACCTTTGTTATATAAATTCACATTGATATTTTCTTCGCATTTGAGTTGGGAAATTTGTTGTTGAGGATGTTGCTCAGTCGCAGACGTTTTGGCCCTCTTAGCCTCGAAATCACATAAATTAAATTGCATTGGCAAGTTTATGGAATGGTTGGAGGAGCCGATGGCTCAAGGCCACCTTGCTGCCCATACATTCTGTCAACTCGTTCTGCGATAGCTCTCCAGCCGCCTGGAACCATGACCATCGCACCTACCCGGACTTTCTTGTTCAGTCTCAGAATCGGAAAGTCTTCTTTCGCACGGGTACCCTCCAATAAGTCCCGTTCTGTTTCCCAACTAAATAGTCCGCCATCGGTAGTGGGCAGAAAGGGATTGATCTCGATGACTTTACTGTGAAATTGGCCGCCAATGGACAGAACAACGACGTCAATCACACATGTGTTGAATGTGCTGTCACTCAGCTTCGGTCGTAAACGATTGACATAGAAATCGTGAAGATGATCCAAAAGCTGGTTTTGGAGTTTGAGGAGACGGGATGAATGGAATTGGTATGCATACTGAGATATCGCGGTGAGTTGATTTTGGTACACGAACATTCGGAATTCCTATCCCAAGTGTGAATAACAGTCACCGATCAGTTCCTCCACGAACCATGTCTATTTCCCCTGGTTCCCATTTGCGGACTATGATATTCTGTTGCCAGTTTTCTGGGTGGCGGAGAGCTAGAGTCAGGTCCTACGATATCGATCTGGAATAGTACAACCAGTCGGCAAAGTCAATGGCGTACCTGCCACACCCTCTCGCTCAAAACCAATGCGCGAATAACAGCCGTTGAATTGGAAAAATTCAACGCAGCACCTTCCGCTTCACAGAGAATCCTGAGCTTGATGTTGGGATCTGAGAGAGCCTCAGGAGTGCATTTGATTGCAGCCCTGTAGAAGGCTTCAAAAACACCTGAACGTGCGGCTGCGTCCTTTGGGCTGCGCGAGCTCAATTTCACAAAGCAACCTTGCTGCCTCTCACCGCTGTCATTATGTTCGGAAGTGGAAAGGTTGTCGATCGCGGTCTGGATCGAAGGTCCCAAGGAGAGTCTTAGTGCAGTTTCCTCCGCGTTGAGAGGAGGAAGATCGAGGGAAGAATCCATCATGTATGACAGAGCGGCTGAATCTACCACATCAGGATGGCGTTGCGTGTCTTCGTAAGATTCGAGCAATCGTCTCGCGTCGATTTGAGAAAGGGGGACAAGTAAAGTATCATATGTAAGATTTCCAAGGAGGGAAGCCCAATGTTCGAGATTGCAATCCAGGACAGAGGTATCATAATCTTTGGAAATGGAATCCAGAGTACCTTGTTGTTTGGCGGTTAGAATCACCACTACGTAAGGGTATACAAGCACAATCCTTACCTTGTAGCAAAGGAGCGCTACTATCTCGCTCGATGTTGGAATGCCGTAATCTGACTCCTTTGAGGGATTCCAGCAGTGACATCGTACTGTAGAGGTTGATCAAGTGGAAACATATGCCGTCACGTGCATTACTGTATAATTAAGCCCCGTTGAACATTTGCGAAGAACGATGTTGTCCAACCCGGTCAGAGCTGGAAACCGGGTACCCTAGCGACAGAGACGCATAACTATATTGCAGAAATGGAGTCACGGTGCAGAATAACGCGTCAAACTACGGTCACTTAAACCTTGCTAATTTTCGCCCGACCCAACACCGGACGCCAGCCTCGAGAAGATATATTGCGCAGCGCATGCTATTCTAGCCTACACTGTATTGTTGGTATGAGCCGGCACGACAGGAAGAGTCGGCTCAAAATCTTGGCGGAATCTAGTCAACAATGGTAAATCCTATAGCTACTTTCGTGATTAGTTTTCAAGTTGGCTGGGAAGCAGTTTTTTACTTTCGCAGAAATATTGGATGACGATTTTTGACATGGCTATAAGTACTAATATAACCCATTTTATAAGCCAATATAGTATTAGTAGCCTCAGGCCTTCCCGAAAACGAGCTTCCCTATCCTAGCGCCTGCAGGATTCTTTTCGACCTTAACACCAACCAATCTCGTATTTCCACCCAACCAGTCGATCCGCTTCACTCCACCTTCCCACCCACCACCCATCCTCGTGCACCGCTGCTCATACGCCTCGGCAACTCTGCGTTGCAAGCGGCTTCCGTTTCCGAGACTATTCCATTCTTCAACAGTCACATTCATCGAAAGCGTTCGGTGCACCGCATTGAGAACGTCGAGGTTCGTGATTGCAGCACTGTTCATCTTGGAACGTGGTGGAGACGATGTGACAGTGTAGCAACCGTACCCGGCCTGTGGAATGTAGGTACAATTGGGCGGAACGACGACGACGGGCCAAGGCAGATTGTCTGATCTCAGGATCAAAGTAGCCAAAGCTGTGATTGGAGGATCTGTAGCGGGCTGTGAGAGCGTATGCATAGGAACCGATGCATTAGTGGAGCGATCGAGAACAGTACGCGAAGAGGGCTTGTAGGTAACATCATACGAGATAGGTGCGTTATTCAGGTCGCGGCTCTGGGAAAACAATGGGTGCATATGGAAGGCGAGAGAACGTTGGACATGGAAATGATTAACCGATGCTGCTTTTTGAAAAAACGTTAGGTTCATGTTTCTATTGGGAGGCTAAGGACCCACGACTTCTTTGAATAGGATCTCGTCCGAGAGCGTCCTTATGCTGGAGTTTGGTTTCAGGGCATTGAAACCTCACGCGTCTCCGCGAAGCAGTAGGAGCCGATGACGGTATCGAGGGCGTCGCCAATCCGCGACCCTTCGATAAGCCAGAGCTAGATCGTGAACCACTGATAGAAGACGAGTACAACGGCCGTTGAGCTGCCGCTGCTAAAGGTCAACTTCAGGGGAACGCGAAATAAAAGGAAAAGGTAAAAGACAACTACTAACAGTACGTTCCAAGTTCAGCATTCTTGTTACTCGCCCGGCGGTCTTCAACGCCAAGCATTTGCACGACGCTAGCATTGTATTGAAGCGGAGTTAGAGTTGACCAAGCTACAGATTCCTGCGTCGTGGGTCGGCGCCGGGGAGCACTGTCCACAGGCGGTCCATAGATGTAGGCGGCGGTTTGGGGACGCGACCTCAAACGAGCATCAGTCTTAGACAAGCCGGATGCAGGAGCCATTTGGCCAGAAGATATGCCGCGCGAAGAGTACAATGTCATAGTAAACCTGGCGTTTCGAGTCGAGGGGATTGTGCGCTTTTGTTTTTCCCTGGAAAATGCAGATACGCTGTCTTTAAAACCTTCCCGGCGTTCATATCAGGATTCCACGAGGAATCTGGAATCGCATGTATGTGTGCGCGGCCTCCACCCTACTCTTCACATTTTGCATTCGGTTCGCCACGAAGGATTGCACATGAGTAGATCGCAGGACAACTGTGTGTAAGTTGTGTTCGAAATTCCTGATTGCGTTCATGTCCGCTACCGCAAAAGCCGGACCCATACCTGGAAAATTTGGATCCAAAAAAGGGTCTACAGAAGCTCGACCAATCGCTTAATTTGAGGATACATCGTGGATCTTTAGGCGTCTAATAAGTGCCCTAGAATCTTGTGGTACCCGGACTCTGCGTGGTTAGCACGAAGTCTGGCCAATATGAAAAATATGGCTGGCTGGATGATATGAGGTAAAGATGAAAAAAATGAAGGAACACGTGACCGTTGATTGAGCTGGATCAGTCTTCGTATTTCCATGATCGACGACTGTAAGACATAGACATGGTGAGCGATAGATATTACGTTGCAATTTAGAAAAAAAACTAACCTCAGAAAGACACCAGGGGAGCTTGATAAAAATGATGGAGGCTTAGACATGTAAACTTGAATGAGGTGAGTCGTACAGTAAGTATTATCGGTCCGAACGGCTAGGTGGAGAGATGATGTTTCAAGCGATTACAAGGCCTCACCATGATATGAAAGACGTCAGATCGCTTCCAAAGCTGGTCGTGTCTCTCGCGATGCTTCATGGGTGATCTGAAGGCGGCGGTGGGGTCCTGGCTCTTCGCACAGTAAAGCCGTGTGAATAAATTCTGATTCGAAAATCAAGAAATCGAGTTACTCTCATGGATGATTAATGATTTTTTACTCTAGAGCGACAAAAAGATGGTAATTTGGTAAATGAGGTGGGTACACAGATCTGGTTGATTGAACCCACCAGGAAACCTCCCATCTTGATTTTCGCAAATGAATTGGCAGCTGAAAACGGACCGACAGTGCTTGACTGCCAACTGGGAACGTAAAGGACTCGAGGTGATATTTGAAAGAAGATGTGGATGTGTCGCGTTTGTGTAGGGGAACAACGGAGATTCATATTTGCAGTGTATCTTTTGGATGAATGGGCCAGAACGATCACCTTTGCGGCTCCGGGAATGAAAAGATGGCGGAAGATGCACCCAAGGGAGCAGGTTGGGGTTGTACCATGTAAGATCACCCTATTACTCGTTGGGTTGGCGAGAAGAACCAAAGACTCGGTCTCTCCCTTGCGCCGCCGGGCTTCCTCGAATGATCCTCGTAGGAAATATGCCAAAAGATCGTTCAGCAACTGCCTTGCCCTGTCATGGTGACTTCGGCGTGGCTACTGGTGTCCCAGATACCACGGCAATCATAAAACAGTACACCATGGGTGTGCGTCGTACTATCTGTTCCAGAAATCCAGACACCGCCGCCATGGAAGATCTCACTCAGGTTGCAGAAGCCACGACTCTGACGATAAAAGTGAGAAAGAACCGCTGAAATTTGATAAGAATTCGACGAGTGGGAGGTATAAAGTCACCGCATCGAGGCCTCCCACCCTCATGATCATGATGGTGCGAAATGATACCGCCTCCAAATTGATCGATGAGCTGAAGAAAAAACTGTTCTGGAGAACCGAAAACAAGTTCAAGACGGAGGGCCGTTTCGCCGAAAGAAATTGGGCAAGATGGCTGTGAGCCTGAGGGCGATCATTGGTCCACGATTACTGACCCCCAACTTCGACTCGATCACTTTCGTAAATTGGGTTTACATAAGTTTGGAAGCTTGTCCTAATGCACCGATGCATATGGCCAATTGCGTTTAGGCGAAGGAGGGTTGTCGACTGAAGCGCTGGGTGAAGTCATGTACATACATATATTGCGAAAAGCTTGTAACAACAAAAGTTTCGAATAGAAGATACATAAACATAAATCCATATTCAAATAAATAAATACCTCACGTTGTACATCGCCAACCCTCTCCATAACATAAACCGAGAATGGGACTCCAGCTAGCCAACCACCAGCTTCAGAGTTTCAAATCCATCCCCACCAGGGACCCGAAGTAGCCCCCTGAACATAACCTTGTCCAAAAGATAGTCCACCCGTCTCACACCCTGGCTTGCCTCGAACTGTGCCACGGAAGGAATGCTCTTGCATCTCCGAGTATACGCGCGGGCAACTGCAGTTTCCTCAGACACGGAGAGTTTGGCCCAGTCGATATGGGAGATCCGAGTCTGAAGTGAGCGATGAATGGCGATGAGGATGTCTCCAAGAGTAATGGGGACCTGGGGTGCTGCCTGTTGGTATGGGTTATATTCCAGATCGATGGGCCATTGGGGTATGATATCGCAGATGATGCGTAAACGGGTGATGGGAGGGTGAGTCGCCGGTTGCGAAAAATGTTCCATTGTGAGAGGCGTGACTTGGCCAGGGCCGAGCCAAATGACGGGCGAAAACCTCGGAGATGACAGATCGAAGTGAAAATCGGGGCGGGGGGATTCAGCATTCAAGAGTGGATGGATATGAAATGATTGGGGCTGAGGGGGATATAGCCAAGGGGCGTATGATTGCGGAGCAGCGTAAGGAGACCAACCGCTATGGTACGACGAATTTCCGAAAGAGTGTCTTCGTTGGAGGAAAGGAGTCTGCTCCGCCTGAAGGAAAGGGGAGTATCCAGCTTGGGGTATCGCAACTGAAGGCATTACTGGGACTTGACCGCCGTGCCATGATGGTCGACGGACTCGAGGAGTAGGATCTGGGAAGAGTTCGTCATCAAAATGGACGCGACGAGGTGTGTTGGGTGCGGATGAGTATGGGGACGGTGGGTATAATGTTCTGTCGGGAATGAACGGGGACGGCTGGGTTTGGTTGAAATAAGAGTCGACGTAGGGGTTGGATGCTGGGTAGAGGTGAGGAGTATAAAGATACGGAGAAGACATGACACTGACAGAAATTTTCTGCGAGGTTTTGCTAATATAGTAATCGGTGGCTGTGCAAATCAATAGCAGGGCCGCAGAGCAATAAGGCTATGTATGGACGATGTGCCAAGGACTAAAAGTGACTCAAGAACAGGTATGCGAGAGGTAGTACCGTCCGTGGCCAGAGTTTACTAAGACAACCGAGTCAATACTGGATTCCTGTTCGTGTTTTACTGTCATTTCCGCAGCACATCTACAGCTTTATAATTTATCATATGGTGCGTCATTCGTTAGGATGCCCAACGACAGTCGAGAAGGATCAGCCTGGAGACGATAAGGGAGCATCCTGATGAGGTATTATTGATTCCGTGGGACTCGGAAGATCGTCGACGCTCAGCGCTCAGTTGCTCACCCTGAACAGTTTGGGTTACGGCTGGTTTCAAGTTCTAAAGCTCCCTTCAATTGTTCTTCTATGCTGAAAGGGATCTGAAGGTGATCCATGTATTGCAAAACACTGGGTGGAGCGGAAGATTGCCATGGCCTCTTCTCAGAAGTGTTCGGAAGCTGAAGTCACTGGGCGAGGCATAATCAGCTCACGACTCTAACAGGTGAAGATATGTATGGCAGACCATTCTGGACAAAACCAGGCCATCAGTAAAACAGGGATTCTACTTAATCATCATAATGGTCTTAGTCTCACATGAGTAAGACCATTAAGACAACTAAGACATGATAAGACATGATAAGATGACTAAGATAGGATAAGTAAGTACCTATCCAATTTAGAGTCAGGATGGGGATGGGGATAGGAGTGTGGAGGAAAATGGAGGGGGTTAGATATGGAGAGGGGAAGGAGAGGAAGGAGGGTGGGGAGGGGAGAGGTGGGGGGGGGGATGAGGATGGGAGATGGGGAGGAGGGATGGGGATGGGAGGATATGGGCAGGGGTAGGAGGATGGGGGTGTGGGAGGAAAATAAAATGGAGAGAGGGGGAGGGGGACAAGGATGGGATGGAGGGGGGGACAAGGATGGGTTTGGGAGGGGGAGGGGGACAAGGAGGGGGAGGGGGAGGAGGACTGGGAGGGGGATGGGGATGGGGATGGGGGATGGGGGATGGGGATGGGGATGGGGATGGGGATGGGGAGGGGGGTGGGGATGGGGATGGGGGATGGGGATGGGGAGGGGGGATGGGGATGGGGATGGGGGATGGGGAGGGGGATGGGGATGGGGAGGGGGGATGGGGAGGGGGGATGGGGAGGGGGATGGGGATGGGGAAGGGGAGGGGGAGGGGGAGGGGGAGGGGGAGGGGGACAAAGATGGGGAGGGGGAGGGGGAGGGGGACAAAGATGGGGAGGGGGAGGGAGAGAGGGGAGAGAGGGGATGGGGGTGGGGGTGGGGGTGGGTTCTAATGAGTTCAAAAGTTGTACATTACTGCAGTAAGACATTCAAAGAAAAAAAGTTGAATGATGACAAGGTTTCCAAAAAGGCTGTAATTATTGATAATTCAATTGAATCTTAGAAGCAAAATTGGTATTACAATTTGCAACTAAAAAGGTTCTGGAAATAGCAGATGGGGTACTTAGTAGTAGGGGCCATTGGGGTTATGGAGAAGCTGAGGGGATGACAGGGGATATTGGGGTAGGGAGGGATGGCAGGGGATGCTGGAGGATGGGAAGATGATACTGCTGGAGAGAGATGATAGCTATCAAAAGATGGGGCTATCAAAATTCTGCTAAGTCCATATTTCCAAATTAAGCAAGAATTAGTCATGTGCATTTTCAACAACTGCGTGTGACACGTTCGACTCACCCTCTCTCGAATCCGACACGAACAACAACCAGGTGCCCACTACAATGCAGCGGGTTGACACCTATCAGTAAGTTTTTATTTTGCATCTTGTTTTCATTTTACTGACTCCCAGCGCCTCATGCCAACATCTTTTGCGCTGACTCCCACCCCAGTTGTTCAACATCCAATACATGCCTCCCCCTGTGGTTTTCGACCACCCCCGGCTAGTGTACACCCCCCGCGCCTTGTTTCCGTTGAGAACGAGACGTTGGGGGGTCCCAGGACCTTGCATTCCTGTCTCCTGCCCAACCAGCTTACCCCCCCTTTTTTCTACCAACAGAACACCTTCTCCCGCGCTGTTTGTGGCCATCCCTGGCTAGTGTACACCCCCCACGTCTCATTTCTGTTGAAAACGAGACGTCGGGGTGTCTCAGGACCTCGCGTTCCCGTTTTGTGCCCAACCAGCTCACCCCCTTTTGTCTACCAACAGAGCACCTTCTCCCGCGCCGTTTATGGGCATCCCTGGCTAGTGTACACCCCCCACGCCTCGTTTCCATTGAAAATGAGACGTCGGGGGGTCTCAGGACCTCGCATTTCTGTCTTCTGCCCAACCAGCTCACCCCCCTTTTTTCTACCAACAGGGCACCTTCTCCCGTGCTGTTTGCGGCCATCCCCGGCTAGTGTACACCCCCCACGCCTTGTTTCCATTGAAAATGAGACGTTGGGGGGTCTCAGGACTTCGCGTTCCCGTCTTCTACCCAACCAGCTCACCCTCTTTTTTTCTACCAACAGAACACCTTCTCCTGCGCTGTTTGCGGCCATTCCCGGCTAGTGTACACCCCCTGTGTCTCATTTCCGTTGAAAATGAGACGTCGGGGAGTCTCAGGACCTCGCGTTCCCGTCTTCTGCCCAACCAGCTCACCCTCTTTTTTCTACCAATAGGACACCCCCTCCCGCGCCATTTGCGGCCACCCCCAGCTAGTGTACACCCCCAGCGCCTCGTTTCCATTGAAAATGAGACATCGGGGAGTCTCAGGACCTCGCGTTCCCGTCTTCTGCCCAACCAGCTCACCCTCTTTTTTCTACCAATAGGACACCCCCTCCCGCGCCATTTGCGGCCACCCCCAGCTAGTGTACACCCCCAGCGCCTCGTTTCCATTGAAAATGAGACATCGGGGAGTCTCAGGACCTCGCGTTCCCGTCTTCTGCCCAACCAGCTCACCCTCTTTTTTCTACCAATAGGACACCCCCTCCCGCGCCATTTGCGGCCACCCCCAGCTAGTGTACACCCCCAGCGCCTTGTTTCCATCGAAAATGAGATGTCAGGCCATGTCAAGACCTCGCGCTCCTGCCATCTGCCCAACCACTGCCACCCCACCTTTTTCAACCACCATGCCCTGTTTTTAACCACCCCCAGCTTGTTTCTGTTGAAGATGAGAGGCTGGGGGGTCCTAGCGTGTTGCCTGGCCGTCTCTTCTATATATATAGCATTCTCTGTAGTATTAAATTAATTCATTTGTTTTTATTCTGTCCAAAATCAGAGAAAACTAAGAATATATAAGAGAAAACTAAGACCATATAAGAAGACATTAAGAATGTATAAGAAGAAATAAGAAGAAATAAGACAAAGTAAGAAAAAATAAGTGGAAGGATAGTCTTATTCTGTCTTACCAAAATCTCATCTTAATTCGTCTTAATCTGTCTTAACTCACCACTAAGACAAATTAAGAACATAGTAAGACAAACTAAGATAACCCTTGTTTTACTGATGCATGCATCCTCTTAGAATTCTCTAGAGTTCTCTAGGGTTCTCCAGAGTTCTCCAGAGTTCTCCAGAGAATTTCTCCAGAGAACTCAAGGGAAATTCTCTAGACCCTGCATCAGGAAAACATAGGTTATCTTAGGTTATCTTAGGTTATCTTACTTCTGTCTTACATGGTCTTACTCCAGAGTTAAGACAGATTAAGATGGATTAAGACAATCCTTGAGTAAGATGGAATAAGTAGGTTCTATTTCTTAACCTCGTCTTATATTCTCTTATATTCCTCTTATATTTTCTTATACTTTCTTAATTGTCATGCTTTTATTTAATAGAATCAAAACAAAAAAAAATTGGATTGTGAATTTACTACTAGTAGTACCACTAACACCAATGGTAGTACTAGGCTACAGGGTCCAGAAAAAGGTGGGAGTATGGTGGGGGAAGCAAAAGACTCAGATATCACCTGGGGGGTGGCTGGAGGTGAGGAGATTATGAGACAACTTGAACGATGTAAAGGCATGTTCGGGGTGGCTTCGGAATAATAATCCTAACCAAAGGGGGTGTCAGCATAACAGTGACAAGGTAATCAGTGTTGAGAGTTGTAGTAAAAGTGGTAGTGAGAGAAAATGAATAAAGCCGCTGTCTAATATGATGATAACAGGTGAGAAATAAGGAAGCCGACGATACCGACAACATCGGGTACAGCAGGTTGGGTTGGGTACGATGAGCGGGTAACGATAAAACAAAGTAAAATGGTAAGATAAAGGCCAGAAGTCTACAGGCTACGACGACGAGAGGTTCTAAGGGGTTCTGAATGATTCTGAGAGAGATACAGAGGGGGAACTGGATTGTTATTTTAATATGGTTGTCGGTCACTGTTTTATAGGACTAGGAAGAGTATGCTACTTCGGTATAGGCTACTTCAGCTGATAGTAAACTACAAAGGAGGTACAAAATGGGAAGGAGAAGATGGGAGTTGCGAGGCAATGAAGGAACGGAGAATGGAGAAGAAAAGATATAATGAAAAAGATGTAAATAAAGACCTATGTCCAAAGAGGACAGGGGTATAAGTCCGATGTCGGTATAGGGAGTCCGAGGTGTCACGTGTGATCGTTTTGGGTGAGATGAGTCAGTGGTGTCGGTATAAGATTGGCCGTCAGTAGATGGTATACGTCAGGTACAGTGGATGATGTCGGGTTCTGTCGGTTTCGAGTACGAGGAAGTGGGACATGTTAGGTTTGTGAGTATGTGTGATATATTGATGATACGTACTCAGAGTGTTATCAGACCTCTACATCTCCAGGGAACTTTTAATAGAGACCATCCATGGTTGACACTGGGGGGACTTGGTACCCTAGACATGAGAGTGGCTAATCACGTGAGCCACCAAACAACAACATTGTGGGGACTTCATATAAAATGTGCCACAGTTTTTCACGGTCTGTTCTTCATCGGTACCACCACTACCATCGTCTAACCACAGTACTTCTTACCACACACACCTATTCCATTCATCCACCACTATGAGCTACGCTGCCTACGATGCTTCCCTTGCCGCACTTGACGTGGAACAACGCCAAGATCACAAAGAGGCCATTGAGGCAGTGGCCGAGTTCCACAGAGACGGGATGGTGACGATGAGCGAGGGGAACGAGGCAGCAGTGAAGAAGTGGGTGGGTGGCCACAAGAAGGTGCTCTTCATCGTGTTTCTTCTGTGTACCTTGGCTAAAAACTTGACCTTCCTAGTGTGTATATAATGGGCTCATCACGGAGCTCCAATCATCAGGGACCGAGACCATGGGCCGCTGCTCTGGAACAGCCGACAGCAATACGCAGAGAAGATGGAGGAATGGTTGGGCAACATGGCAGAGTTGGCACGAGTGGAGGAGGAGGAGGAGGAGGAGGAGGAGGAGGCTAAACAGGCAGAGGTGGAGAGAAAACAGCAGGAGGAGGAGGAAAGACAATGGTGAGAGGAGGCAGCAAGGCGATGACAGGAGGAGGCAGAAAGACAATGGCTGGAGGAGCTGAACAGAAGGGAAGCCATGGCAATGCAGCAGACCATGACATGACTTATCCTGAGTGTGACCAGGCAACTAAGGTTGACAATGTTGGGTTTGAGACGGGCCAGCCAAGATGGGCCGAGAAATGACTATTGTTAGGTACTTGACGGGGCAACCCAGGAGTGTAATATATGCTGTGTGAGACGGGTGGGCCGAGTGTAGAGCCAGTCTATTGTAATCCATCTGAGACCGATGGGCCGAGATTTGGGGGGATGAATGTCACTCGTCTCAGACCGTTGGGCCAAGATTTGAGGGGATGACTGTCACTCGTCTCAGACCGTTGGGCCGCTATTTGGAGGGGTGGGTGACACTCATCTCAGACCATTGGGCCGAGATTTGGAGAGGTGGTTTTCATCTGGCTCAGACCAATGAGCTGATGTTAGGAGAGATTATTGTGACCTGTCTCATTCCATTGGTGAATATTGACATTGACGTCAGTGTTGATGCCAGGATCAGCATTGGCATTGTTTTGGGTGTTAAGATTGGTGGTGCCATTGATATCAGCATGGGGGGTAATTTCAGCATCAGCACTGGATTTCATGAGCATGATATTTGATGTTGGCATCAGCATTGGCATTGACATTGGGTTCGGCATCAGTATTGGCATTGGCATTGGCATTGGCATTGGCATCGGTATCGGCACCGGCACTGGCATCAGTATCAGCATCGGTATTGGCATCGGTATTGGCATCGGCATTTACTGGCAAGTAACCCTTGTCTATTTAACAATATCCTGTTGTCATAATATCCTCCTGAATATAGACAATTGATTGGCCATGTAACAGACATGTCATTGCAGCAGTCAGTAATGCGGATCAGGTTTTACTGCAATGCCAATAAAGTCGGCATCGGCATCGGCATCGGCTTTTGTTGGCAGGTAACCCATGTTCATTTCTTACTATCCTGTTGCCATAATAACCTTGTGAATTGACACAATTGATTGGCCATGCAACAGACATGTCATTGTAGCACAGACTCATCCAGATCTGGATTTGCTGCACTGCAAATAACATCGGCATCGGCATCACCCTCGGCATGTACTGGCAGATAACCCATGTTTATTTCCCACTATCCTGTTGTCATAATATCCTCCTTAATATACACAATTGATTGGCCATGTAACAGACATATCATTGTAGCACAGAGTCATCCAGATCTGGATTTGCTGCCCTGCAAAAAACATCGGCATTGGCATTGGCATTGGCCTTTGTTGGCAGGTAACCCATGTTTATATCTCAATATCCCATTGTCATAATATCCTCTTTAATATACACAATTGATTGGCCCTGTAACAGACCAATCATTGTGGCAGTCAGTAATCCAGATCAGGGTTTTCTGTACTGTGACAACACCTGTCATAGCTTGTTTGTAATATAGTGACAGTAGGAGGTTGGGGGAAACACCAGGGACCAAGGAAAGCATGTTGTGTAAGCACCCCTCGACTGCTTTTGACAGCTTTTTGACCATTTTCTTTACCACTTTCTTGAAGATTTGGGCCACTATTAGTATTATAAGAAGGGATCTGGTGGATGGGAGTTTGTGACTATGGTTTTCTATAAATTTTTGGCCATGTACTGATGTGATTTGATTCAGAGATTGGTGTGTGCATTTGTATGGACATGGTTTGAAATAACGATATCTATATGAAAGAGATGGAGTGGGGGAAGGCTAAACCAAGGTATAGCACAAACAAGGGTGGTAATACAGGAAACAGAACCAGTCCTGGTGGTGTGGTTCCAATTCAGGCACCAAAGTCAGGTCTGATGGTGCTCAAATCAAACAAGCAGAACTGGGTGTACCCTTACATTGAAGGCTAAAATGAAATGTCAGTACATGGTCAATCAATTATGTATATTGACAAGCACATTTACAGCTGTTTTATATGATGCTGCAGAGATTCATTGAATTAAGAAATTTGTCTACCTGGTACTTGATAGTCTTCCACAAAATTAGTCGCAATGTCAGGATTGCAGCAATCAGGTTGTTCGAAAGTGGACTCCTTGAGCTTCATGACATTCTAGATTGCTGCAGATTCTCTGAATGCACCTGGTATTGAATTCTAAGGCTTTGGAGGGAGACCGGCAACATTGTTGACCAGGAAAGAACACTGTGAGGGCATCTTTGTCTCATGGATCATGATAACGTCAACTACCTTATCCATCTCCTCCACCAAAACCCTGACTATTTTTTGGACAAACTCCTCCATCTTTTGAAAATGGATCACTTCATCTGTATGAACTATGTCACCATGCATTGGGAACTTGTTTGAGCAGGAATAAGTCACAAGAAGCTCAAATGCATCACTAAGAATGAAATGAAGAATGACATGGCAACTTCATTTCTTGTATAGCTTGATATAGTGCAGAGGAGGTTGGGTTTATTGATGAAACCTCCAAAAACAAGCAGACAGTGGGATGTTGCTATGGGAAAGTGATGAGAGGAAAGCACACAGAAGAAGCAACCATTCATGTGAGGCCATTGAACTTTGACCAAGGTGTTGCTCTCACTGTGTTGAAGAAGATGTGTCTTGAATGACTTGAAGTTGGCATCATGATTGTCGCTACACTTTGTGGCCTTACAGGTATCTCAAGACAGAGTGCTGATGTTTGTTGCATTGCAGAAAACCCTGATCAGGATTACTGTTTGCTACAATGACATGTCTGTTACATGGCCAATGAATTGTGTATATTAACAAGAATATTATAACAACATGATATTGAGAAATGAATATGGGTTACCTGCCAACATATGCCGATTTGACATGCTGGTGCAGGTGTTGTCACAGTACAGAAAACCCTGATCTGGATTACTGACTGCCACAATGATTGGTCTGTTACAGGGCCAATCAATTGTGTATATTAAGGAGGATATTATGACAACAGGATAGTGGGAAATGAACATGGGTTACCTGCCAGAAAATGCCGATGCCGATGCCGATGCCGATGTTATTTGCAGTGCAGTGAACCCAGATCTGGATTACTGAGTGCTATAATGACCTGACTGTTACATGGCCAATCAATTGTGTCAATTCACAAGGATATTATGGCAACTGGATAGTGGGAAATGAACATGGGTTACCTGCCAACAAAAGCCGATGCCGATGCCGATGCCGATTTTATTGGCATTGCAGTAAACCCTGATCCGCATTACTGACTGCTGCAATGACATGTCTGTTACATGGCCAATCAATTGTCTATATTCAGGAGGATATTATGACAACAGGATATTGTTAAATAGACAAGGGTTACTTGCCAGTAAATGCCGATGCTGATACCGATGCTGATACCGATGCCGGTGCCGGTGCCGATACCGATGCCGATGCCAGTGCCGATGCCGATGCCGATGCCGATGTCGATGCCGATGCCGATGCCGATGCTGATGCCGATACTGATGCCGAACCCAATGTCAATGCAAATGCTGATGCCAACATCAAAGATCATGCTCATGAAATCCAGTGCTGATGCTGAAATTACCCCCCATGCTGATATCAATGGCACCACCAATCTTAACACCCAAAACAATGCCAATGCTGATCCTGGCATCAACACTGACGTCAATGTCAATATTCACCAATGGAATGAGACAGGTCACAATAATCTCTCCTAACATCAGCTCATTGGTCTGAGCCAGATGAAAACCACCTCTCCAAATCTTGGCCCAATGGTCTGAGACAAGTGTCACCCACCCCTCCAAATAGCGGCCCAACGGTCTGAGACGAGTGACAGTCATCCCCTCAAATCTTGGCCCAACGGTCTGAGATGAGTGACATTCATCCCCCCAAATCTCGGCTCAACGGTCTGAGACGAGGGTCACCTACCCCTCCAAATCTCGGCCCAACGGTCTGAGACGAGTGACAGTCATCCCCTCAAATCTCGGCCCAACGGTCTGAGACGAGTGTCACCTACCCCCCCAAATCTCAGCCCAACGGTCTGAGACAAGGGTCACCCACCCCTCCAAATATCGGCCCAGCGGACTGAGACGAGTGACATTCATCCCTGCCAATGTCGGCCCAGCAGTCCGAGATGAGGGTCAATCAACCCAGCCAATGTCGGCCCATCGGTCTCAGATGGATTACAATAGACTGGCTCTACACTCGGCCCACCCGTCTCACACGGCATATATTACACTCCTGGGTTGCCCCGTCAAGTACCTAACAATAGTAATTTCTCGGCCCATCTCGGCTGGCCCGTCTCAAACCCAACATTGTCAACCTTAGTTGCCTGGTCACACTCGGGATAAGTCATGGCATGGTGTGAATGCAGGAGCAGGATCAGATAGCGATGGAACTTGAGAGGGCGTTGGCGCAGAAGCGATGGACGAGGAGGAGATGAGGCAAGAGCAAGCAGCAGAGGCAGCACGAAAGGCATTAGAGGATAGGCTGTGGGATGAGGAGAGCCAAAGGATGGATGGTGCGGCAGCTGAATACCAGCGTAAGGCCCAGGAAATTTGACAGAGGTGGTTGGATGAGGCTGACAAGGCAGCCGTGGTGGGTGGACTGAGAGGGTCAAGTGTGGGGATGGCGAACGGGGGGAACGTGGACGTGCCAAGGGCACCTAGAGCATTGAGCGTAGAGACAGTGTGTTGCGGAAATGTAGGCAAAGTGGCTGACGGAGCGAGTGGGGGAAGGGTGTCAAGCGTAGGGTTGGCAGTTGGGTACAAGCATGTGATGTTTGAGGAGATTGTGGGTGAGGGGTCAGAACAGAGCGAAGCGGAGGTTGAGGAGGTGGCGGGTTTCACAGTGAGTACAGCTAACTTTCTTTCTATCGTCATCTCTGAATAACAGGTCAGCTAACTTGACCTTTTTCTTTACAGCAGTGTGCCAATTGTGTGAAGGCAGGAGAGATGTGTTGAGGGACAGCTGGGTATGTGTGTGAACAGTGCTGTCGGCTGAAAAAGGGGTGCACAAACACAATGCATCGGACAGGTGGCGGCAAGAGGAAGCCAATGGGTGAAAAGGGGAAGGCAAAGATAGGTGGAGCAGTACAGAAGCCGCTGGAGTTCAAGATGACGCCAACCCGTCCAAAAGGGGCAAAGGCGTTGACAAGCAAGAGGTGGGTGGAGGACATGTTGGATTTGGGGTCAGAGGCCATCATTGCTGTGCAGCCGACAAAATGATGCAGGGCGGCATGGGGGACGGGTCGATTCGAGGAGCTGGAGTGGGGTATGGAGCTCGCGTCAAAGTGGCTGGGTGAGTTGATGGAGGAACTTGGGGTGGTGGGGGCAGAGATCAACACAAAGTTGATAGAGTTTGGGCAGTGGTTCCAGCAGGTCTGGCTTGAGCAAGAGCGGACTAGGGCCCTGCTGGATTTGCTGAAGCAGGAGTCTGAAGTGGAGGGGTAAAAGTATATAGAGTTTTCTTCTTTTTCTCTTTTTAATATCTGTATAATGTACCAGACTTGTAGATATTTTTCAATATAATTCAAATTTCAAAAGTTTGAGAAAATCAAGGAAATACTGCAGTAGTGTATCAGCTGGTTCTGCCCAGCCAGGGAAAGCTGATTGTATAATGCGACGAGGTTAAGCGAGAAGCTTTACTTCACAAGCAGATGAGAATATAGAAGCTTAATGTTCGAAGGCGTTACTTTTGAGTTGTAAGGCAAGTTGATACGAATTTTAGAGTCTGGGGTACATGTGGTAAACTACAAGCTATATATATGCGAGTAGAAGAAGAGGCTGTGTACTACAGACAAAGGAAAGAATATATGGAGTAAAGAAAGGCTATGCGCCTCGGAATAAAGAAGGAAACATATAAGGAAGAGGGGGCAGTGCATATAGCATAAGAGGAATGAATAAGCGGAAGGAAAAGGCATGGATGAGTTGTATAAGACGACTAAGTGGAAGGGAATGGGCATATGTGATAATACAGATGACGAAAAGGAAGAAGAAGGAAAAGAAAGAAAAGAAGAAAAAGGAAGGGAAGGACAGTACTGTAACAAACTACCAGACTTTAATAATATCGTCCACGATATTCACAATAACGTTGTCATGTAATTGCGAAGTGCTGGTGATAAGTCAGTGGACCTTTCGAGCTCGTCAATACGAATGTGGACCATGTGATGCAAGGTCCAGCGGCAGAGATCATCACCGTCAAACTTATGAATAATGTTGCGCCAGTAGGTAGCGAGGTCAACAGGTTCGCGAGGGGGATACTTGGGCACATAAGGTTTGCGATGTTTGGGATGTCCTCTAGCTGGGGAACTGGATGGGAGATGTGGGGGTGCAGAAGATGCACAGCAAGGGGGGGGGAGGCTTATACAACCACATTTTCCAGTCGTCATCTAATGGGACCGGTGCTGGAAGGGGCTTTGGCGGCGGCAGGTCTGCAAGGTAGACAGTGATCACAAAAGAATCGAAGTTGTCGAAGTCATCAGGGTTGGGGAGAGGGAGAGCGGGGCAGGGGAACATAGGCTCATCCTGGATTGTCCCTGTACCACTCCACACATGCTTTGATATCTGTAAAAGAGCCATCTGGTACCATAAGCTCGGACAATCTGTGATTAGTGATGCCAATGGACCGGGTGAAGTGTCATTTCCAAAAGACGTCAGGGAACCGGACCTTGAGGCAATGGTTTGGGAAGAAGAGGTCAAGGGTGAATTGAAGATCAGAGAGGATATTAAGGAAATGAATGACATGAAGATACGACCAAGAAAATTCGACAAAATAATAACGTAGGCAAAGAAGGTGATGTGTAATGTGGTTAGCCCCAATGGCATTTGAAAGTGCTAAAGCTTCAATAAGGGAACTATTCCATGGAACGATGTGAAACCAAAGATTGGGGTGGTTGGGCCAAGCGGAAGGATCACTCCAATCGTTTACGTGGGGCCAGTAGTAAGACCAAGCAAAGAGGGGGTCTCTGGTGCACCCTTTATTGCGCTGGTACATAAATGAAGGGATGATTCGAGGATTGCGAGTAGATGCATGATGATCGTCGTTGTAGCGTTGGAAGTGGACAGAAAAATTGAAATGATGATACTTCTTTAGAAGATGCTTGGAATGAAAAGCAGGACCATGGAGAGGAGGGAGAGAATGGTGAAGAGGGGAATGTTCGACAGTAGGATCAAAGAGAATATGATCCAGAGCATATGAAGGTCACCACGGCTAAACTGAGGTGGGGAAGCAAAAGGAGCAGTCAAGGAAGTGGGTTTATAATGGATGATAGTTTAGGGTAGGTTTTACTTCCTTAAGCAGTTGTTCTTTTGTTCTCGTAGCCTAGAACCAAATCATGTGCATGTTGGAGGTTTGATACAAGTAGGCAAATGCAAGGATATATCCTTGGTGTAAACACAGATTTTCAAGGATTTTGCTTTTACAGTCTCAGATTTGAGATAATTGAGATTTTTTTGTTAGGATTAACAAGATCAGATTGACCAATACTAGGATCCTTCATTTTTCAGTTGAATTTATCAATTTATTCTGGTCTCATTCTGTATCCAAGGGGTCAAAGATACATCAAATCCATAAAAACTCGGAGTTATGGATACATGTATGCAAATCTGTATCCTTGGCATTTTACAGTAAGAATTAAAGGATATCAAAATGCTAATGTAACCCAAAACATCAAGGATCCCAGAAGAGGTAGATGTAATCCCATTAGCTATCGATAAAAAATCACAATTATCTCAAATCTAGGACTGTGGAAGTAAAATCCTTGAAATCAGTAGTTACATCAAGGATACAATCCTTGCATTTCCCTAGATACCGGTATAGTAGTGGGGCCTGGTCAGTCACCTGACTAGGCTCCCACAGTCGGTCTGAGTCAGTAGCACATCCTGATGTAGTAGGCAGATCATCCTATACCATCCATCCCGTTCCACCTCGATCCTGCGTGAGCACCCTGAGAGGTCCCTTGGGACCTCTCCACGTGGTGATGAGAGTGATCTTCGACTCACGGATGTCTTCTTCTCCACTCTCTTGGTCATTCTTTCTGGTTTTTCTTGCAAAATGACCTTTTTCAGCCCCACCAACCCGTTGCAGCACAACAGAGATTTTCTATTCATACCACAGGCTCTCATGTCACCTCAGACGCTCATGTTCAGTCCACCAAGGCCCTGCATTGACCCCCGTTGGCCATAAAATGCGGCCATGAGCCTCTTTGAGTGCCCCAGCCCCCGGCCACGTCATCACTGCTGCACCCCCATTTTCGTATATCCCGGCCCCACGTATGTTCACTGGGTATCCTACACCCATGTTCCGCACTCCGTGACTCCCCATTCCTTTTTGTCGCCCCCGATGAGCCGTCACTGCCATTTTCAGTGACCCGGTGTCACCGATTTCGACCCCCCGTTTTTCATGAACCCTGGCCCCACGTGTGTTCCCTCAAACCCCAGGACTTACGCTCGCTGACCCGACATCTTGTTCTTGCCCAAATGAACCCCCTGTTGCTGTCCATGTTGGAAATCCTGCATCCGGCCACATCACCAATTTCAACCCCCCACTTTTCGTGTATCCCAGCCCCAACCCACCTTCGCTGGACCCCCTGTGCCCTCATTCCACCAGCCAAAGCCCCCGTTGCCCCAGACGACCCCTGCTGTCGTTTCCAGAAACCCCAGCCACGTGCCACGTCACCATTGCGCGGCCCCGTTCTCCCAGCATAACCGACCCCAGGTCGACTCACCAAGCTCACGGCCTACCTGTTTACCACCCCAGTGCACCCTGTGTCCCACCAACACCCCGAATGAGCCGACCCACCATGTCACCACCACGTGGCCCCGTTTTATCAGCATATCCGCCCCAGTTGGACTCGCCCAGCTCATGGCCCACCTGTTCCCCACCCCAGAGTGCCCTCCGTCTCCCCACACGAGCTGTTCCCACTGTTTTGGGACCCCCAGTGCCATCTCGTGTCACCATCCCACGACCGCTTACTCCAGTGTTTCCCCACCCACTCGCATATGTCCACAAAGACCCGCAGCCTTGTTCCTGACCTCTCACACTTCCCGCAACCCTATGTGAAGAGATCCCTCGACGCCAGTGCTCGCTCTAGTGCCCCAGTACATATTCTTTCACTCCATATTCTTTATCTCTATTTCCATCCCTTCTATTTCTTTCCTCTCTGCTCCTATGGTCTCTGTTTCATTCCCTCTGTTTCCTTTCTCTCTGTTTCCTTCCTCAGTCTCTTTAGTCTCTGTTTCCTTATCTTAAGCCTGTTTCCTCCATGATTTTATTATTTCTTTCTATGCCATTGACCTGTCACCTGGATATCAGATGCTACCCAACTGCCTTAACCACCGAGTTACCCACTGAGTTACCAGAACCAGATGAGCACCCAATGCTTTTACAATATCAGACCCGCGATACGAGAACTGAGAACTGCGATCCAAGAACTGTGAACTGAGAACTATGAACCAAGGACCTGTGATATGAGAGCCACAAGATGACAGTCTGGTCATCTACCACCACTGGTTTTTGATGGATGATAGGGTCCTGCTCCACGAGATGGAGGACTGGGAGTTGTGACTGAGGAGCTTTGGAGAGAGATGAGAGAGAGTACAGTTTGGTCATACCACCACCAATTTTTGATGGATGATAGGGTCCTGCTCCATGAGATGGAGGACTGGGAGTTGTGACTGGAGAGGGATTTTGAGAGAGATTTTGAGAGAGATTTTGGAGAGATTTTTTGGTCAGTTCAGTTTTGTTTTTTGGTTTTCTGTTAGCGACAAGGGCATCGCTACAGAGAGAAGGGGCACTTGTAGTAGTGGGGCCTGGTCAGTCACATTGTAGTAGGAGGTCCTAGGAGGCTTAGTCAGTAGATCACGTGACTTCCTAGTTGGTTTCCTGATTAGTCAGTAGACTCAGTCCAGCTGTCTTAGATAGAGCTATAGCAGGATTGTCCCCAGCCTTGCGACTAGCTAGGGACCCTCAGCCCCTGCTACAACGTGACTAGGCTCCCACGGTTGGTCTTAGTCAGTAGCACATCCTGATGTAGTAGGCAGATCATCCTATACCATCCATCCCGTTCCACCTCGATCCTGTGTGAGCACCCTCAGAGGTCCCTTGGGACCTCTCCACTGGTTCCCAGGTATTTTCATCAGCAGTAGCCTTTCCATTTTACAAAGATACTCCATTTTGTGGTGATGATAACGATGATCGAGCACAGCTTCAACTTCATATTCCTCAGCTTCATCAATGATGTCGGGAGGAGGACAAAGTGTGTCGTTGATAACTGGAGGATGCAATTCATTGTTAACATTAGCAGGTTGCAACAAGGAAATATGCAAAACAGGGTGAATCTTCCAGAAAGGCAGAAGTTGGAGTTTCGATTGATGATGGGAAAAGGACCGGTACATCGGACATCAAGTTTTTTCGTGGGTCTCCCTGTGTTAAGGTTTCGAATGTCAAGCCATAGAAGTTGTCCAATTTGTAGTTCGAGGTGTTTACATCATTTGTCGGCAAAGTGCTTCATGTTGTTGGTGGTACATTGTAAGGAGTGTTTCGCGTGAAAGCGAGTGCTTTTGAGAGTCATAAGAAAATCATTAATGGAGGGATTGTTGAATTCCGGTTTGTCGATGGAAAAGGGAGTGATCGGGTGACGTCCTTGATCTAAGTAAAAAGGGGAGTAGCTGGTGGAAGAATGTTGCCAATTATTGTAAGAGAACTCAGCCAGTGATAACCATTCGGACCAATCGGTTTGCATGAAATTCGTGTAGAGCTGGAGGTATTGTTCGAGCTCTTGATTGGTTTGTTCTGTTTGTCCATCGGTTTGTGGATGATAGGTGGTGGAAAGTGCCATTTCAATATCGAGTATCTTGTTGAGTTCTTGAGTAAACTTAGCAGCAAATTGCGTTCCACAATCAGAAACGATTTTCTTCAGTCAGCCATGTAACTTCCAAATGTGGTCATGGAAAAGTCAAGCAGCGCCTTCTGTGGAGAGTGCAGAAGTTGTTGGGATACAATGGGTGCATTTCATAAAGCGATCAACTACGACAAAGATTGCATTGAATCTGAAGGAGAGGGGTAACTGCGTGATGAAATCTGCAGTTATTTCTTCCCATGCAGCAGATGCAAGAGGAAGAGGGTGGAGGAGTCCTGCAGGGCGTGAATGTAAAACTTTAGTGCACTGACAATCTGGACAGGAATGAATAAAATTGGAAACATCTCTGTGAATTTGATCCCAGATGTAAGAGCGAGAAATTAATTCGCAGGTCTTTTCTATTCCAGGATGCCCAGCATGAGGTGGTGAGTGAGTCGAACGAATAATCTCAGTCCGCAAAGAAACAACCTCGGGGACAACTATACGTTCTCTGGCATCTCTAACCAGACCATCAATGAGGGACCATCAGGAAGAGGGATTGGAGAGTTGTGACGATATTTGGGGAGGTAGTGGCAAAAGATAGCGAAGACAATTTAGGAATCTAGGAGAGGATAAATTAATGATTGCATTGATAAAATGATGTTCCGATAACAAAGCTTTATCCATGTTGTCTAGACCATCAGGAACATAATCGGGCCGTCAAGATAAACTGTCAGCTCTATTGTGTATTCCCAGAATGTGTTCAATACAGAAATCAAAACGATTGAGGGATTCTGACCATCTTGCTTGATGATGCAACAAAGGGCGATTTGTTATAAAGTACTTGTGTCAGAGCGAATAGTGACAGTATGATTTGCTCCTTCAAGTAGATGTTGCCAATGTAAGAGAGATTTGACAATAGCAAGGAGTTCTTGATCAGGAGTCAAATAATTTCATTCTGCGGGAGAAAGGGAAGCAGAATAATAAGCAATAGGGTGAAGTCTATCATCGTGTTTTTGCATGAGTACGGCGCCAATTGCGAATCCAGAGGAATCGGTTTCAAGGATATATGGAAGATCTAGACGGGGAGCTATGAGAACTGGTTCGGAAGTGATAGTGTGTTTTAATTTATCGAATGTGGTTTGACAGTTTGGTGACCAAGTGAATTTAACGTCTTTTCATGTGAGTTGATGTAAAGGTTGAGTGATTGAAGAGAAGTCTTTTACAAATCTGCGCCAAAAATTCATGGTGCCAAGGAATGATTGTACATCACGAACACGTTTAGGAGTTGGCCAATCAGAGATTGATCGAATCTTGGCAGGGTTAATAGCTATTTCCCCATGAGAGATAATTTGTCCAAGATATTGAATGGAATATTTCTCAAATTGACATTTGATGGGCTTGCAAGAGAGGTTATTCTCTCGCATGATGTTGAGTATGCATTGGGTATTCGTCTCAAGTTCTTAAGGAGTATCTCTGAGGATAATGATGTCATCCATGTAAATGAAGACACAACCTGTAGCAAGAACGTCATGAAATCGAATATTCATCATTCATTGGAAGGTGGCAGGGGCATTGCAGAGTCCAAAGAACATAACGGTAGGTTCAGATAATCCACAGTTCATTATGAATGCAGCTTTCTATTCATTTCCACGTTTAATCTGAATGTTGTTGTAACCCCAGCAAACATTGATAACTGTAAAGTGTTTCGCTGATTGGAATTTAGGTTGTTGGAGAATTTTGGACAGGAGAGGGAGCGGATAGTGATTGTGAACTGTGTGGGCATTGAGATAATGATGATCTTGGATTGGACATAATCCTGGATCTGAACCTCGAGCGTTAATTTCTTCAACCTTGTTTACGAAAAAGAAGGGAGCAGCTTGGGGTGACTTAGAAGGTCCAATCCATCCTGTTGAAAGCTTTTCTTCTAGAAATTGATCGAGTTCAACTTGTTCTCAAGGAGATAATGGATATAGTTTTCCATGTTGTGGTGGAAGGAGTCTTTGAGATTGATAGCGTGATTGAAGTTGGAATGGGGCGGAAGTTTATTGAAAGATTTCTTGAGAAAGATGTCCTTGTATTCCCAATACTTCTCTGGTATGAATGCTTTCATATCTTCTTCAACCGTTGTAGTACGTGAAGTATTTCCGAGTGAAATGCCATTAATCATATGGAGGATTTGATGTTGTTTGAAAGAAAAGTACTCATCATCGGATCCAAGATCAACTGAAGTGATAAAGTCTTCATAAGGATCCAAAGGAGTATCGACCCTTGATTCATACATCGAATCCACATTCAGGGATGTCAAGGGTATTCCCTTTTGAAATATTTCCAAGGTTTTGTCTATGACACTGGTGTATTAATTGTGTTTTCGAATCCAAGGGAAGCCAAGAATGACATTGAAGTTGCCAATGGAGGCAATCTCCAAATCAAGGCATTTGGAATATGATGGTGGCGCGAAAAGATTGATGTCACAATAAGACTCGATGGGGCCGTCTCGGTTGGGTGAGCCATTGACGTTCTGTACGGGTATCGGGGATTCCAGATACTGCCAAAAGAGACTGTTGTTCTCAACAAAGGAGTGATCTATAAAAAGACCAGAAGCGCCAGAATCAATAAGAACACGAACAGGAAACTTTTCGCAAGTGTCTATAGCTTCTAAGTAAAGTGTGACAGAGAAAGTGTCATTTGAAGAAACTAAAGAACCTAGACAGCAATAAGAAGATAGTTCGTACAAAGAATCATCTGGTAAATCATCGAAGAAGTCCAAACAAGATGATGTATCTAATGTCCCTCAGATACAAGGTTATTAACTATTTCTGCTTTCTGTGCACGTGTAAATTTAGACACACCTGATGTCTCATAGAAAGTATTTCCTGAAGAACTTGCTTCTTTGTCTCTTTTTCATCCTTTGTAATTGCACATATAGTGCGAGCGCGTTTATTCTGTCCACAATCAGAGCAATTATTGCTGCCAGGGGTGGTGGCGGAAGAGAGAGAGGATGAAGAGGTGCAATTAGGACAAGTTTTGGCCCAATGATTTTTTGAACCACATATAATGCATTGTCTGGCAGCCTTTCATTGTGCAGTGATGATGGGGTCAACCGGTTCAGATTTAATGTGAGAAGTAGATGGTGCAGAAGACGTGGAAGAAGTGGATGGTTTCAACGAAGATGAAAGTTTGGGAGACTCTTTTTTCTTGCCTTCTGCTTTGGTGGATGAAGTTAATGCGAGAAGTTCGCGATATTGTCAGTCAAAGCATCGAGCATAAGTCTTCCATCCTGCGATAGTGTTTGGCATAGTTTTGAGATGATAAATGCTAGTAACAAGTCCTGAATTTAATCCATCCTTGAATTGTCCTATGAGTGCCTCATCGTTAAACCCTGTATTGGCCTCGTATTCTTTGAACTTGATGATGAATTCGTCGGCCATCAGCTTTCCTTGTTTAATGTCTTTGATTTTGAGTCGTGCTGTTGTGGCTTTGTCGAGATCTCCAAATGAAGTCTGAACGTCAGTTTTGAATTGATCCCAGGTATATGTGGCCCAAGGGATCGACGTTGTCTTGTTTTCTGCCCAAGATAAAGCACTACCAGACTTCATAGAAGATAATCCGAGAATAACTTTCTGCATGTCGGTATAAGCTTGAGTGCGGAGAAATAATTCGCACCAATGAAGAAACTTGTCGACATTATCGGATTTACCATCAAAGTCTTCAGGTTTGGCGGGCTTAAGAACTGGAGCGGCAGGAGGAGAAGGAGGAGGAGGAGCAACAGGGACAGCAGCACGAAGAACAGTGATTTTGGCATTGGCATTGTCGAGATCACGTCGAAGGAGGTTGACAACTTGGACAAGGTTTTGAACTTCATTAGCAAGGTCGGCCATTGGTAACGAAGAAGAAGATGCAGGTGGAGGAGGTGAAGGGGGAGGTGGAGGAGGTACTGGACGATGAGAGAATGAAGATGGATCTGGGGAAAAGTGAGGGGCAAGACCGAAAGTGGTTTGCGAGTGAGTATGAGGTGGAGCAATGATGGGCTACGTGCAGTGAAGGAGACTCTAAAACTGTAATGCGACAAGGTTAAGCAAGAAGCTTTACTTCACAAGCAGATGAGAATATAGAAGCTTAATGTTCGAAGGCGTTACTTTTGAGTTGTAAGGCAAGTTGATACGAATTTTAGAGTCTGGGGTACATGCGGTAAACTACAAGCTATATATATGCGAGTAGAAGAAGAGGCTGTGTACTACAGACAAAGGAAAGAATATATGGAGTAAAGAAAGGCTATGCGCCTCGGAATAAAGAAGGAAACATATAAGGAAGAGGGGGCAGTGCATATAGCATAAGAGGAATGAATAAGTGGAAGGAAAAGGCATGGATGAGTTGTATAAGATGACTAAGTGGAAGGGAATGGGCATATGTGATAATACAGATGACGAAAAGGAAGAAGAAGGAAAAGAAAGAAAAGAAGAAAAAGGAAGGGAAGGATGGTACCGTAACATACCCATGCACATTCCTACCCATCTTGTTTTCTGATATAAGTTGAAGTAAAGCATTAACATAATAAAATGGAATCAATCATGGATGATGGGGTGGGAGATGAGATGGAAGTGGAGACAGAGTTGAAGGTGGAGTTAAAGGTGATGGTGAAGGTGGAGGTGGAGGTGGAGGTGAAAATGAAAATGAAGGTGGAGATGGAGATAAATGGTGAAGGTGGAGGTGGAGATGCAGATGAGATGAAGATGAGGATGACTATGGAATTGATATTGATCAATGAACAAGTAGTTGGTAACTGAGGAGTGAATATCTTCCAATTGTGCTTGCTGTGTATGTGAAGATCTTGTTTGTTCCAATATAAAACTATTCTAAATATATTGAAGCAGTGCACCACTATAAATGTTTTGAAGCAATGCTAGGTGTAGTTGCTATTGGGTATTATTGGGAGGAAGGTGTATGAAAATGTGTTGATGAACATATTGGTGAATACCCTCAGACTCTGATAAGTAACTCCTGTTCTAGTGAAAGTGTCAGTCATGTCCATTGCTAACATAGAAATCAACCCTATCAAAGGTGGGGAAAGTGTGGTTGAGATGGGTACAGACACCAATGATGCCGAAGACATTGAGGAGCCAAGTTGTTGTTGTTGTTGTTGTTGTTGTTGTTGTTGTTGTTGTTGTTGTTGCTGCTGCTGCTGCTGCTGCTGTTATTGCTGTTGCTGTTGGATATTGCTGTTGGATATTAGTGGAAGGAAGGTGTTTGAAAATGTGTTGGTGAACACATTGATGAATATACTCAGACACTGGACTGCTGTCTCAGTGCAAGTGTTGGTTCATGTATTCATTGCTAACATAGGAGATGAAGATGAAGATGAAGATGAAGATGAAGATGAAGATGGAAATGAAGCTGAAGCTGAAAATGACTATGGGATTAATATGGACTCCTGAACAAATGGTTGGTAACTATGAGTGAGTATTTGCTTAGTGCAGAGGAAGGTGAAGATGGAGGTGAAGGTAAAGGTGAAGATGAAAGTAAGGATGAAGATAAATGGTAAAGTTGAAAGTGAAGGTGAAGGCAAAGGTGCAGATGAAGATGAAGATGAAGATGAAGGTGGAGACAGAGATGAATGGTGAAAGTGAAGGTGAAGGTGAAGGTGAAGGCGAAGGTGAAGGTGAAGGTGCAGATGAAAGTGACAAAGAGATTGATGTGAACTATTGAAAACATAGTGGTAACTAAAAGTGATATTTGCTTGAAATGTTTATGTGGATAAGAAAGGTGGAAGTAAAAAACATTATCATAATGAAATCTTAAAACTTTACTCAAACTCCACTCAGACTCTGATCAGAATACTTATCAAATATGGACCATGGGAAAATATTACCTAAAGTGGTTTTGATGCCCATCATGTACCCAATGTTGAATATACAATTAGATTTACTTTATATACAAAACTGATTGAGAAAAACACAAAAACTGAAAAAAAAGCCAATGCTTTCCAGAAAAGCAAACACTGTGCAAATCTGAAAAAATGTTGATTCCAATCAGAATGTTTCAAACTTATAAGCATTTCAAAAGACTATTAACAAAAATAGACCATTCCAATTGAATTATGATGATTCCTATCAGAATCCTCAGACTCTGAGCATTCTGATCGGAATCATCACACCTCAGTGTAAAATACTGAAATAATATCATCTTAGAACAGCCTAGACATATGTAAAAAGGATATCTTATTTTTTATACCTGACTAATAGTCATTAGCTTAGTTGACTTTAGCTTGGCTTTAGCTGCAGCTAATTTAGCCATGGCTAGGCTAGCTTAGCTGTTGCAACACTACCATGGGGGGCCTCATTGGTGCAGGTGAGTACCCACCCTTAGTGTATTGCACAGGTAACCCCCAGGTATTTTTGGCTGTACCCATACCCACACCTGTTGTACCCGGGGGTACAAAGCCTGCGGGTTTTACCCGTCAATTTAAGCCCCAGATTGTCCAAAACGGTCAAGTATTGAGCTAGATATGCTCAAAATACTCCAATAAGATATTTTGATTGTATCTAGCTCAATACTTGACCGTTTTGGACAATCCAGGGCTTAAAAAAAAGCTGGCGGGTCGAGAAATCTGTACCTGTACTGTACCCATACCCATACCCATGGAAAACATCAGGAAAAGGCCCAGTGTCTTAACCTTACTTAGTCAACTTAGCAAAAATCACCAAGGTGATAAGTACATTAAGATTAGCGCTAAGGCGGACAAGAACGCTTATTTTAGTATATAATTTACCATTTGCAATAAGCGTGCATTAAGGTGGATAAGAACATATCTTAGTATTAAGCATTAATGCAGTGGTAGGCCGGCAGATTCATACAAGACTCCGATGGCTGGACTTGTCATGGATGCATCTTTTTTCCCCTCCGCAGGCATATACGAGACAGCATTTTTGGATTGATTGGAGGTTTGTGCCTTTCGTCCTCCCTGCGGGTTCATATGAAACAGTTTGGTTGGAACGGCCAGCTCTGGCACCTGGAGCCAGTTGCTGGTGGTGGGGAGAGGGTCTACTATTGTGCATTATGAGACAGTGTTTGGAACGGGTTGCTGGTGAGGTGGAAGGGAGGTCTACTGTGCACTGTTCAAACCTCCTGCATGTTTGTATGAGACAGTTTTGTTGGCTTTGGTGCCGCCGCGCCGATCAAGCCTCCTATGAGACAATTTTATTGGAAAGGGTGTGCTGCTGTGCCGTTCCAGCCTTGTATGAGATGGTTTTGTTGGAATGGCACTCTGAGTTATCGGATAAGGCGCTTTGGGGGCACGCGTTGATACGCATCATACGATCCTATGCTCCGAATACGCGAATCGGATGTACTATACCTCTTCATCGACCACATCCCGATATCTTACGATCTTACGAACATCTGCGAACTCTTCCAACACCTCTCGACAATGATCGATTACTTCCAAACTTGTCGCAGCATTAGAATAAAGCCATCTCGTATTGGACCGATCCCGCCTTTATTGGAGGTTCATTCCCCCTATCCCATCCACCTCCTACCTCACTTTTGATCATTTTGGACGTATTTTCATATTAGTTTCTCTTTCTTATTCAATTTACCTTTCATCTTCCTTTGTTCTTTGTTCTTCATCTTATGTTTCACCTTCTGATTCCTTTATCCCCTTCCCCTTTTAGTATCATTACTACTCCTTTCTATCAATCTTTATACCGTTCCGATCTTCCGATCGAAGTAGTATAAAAAGAGATGTAGTTTAGATACATAGATACAGAGAGAACCCCCTCCTCCTTTAGAGAGAAATATATGACTTCCCTCCCATTCGATCTTAGTCTCAGAGCTATAGAGCTCCCCTTTAGCTTCGAACTCAAGTTATAGTCTTGAGTTTGTCTATCCTCATCACCCGATATCGATATCTTCGTTGCGACCGTGTTCGCGAAGTCGCACAGTTGATTGCAACTGTCGCACGTACGTTTGCATCGTTCGGAAACTTTATAGTAGTTTCTATCTCTCTCTATACCTTTCTACGTGTAGTAGACATCTTCGCATCCTCGCATTCACCTAATAGGTAGTTTGTTTGGGGATCTCCCCCTTTACAGCCTCCTATAGTGTATCAGCGTATGTGGAGACTGGCATTTCTGCTATAATATATTTATTTACAATCGCAGAAAGGCTCGTGCTTCCTTACTGCAAAGATATTAGTGTAATCTCCATGAGAAACGCGTAAAAATGCACCTATCTACCCAATCAAACCATCATTCCCCCAATCTGAGGACGCGCTTGAAGGGCACCATCAGGAGCACGGCGGGCTTCAGAACTTGAAGAAAAAGAGATTGAGAATAATAAAATGAAAGAAATAAGAACCCACCATCTAAATCTTTGTAAAAAACGCCGCGCTGCATCTGCGAATCAGTGGCGAAGCGAACGACGTTGGGGCAGGGCCGGGAGGGGTTGAACCACTTGAATATTCGTTACATACACAATATTATATTGGTCTCCAGTGACACTATTGAATACCGAGTTGTTTGCGATAAAATTCGACATGGCAGTAGGCAAGTTGTGAGAGAAGCTTAATGATGATGTAATCAAACAAAACTTACATCCGAGTCACGGCATCTGACCAACAGCTACTTCCTCTCGACCTCATCACGCAGCTCCATGCCTGTGCACTCAGGATTTCGACCTGCCCATCACGCGGCATCTTGCTTATTGGTTCTTTCACTCCCACATCCGATGCTGCAGCCCTCTCGCTTGCCCTACACTTCACACAACCATCTACACCGATAACCATATGCTTCTTTCCACAGGTGTCCCCTCCTCCGATATACGAGAGAGCAGGATATTGAGATGGGTAGGAAATGGCTGTCCAAGTGGCATGATAAGCCAACAGCATGCTTGTTGTTTACGTAGAGTTTACTGGTGTCGGTGGGGTTGTTAGTGAGGCCTGTGGCCCGGTGCATAATCCAGGACGCAGGTTTGGCCAAACTTGATTTCTGAGCTTCGGTCCAGGCATTCACACTGTCACCGTGTGCGACACTCAGCCAGCTGAAGAATATGGCATTCCTCCATTCGAACATGTTATTCCCCAACAAGTCTCCACCCCTCCAAAAACGGTGAACTCGCCCTCATCGGCCATTCTACACCTGGCTTCCCCGTTCACACTGGACAAGAGTTCTTGGAATTTCTTAGTGACATTCCAGGCCGGGTGCGCCATTGCCAAAAAACTCCAGTTGAAGCTTTCCCTCATTCCCACCTCTCAGCACTTGCATTCCTAAACCCTCATCTTTGAGCTTCGCACAAGAGGCCTTCTTTGGCCTTCAGGCAAAAGCTCATCAACGAAGATGGGGCCATCCCGTTTGGGTGCTTCAGTATGGTGCTTGATGCTGGTGTTGAGCAGCTCTGTGCTAGGAACTGGGAAGTCAATAATATTTCCCGTGGAGAATGTAAACGATTTATTGGAGTTCAGGCGTCAAAAGATAAAATGCGTGGTGGTCAATGTATTTGTTGACATAGAAGGCCTTAAACGCATCGAGGGTTTGATGAAATTTTAGGGTTTTCGGCATGAAATCTTCTCTGAAAACAGGGACAAGGTGAGCAGCGCATATTACATAATCGAGATGGATGATTGAGATTAGTGTTGGGGAAGTTCGGTTCGGTCCGGTTTTGGGCCTTTTTGCCCCAAACCGGAACCGAACCGTTCGGTTCCTGCTCCAAATTTCCAAACCGAAACCGAAACCGATGTAAACCGTTTACATCGGTTCGGTTTCGGTCCAGATGCGGTCTAGACCGCGAACCGTATGGGCTGGGGGCCCTCACTCCCATCTGACCTCGCAAGAGTGCCGCACACGTCAATCGACGTGGCCGGCCTCATTACGAGGTGGGATTGGGGGTTGGGTGGGCTGCCCAGCCCTGTCCTAGCAAAACACACGCGTTGAACGCGTGTGTTTGGCCTCGGCTGTTGTCATTTGGGTGTGGTGGTGGTGGTGGTGGTGGTGGTGCCCCGACGCGTCACACGCGTTGTTCGCGCGAAGGCGGGTTGGACCCGCGTTTGCCGTGTTGGCCGGTTTGGGTAGGCGCGTGGTGGTGATGGTGGTGGTGGTGGTATCCACCTCGCGAGACAGCCGCGCACGTCAATTGACGTGGCCGGCGTCTTCGCGAGGTGATAGTGGTGGTGGTGGTATCCACCTCGCGAGACAGCCGCGCACGTCAATTGACGTGGCCGGCGTCTTCGCGAGGTGGGATTGGGGGGCGGTTACTCCTGATGGCCAGATCTTCGCGAGGTGGGGAAACACACGCGTACAACGCGTGTGTTTCCCCTCAGTTGCGTGGGTGGTGGTGTTGCATGGTGGTGGTGGTGTGGTGCCGCGTTCCCTTATATACGAATAAAATCAATAAAAGAAAGAATATTAATAACTTACCACGAAGGAGCGGGGGTGGATGCACCACCCCCCGCCGCTCGTTCCACCTCTCTGACTCCCACTCCACCCTGTTCACGCGTGCACACGCATCTTGGACGCGTTGTTGTTGGCGTCCGACGTGGCGGTCCTGGTGGTTGTGGCGGTCCTGGTGGTTGCGGCCGTCGTGGTGGCAATCGTCGTCGTCGTCGTGGTGGTGGTGGTGGTGGTGGTGGTGGTGATGGTGGTGGTGGTGCGTCAACCTATAATTTGTTAAAGTGTTAGTTAAGTTCGAATAAATAAAAATAAAAAACATACGAGGGCGGCAGGGAGTACCCCGCCGCCCGTTTTGTCGACCTCGGGTGCTCTACCGTCTTCGTTTCGCGTACGTTGGGGGTGTTGTTGGTGGTTGAAGGGACTTTGGGTGACTTTGGAAGTCAGCCAAGTGGCTGACTCGCGACCATCGGTTTGCGGTTCAAACTCAGTTTGAAACCGTTTCGGCCCGCGGCCAAATCTCTCAAACCGAGACCGAACGGTTCAGTCTCCGCTAGAAATTCCCAAACCGAAACCGAAACCGGCGGTTTCGGTTCGGTCTAAACCGGGTTTGGGTCGGTCTGAGACCGAACTTCCCCAACACTAATTGAGATCACCGGGGCTCCAGTAGGGTCGACTTCAGGTTGTACAATCTAGAGTCCGGTGTCACCGTCTGGTTGTTCTTGAAACCTTGTATACCAATGGACCAGCGCACATGGATATGATTTCCCTTCAAAATTGAAACTAAAAAAGAGGTGAACTCGGACAGCATCCATCCCAAGCATCCCTGGGACATCAGAATTCTTATTGAGGAAGACGCAATCATAGTGGGCAGGACCTTTCCTCCATGATGGAATGGCCCTGATATATTCTCGGCGCATGCCTCCTGGTCCGCTTGGATCGCTGGGTGCATGAAATGTGGCGACAGCAGAGTTGTGGACTCGAATCCTTCCATCGAATGTTGGACATTCAGAAAGGGGGACTTCCGATGAGGAAAGAACATTGTCAGGGTAGATCTGGTCGTAAAGAAAACAGCGAATAAGCATCGGAAAGGTTGGTTGCTGGATTTCAGCTGCAAGACTAGCAACAGATCGTGTTCGGACTGAATATATCATCCAATGAGAAGAGAAGAAACATCCTGGTACTAGTACATACCAATTGTTCGTGTCAGGTCAACATATGATGAGACAGGAGGACCATCTACAGCTCCGTCGTCCCCGTCATCACCTGGATCCATGCTTGCAGACTGAATGGCACAACCTGCATCATCAACTTGATGTTCAACATTGTTTTCGGTCCACTCAGGCAAGTCATCGTCATCCACATCATGGTCCGATCTGTTCTCGTCATCGTCTTCGTTGCCAATCACAACATCTTCCTGGCTTCCTGTATATATTTTGGATTCCAGCAATGATTGTGGTAAAAACGCAGATTACTCACTCAATTTGGCAATGGCATTGCTCAAACATGTCCCTTCGAGCATTCCACACTGTGAAAAGTCAATGTGGAGAGCTGCAAGCTTATCAATCCATTGGTTCGTAAGTAACATCTGGCCAAGTGCCTCATGATGGCTCGATCGACGCCAGGGCTTTGATGTGTTTTGACTCAGTGATTGAGGAGCAGAGGCCATTAGGTGCCCCATACCGCAGAATATTGGTAGGATAATGCTTTGCAGAATGTTGTCGGGGAAGACAAAATCCATCAGGATGAACACCAGTTGTCCGAAAAATTTCTCGGAAACGCATGAAATCTGATAAAGCCTCTTCAAGAAGTTGCATAGATGCTCGGGTGTGGAAATTCTGTCGAGAAATGTAGCAGAAGTTGAGGAGAGCATGAAAGCAACGGATCATCTCGGCGGGGACATGACCTTCAATCGCAGAAATATAAACCTGTGGACATCAGTCCAAAGCATCATGAAGCCGAGACTTCGCATACCTTCATCAATGCTTTAGAGTCATCACCTGTCCATTGCTGAAAATGGCGGCCTTGAGGGAATCGCCGGAGCCCTGCAAATGAAGGAACAAGGGCAATACTAGACGAAATGGATATTAGGGGACTTGCGGAAATAAGGCACAAGAAAGGATATACCGATGATCAATATCGTCCAGGATCTCGTCAGCGCGCTTTCTGCCATGTTCATTGACCAGATATAATTCCACCCAATCAACAAGGTGGTCTTTGAAGACACCTTTAATAAGTTGGTGAAGGAGATCAGGCGCAAGAAGGAGTTGGTCATTTGTGTGTGGAAGACCAACAGTGAATGACTAGCCGTTTGGTCAACCCAAATCTCGACAAAAGTCACCATGTACTCACATCGCACCTCCCAGCGATGCCATACTCTTTCCATGCAACATCTAACCCAAATTTTTCAATTATCATCACCGTATGCTCAGGGGTGCGGGAATGCCCATCTTCCTCTAAGTACGGCGCTGGAGAAACACATCTAGATTAATATTTGAGATAATGATAAGTAGGATGATAATAATGTGCTTATGATGCACACCATCCCAACACAATCAACGCAACGAGTACTTGTTCTTGGTAGTCCGCGATGTAGGGTCCAAGACCATATATTCCACGTCGGAAATGATTATCAGAGCAACGAACAACCTGAGGCTTCTCCATACCAGGCCTAAGTGAGGAAAGAATCTTCGCAAGTGATAGGTGAAACAAATGTCGTTTGAAATTACGAAACTCTTCATTATTTGCATCACTCCTATCAGCTGAAATACAAGTCCATAAGTGTTACGGGACATCTTGGACGGACTCCAGCAACCTAGACAACACAAGGATTTTGTATACTGACAAAGAGAATGAAAAACCGAGTAAAAAATCAAGTAAATTCGAAGACAATGATATAGGGACAATGATACAGTGGCGAGCGTAGACGACCGGGGAGAATGAACCAGACTAAGCTAAAGAAAACATACTAACTACTTGTGTCCTTTATAAACCAGCGACTCGAGGGTAGGCTTCTTGATGCGATGTGGCAACCGCCAGTCGTTGCGTAGCCATGGGTTGGCGTAGCGGTCGTCAGGTATCGGCGTTGTTTTGGCGTGTTCTTGACTCCAGGACGGGGTCATGATGTCTTTGGGGTCTTCTGCTGTTAATAACTCTACTACTTTGGCTTCTTCTGCCCGTAGCCTTGCGGCGTTACGTATAACCCGTGCGTTCCGATGAACAAGTCGTGCGGTGGTACGTTGATAGCCGGTGATATGCCAAATACGTGGCTCGAACCAAGACGGTGGGTTAATACTGACTTGGGGACGGAGGGGTTGCGGGAGCGGTTTGTATGGTGAATGGGCGGAAAAAAGAGAGGGCGTAACAATACCCCCACCACAAGGCGAAATGTCCCGGGTCGCAGAACCAGCTACGGGGGCGACATCGGGGAGGTCGTGTGTGGGGTCAAAGCCATAGAGGGAGGGGGAACCATAGAGGGAGTCACAGACCATGCCATGACTTAACCCGACTGTGACCAGGCAACTAAGGGTGACAATGTTGGGTTTGAGTCGGGCCAGCCGAGATGGGCTGAGAAATTATTATTGTTAGGTACTTGACAGGGCAACTGAGGAGTGTCATATGTGCCATGTGAGACCGGTGGGCCGAGTCAAGTGCTAGAGTATAGTGGATGGTCTGAGACCGTTGGGCTGACACTGGCTGGGATAATTGTGACTCGTCTCAGACCGTTGGGCCGACATTGGGTGGGGTGGTTGTCACCCGTCTCAGACCGTTGGGCCAACATTGGGTGGGGTGGTTGTCACCCGTCTCAGACCATTGGGCCGACATTGGCTGGGATGGCTATCACTCTTCTTAGGTGTAGGGATTGGCATCAGTGTTGTTATTGGTGTTGTTATTGGTGCTGTCATTGGTGTTGTCATGGGTGCTGTCATAGGTCTTATCATCGGCATTGTCATCAGTGCTATCATCGGTATTACCATCGGCTTTGTCTTCAGTGCTGTCATCGGTGTTATCATCGGTGTTATCATTGGTGCTATCATCGGTGTTATCATTGGTGTTGTCTTTGGCATTGTCATTGGTGCTATTATCGGCATTGTCATTGGTGTTGTCATTGGTGTTGTCATTGGCATTGGCATTGACATTGGCATTGGCATTGGCACAGCTCCAATGGAAAGGCCGATCAGATTGGCATTTGTTGGGTGACAACCCATGTTCAAGTCTCAATGCCCTGTTGGATAAATATCCTTCTCAATCTACACAATGTACTTGTTATGCTACAGCCAGGAGATTGTGTCCCCAGTGTGAAGGACAGATATGGCTGTATTGCAAAACTCCGATGCATCGGTCATCGGATCGGCGTTTGTTGGCAGAAGGCCCATGGTCAAGTACCGATGCCCTGTTGCCTAAATATCCCTGGCAATTTCAACAATTTACTTGCCATGTTACACCCAGGTCATTATTGTTCTCAGTGGTCAGCTCGGAGTTTTATGTATTGTCAAAACTCCGATGCATCGGTCATCGGATCGGCGTTTGTTAGCAGAAGACCCATGGTCAATTACCGATGCCCTGTTGCCTAAATATCCCTGGCAATTTCAACAATTTACTTGCCATGTTACACCCAGGTCATTATTGTTCTCAGTGGTCAGCTCGGAGTTTTATGTATTGTCAAAACTCCGATGCATCGGTCATCGGATCGGCGTTTGTTAGCAGAAGACCCATGGTCAATTACCGATGCCCTGTTGCCTAAATATCCTTGGCAATATACACAATTTACTTGCCATGTTACAGCCAGGGCATTAATGTCCTCAGTGTTGAGGTCAGACTTTGATGTATTGCAAAACTCCGATGGCATCAGCCATCGGATCGGCATTTGTTGGCAGATGACCCATGGTCAATTATCAACGCCCCATCGCCTAAATATCCTTGGCAATACACACAATTTATTTGCCATGTTACAGCTGGGTAATATGTAACCCTCAGCACTGAGGTTGGAGATTGATGTATTGCAAAACTCCAATGCATTGGCTCATCGGATTGGCATTTGTTGGAGGACAACCCATGTCCATTTAATCATTTCCAACTCCTCAAATATCCTTGTCAATATTCATGATTTATCTGCCATGTTAGAATCATGAAGCTTCCTCTGCTCAATGTTGGCCAATGTCAGCTCTAGTGCTACTTCATTTCTCAACTCAAAACACACAATTAAATCGACCAACATTCATAGAACACTATAGATACACACTCCCATTTACCACATCCCTTCTTAGACCACTAATAGTGGCCGACTCCTCAAAGCAAGTGGTCAAAAAATCGCTCAGAAAGCAGTCAACAGGCGCTCACTCAACATGCTTCCCTTGTTTCCCCCAACCTCCTAGCACCACTCTATCATGGACAGGCTATTACTGACATTCTACATGAAAGTCTCAAGGCCTGAGAGCATTTGGTCCAGTCAAATCTCTTGACAGAGCACAAAAGTGCGAAAAATACCTGGGTGATCATGGGGAGCATCTGGGAGGTTAAACTCTGTTCCTGGCATCCCCACAACAACATGAGGATGTCTGTACAATATACAATGCCCCAAATGACAGGTTATAGCACCTGAGAACACCTGTGTAAGCTTGGGACAGCAGAAGGTTAAAAAAGTGCGAAATGTACTTTGCTAGTGACAAGGAAGGCTAGGGAGGCTTCAGTGCTGCCAATAGATAGAGGTGTGAGCTGAGATATTGCCTGCAAAGTTGTGGAATTGAGGGTGGAACAGAAGTTGAGATATTGAGGCATTCTTATTCAGAGGTGCTTCCCAAATGCATACCTATGCGAACTCAGATTCAATGCCATTTGTACACCACTTGTGAATTTCAACACCCATCCCAGCCAATGTCGGCCCAACGGTCTGAGACGGGTGACAATAATCCCAGCCAATGCCGGCCCAACGGTCTGAGACGGGTTACAATTATCCCTGCCAATGTCGGCCCAACGGTCTCAGACCGGTGACAATAATCCCAGCCAATGTCGGCCCAACGGTCTGAGACGGGTGACAATAATCCCAGCCAATGCCGGCCCAACGGTCTGAGACGGGTGACACCCATCCCAGCCAATGTTGGCCCAACGGTCTTAGACGGGTGACAATAATCCCAGCCAGTGTCGGCCCAACGGTCTCAGACCATCCACTATACTCTAGCACTTGACTCAGCCCACCGGTCTCACATGGTACATATGTCACTTCTCAGTTGCCCCGTCAAGTACCTAACAATAATAATTTCTCGGCCCATCTCGGCTGGCCCGACTCAAACCCAACATTGTCACCCTCAGTTGCCTGGTCACAGTCGGGTTAAGTCATGGCATGGTGTGGGAGTCATAAACCTCCCAAACGTCGCTATCCTCACCCTGGAGGAAAATAAATTCATTGTCGAAATAAACCGGGTACATCCCAGGCAAGCGATGGTGAGGACGAGGAGCGAGGAAAGAAGAAGGAAAGAGCCGCCGATCATGAGGAGGAAGTAAAGACGAGGGGAAGCGGGCGGAAACATCGGAAGGGCGGACAACGTCCATGTTGCCAGAGATATAGACGGAAATGGCGGCGCGATGATAGCGGGAATTCGTGAGCGCACGACGACGAAGGACATCTTTGGCGGGGTACAGAGAGTAGTCGAGGTGATCAACATTGAGACGGTGGTCAAAGGCGTGAGGCATAAATGTGAGGCGAAATGAGGAAAGAATAAAATGAAAGACAGTACTTAAACCGAGAAGTTTTAGGGCCGGTCAGAGATCACATGGTCAGAAATCGGGCTGTGAAAGAAATGGGAAGATCGGTAAAATGATATGGGGTCCGAACATCAAGTTCGGCGAAGGCAGAAGAGGGAATTGGGTATGGAAGGGAATGTACTTTGTCGATGGAATATGCAAACTGATGAGAGGGATCATGCGGTTGAATCAAGGGAGAAAGGGGAACCGGGGAAAGTTTTATGATGGTGGTGATAGCGTCAACAGGAGCAGACTCATAGAGATAGGCATATCGGATGCCATCAGGAAGAGGATACTTTCGGAACTCGTGGGTCTTTATGCCAGCGAGGATGGACACGACATGTTTGGGATAAATCGCAAGAAGAATAGAATCGGAAGAAAGTTGACGAGAAGGTAACAACATTCCAGGTGGGATCGTGAAGATCGAGGACCGAAGGCAAACGGGTTTTGCGGCACGAGGATGGTCCTTGTGGAACAGACGAACAAGCTCTTGGCAATTCTTCGTCTCTGCTTCTGGGATCCAGGAATCTCCATCACGTGGATAGCCAAGCCAATGAACGAGATAAAATAGCTTGCCTCAACGTATACGGGAATCGAGAATTTCTTCGATCTCGTATTCTTCCTCATTGTCGATGAGATCGGGCGGGGGTCGTACCTGTCTTGTGATCTGCGTTGAAGATGTAGGAGGCGTGAACGGAAGAAGCAACATTTCATTGAACACAGGGAAAATATGCCAAGAAGAGGGCAAACGCAAGCGATATGATGAGGAACCAATCTTTTCGATGATGTCGAATGGTCCATACTGTTTGTGATCGAGTTTCTTCATGGGTCGATCGCTGGTCAGATGTTTTCCCTGTAACCATACCTTATCGCCAACAGCAAAGGAAGTCGGTTTTCTATGTTTGTTGTATTGTGCTGTCATTATGTCGCGTGCTTTTTGTAAGGCAATTGTAACTTGCAATTGTACTTTGGTCATACGACTCATATATTGTTGTACCGATTCATTTGAAGTTTCTTGTGATGAAGGATCGCCAGTCCAGGGATGCTGACCCTGGGTGACAAAGAAAGGAGAGAAACCTGTTGCGGAAGTACGATTGGCAAGGGCAAATTCGGCAAGAGAAATCCAATCAACCCAATCGTCTTGTCGGTAATTCGTGAAATGTCGCAGGAAGATCTCGATTTCTTGATTCATATGTTCAGTCTGGCCATCAGCCTGTGGATGATAGGCGGTTGTTGGTTGGCCTTTGATTCCGATGAGGCGATAAAGTTCTTTTGTGAATTGTGATACGAAAACTGATCCACGATCAGAAATGATACGGCGAGGAAGACCAAAACATTTGAATTGATGGTCACGAAGGATTCGTGCCCAACCTTCCGAGGTTAAGGCGATATTGGTTGGTATCAAAATGGGATGTTTCGAGCATTTGTTGACAATTACCAAAAGAGCGTCATACCCTTGTGATTCCGGCAATGGTCTGATCATGTCAACTGATATCGTATGCCGGTTATATGGTGGTATTTCATGGGGATGTAATTGTCCGAATTGTTTCCCACGCATTGGTTTATTCATTTGGCATTCGGGGCAACCCGCAACATAACGGGCAACATCCTCTTGTATAGTTGGCCAAGTTGTTTGTTGTTGGATTAGTTCGATTGTTTTATCCCAACCAGGATGACCAGCAATGGGAGTATCATGATATCGTGCAATAATATTGGTGTTGGTGGGAATTGGAACAGAAATTGTAGCGAAAAGATGTTCAGGAAGTCCGATGAGATTCTGGTTATTATCGTTGTCTGGATTGTGATCGATACGTCATGAAAGAAGATCGGCTTTCTTGTTCTGGCTCCCTTTTCGATGCAACAGACGGAAATCATAATCCTGTAGGAATGCGACCCATTGTGCTTGTCGTTGTGTAAGGTTTTGGGGCTGTTGGTAATAAGCGAGATTCTGATGATCAGTGAATATATCTAGTTGTTGTTCAGCGCCGAGAAGGAATTGACGCCAGCCCTTGAAACAACGAATAATCGCCAGTAATTCTTTGTCATAAACATCGTAATTCCTTTCGGCTGCTGACATTGTCGTTGACATGAATGCGACAGGACGGAAAAGACCATCCGATTGTTCTTGTGATAATACAGTGCCAGTTGCGAAATCAGCAGTATTTTACCCTTTACCACGTATTCCCAGTGGGACAATGTGGAGTCCACATGGACAATGTGAACAATCTGGACAATGTGGACTCCACATGGACTCCACATGGAATCCACATAAAAAGTCAAAATGCACCGGGTTTTTTCGACTTTTTTGACTTTTTCTCCTTCAATATCATTGCTATTGCAAATATACAACTATATCCAGCATTTGAAACTTATATGGCTTAGTTCAAGACTAATAGAAAGCTTTATTTCTGGTGGGATTCCACATGGACTCCACATGGACTCTTCATAAAAAGTCGAAATACACTGACTTTTTTTGACTTTTTCTCCTTCAATATCAATGCTAATGCTAATATAAGACTATATCTAGCATTCTAAATTCATAGAGCTTGCTTGAAGACTAATAGACCATTTTATTCCCACCAAATTCCCACCCAAAAGTCAAGATTTTTCCATTGTTTTGCTTACATCTTACTTAATACAACTGGTGTTCAGAACACAAAGCTGTTATTAGAGTCTACTATGGAACTCTTTCAGATATTACTCATAGAGCAAGATCCCACAATGTGGTTCAACACAAATTCATAATATTCTCACATTTGTATATGTCTAGACTTGGTTTGAATACTACTGTAGGTGACTATTGAACTTGGCTATCATTTTCTCAGTTCCATACTGAGACAATGATTCCAAATATTCCAATTGGAATCCTTTATTTTGTTAGTAGTCTTTGGAATGCTTATACTCAATCATGTTCAGCAAATGTCACCTTCAGTTGATCATTATGTTTTTAGTAATTCACATCAATCTCATAGTCACTTTCATCTTCTCTTCATCTCCACCTTCACCTCCACCTTCACTTTCACTTTCACCCCCATCTTCACTTTATCTCTATCAAGCCAATACTCGCTTATAGTTACCAACTCCTTGCCCATATTAATCCCATAATTATCTTCACCTTCACCTTCACCTTCACCTTCACCTTCACCTTCACCTCCACCTTCATCTCCAATGAACACATGAACCAACACTAGCATTGGGACAGAATTCTAGAGTCTGAGTATATTCATCAATATGTTTACCAACACATTTTTAAACACCTTCCTCCCACTATGTCCAACAGCAATATCCAACAGCAACAGCAACAACAACAGCAGCAACAGCAGCAACAGCAGCAACAACAACAGCAGCAGCAACAACAACAACAGCAACAACAGCAACATGCTCATCAGTGTCTTTGGCATCATTGGTGCCTGTACCCATCTCAACTTTACTTTTCCCACCTTTGATAGAGTTGATTTCTATGTTAGCAATAGATATATGGAGTCACCTATTACACTCTGAGTACATTCACCAATACATTCACCAACACATTTTCCTTTGCCTGTTTTTTGAGAACTTATTCTGTTTGCAGACACAACATGGCATGCATGAACTATTCCAAGTTACTAATGGTCATTCTTTTGAGAATCAACTCAAAGTCTTCCAACCATGCCTTCAGCCACTCCCACATCTTGAATGCAAGTTGTTTAATATCTTTGAGTCCCACATATGAAGACAAATTACCTGAGTATTGAATGCTTGCTTGTAGTGTGACCTTCCATTTCTATTATTCTCCACACCACCAAGTTCGATGCAGACCCTCATATAGTAGCTCAACACACCCTCACATTGTCATCTGACTATGAGAAAGCCCATTTGTGCAGTAAACAGGTTTTAGTTGGGTATTAAAAGGAGTTGCAGGTAACCCTATAACCCCTGTGTATTTTAATAATACTAATACATGTTTAACATGCAATAGAGAACAGGTCAAAGTGCCCCACCCAGTAGAACAAGACAAGAAGAAGAAAAACTCACCAATGCAGCTCCCCATAGTTGCAAAATTCAATCCAAATATATCCTTCTGTTTATTGTTTATTTTGCACTCCTCAAAATGAAAACAATGGAACAAAAGAATGTATTTGGATTGGATTTTGACCTACAAAATTGGTTGCAAAATTATAACAAGTTGCCAATGATTTTATAATGATTTTCCCACATGCAAAATAGTGCAGTGTCAGCAGTGTACCTATTCCCAATGTCATTCATATATGCCAAAATCAGAAATTAGCCAACTTGGGCAATTTTTATTTCATTCATATTCAACAAAAACTAATAAATTTTCTTGACATAAATACAGATAAGAAATAATCATTTTATTGAAACAAAATAACTAAGCAAAATGTAAGCTGGAGGGAGGCTGTTGGTGGTGGGAAGGGATGGAGGGTCAGAGGGGGGGAGGAGGGGGAGGAAGGGGGAGGGAGAGCAGAAGGGAAGGAGGGGAGGGGAGGGGAGGAGGGAGAGGAGGGAGGGGAAGGAAGAGGGGAGGGAGGGGGTTATGTGCATACCTCGCCTTCTTTCGCGTTTCCGTCCTCGTCACCCCCATCTCCGTCGTTGTCGTCCCCATCGTCGTCATCCCCGTCCTCGTCCCCTTCCGTCCCCGTCGTCGTCCTCGTCGTCGTCGTCGTCCTTGTCTTCGTCGTCCCCGTCCTCGTCATCCTTGTCGTCCTGGCCTCCGTCCTCGTCCTGGCCTTCCCCGTCCTGGTCGTCGTCGTCGTCGTCGTCGTCCCTCTTCATGATTGGCGTGGGTGTAGTTGTGGGTGGGCGTCCGTCGCGGTGCCCATGGTGGTCCCCGTTGTCGCTTGGTCTTCCCTGTCGTCTCCGTCGCCCTTGTCCGCATCCCTGTTTTCCTCTCGTCGTTCTTCGTTGCTGTCGTCCTCCGTCGCCGTCTTGATCCTGGGGTTCGTCTTGGTGCTGGACACCGTGTGGTGCGCCGGATTTCGCTCGTTGCGGGGTGTATGGATGCGGCCGTGTTGTGGTTGTGTATAAAGAGATAAATTTTAATTAGTAAAATGAATGAACGAAAAAAAAAACTTACCAGGGGGGTGGGTGCACCACCTTCCGCTACGTGGCCACTGTAACGAACGCGAGGGAATAAGTAAAGACAAAAAATACAAAAGTACAAACTTACTTTGGCAGCGAGGGTGGGCACGCCACTCCTCGCTGCATCCTCTCCTCATCACCACCGTCCCGACGCCTGATGGGGGTGAGGGTGCACGGGGTGCTGGCGTGGGTGTTGGCGATGCATGGTGTTGGTGTAGGTGTCGCGTGCGCGACGTTTGCTGGGTTGCTGTAGATTAGAGTGAGGGACAATAAAATGATTCACAAAACAGACCTTCGTGGTGGGAGCTGAGCGCCCTGCTGCCCCCGCTGTGCTACTGCTGTTGCGTCCGGTTGCAGTTGCCTCGCGCATGCTGTGGGTGTGCGTTGGTGTTCGTGGGTGTGGGCGTTGGGGTTGGTTGACACGTCTTGTTGACTGTCATGGGACGTTCACGCGTTCCCAAATTGGTCCGTGCACCAAACAGCCGTATATAAGGTGCCGAAACATCACATATTTACTTCGGGGCATTCCCCCTTTAGCCGTTAATAACATTAATTACTACAATATAGTAATAAAAATAGGTCATAAAAATAGCTGGTTTACAGTTATTATAATAATAATGATTTTTGTGTGGATTCCACATGGAGTCCATGTGGACAAAATCCATGTGGAATCCACATGGACTCCACATGGAATTAACCTGGAGTGGGAGTGAATTTTTGAGTGGCAAAATTTCAATTTGGCTGGAATGGAATTCATGTGGAATCCACCTGGACTCCACATTGTCCCACTGGGAATACGTGGTAAAGGGTAAAGAGCTCGAAATCAGAGGCATCGCATTCAACCATGAATTTACCTGTTTGGTTTGGCAGGACGAGGATTGGATCAGTAGTGATGATATGTTTCAGTCGTTCGAATGCAGTCTGTTGATCAGGCCCCCAATTCCATTTTGCGTTGCCTGTGAGGGAATTTAATGGGAGAGCATGACGTGCATAGTCTTTGACGAAACGACGGTAAAAGTTGAGAAATCCGAGGAATGATTGTAATTCCTTCTTGTTACGAGGGATTGGCCAATCCGTAATGGCGGTGGTCTTGATTGGGTCCATACAGACATGTCCATTTTCAATGATTAGACCGAGGTACTCGACACGGGTGGAATCAAAAGTACATTTCTTTGCTTTCAGAAATAGGTTGTTGTCGTGGAAAATTTGTAGAACTCGTTTCATTCGTTCTTTGTGTTCGTCGAGGTCTTTCGAGAATATGAGCAGATCATCCATGTATATCATAAGTCATCCTTCATGGATCTCGTATCGGAAGATATGGTTCATCATTCGTTGGAAGGTTGGTGGTGAATTCTTCAAACCAAAAAACATGACTGTTGGTTCGAACAAACCCTTTGGTGTTAGGAACACGGCCTTCTGTTCATCACCTTCGCGGATACGAACATTGTTGAAGCCCCATCGTACATCGAGTTTGGTGAAATACTTTGCTTCGGCGAGTTGATTAATGATATTGGTGATGAGTGGAAGAGGATATTTGTCATCAATGGTATTTGCATTCAACCAACGATAGTCTTGAATGGGTCGTAATTCGTTTGCGTCTTTCTTTGCGACAAAGAAAAAGGGGGAAGCATATGGTGATTTCGATGGACAAATTCGGCCAGTCTTCAGGTTGTCATCGAGGAATTCATCGAGTTTCTTTCGTTTGGGATTGGATAACGGATAAAGTTTACAGTCATGATGATCAGGCGCGTCTGGTTTCATGTTGATGGCATGGTCCCATGGTTTACGAGGTGGTAATTCGTCAAAAGATGACGGTTTGAAAACATCACGATATTCCAGCTAATGAGGGGGTACAAGGTCGTCAATTGTTCGTTCCACCGTACCTGTCGCTTTCTGTGCGAGTTCCGTTGATTTTGTCATGACAAAATTCATCCATGCCGGTGTGGGCCATACGATGGTCTGGAAGTCGACTGTTCGGACGGTGCTTGGTTTACCACAGCCACTAAGACAACGAGAAAAAGAAACTTCGTTGGTGACCCAATCGATTTCCGGATTATGCTTCTTTAACCAATTGAAGCCAAGGAAAATATCCATCTTCGCTAGGGATAAGACAGCACAACGAACGATTTCGGAATGATTACCGAGGCGAAGTCGAAGTTCAACGTATTCGGTTATTTGAGCATCTTTCTGTTTTGATCCATCACTGGTATATGCATCGAATGGTTGTTCATATCTTCTTGTTGGTAGATTATGGGCTTTGACGAATCCAGAGTCGATTGCGGTGAGGGTACAACCAGAATCCAACATGCATTTTACGGGGTATTGTCGGGTATCGGTCGTTGTTGTAGCAAATCCATAAAGAATGAGGGAAAGTCGAAGAGCAGTTTCGGTTTCAGTAGATGCGACAATATGAGGATCTGTTTGTGGCATTTCTTTTTCCAGCCAAGCTATAGCATCAGATAATGGTATTCGTTGTAGACGGAGTACAACCGCTGGTGAAACTTTCATGATCCATTGATCAAAGATGTCGTAGTCAAAGAGAAGTTCCAATGCGATCGACATCAAGGAATTACAGAGTGCAACAATTGTTTCCTCCGCAGTAAATTCGGATTCGATTTTTGTTGTCTTTGGCCTGGTCCCAGGATCTCGCCTCGGGCCACTCGACGGTAGATCAACATCGACACCCATGATTTTTTCCTGACGTGTCGCGCAATTGTGGATTTGTGCGGTTTGAATGGCTAATATTCGTTGTTCGACTTCATTCAGCTTGTACGTAGCACGTCGTTTATCGGTTTGTGTGACGAATGGAATCATTTCACGCATTTTGTGGAATTTTGGTTTCATTGTTTTGATGACCTGTGGTTCGGGAGCAGGTGTCTTTAGTTCTTTTCGGAGGTCTTTCAGCTGGAAGAATACCCGATAATATTGGTCAAGAAATCGTATCCGTGCTGTTAAACTTGCGAGCGTGGCCTCCTGGGTTTCACGTCGCTTCCTTAAAAATCCTCCCGCTTCTTTTCCATCATTGCAACTTTGTCCATCAATGCTGCGATGAGCATATCTTTGTCATCGTTAGCGGCGGGTTCGCGACGGGTATCGGGGATGGTCTCCATCGACTGAACTTGGGCAGTGGGGCGAGGAACCTGTTGAGTTCCTTTCTTCAGACAATCGCGGGACATATGTCCCTGTTGTCGGCATCGGAAACAGACACCTCATTTCATGAGGTCAGTCCGTTCGGCATCGGTAAGACACGTGAGCGTCGGTTGGATTACACCAGCAGTGCGTCGAGTGTCAATGTCCATCGGGACGTTTTCGGATATTGCTTTGGTGGCATTGGAAACTGCGGCGGGGGTAGTTGTACCATATGAGGACGCGATGGAGCGAGGAATGTTCTTTCCTTTGTTTGCGATTGCCACGAGTTGTTCGCGGCGTTGACACCATTGTCGATCCATGAGGATCGTTTGAAGTCGCCATTGTTCAATGGTCGTTGGCATATTGGGTTGGGTGTAAATTTGATCAATGAGCGGTTTGTTCATGTGGAACTCGATGAGATGAACAGGATGCCGATAATTCAGGACTTCGTCCAGCCCGGCCTTCCGGACTAAGACATCGAACTCGAGCCAAAACTCATCTGCGGTCTTTTTTCCCTGATAGAGATCATCCAACTTTGTTATAGCGTCTTTTTCTTCGTCGGGGTGCTGGAATCGTGTGCTAAATTGAGCCATAAAGTGAGTATAGGTTCCAAAATCTCCATTGGCGGGGTCTTTGATGTATGCGCGTTCGACGATTTCATTGGCCCATTGGCCGGCGAGTCCTCCCTCGAGGTAGGGGAGGATAAAGAGAATCTTGTCCGTGTCGGTACGGAAATGCTTCTTGTTGGCGGACATGTATGTCCGGCATTGTCGGAGGAAGGTTGAGAACTCGTCGACCTTCCTGGAATACTTAGGAGGCGCGGCAACGTGGGATTTCGAAGAAATATAGGTCGTGGTGCTGGTAACGGCATTGGTATTGGTCTCTGCCATGTCGGTGTCGGTCTCCTGGTGTTCTGCTGTGTCAGCAGTCTTTTTCTTTTCGGCCTCGTATAGGGCGACGATGTGTTGATATATGGATACCATATAGTCTGAGGGGTATTCGGGATTGGAGGCAAGGGACGAGGTAATGGTTGCAAGGAAGGTTCCGGGATCCGGGGTTGGGCCTGTGAATGATGGGACAGTGAACGTGTTGGACGAGGAGGAAGACATATTTCGAGGAGGAGATGGTTAAGTAGGAGTTGATGTTGGAGGTGACGGAGAGGAGTGAATGTCGGTTCGGAGGGAGGGGAATCGGGGAGAGGAGGAGAAGAGGTGGGTGAAGACTGGTATTGGTGAAGAACATGGTGAGCCAGGTTGTTGCCTGGGTCGGGGGAGTAATGGAGAGCTTAGTCTATTGTTACGGGACGTCTTGGACGGACTCCAGCAACCTAGACAACACAATGATTTCGTATACTGACAAAGAGAATGAAAAACCAAGTAAAAAATCAAGTAAATTCGAAGACAATGATATAGGGACAATGATACAGTGGCGAGCATAGACGACCAGGGAGAATGAACCAGACTAAGCTAAAGAAAACATACTAACTACTTGCGTCCTTTATAAACCAGCAACTCGAGGGTAGGCTTCTTGATGCGATGTGGCAACCGCCAGTCGTTGCGTAGCCATGGGTTGGCGTAGCGGTCGTCAGGTATCGGCGTTGTTTCGGCGTGTTCTTGACTCCGGGACGGGGTCATGATGTCTTCAGGGTCTTCCGCTGTTAATAACTCTACTACTTCGGCTTCTTCTGCCCGTAGCCTTGCGGCGTTACGTATAACCCGTGCGTTCCGATGAACAAGTCGTGCGGTGGCACGTTGATAGCCGGTGATATGCCAAATACGTGGCTCAAACCAAGACGGTGGCTTAATACTGACTTGGGGACGGAGGGGTTGCGGGAGCAGTTCATATGGTGAATGGGCGGAAAAAAGAGAGGGCGTAACAGTAAGGTAAGATCTTAAAGATAGGGAGAGGGAAATGCACCGACTGGAATTGCAAGAAAAGCGATGACGACAACGGCATTCCTATGGCCATGGCACACACTATTATGGACATTGCCAATTGACAGATAACGTGGGTAATATTGTGTATGTCCTGTCATGACAGAGACCGTTGTCTTATCACTGCCCAGGATAATAGGGACAAGTAAGGTGCCGTGATTGGCTGGGTCAGCTGCAAGAATGTCCTGACAACGAAATGAGCATTGTTAGAATCACAAAGTGTGAAATACTCACGGCTTGTTCCCATGACCAGTCGCCAGTCATAAAGTTATGGTATCGACGCTGACCGTTCACATCGTAATCTCGTTGGGGAGCAAAGTCCATATCACCGGCAAAATCAGGATTTGCAAGGAGATTCTTTATAACTTGGTCAGGATCCCAGTACCAGACTGTGTGCTCAGCCGTCATCCATGAGGGAGATTGTTCGGGATCAACTTCGTTCTGATAACGAAGTTTAAATGATTTCCAAGGGACATCTCCAAGAGTAGCCTGATCAATTGTTTTGTACATATCACGAGCATTCTTGAATGGGGAAGTTCCGCCCAATGCAATATTGGACGCAGCCCATAACTCAAATAATTCGTCAATACAACCTGCCGACATCTGTTCCTTCTTGAAGAGGAATTCTGCTGTCTCGAACTCAACGCGTGAATGAAAAGGTGTCGAGTCATTTGGCTGGGGGTCATCTTGCGCAGGTGGTGGTGTTCCAGGGGGCAGAAATTCACCATTTTCATCACATGGTTTACCTATGACATAGAGCAAAATCAGTAATAAGACTAAGAGATGAAAAACAAGGAGTAGACGAACCATTCAGATGGGGATGTAGTTCCACAGTAGGCCGTTGGGGGTCTTCCTGCAACTGAATATCGACTGGATGGTTTGGTGGGTGAGATTCCATGTCAGAATCTGCATCTTGTGGTGGAGAAGACAGGCGATCAAAGAGGTTATATGGAATTGCCGGTGGGGATGCTGTGTGAATGATCGGCTGGGGGAGAGGGAATGAGCGTGCGTGTTGGGTTCGGACATGCTTTGTAAGACCACCATGGCTGCGAAAAAAACGTTTACACCCTGTAAAATTGCAGGGGATGTGTTGACCATTATTTAGCGGAGGCAGAGGCATTAAGATTCAGGCTGCTGCTGGCTTACTGGTGGGCGTGGGATGTCGGTTTATCCAAAGTCAGTAAGTCCGAATAAATAAAACCTAACAACACCTCCGGTTGAACTTTGCCCATTTTTGCACTCATCACTGCGACTATGTCCACTCCCACCACTGACCCTCCCCATCTCCAAACCCGTGCTAAAAATGTCAATCAGCATCCGGGTGACGCGATTCCGAAGAGGAAAAGACGTACTAAGGCCGAAATGGCTCAAGTGCGCGAGGCAGAGAGGCTCCAGTTAGAGGCAAAAAAAAAGGAGAAGGAAGAAAAACTTCAAGCCGCCGCAAAGGTCGAGGACAAAATCGTAGCAAAGGACAAGCAAGCCGCCACTGGAATAGCACATCAAAAAGTCAAAGTGACGGTTCAGCCTTCGAAGGAGAAAAAAGATTCTCCGCAGGTACCCGTTCAAGGACAGGCAAATAAAGTGAGTATAAAACCCTCCACACCATGCCATGACTTAACCCGTATGTGACCGGGCAACTAAGGGTGACAATGTTGGGTTTGAGTTGGGCCAGCTGAGATGGGCCGAGAAAATATTATTGTTAGGTACTTGAGGGGGCAACTGAGAAGTGACATATGTACCATGTGAGACCGGTGGGCCGAGTCAAGTGCTAGATTATAGTGGATGGTCTGAGACCGTTGGGCCGACATTGGCTGGGATTATTGTCACCGGTCTGAGACTGTTGGGCCGACATTGGCTGGGATGGGTGTCACCCGTCTCAGACCGTTGGGCCGACATTGGCTGGGATGGGTGTCACCCATCTCAGACCGTTGGGCCGACATTGGCTGGGATTATTGTCACCAGTCTGAGACCGTTGGGCCGACATTGGCTGGGATGGGTGTCACCCGTCTCAGACCGTTGGGCCGACATTGGCTGGGATTATTGTCACTGGTCTGAGACCATTGGGCCGGCATTGGCTGGGATGGGTGTCACTCGTCTCAGACCGTTGGGCCGGCATTGGCTGGGATTATTGTCACCCGTCTAAGACCGTTGGGCCGACATTGGCTGGGATGGCTGTTTACTCATCTTAGGTGTGGATCGGCGCTGGTGTGGTCATTGGTGTTGTCATTCGAGTAGGTATTGGTCTTATCATCGGCATGGTCATCGGTGTTGTCATCGGTGTTGTCATCGGTGTTGTCATGGGTATTGTCATCGGAGTTGTTATCGGTGTTGTCATAGGTGTCATTGGAGTAGTTATCGGTGTTATCATCGGTGCTTTATTCATTGTTATCATCGGTGCTATTATCGGTGTTATTATCGGTGGTGTCATTAGAGTAGTTATCGGTGTTATCATCAGTGCTTCATCGGTGATATCATCAGTGCTATCATCGGTGTCATCATCGGCATCGGCGTTGCAGATTTTATCATTTTCGCCAGCTTTGAACCAATGGGTTGACATTGGATAGCATGACTATCACTATTTCAACGCTGATGGGCTTGCATGGGGGTTTTTTATTTTTACTACTGGTGTGTAATGGTCAGATTGGTAATCAACATCACTCATTCAACTGCATTATTAACGTTAATCAATTCTTCCTTCTCAAACATGAGCCACCTCCCTCCATCCCTTTCAATCCTCCACTTTATGGACAACATATCATCATATCTCATCGCCAAATTTAACAAGCAAATATCCCAACCATCACCTCATGTCCGGTTAATTCTCCCACCTCTGGAATTCAGTACACAGGTAGTTTGTGATTGTGAGCTGCTGGTGTATCAATTGGTCATCGCATACCAAAATCCCGGTAAAGATATAGCTCAAATATAGTTCCAAGTACTCAATATGATTTCCAGTAACTTTGCCTTGGGATGCTGACCGGTATTCAACCAGGCTGGGTCCAAAACCCACTGGATTCAACGCTGTAAAGGAGGCAGCTCTCACATCCCGGTATCCATTGATTGCAAATCCACCTCGCAAGGTCGATACACCCATGACCATAAGAGATCGGCATGGGAGGATACTCTGTTGGTATCTTCCTGACACGTTGACGCCAACAAGACAAGTAAGTCCTGTGATGTATGATTCCAGAATTCATATACATGGTGTCAGTAGTCAATACTCGCCATGACCATGAGGCACATGGAAGGCCCTTTACAACAAAGCATGAAGCCAGGAACGAAGAAAAATAGGAGGTTGGACCCGAAACTATTCCTCAATGAAGCTGGATGTGTTTGGATGATGCTGGGATCGGTTGAACTGTCTCCTGCTTGGTTTCGACAAGGACACGATGTGAGTGAGCCATACATTAAGTGGAGACAAAGACCGACACATATGATCTAGATGAACCATGAACCGGTTGTGATATCATCGGCGTTGAATGACTCAAATGCCGACACATGGCTCAAAGCCGCCTGTGAATCAATCGCACTCATATCAGCAACCCTCGCCATTACACACCCACAATTGTACATGTGTGGCCGAGAGACGCTTCGACGTCTGGCAAAAGAACCTTCGTTAACTGAAGTCATCAACCAGTGGCCATCGGTGTTCAATGAGATGTCAGTGATCAGCAATTGGGAAACACCGGCGCATCGAGACAACAATTTGAGAGCAGAATGGTATGATATTTTGGCAACCATTGGACCATACAAGGATGCCGTTCTAGAATTACCTAACATCGGACTAGAATTGCAATACAATTCCGGAACACTCATCCATCTTGGGGGAAGAATTTTGAGGCATGGGGTGTTTAGGATATCAGGTGAACAGGTATGTCTTGCATTTTATATGAGAGACAATGTACATGAGAGGGTAGGGGTGCCGGCGGTTCCTTGGATGACATTAGATCAAATTGGCAGACAGGTGGTAGAAGATCAAGCCAATGTATAGCAATGCATTGTTCAGACCTGAGAGAATGGCCTAATAATCCAAAAACAACAATCAGAGTGGAGAAACACCGACCGGAGTAGGGAAACACCGATCGGAGTGGGGAAACACTGATCGGAGTGAACAAATGCCAATTGGCACCAAAAAACGCTGCTTTGGAGTGGACAAACACTGATAGGAGCTCCCAAAGACCAATAGGACTTGTCAAATGCCAATAGGACTTGCCAAACATTGATAGAAGTTGCCAAACGGGAATCGGACTGGTTAAATGCCAATCAGACTTGACATACACTGATCAGACTTGACACATGCTGATTGGACTTGTTCTAATATACAATTATCGATTAATTCCCCTTGACATCTCCATTCTTGTATCCATCAACCTCCACCATCTATCTTGCAACATCTTACCATCCTCAATTTTATCCAGCGTCTGTGTTCTAACAATCTGGTAGCTCTCTACCACTTGAGCCTGGATGGTCTCGAGGTACTTGGCAAGTTCGGCCTTTTGTTCGCCAGACAAACTTGACACAAATGATGATGGTAATCGTGGCAGGAGAGGGACGGCTATTCCGAAATGTTCAACTGCTGTTTGAGGGCATTGCTCAGTCAAGCACTGCTTACCGTCGGACTTGCCTGTCTTTTTATCCTGGAATTCATCGGCATCCATTGCATCGGGGTTGGCTGAGGTCCGTGTCTTCAGAACATCATCTAATGTCGTTATAGGGGGAACATCCGGAGCCAATTTGCTAGTCGATGCCACCGGGGTTGGGCTTTTTCGTCCAGGATGAAAAACCGGCATTTCTCGGAGTTCCTTGTGGGTCTCCTCAAGTACCTGTACAAAGGAATGGAGGGCTAAGAAGCCTGAAGGCATGGATGCAGAACGTATTTTACCTGCCAAAGTCCAGAAAAATCTACAAAGTCTTCCTTTGCCGAAATTCCACCTTCCTTTACCGATTCATAAGCCATCCGAAAACTAGCAGCCGTCTCTTCCTGTGAATGATTCTACCATGAAAAATACAATGAATGGAAACATAAATATTACCTCCATCAAGGCGACTGCTGAAAAATATCCGGCAAACGTGATAAGAATGTCCTTTGCGCCATCGGCCAGTGATCCTTGCTCTTCTCGCCACCATTGCCCAGCATGAAGATGCTTTTGCACGAAGTGCTGTGCTAAGCCTTCGATCGGGAGTTCCTGTGTAAAGAGAAGCTTCTCCCATACATATGGCAGGCTATAACTGTATATCGCTTTTGCCATTCCCTGGATAATTTCCGGTATTTCCAAAATGATCCCTCCAAGTTGAGCCATTCCGATGCACGTCGTTGCTGTTGCCTGCAACGAATGGAGTGTATTTCAATAGAATTAGTCATTTCACTCACAAGTTCATTCTGCATGTTTGAAAGCCAAGTCTCTCGTTGTGTTGGAGACATGCCATCCCAAGTTATTGCCATTGCCAAGATCGCCAACTGAATGCGATGCGCCAGAAGGTTGAGGAGTTGTTGGGATTTGATGAGTTTCAACATTTGAAGTTTTTGGAAGGAATTGGCTGGGATATTGCAGTTGAAGTCAGAGGTGTCTTCTATTTACGTTTATTTAAAAAGTGTTACAACATCGGCGCCGATGGATGACTAGCTGTTAATTTACATGCCTTAAGCAATACCACGGTACATGATTATGTATTTAGGAAACTCCCAAACATGCTTTCTGCTTGTGTAGCAAATTGATCCCACATAGCCGCTTGCCTTGCAGCATAACATCGTTTTCCTGATGATCCATGTCCAATGACCAACTCCATTCGATTTCTCCAAGTCTCAGCTTTGATTTGGAAGAACCTAATGGTCCACTCCATTTCCTTCTTGACCAATGTCAATTCCTCTGTCCATCGGCAAAAATTGGCGTTCGACCGTAGCCAGTGAACCCGATAGACTGACTCAAATTCAAAAAACTGTGATTCGAAGGAGGGGAACACTCACATTCTTCCATCCAGTCATTGCCAGCAATGTCCCGGTCAGTGAATCTGGTTCCTCATCAGATTCCAATAGCGAGTCCGGTTCGGAAGATGACGACGATGAAGGAAAACAGACAGCTGACAAGGGAAAGCAAAGAGCCAGCACGGGAAAGCAGAAGGCCAATAAGGGAAAGCAAAAGGCTGACGGTCATTTTGTTGCCGACGATGCACTTGATGGAGATGAGGAAGACGATGATGAAGATACCAGCAACAAAGATCCCGGTCACCGTTCCAAGATGCTCACCATCCCATTTCCTCCGGAATCCATCATTGATCCAGAGGAGAGGTTCCAGTACCTAAGTTCACTATCGGATAACCAAGTGTATCAAAGGTGCCTTCAAACGGTGTCTCAACTTCCGGTAATTTATTCTTTGTATGATCGGATTCCGTTTGGGCTGATATAAATCTAAATTAGGATGATGCCAATCCTACTCCTATCCCCAAGTCAACTCCAAACTGGGCCACTTGGAAGTACAAACACACGACCGCACCAAAAAATGTCCATTCGTCGGTGAAGATTGGAAATGCTTACTTGGAATGGCTAGATGGCCAGCCATATTTAAAAGCTGATGGGACATATAGGAGCTGACTGTTTATTGAGGGAGTCTTGCTTAGCATCGGCCTTCTCAGTCAAGACATGGCTTGATCTCATTTTTGGGATGAGGAGGGGGATGAAGAAGGAGTTGAGCCAAACCTTGAAGACTACATCATCAAGACGAAGCTCGACTTCACAAAGGTTAAGCCTAGGCTGGATGCTGTGTGTGAAAAGTTGAGGAAAGGATTGAGTTCATTGAAAAGGGGGGCTCCTCAGGACAGTGATGGCAAAGAGAGGAATCCGAAGAAGCAGAAGCTGATGGGGGGTGAGAAGTTGATAAAAGATTTGGATGATCAGGGTACCAGAAAAAGCCCTAGAAAGGCACGTAGGTAACAGTTCAACAAGTGTACTATCGAGAGATGTGAACATGAACTTTATTTATATCTGCCAATGAAAATGCCGATAACCACTCCAATGACAAGTCTGATGACAACGCCAATGACAGATCCGATGATCAACCCTATGATAATGCCCATGACATAACACCGATGACCACGCTGATGACAAGTCCGATGACAACACCGATGATAGCACCGATGACAACACCGATGATATCACCGATGACAACACCGATAACAACGCCGATGACAACACCAATGATAACACCAATGATAACACCGATGATAGCACCGATGACAACACCGATGACAGCACCGATGATAACGCTGATGACAACACCGATGACAACACCGATGATAACGCCGATGATAACGCCGATGATAACGCCGATGACAACACCGATGACAACACCGATGACAACGCCGATCATAACACCAATACCAACCAGACTCTGGTAAAAATGATAACACAGAACATATCACACAAACATTCCTCATTCAGGCTTAACTTCACCCAATTACTTCACTCATTTAGAGAGCACATGAGAAATCCAAACCCAATCCATTCATTCCGTGAATCCAGCCGCATACATATGAATACATGAAATTGTCCTAGCCAAACTAGCCGCCTATGTGAGGAAAGATTTATCTGGGGACCTCAAATATGGAGATCGGATGACCTCGGAAATCGACATGCTTGGGGTCACCGTCGATCGCTGTCTGTTGGAGGCCAGAGGTTCAGACATTGCACGGAGTCTCACTGGAGGTGGCAACTGTTCTCTGCTACTCCGGAGCTCCCTTTGGTCTGTCAATGTGGATGGACCAGCCATCTGGACATTCTCTGTCTCACTCTGGGATCTCAGTGGCATCGCCTCCTCCGATGGTTCCTTCTTTTTCAAAGGCAATTCAAATACCTTTGTCTCCTCCTTCGCCAGCTTCCCCCTGAACCCTTCCATCATCAATTTGAGGGCCTGAACCTCAGCCTCCAGAGCTTGTATCCGGCTCGATTTGACAGCCTGGACCTCGGCCTCCAGACGTTCTATCCTTGATAGCAGCTCTTGATTGGAGCTGTCCGAGCTACTGGATTTGCGTACCCTCCCAAGGGCATCCATTCGGGTTGGGTGGAAGACGACAGGGTAAAGAGTCGCTAAATTTCAGTAATATCTCAGCAAATTTTCGTTCAAGAACTGACTCAAACTCACAGCCCTCAGGAATGGATGATTTTCTCAAATCATCATCCACATTGATCACCTCCTTCGCCTTCCCCTTGCCTTTCGACTTGCCTCACCTTTGGGTGATCGGGGGAGGCAAAGGTGACACACTCCGCGACGGCGATAGGGTCAGCGTCGGAGGCATTTGAATGCGAACCGTCGATTTTTGAGGCTGGAGGGTCATTCCAGAACCAGATGCAACTGATGGCTTTGGAGGTGCAGGGGGAATGAGGATAACCTTCGTGACCTTCTTCTTGATGATGCTTGGCCCCGGTGTCGGTGGTGGCGGCGTCGGCGTCGATTCCCTCCTAGGTTTGTTGGCTTTGAACGTCTTTTGGGCGGGTTCAGCTGGCGTCCTCTTTTTCCCATCCCACACACATTTCGTCTTGAGCCGATGGCATTGAGTGCATGCTGTCCTAGCACCTTTCTGGCAAACCAACATAGGCCATCGGTCGAAGCAACGCCGGCAACACTAAAGGTGCCAGAATAAAGTAAAAATTCTTTGAAACAGCAGGCTAACTTACCTGTTCCCTCGTAAGCCCAATTGTCCTGTCCGTTTGCTTTTGCCTCTTGATCGGTGTTTCTTCTTTGGCCAGGTCTTCTCATCGTCTCTTCAGCCTCCTGGATCCTGATCGGCGGTTTGGAATGTCGTCCAGCTGCATGACCTCATCCTCACGCAGCGTCTTCTTCGAACTCTCCTCATCGGACTCCTCCTTGACTATGTCAGTCATCTCGAGGTCTATGACCTCCACCTCCTTCTCCTTCCCCTTCCCCTTTCCTGTCAAGTTCTTGTTCAATTCTTTCTCCTCATTCTCCTCCTTCGTCTTCTCCTTCTGTTTCCCCTTGTCCTGGCCCCTCGGCTTCTTCCCTTGCCCCATTGCCTCCACCTCCTCCTCCTCCTCAAGTTCATCTTTATCATCATCATCATCCCCTTCCAGATCGTCCTCTTTGTCCTCTTTGTCCTCTTCTGATTCCAATTCATCTTCCTCCTCCTCGTCCTCCGACTCCGATGCATCCTCCTTTTCATCCTCCTGCTCCTTCCCCTTCCCTTTCGCATTCGCATTCCCCTTCCCCCTCCCCTTCCCAGTCCCCTCCTTCCCATTCCCCTTCCCATCCTTGTTGCTCCTCCCATGCTTCTTTTCAGGAGTGGGTTGCCAACTCCTCATCATCAGGAATGGTTTTAGGTGTTTGACTGGGTTAGTTTGGACATAGGTAGTCAATAAAGCCCTGTAGGCATGTCAGTATTTGAATAGATTAACTCACCATATTCATTGGTCCACCAAGCAGGACCGGTTCTGGGTCCATCATACTCCGGAGTCTTCCTACCGGCAACATACCCCGGCTCATTGGTGATGTTGGGGTCTTCTTTGCTGATTCTTCGAATTCGTGGCAACTTACGGCGCTCGGGGTCGTAGTTGGCCTTGTATTCTATGGCCGCACTGAGGATGAGCCTCGGAATATGGATCTTGATACCTTCGGACTCTGCAGCTTTGCAAACGTCTGAAACCTTGATCTGTATTGCAAGGGTTTGCATTTAGAGTCCAGAAGTAACTTGTGATAGAAAACCTACCATTTCCTGCGTGACCTGGTACATGATGTGGTTCCGGAGATTGCTGTCAAATTCAGCCTTCACGACCTTGAAGGCGTCCGTGAAACGTGCATTTATCTCATAGATGACACCTTGATAATCGATGTTTTTGGCAGCCATTGTAGATTCGTGTGTGTGTGGTGGATCTGTTGGTTAAAGTTTTCAGAATATCGGTGAATTCACCGCGAAAAACTCTCCGACGTGTTTTTTTTTGTTTTGGCCAAACTTGAACAAACAACGTTGAATATCGGCCATCAGCATTTGTTGCAGTCAATACACCTCAATGGCTCGATCTAAAGGTGAGATCTACTACTGCTGCTCATTATCAAGCACCTTTGTTGACGAATATCTGGTAAAATGTAGTAACTAGCAGGAGTATGTAGCACTCTATCAACTTTGCTGGTGTCACTCTCAACTCTGGTGTTTAGAGCCGATTGTTTTAAAGACATTGAAGGACTTCCCTGTGGTACCCTGTAAGTTATTTTTTATAACTTGTGCTTAACTAAAACATCAATCAGCGGGACTTTTCACATTTGGCCTCGCCCCTGCTGATGAGGTCAAGTCCAAATCACCAGCTCGTGATTTGGTCAAAAACGATCCTGAAGTACCAGGAGTAGCAGGCCCCTTGGCCCCCTCCAATGTCAGAAAGGGTGGATCGGCATTCAATCCTGAAGTACCCGGAGTACCAGGCCCTTCCAATGCTGGAAATGGCGGACCGGCATTCGTTTGGCCCAGTAGTAGGTTCAATGGTGCACGACTACATGAGATTTTATCACACTTATATACAGGAACTGCGTTTGGCGGTTTCGATATGCTGAAACCACCCGGTCTTCAAAAACCCTCGGTTCAGGTGCAGGATGATGACAAAATGGTTATCGATTTGGATGCCCCTGCCGATGCAGACAGAATGGTTATCGATTTGGACACCCCCACTGGCACCGACAACGACGTCAACCCCCACACCGATGCCGGTAAACAACGTAACGTGGAGGCTGATGCCATTTCCGAGGCATCCTCTTCCTCGTTCTGCACATCATATCCCAAAACGCCGAGGCCCTCAAACAAATGCAAGTCCAATGAAAAACTTTTGCAAATATATGCTGATATCAAATCATTCAAAAGCAGGTTCCTCGTTGCATGAACAGAGAAAAACACGAAAACAGAAACGTCTAGATGCTTCAATTTACAAAGGATGGGCAAGCCGGAAAAAGCAGAAGGTCAGGTATGGAGTGGTAGTCAACCAATACCCAGCCAAACATCGGCTCTGGATTGAACACGAAGAAGCGAATATTAAACAGGAATTCAGGACATGTATAGGGATACGACAAGGCTCAAGATGCTTCTTGATAAAAGCCTAGATACCATCTTCAGTCTAGATGTAGCCCTTGATCAATTAAAAAAATAATGTTTGCAATATACACTAAGACCATTGACCACAACAATGACAACAGCAATGATAATGCATATAATAACACCAATGAGAACACCTATAACAACGCCGATAACAACGCCGATGACAACACCGATAACAATGCCGATGACAACACCGATGATAACACCGATGACAACACCGATAACAACGCCGATGATAACACCGATGATATCACCGATGATATTACCGATGATATTACCGATGATAACACCGATGATGACGCCGATGACCACACCGATGACAACACTGATGACAACACCGATGACCATGCCGATGATAAGACCGATACCTACTCGAATGACAACACCAATGACCACACCGGCGCCGATCCCTACACCTAAGATGAGTAAACAGCCATCCCAGCCAATGCCGGCCCAACGGTCTGAGACGGGTGACAACCATCCCAGCCAATGTCGGCCCAACAGTCTGAGACGGGTTACAATTATCCCTGCCAATGTCGGCCCAACGGTCTCAGACCGGTGACAATAATCCCAGCCAATGTCGGCCCAACGGTCTGAGACGGGTGACAACCATCCCAGCCAATGTCGGCCCAACGGTCTCAGACCGGTGACAATAATCCCAGCCAATGTCGGCCCAACGGTCTCAGACCATCCACTATACTCTAGCACTTGACTCGGCCCACCGGTCTCACATGGTACATATGTCACTTCTCAGTTGCCCCGTCACGTACCTAACAATAATATTTTCTCGGCCCATCTCGGCTGGCCCGACTCAAACCCAACATTGTCACCCTTAGTTGCCCGGTCACATACAGGTTAAGTCATGGCATGGTCTGAACCCTCTGCATATGATTCGAGGAGCTTACAGGTCGGCTGAGACTAAGGCTGCTGAAAATGATGTGGAGCACCCACCAATGGACAGTGACATCAACATGGACGGCAAGAATGGCAATGATGAAGTTGTTGATGGCATTGCTGATGGCTTACATGTCGATGATGGGAGCATTGCGGACATCGGATCCAACGATGAAGAAGAGCAAAAGCCGAGGAAGACAAGGAAAATTCATGAAGAGACCAGGGAGAAGATCAAGGAGTACAGGAAAAGCGACATCAACTCGAAAGGTGGGAAGCTGATTCCAACGTGTACATTTTACAACAGTCATCAATCGATAAACGTTATCGATAAACCCTTCAGGTGACCTTTCTGGCAACGCGTCTTCTGATAGGGAAGTGGTCAGGTGACTTTCTGCATTGTTGACAATCATGCTCGTTCTGAATGCCATTACCTTGTTTTACTATGATCTCTGCTACAGCACCGGGGGAAAGCCCACTGGAGTCATCAAGAACTGGAATAACAAAGTTCACGCTGAATCCTTTGCAAAATCGACGAGCAATGACAAAAGCGCCACTACTCGCCAAAGCACTACTCTTGTTCCCGTTGGACTCTCCTCCAGGTCAAGCAGGCAAAAAAAGATAGAAAAGCCATTGAGTCTCATAGACTCTAGCGATGAGCAATATTTGGGTTCAAAGGCCCATAAGAAGAAGAAAGGAGCCCCTGAAGTAGTACGCCTTCATGTCCAAATGATTTTGAGTGCTTATTCTTGAGCAGGACCCTGGTTACGTGGAAATCTCAAGTGATTCCGGGCAACCTGATAAATCTCAGAACCGCTATCTCCCTCATGGCTGTCAAGACGGTAATGTTTGGCGTCGCATCTTCGTTCCAACATACTTTACCTTTGTTGCGGCATACGATGATCCCTGGACAGTTAAAGATAAAGATGCCGTTCAAGCATTGCAGAAATTTTGGAACTGCGTGTACGTTGGCCGTCAAAACAGTGTAGACATCCCCCACACTGTTGTGGTGAACAAAGCAGTTTTTAGAGTGGTACGTCTATTCCCTTTAAAGTAATTTATGTCAATAACATTTCTTGGAGACGTCGCAACGTATTTTTGAATGGAGGAGTGGTTTCGGCTCCGTGGCCTTAACTTTTTTGACCGCTTTTTATCGAAACAATGAAAGCTTTGAAACAGATGATACACGTATTGAATTTGCTAGGGACAGGATCAAGAACTTCAAGTTTTTATATGAAGAAGCTGAAGGGGATGATGAAACGGTAAGTTTCCATCATTCATTGGGTAAAATTAATCATCGTTCTTTTGGTAGGCATATCATGGCTTATTTCACAGTGATATCATTTTGCAGACGTTCGCAAGTCATTTTGCAACAATTAAGGGTGCCTTAAGGGTTGATGGACTTCATGCAAGTCAAAGTGAGGCATACTGTGCACTTGCGCTATCGGCTGCAGCAGTAAGTCTACTTTGATTCTTGACTACGTATTCTCACCATCTTAACTAGGCTGAACGAGCATTCAAACTCTGGATCGACGTCTCGATAACTATAAAGTCCATCAGCAATGAAGATACTAAGGGCAATAAGAAATTGTCTTCGAAGGTTATCATTAAAACGATAAATACCTCAACTGGTCAAGAGTCAACTAGGGAGACTGTCTTCTCGGATGAAAATTGGGGCCCTGCCACCTGAAACTACCTTGCTTCGATCAAAAATCTTTGTGCAGACACTTTGCAAAAAATTATTGCCCAGGCTCAGACATACGGTGAAAGAGCTGGTGGCTGCTGCATTGCAAATTCCGTCGCTACTTCCGGGAATATAGCGGAACAGCGAGCACTTCTTATTGAACGCGACTAAATGTAAGTTTTATTAAATCTGGCTATTTGGCATTGCACTAATGATACTACTACTAGTTGGATCTATCAGTGAATTTCAGTGTTTATTTAGGTTGCGTGGTTTCAGTGGTTTTTCACTGGTTTGGCGAGCCGAGGGCTGAGTAATTTCTTTTCCCTTTTTCCCCCTTAAATGCGCTTTATTTGCCTCATTACGTCTTGCTTAGCCGGCTTTGTTTTTTATTATCTACCGCAAATATTATTTTTCATGCTGCTCTAATTTCCCGTTAAGTCACACTAAGGATGATTAAAAAGTGACTAAGTTGAAGTTAATCGGAGGGATTAGCTTTTTTTTCTCTTAGTTGCCTTAGTCATTTTAAGTCGGTCAAGATGAGCAAAGCTCGTTTAAAGGTTGACTAAGCTTATGTAAATGACAAATAAGGCAACCACTGTTTTCCTGATGAAACCCACAGGTTTACCTGTACCTGTGCAATACACTACCCACCCTTCCACTTTTTCTCTCACTGACAGACCATGCTCATTTAGGGCAAGGAGCCCTCTCCCAATCCAACCCTTACCCCAGCCACCACCCTGCTGCCTCCTGCCTCCCCCACTCCTGCCACCCTTCCTTCCTCCTCATGTCCCTCCATCCCCTCACCCACCTCTTTCCCATCATAAGCAGACCTCTGTGAAGGTGGGCACCCACTTACCTGGCAGCAGCCCATGTATCCTGCCCTTTTATTTATTTATTCCCCATTTTCCTCATGTTTTTCCATCTATATTACCCTATATACACAATGTACATGAGTAAATATATGATGTATAAAAAATTCAGCTTGAAAGGACTGCAGGGTAGTGAAGAAGTTGAGCTCACTGTTACTGACAGTGAGCTCAAGGGTTCCCTGACAGTATGGCACAGTGGCAGGAAGATCCAAGGCAATGCTGCCATGGTTCTCCTTTTAGGCAAATATACAACTTGTAGCCACTGGTACTACTGGAGATCCCACTGGTCTACAACTTTTGAGCCTGCCGAGGGCTCGGCTTCACAGCACAGCATGGCTAGTCAAATATCAACTCCGCCTGGATATGTCTCAATCTCAATGTCGACAGGAAAGCGTATAGAATCGCGGCGTTACCTGGCTAGCTGGAGCCCTCCACGCCCAGCCCACCATCAGGTCATATATGGAACGGAGATCTCTGCACCTGCGCCCACGGCTGGAAATCTCTTTCGAGAATGCAATAACCATCTATCTGATGCTCAAGTATGTCTGTAGTGGAGAATGCATCAGCCCAGCTAATTGGTTACAAATAGAGGACATCCGTTCCAAATCGCCCGGTGCCATTATCAGACACGTTTCAAGCACCGCACTGCAGGCTGCCCGGCCTGCGGCCTACTGGCTGTCCTTGCCGTATACCAACCATGCGAACCATGTCGCCAACAACGCAGCACCATGACGCGATTCTCGGTCCTGTCCAAAATTTCGTCCAATCATTCCAAACCGAAATCACCCAGTTGCTAGTATTACTCACCGGTGAGGTACATGCACATGCACACGCTTGTAGCCGCTTGGAAACCGAACTAGAGCATGAACGGAGCAGATCCGCTAAATGGAAACAGGTCTACCTTGAGCTGTTAAGGGAGATTCAAAGTTTGAAGGCCAAGGGGACAGACAGCGCCGACGATGTCCAAGAGACGAATACGATCGAAGCAATGACAAGTCGCCCCGATTTTCAGCACGAGATTGTGACGGAATTGGATAGTGATGGTGAACTCCCCGACTCACCGAGAGTTGCCGCCACTCATCGAGGGCGCTTCACGTCTGAATGTGAGAACTCGAATGAACCATTGTGTCTTTTTTCACTTGCGTGTCCTTGTTGATGAAGCCGTCTTCTATTAGCACATACCGCTGCGAAGGAGGATTTCGCACCTGCAGCGCAAGTACGAGGACAGAATGGCATTGGCACACCTAGCCAGCGGGTACGTCCACCAAACCGCGCTGCGATTATGATTACAATAGCTTAATTGAATGCAGTCCGTCCCTGATGGGACGTGTGAATCAGGATCACTCCCCGTCCAGAATGACACCCATGCGTCGGTGTCCTCAGACCGTCGCCCGAAACATTGCCGCTTAATCGATCTCCACCCTGTTGGCACGACAAGCGCGGCAGCAATGCGTACCCTTTCCCCTTCCTCGTTCGTATGGGCACCAGGTCAGCCTTCCGTGAGACAGATCTCTCTCGAGCAGCACACCGCAGGGGTAGCCAAACCCGGTATCGTGTCCATGGCCAGTGGTGATAAAGCAGTTCCACGGCCCCCCAAACGCCGGCGAACTGGAGAGGGGCATGTGGAAGGCCTTGAACAGTGAGAGGTGCAATCTACTTTCTTAACACACTTACAGCTGTTTGCATAAAGCATGACAGTTGCTACTTTTTTTTTTGTGTTTATATACAAATTAAAGCTGTTTTAGTAAGTAAATGGAATTGTTGTCATCAATTGAGAAATGTGAACTTTGTAAAATTTTCATTGCTGAATCTTTGATCTTGTGCAATACTGCATTAGAGGGAAAGTTGTACTATTTTTGAAGGGCTAACAGGTCCTGCAATTACATTTCAACAATATTTAGTGTATGATGGGTTGTGGGTGAAATAAAAGGTAAGCTAGCACTTTTTGATTGTTTTAGAGGGAAAGTTGTTCAGTTTTTCAAGGGCTAGATGTACATATACCAGTTGTCAGGGGCAGAGTTTCTTCCTCTGGAATGATGGACTATCTGTTCTTGTTGGTCTGAAGCTTGTAAGTGCTTTTGTCATGGCACATCATCACTGCTGTTGTCAAAGTCATCTTTCCCCTGCCTTGTCTAAGGACACAGAAGCTAGATATCCATAATCAAAGGTTGATAAGATGGAATATCACTATTAGGTAAACCCATGGGTTTTCAGTCTGCAATTTATTTTGAAGTTTATAGACTGAATTTCCATGTATCTGCTTCACACCATAGAGGGAAAACATTCATTTTATGTTAAATAAGTTGGCCCCCAAGTGTTGGGGATGGCTTGGCAATTTGAATGGTGATATTCTGCACATGCTGGAGGGGTTTAAATGGGTTTAAACCCTCAGGTATAAAGTACACAAAACACAGAGATAGCAGGGGGTAAATTCTTGTTTCAGTCTGTATATGATATTTTATGGGATTTATCTATTGTTTACAGTCTGAATAGTGAAGAAAAGGATGGAAAGAAGTTTGACAAATAGTTTCGGGTTCTATGACCCACCCAAAGTACAAGTAATTTAGCTTGATATTTTGTTCTGTACATAAATGCCAATACCCCTGGAAAATCTTTCACCATTTTTGAAGGTCACCACCAAATATTCATCCCACAATGACCATATCCCATCTCCCTCCTTTGAAGATCTTTGTAAACTTTTTACCCACAGGAGCTGGAGTTTCCAGTCTGAATGGAAAGCATATCAGCAAATTGTAGGGCATAATAATGAGGGAACATACTTTTGATCAACATCCCATTCTCATTCTCATACCCAAACATCATGAAAACTTTCATGCCCATCTGTTTATTGACATCCTTCATGACTTTAAGGGTGGTCTTGCTGAAATATTTTGTTGCTCAACTGTGTAAATTGAGCAGATTAGACTGATGTTGATAACCATCATTCAGACATGCTTTCTTTTATTTAACATCAACTCCTGCACCTTGTTTGTTCCAGCTTTCAGCCAAAGCTGCATATTCTGAGAGCTTCTTGGAACTGTGAGCAGCTACTAGCTCACTCCAAGCTTTACCATAGCACTTGATACAGCCTGGTATCCCTGCTGCCTCCCCTGACATCTCAGCAGTTCTTTTATCTATCTCCTTTCTCATCTTCTCCCTCAAAACATGCCTGACAGTTCCGAGTCCTAAATTTATTTAGGCTCGGTCTTATACGGCGGAGCCCACCAAAATCCATGTCCAGTCTATCGTTGCGGCAAATGCCGAAGTTGCGCGTGTTTGGATCCTCGCTGCAAAACCTTCAAGTTCTTCAAGTTCATGTATGCATTTTCGCGCTGCTAGAGCGTGGGGTCAATATATCGCTTTTAACTAGTCCTAGATCTCCATCAAATTGACAAGGCCGTGCCGTCAAATATCCTTTCCCTTCGCTTTACAAACTTTCAAGTGTGCCATCATACTTGCATTCTTGCGCGGATTGGTTGCGTGGGCTTGTTGTGAGGTACAGCAAAGTCTGGAGCATGTTGAGTGGTCGAAGAAACCATGGTATTGTCCTATATCACATTTTCCCTTGCAATGTATTGCTGTCATGACGCCGTGCCATTGATTTATCAAGTACACATCGTTAGATATGGCTCCTTCTCTCCCCTGGCTCAATCGTGTGCTTTCGCTTTGAGGCTAGATAAAGTCTAGAGCGTGTTGAGTGGTCAAAGCAACTATGGTATCTGGATTCATTCATCGAAATATATATCGTATACTACTGCATTTTTGCAAGCATATCAACTTAATTGTTCATTACTCTCCAACATCCATATGGGACGTGTTGGGCTTTTTGGCCCCCTGTGTTGTTTCAGGATAGCCAATCCTATGCTTGAGCGTGGGCTTCGTAATAATGCTATTGACTTGTGTCAATCGTTTCCTCAGCGCATCCTGTTTTCTCCATTCAATCGGTGAGTTTCATTCAATATTCCCAGGTCTGACTTACTTGACTGAAGTTGCTGTCGAGCAATGCGATAGAATGCAGGAGCATCATCATCTTGAAGCTCCCGCCTTTGAGTGGAACAGCAATGAAGGATGACTGTGTTTCGACGATATCCCCAACACGGAATGTATGCGGTGTGGCTTCTTCGTAACTATATCATTGCACAGGTTTCGATAAGTTGCTTAACGTTAATAATGCAGCGTTTGTGTGTTACCTGTTTTTTCCTTGATTGTTGATGTGGCAATGGTAGTAATGAACGACATTATCCTCCCCATGGGTGTAATTTGACTTCGCCATGTCTTCTAAGATGCCGTGGGGATCAACTGCGTTTGTGAAAGGTATGTGTACCATTTGCGGAGCGTCTCTCTTTGGCGTGAAATAACGATTTGATAGGTCGAGTGCCGTGTGCCCTGAATGAGTGGCTGGTGTCCATAGCTCGAGTTTCCCCTCAGGAAATTGACAATGAAACTGTGAATAGATTTCCTGCACCGACTGTACGGCCTCATCAAAAATCGGCGTCCCACTGCCAGTGATTGAAATTCCTTGTCTAAGGAACTTGAAGCGTTCCGGTTTTGTGCTAGACGTAAAGGGAATTGTGAGGCTCCATTTCGCTTGCGAACTGTTATTCTATGCACTCACGATGGCCTTTCGTACAATGGTGGAAGTTCTAGGCCGCAAACAATACCTTGTATTGTGAAGATCATCTCCTCCACAACTGGCTCCGACCCATTGCCATCCTCGGATCCAGCTGGTGTCCTGAGGAGTCGCCATGTTGATGGATGTTCTACGCAGGTGATGTTAATTCTCTGGGTCCAATTGGCCCCCTATTTTGTGGGCTTGTGAGTGTTCTGTCAGTCTAACAAGGAGTGTCGCACCTTGGTCAGGTTGGCCAGCTGGCGGTTGTTGTCACCCACTCGCTCGGATGCCAGTTTTTCTAGCGCGGCCCCTATGGCGAGTTCTAGTGTTAATACCACTTCGTGATGTACAATCTGCTCTACTCACGCGCCCCCAGCAGATTATAATTTGCGTCCATAAATTTCAGAGGTGCCGTTGCGCTCTATCGACATTTTTCTTAAAGCTACTGGGCGTTCCTTCTTTCGGTTAGTTCGGAGCTCGGCCCACTCATCCTCGGGGTTACACCATTTGTGGCCTTCCCAACACGAGGTGTGCTTTATTCCTACCCACAATCTGACTTCTTCTGTAGTGGATTAGCGACAACTCAACTTCTCTTGAATCAATTCAATTTGAGATGACCTACGGCGTTCATAGTACGTCTGATGTTTGCGTTACATGGTACGGGTGTTCTTGCGGCGATCAGGGAATCCGCCATAATGTCCTCAGTCTTGTACTATTGGCATATGGGTGAGTTTGCCGAATCTCGTTTTGGCTGCTTATAAGTGTCGTTGTGCCATTGCAGACCAATCACTTCTACATTTTGCCGATCCTCTATACCATTACTCCCCATGCCTAAGTGTACTTCGACTGCAAAGAGGTCAACACGATACTTATCATCTGCGTCGACGAACTGACCGGCCCTCTTCTAATGTTAGCTCAGAGTCCTCTAAAACCAATCAAAAGTTGGTTATCCCGGTTGAATCTGTATCTCCCAGTCTGATTCCGTGCGTTTTATCCCCATTTTTTAACCTTTTCGTTCACCTTGTTTTCAGGTCCACCAAGAAGGCTCCAAAGCGCAAGCGCGCTGTTGTCTCCTCCGATTCAGAAATGTGTGTGTATTTGTTTTGTTCCTGAAAAGTCCGTACCTGATTGTGCCGTCTGGCACCAGTGAAGTTATCCCCGATCCAGCAAGTCCCTTAAAAAAAAAGAGGTCATCTACAGCCGGCCTAGTCCCAGGTTCCGTTGACTATGAGAACCTTCCCGCTGTGTCTATCTTGTTCGTATGCTTTTACTCCGTTTCTGGATTTATTGGTTGATGCCTCTCAGAGCCAAGGTTGAAGCAGCACTGCTAGAATCGAACACCCCCATTGTCTTTGGTAGTGTCGACGAGTCGGAGTTGTCTACTGAGGAGGAAACGTTGAGGTTGGTAATTTTTTGTAAAGTTTCTGTCGGTTTTTGATCTATCCCGTCACTCTCAACAGGTCACCAACCATAAAGGGAAAAGCTGCAAGCACGAAAGGTAAACCCTATGCGACCAAAGAAGGCGTGCGTGCAGTTGATGGTACGGGGAGCATTGAGGTTCCTTTGCCTTTGTATGTCTACTTCATAACCTCCTTTGCTTGCTGACTTCCGGTGTCAGGGTGAAAACGGAAGATCACAGTGCCACCATGCCTAAGCGGCTTCGTTCCAGGTAGTGTCATATTTGTTTGTTTGCTTTGGTGGTGTCTAATGTGTCATAGTAGACCCAAGGTCTTGACTGAGAAGGCTCGCATCACCGAGGAACTGTTCGTTCATTTCCCCAAGTTTCGCTGTCTTTGTTTACTCTTTGATATTTTGAAGGCGCTCTTCTCGTCAGAAGCCTTCTGTCCAGACCCAGGAAGCTACATTCGATGGAGGTGAAGACGGACAATCGTCATTGATGCCCAACAAGCCCAAGTATTGTCCCTGACATAATTCTTGACTTACAGCTGATTCTTTCACAGGCTCGGCACTATACCCTCTTCTCCGGCTAATACAAAGGTTGAATTACTGAAATTGTATATTTGTTACTGCTTTTTGTTAACGTCTTGACTCAATACACTAATACAGGCCATCCCTTGCTCCTGATGAAGATAGTGCCTCGGATATTGATCATGCCTTGGAGGCAGATGCAAACGACGTTAATCTGCAAAACGACGAGTGAGTTTTTGGGATCCTTTCCTTTGCAGCTCATAATTATCCAGTGATGTTAGCACGATGCCGACGAAAGATCCTGTTGTTCCCTTGGATGTTGATCGGTATGGCTATTTTGTGAACCTCCTTTGTTGCGACTTACAACTCAAATCAGGGTCGTTGGTCCAAATGACGACAGTGACACTTCTGATGCGTCTGATAGTGCCTGCCAGGATCATGACGGCGACCCGAGCTTGAGGGTTATGCGCAGGGACCTGCAAGATCCGAGCTTATACAAAATATATGAAAACCTCCCGAAGCTTGAGTAGCTCTTCTCTTTTTGTCCGTCTATCTATATATTCAACCCGGTATTTATAGACACTTTTGTGATGTTCAGCCCTTTTCTTCCATTTCTGAACAGGGATCCACCCGAGCAGTTTTCTCATCTGTTATCAAGATTCTTCCGGAGGCTTCGGTCAAGTATGTAATACTCCTCTCCATGGAAATTTCACTTACACCTGATTTAGTGCCCTGTTGAAAGGTCTCGTCTTCATTCAATTGGATTGTTTCATCAATACGAGCCGAATAGATCCTGGTCGCCTTGTTGTTGAATCTCGTCGACTGAAGATCGCTGGCACAAATAACAATGCGGTTGGGATCATGCTTGGCATTGTCACTGAATGCTTTCTAGTTGAGGTTGGCGCTGGCGGCTCCCCGAATGCCCCTTATCCTGTGTACAAAATTACAATTGTTCCTTTTGCCCAGGAGATGCGCAGGGACACGTCCCTTTGGGGCAAGTTGTTTAACTTTCGCCTCGTTGCAGGTACCATTTCTGGTATGGGTATCTCATTTCTCAGCCGTCGGCAGGGTAAAATTTCTTCCCCTGGTAACATTCCGTTACTTACCTGTTGTCTCATTTGTAGCCGCGACTGCCCCCGCTTCTCCATCTAAATCAGGCATTTTCATGACTCTTGCAAGTCCATTGGTTTCTGGCGTTCGGGTCGAAGGAAGTCGGGCCCCTTCGTACTATCCATCATCGCGTGCTTTTGATGAAAAAAGTCGTATTGGTTATGCATTCTGCTGTTTACTTGACTCATATATTGCCTTCCCAGTCCCAATCTATGACGGCCGCTTCAAGAATGGACGTGGCTTTTCCTTCAGCAACGATGACTTCGGGAAGTTGTCGGATTGGCCTCTGTACAAGAATGGAAGTCGAGATCTTCCTCCTCATGCAGTAGTCGCAGTTGGATACACCTTGAGTACATATCTGGGTGAACGTTCGGGAATGACTATCCTTTCTTCTAATGTACAGTTTGTTGTCTTGCTCGGCATTACTTAGTATGTACATAGTATTGTCATGTAGCCGCTGTCAGTAGCCGCTGTCATTTTCAATTGATCCATGACTTCTTTACTTGCCCCGAAGTCATCACACAGGTGTAAGGTTTGATGGGGTGCTCGCGTGCCTCATGAAATCGTCCCGACTGCCTTATTGTTTAACCAGGGTTCGCGAGCATTATTCACTCTCAGATGAAAATATTCACGCATTTTTCTTTGTCGCAGAATACTTTCAAGTTGGCAAAGTGCAACTGATGCAATACTTCTGGTATATTCTCCTCCCTGTAATCTCCTGCCTCATATCACAGCTGGCTTTGGCACCAACTCGATGGCATTTCTTGACTCCGAGTCCCAATCTGGACTCTCAAGGAACTTATCCCATGTGCATCCAGTTCAAGTTGCCCCGGTTTCCAATTTACCACTCATTTTCACTGTTACCTATCGTATTGGCAGTGAACCTATCCTATTACCTGTGGGCTCCTTGACTGCCAATCTGGACCCTCGAGGAAATTCTCCAATGTGCGTTGCGTTGGGCTAGTCTACATTTTGCCACTCATTTTTAGTGCGTTTGCCTCCCACATGCAGTTGCGAAGCTATTCGGCTGCCCGTGAGCCTCCCCTCCGTGTGCATTTAAAATTTTCTTGGTGCTTAAATATGTTGATAGGCTATGTGCACCTCTTTGACGCGACATTTATTCGTTCATGATTGCATGTCCGTTTTGGGCTTTGAGACACAACCTGTGTACGTTCCGTATTAAATCCGTATTGATCTTTCCATTTATTTACCTGTCTTCTGCAGTGTAGAAACCAAGTCTCCGTGGCCAACAGATTTCACTGTCCAAACCCAAGTTACGCAACAGCCGGTATGTGTTGTTATCAACGCCATCATGTCTCAGTTTCTTACCTCCATTCCAGTCATTATTTTCTGTTTCCACCTCTACGCGGTGTTTTCACAAAGGGCCGTGTTATCTATCCTCAGCCAAACTGTCTCCGTGCTCGATGCATTTGTCATTTACTCTTTGTGGGTGTCGGTCTTTATGTACAATGTACATGTCCACTGTCCTTCCGAGTCAGTTGTCTCTCACTCATGTGGGAGCTCCATGCTTGTACATGTCAAATACCAATGCCCATGTTGGGTGTCAACTGTCCAGTTCAATATCCATGAGTACACCTACTTGTTTGCTGCTGTTCCAAAGTAATATACCAGATTTTTCTAAATATTCTGCTCTGTGTCATATCCTCTGCATGTTCAGACTTATGGAACTCAGCTCTGCCTTGTTCAAGATTGTACTTGACTTATTCTGACTGTTAGTTGAATATTCTCTCTCTGAGCAGCTGTACAACTGGTCAATTCAGCTGTATGTCATTCCTGATCACAATGTTGCTGCACTCTGCCGTACTCTCTCACTTATTATGCAGCGCAACCTGATGTCTGCTCATGACTTTCGTGCACTGCTTTCTATTTCCCGCTTACCTTTGAGGATCTCGATGTTGCGTAAGTATGCCAGGAAAAGTGTGATGCATTCCACATGCCTGTTAGATTTTCATATCAATGGACATCGACTTCCTGTGAGCCTAAACCTTCGGTGGTTGTTTGTTGCATGTAATGTAATGTCTGTCTGTGGTCGTCTGTCATTATATATTGGTTCTCAACAGAACATTTTCTCAGTCAGGCCATCTCATGTTCAATGCCAGTATTACAGACCATGTACTGTACAGGCAGCAGTTGAGAATAAAGCAAGGGCCACAATATACACAGGAGGGGGGAGGTCATATCTATTTTCTTCTGAAGCAATACTTCCATTCCTGAAAAGTAGCAACTGTGATGTTGGATCCGAAACAAAATTTCTCTTTGTTGATCATGTTGCTGAAGCAGATCTTGCATCTATTCTCACTGATGAAAAATTCATTTATACAACTATCCCTTTGCTGAACATCATCCAACACATTCCTGTTCAGATGGTGCACAAGATTGCCCGTATTCACCATCTATCTATTGGCTCTCATGTGCCCAAAAATGGATTACTGCTTTATTTTGAAAACCATAACTGTGAGCATTGTGACCCACATTTCAGTGTGTTCTCTGTCACAATGAGCCAGAAAACAAAAGACTGTATACGCAAACAACAGCAGCGTAAAGAACAAGAAGAGAAACTCAAAGCCATTGCTATTTCTGGGCAGACGTTTCCTCCTCCTCCTCTGAATGAGGATTTATCACAAACAGTGGCATCAGGTTTTTGTGATGACTCAATGCCTGACAAATTTGAAGAGTCAGGATGTGCAGTATGTGGAGAATTGGTACCATTGAGTAATTTAAGCCGACTAAAAAGTGTTAAAGGGATGCTTAATGTTCTGGAAGCTCCAGGTGTGACAAGAATTGAAAGAAAGAAATCAGCAGACAAAATTCTTGAATTCAAAGGTCCTGTTTTGGACTACCGATGTGACAAAATATGTTTGAATTGTCGAAGTTGTATAAGACAAGGAAATGTTCCTCGTCTTGCTCTAGCAAGGGGCCTTTGGCTAGGTGTGGTTCCACCAGAACTTCAAGATCTCCGCTTTGTGGAAAAGTTGCTTGTAGCCTGCATTCGTCATAACTGTTGTTTTGTACGTGTAGCTTCAGGCATGAGAAAAATGGTGTCACATGTAGTAGCATTCCAGTCACCAATTCCTAAGGTATATCAAGCTCTTCCTCCTCCAATAGATGATCTAGATGAGGTTTTAGCTGTTTTGTTTACAGGGCCTTGTAAACCAACTGAAAAAGATTTTGAAAGAACTCCTCTATTGGTGCGGAGGAATCATGTGGCAAGAGCACTAGAATGGTTAAAGCTCAATCATTCAGATTATAAAGATTTAGATATCTCTTATGAGAACCTTGAAAAATATCCAGAAGATGGCCCTCCTGTTTCTGTTGCATATCGATTCTCAGATACAAATAAAGTTCCAGAAGGAACCAGTGTATTTGATACTGAATTTGAAGATGGTACAGAAAGAGGTGACTGTCCATTTGTTGTTCATGGGTTAGCTGGTGAGCATTTAGATACAAAGTCAATCAATTCACTCAAGGGAATTGCAATGCAACATTTGAACAGCAATGGAAAGATGTTAGCTATTGGGCATTCTTCTCAGTATGAATCTATTTACAATAATCCTGAACTTTATACCCAGATATTTCCTTGGCTCTTTCCATATGGCTTGGGTGGCATAGGATCCACTTCACTATCAGATGCTGAACACAAGCGTCATCTACTAATGTATCATGACAAACGATTTCAAACAGACATAAACTTTCCTTTTGTTGCATTCAGTCATGCACAGGTGAAAGCATCCACAACTGGTGGTTTTTTGCTTGCTGATACTGAGAAGTTTCATGATATCACAAATCGGTTGCTTAATGTCAATCAGCAAGTTTTGTCATCTTTGGCAAAAAGGTTGTCAGATGGTGAAAATGTAAAACCAGAAAGCCAAGAGGAAAAAGATTGTTACCAGATAATGCATGATTTAGATCATGTTGGCCACAAGGTCAGTGGTTCCACAACAAGTAAGAAATATATGAGAAATGAAATTTGGTCTTTAATTTCATATAGTGGAGCACCTTCCTGGTATATTACCCTGTCTCCTGCTGATGTAAAGCATCCAATATGCCTCTACTTTGCAGATACAAAAGAGAAATTCAACCCAGCATTAAGGTCAAGTGATGAGAGAATCCGGCTTATTGCAAAGAATCCAGTGGCAGGTGCACGGTTTTTTCACTTCATGGTCAATCTCTTCATCAAACATGTATTAGGTGTAGGTACTGACCATCCTGGCATATATGGTGAAACATCAGCTTTTTATGGTACAGTTGAGCAACAGGGGCGTCTGACACTACATCTCCATATGTTAGTCTGGATTCGAGGGTGTTTGACTCCACAGGAGATAAGAAATAAAATATTAGATCCAACATCAGATTTCCAGCGCAAATTGGTTGAATATCTAGAAAGTACACATGTTGGTGAATTTTTAACAGGAACACAGGAACAAGTGTTGGCACATGTTAAAGAGGCAACAAATTCATCTGAGTATTTGGACCCAACACAGACACTGCCTGAGAAACCTCCAAAGTCTTGTTATAAATTGTGTGGTAGATGCAAAAGATGTTTGACACTGAAGTCATGGTGGATTGGCTTCAGGTGTGTAGTGGATGATATAATGTCCAAATCCAATATACATCGCTGTTCTACCAACAAGAACAAGGATGGATCCCAAAATAAATCTCGACAATATTTTGGATGTATGGACAACAAGTGGGGTAATTGCAAAGCCCGTTTTCCTCGTGCACTTTTCAACCAAACTGAAGTAGATCCTGAAACTGGAGCCCTGAACATGAAGAAGTCTGAGCCAATGATAAACACTGTTACTCCTCTTCTTACTTATTTGTTTCGCTCCAACACAGATGTTACTAGTCTTAAATCAGGAACTGCTATTAAAGCAGTGATACTTTATGTTTCAGACTATATTACAAAAATGTCATTGAAAACCCATGTTGTATTTGATGCAATTCGAGCAATGTTCCAAAAAAACACTGAAATCATTGGTGGAACTGAAACTCGAAAAGAAAAAGCTCGGAGATTGATGACAAAAATAGTTAATAATTTGAGTGCAAAAATGGAGATTGGATCACCTATGGTTTGTATGTATCTCTTAGGGAATCCTGATCACTACACAAATTACCGATTTGCCCCTGTTTATTGGCAGGGGTATCTTCGTGCAGCAAGAAAGGTTTGGAATCCAGAAGATAAGGATGAGCAAGTTGAAAAGGTGACACTAATCAAACGTCGTGGCCGCATTCTTGGTCTTTCACCTGTTTATGACTATATATATCGACCTGTTGAGCTGACAGATATGAGTCTATATGATTGGATTCGTCGGTGTAAAAGAGAAAAACTTCCAAAACCTCAAAAGAACCAACTACCAGTCTCTGATCAATCAGAACTTGTTGCTAATGATAGTATTGATTATGATACATCTGGAGTTTCAGATGATAACAATGATTTTTTACCTTTGAACAATGCTGAGTCAAAGTGTATGTTAAACCAAAGTCTGGAAGCAACAGCAGAAACTGTAGATACACAAGTTGGCTTGTTTACCTTTATTGAAAACCATCCACTTTATAATTCACATGGGACACGATGTGTATCTGAGGATAAAGCTCTGATTCCAAATTTCATTGGAGCTACTTTACCACGTTGTGATCAAGGTGACCGTGAGTATTATTGCTCTGCTATGTTGAGTTTGTTTAAACCTTGGCATTCTGGCTATGATTTGAAAACCAAAGAACAGTCTTGGGATGAGTCTTTCTTGTCCTACAACTTTACAAAGAGACAGACACAACTTATGGCAAACTTTAATATCCGATATGAATGTCTTGATGCCAGAGATGATTTTCATGCTCAACGTCGAAAATGTTCTGTAGTATTGCCAAGTTGGACATCTGATGAATGGAATTTTGAATCATCTACACAACTACATATTGACAATGTTGAAGATGATACATCATGGGAGATTTGTGATGATCTTGATACCAACCTGAATCAAATTGGTAAACGAGAAAGTAAATGCCATCTTGACATGGCTGCTATCAGAGCAGTTATGATACAAACAGGATGGACAATTCCTATACCTGTTGAATATTCTGTAGATAAGCTTTCAACACCTGGTATTATTCAAAGTGGAAGTCACTGGAAAGCTGAGGTGCAGAAAAAGAGACAGGAAGTACTTGATCTGCGGTTAGAAAACATGTCAAATGATACTAATGATAAGTCTTGTATTAGCAAAAATGTAAGTCTCACAAATGACAGTCAGGTCAAAGTTGTTGATAAGTCATATTTAGAGAAATCTTGTCAGTCAGTCAAGTCAAAGTCAACCATTGTTGATATTGTTAAGGAATTTCATCTCAATCTAGAACAGGAAAGAGCTTTTTGTATTGTGGCAAATCATGCATTTATTTGGAATTCTGATCAATTGAAAATGTATATTGGAGGTATGGGTGGAACTGGTAAAACACAAGTCCTGAAAGCTTTGATACAGTTCTTTAAAATAAAGGGTGAAGCACATCGTATTATCATTGTGGCTCCAACTGGAACTGCTGCTGCTTTGTTAGCAGGATCCACATATCATTATATGTTTGGTTTGAGTGAAAAGGCTGATGAAAATGTTTCAAATGATCAACTTATCCAGTTAAGGTCACGGCTTCAGGGTGTTGATTATATTTTTTTGGATGAAGTTTCGATGTTGTCTTGTCGAGACTTATATCGTATCAGTGCAAGACTAGCTAAGATCTTCAATGAAACTGAGTTACCTTTTGGTGGAAAAAATATGATATTTGCTGGAGATTTTGCTCAATTACCTCCTGCAATTGGACAAGAACATGCATCTCTGTATAGCAGGACTATTGGCTTTAAATCAACAAGTCGACAGGATCAAGAAGCTGCCATTGGGAAAGCATTATGGCACCAGGTTACAACTGTTGTCATATTGCGTGAAAATATGAGACAAAGACTTCAGACAGAAGAAGATGTCAAACTGAGAAAAGCTCTTACAAATATGCAATACAAGGCTTGTACTCCTGAAGATATTGTTTTTTTGCGATCTCGTATATCAAGCAATGTCCCTGGTCGTTTATCTATAAAGGATAAAGAATTTCGACAGATTTCAATAATTACTGCTCTTAACATTCACAAGGATGAAATTAATCGGTTGGGGTCATTGAGGTTTTCTAGAGAGACAGGTGAGTCACTTGTTGATTTTTTTTTCAGAAGACTCAATTAGATCACAGAATAAAAACAAAAACAAAAATAGTCAAATGTACAAGGGTTCTACAATGACAGATGATCTTCAAGAAGTTCTGTGGAGTCAACCACATAGTTCCAACTCGAAGAAAATACCTGGAAAACTTTCTTTATGTGTAGGAATGCCTGTGATGATTCGGAATAATAGTGCAACAGAACTCTGTATTACTAAAGGTCAAGAAGGCACTGTATACTGCTGGCAGTCAGTAATAGGCAACAAAGGTCAAAGAGTGCTGGATACTCTGTTTGTAAAACTGCTCCATCCTCCACAGACTGTCTAGTTAAATGGACTACCAGAAAATGTTGTTCCATTAACCAGAACAAGTGTTGCTACTGATTGTGCATTGCCAGATGATTCATCTATCACTGTTTCTCGGAATCAAGTGGAAGTACTTCCTAATTTCTCAATGACAGACTACTCTTCACAAGGGAAAACTAGGCCTCAGAATCCAGTGGACCTGAATAATAGTCGTTCTCACCAATCCTATTACACAGCTTTGTCACGAAGTTCTTCAGCAGCTGGTACAGTGATTTTACAGGGATTTGATGCAAAGAAGATAACTGGAGGTGCATCTGGTGCATTGCGTCAAGAATTTCGTGAACTGGAACTTCTAGATGACATAGGTCACTTGAGATATGAGGGTAAGTTGGAAAAGTCTGTTGTTGGTGATTGTAGAAATACGCTTATACATACTTTTAGACAGTGGAAAGGAGAATGCTACATTCCTGCAAATGTACATAGAGCTATTCGTTGGAGTAAATCTGATTTGTTTATTATGGAAGATGAAGATATTCCCTGGAAAATCCTGGGGAAAACAAGAAAGGGTCAAGAATCCAAAATATTAAAGACACGATTTGTACCTGCTCAAGGAACATCTCCTGCCAAATTTTGTCAGCCATTGGCTACCAAGAGAAAAATAAGTGGCTCTCGAGTTGCACCCCAAAAGAAAAGACAAAAGACTGATCATGTTCCTAATGATTTTTCTGTCACCTCTGTCAACATTCCTAAAGGTATTTGCTGGAACAATAACAGTTGTGCATATGACTCTGTTGTGTCCATATTATATGATATTTTCCAGGATAATAAATATGCATATTCCATTTCTTATAGGAATTTGAATATTCAGTTTTTGGGTGTTTTGGCTGATGGCTTTTTAAATTACTCCAATGGTGGGTACTCTTTGGAATATGTTCGAGATATTTTAAGGCATGATCTGTATCAGTTTTCACCTGGAAATTTTCCTTGGAGAAGAGATACTAGTGTTGATGCTCTTTTATATAATTTGTTGGCAACTGAACATCCCATTGTTTCTTCTCATTTGCGTTGTCCTCAACGCCATCCTGTTCCTAGACTTCAAACATCAATGTTAAATAATTGTAATATAAATGTTGGAGGTATTCATTTTGGATCCATTCAAGATGACATTGATGTCTTTGTAAATGCTTCAGCTTCAAAATGTGCCATCTGCAATGACTTCCTACTTAGGGAATTTAAGTTTGTATGTGCACCTATATTATTGTCCTTTCCTGCATCTTTGACTACAACCATGAACCATAAGTTAGCAGTACCAGTTCAAGACCAAGTCCATCAGTATCAACTTAGGGGTGTTATATACCATGGCGGTAATCACTTCACTTCCCGCATCATCACTTCAGCTGGTTTTGTTTGGTTTCATGATGGAATTGCCACTGGAAGATCTGTGGAATATGAGGGAATGTTAGATGATGTTAGTCTGAACGTGTGCCAGTCAAGACATGCAATTGCATCAATATATGTCCTTGCATAGACTTACTTGTATTTATTTCTGTATATGTAAGAAGAAAGGACTCGGATATGCCGTGCAATGCAACGGCCCTCTAGCTCAAGTCCACTTCCCCATAAATTTCAGTCCATCTTCAGTTTGGTCCTCTTGTTTGGACTGATGATTGTGATACCATGTTTGGATTTTCTAATTGTGTAGTATGGCAGATGGTTTATCTACACAATATGAAAATTCATGTACCTTCTCCAATCTCAGATGGCCATTCTGCTCCATTGGCTTTTACAAAGCTTTTTAGTTGTTTTTCACCCCTCTGAGCAATACAATTTGATCATCCCCACTGGCTTGTCTATATTGATTGTAGTATTTCTTGAGGATTGCAGTGAATGCAGGTGTTATCCACTTCAGTTTGACTGGACAAGATGGGTGTTTAGGGTAGAGTGAATAAAGAGGTGTCATGTTAAACTCATGGCACACCTAACCAACTCACTAATCATGTGATTGATGGACCAAACATGTATCTCATTGTTGTTTACCTTTGATCAATGCTCCATGTGGTGACTTGAGGGTGATTGAAAGTGTGGTAGATGTCCTGTACCAATAATGAAATACAGAACAATGCATAACCAGTGTGCAGATATTAATGAATACCACATGTAAGTGGAAGCTACTTTGTAAGGAATAAATGAGTGCCAAATGTTGGCAGATGAATACCTCAGTTGTGAGTAACAGCCCAACACCTGTTCAACGAGGAACAATATATTTTGCATTAATCCCAAATATCCAAATGGGTCTGAAAACCCATGCTTGATGGCAACAAAACCTAAGTATGCAGAGAGTCAGCCAACCCAGGTCAGGTGGCCAGCCAATGTATGGTAGAAAGTCAGCCAATCCAGGCTTCATGGCCAGCCAAAATATGCCAGAGCATTGGCTAACCTATGCCTGATGGCTAGCCAAAATATGCAAGTGGGTGAGCCAACCCATGCTTGATGGCAAGCCAATATATGGTAGAGGGTTGGCCAACCCAGGCCCAATGGCAAGCCAAAACCCCCACCTGGTTGGGCAAAATATGCCCTGGTTGGCCATCCCAAGCCAGCTTGCCCACACTATGCCATGACTTATCCTGAGTGTGACTGGGCAACTAAGCTTGACAATGTTGGGTTTGAGACAGGCCAGCCAGGATGGACCAAGAAATTATTATTGTTCAGTACTTGACAAGGCAACTGAGGAGTGTCATATGTGCCATGTGAGACCAGTGGGCTGAGTCAAGTGCTAGAGTATAGTGCCTCATCTGAGACTGATGAGCCAGCATTGGCTGACATTGGTGGGATGGTTGTCACTTGTCTTAGACTGATGGCCCAACATTGGCTGGGATATTGTTACCCATCTTAGACCATTTGGCTGACATTGGCTGGAATGGTTGTTACCCATCTTAGACCATTGGGCCAACATTGATTGGGATGGTTGCCACTCATCTTAGATGGATGGGCCAACATTGGCTGGGATGGTTGTCACTTGTGTTTGTAGTAATAACACACATATTAACAACAGTATTGCTTTAATTGCTCAATTGCTACAAGTCAATATAGTATCTAAGCTTTTTTCAAGCACCATTCTGAGCCTTGCCATTTCCCCTATCATGTCCTGCAGTCAGTTTGATGTTTTCTTCCTCATGTTCAACCCAGAGCTGATGTTTTGTTGGGTATTGGTTGACTACTATTCCATGCTTGACTTTCTGCTTTTTTTGACTTGCTCATCCTTTGTAGATTGCATTATCTAGAGTTTTCTGTTTTCTCATCTTCCTTTGTTCATGTAAAGAGGAAGCTGTTTGTGAATGGCTTGATATCACCATATATTTACAAAACATTATAATAAGACTTGGATTTGTTTGAGGGCCTTGGCATTGTGTAATGCGACGAGGTTAAGCGAGAAGCTTTACTTCACAAGCGGATGAGAATTTAAAGCTTAACGTTCGAAGGTGTTACTTTTGAGTTGTAAAGCAAGTTGATACAAGTTTTAGAGTCTGGGGTACATGCAGTAAACTACAGGCTATATATATGCGAGTAGAAGAGGAGGCTGTGTACTACAGACAAAGGAAAGAGTATATGGAGTAAGAAGAGGCTATGCGCCTCGGAATAAAGAAGGAAACATATAAGGAAGAGAGGGCAGTGCATATAGCATAAGAGGAATGAATAAGTGGAGGAAAAAGGCATGGATGAGTCGTATAAGACGACTAAGCGGAAGGGAATGGGCATATGTGATAATACAGATGATGAAAAGGAAGAAGAAGGAAAAGAAAGAAAAGAAGAAAAAGGAAGGGAAGGACGGTACCATAGCACATTGTTGGATTTGATACAAGGAATAAAAATTGTTCTGAACTTCTTGACATTGAAATGCATGTCTATAACAAGGAGTTCAGTCAACATCCCTGTTTTTAACCTGGTCCATTCTAATGGAACCTCAGATGGGGGATTGGCATGAGAGGAGGCCTTGGCAGGGGTATCAGTATCAACATTGGTGTTGGAGCTAGGGTCAGCATTAGTGTCAGTGAAGGTGTTGAGTGGTTTGAAAGTTTGTGAAGGAAACAGATCTGCAGATGGGTGCCAAGGTGTTGGTATTGGTGGGCTGGACAGATCATCATGGTGATGCCCAAACCTCCAAGTAAATTTTTATCCACTCTACAAAATTTAAGCAGATGCATAACCTGGTTTAGATTTGAATTTCACCCAACACATGGGGATTCCTTCACCAGGGCCAAAACCCTCCAGGAGCACATCATGAACCCCTGGAATGACTGGGTCTTGGAACAATATGGTAAGTTTGAGATTATATCTCAGAAACTTAGTCTCTGATCATAGACCAGATCATCGCAGTACTGACCATGACAGTGACAATCATCATGCAGGACTGCCAAAGGAAGACAATGATAAGAGTGTAACTTGGGTCCTTAGCATTGATGACTTTGGCTTGGCCTGACATAAAGGGCATGTCTTTAGCAGTAGGGAAGGAGATTTTCAGATCATGAATGACCATGTCATATTGTGAGTTTAATCCACAAGAAATCAAGAAATCATCTGAGAATGGGACTTAGGTCAATTCACCAACAACTCAAATGTGGCTGTCCCATGGGGCAAATTGAGAGAGTCCATTGGTGAGTTTATTGATCAGGAGCATCTCCCTGATGGTGTTTCAATATTGGAAACAACCAAGATGGAAAAGGATGAAATTTTTGATGCAAGACAGACTTCAGATTCAGGTTCGGAGTGGTTGAAAGCCTTCAAGAACACATTGATTCGAAATTTCCCTCACTTTTTAGGTGTGCCAAAATTAGATCCTCTTTGGAGAGATGATGACACTTATATTTTCATACTCCATGCAACTGTGTATGTATATGACAAGTAATGCATAAATGCAAGGAGGATCATCCTGCCAGGTGAGAACAGACAAATTGGGCAAACCTGGGTTTACAAAATTCTGGCTTCAATTAAGACATCTCAGTAACCTCACAAGTGGGTTTCACACATCCTAACTCAATAACTCATGCCTAAACCTTGCCTGAACTTTGCCCCAACTCAGCAAGTTGCAGAATCTTGTTTCTTAATTTGTAGGGTTGTGAAGATAGGAGTATTGGAGATGCTAGAGGTTCACTACTTACTTAAGCCATACAGGGTTGGGTAAATGAGACTGAGCAGAGGAGTTCAGAGTTGACAGACTTGTAAGATGAAGCCTAACTCAAACTCTTAAGTTTGAGAGTAAACAGGGAAGGGGGTGACTTTGGTTGATTTACAAGATGTTGTCAACATGCATGACAAGTCCTGGAGATGAGGGAGTGGTATCTAGGTGATAATGGGTGCCTTTCCATAAGAATAAATATATTCTGGGGAATAAATGCAGTTCTAGTTGAGGTTGGAACTGCTATGATTACAAATATGGCAATAGGTAACATAGGATGAATCAAAGGGAACATGGGAACAAGAAGTGACAAGCTGAAGGTCAGCAAAGATCGAATCTGGTTACTTTGGCAGGTCAGATCTTGACAACATACATTGTATTCTATTCAGAGGGGTACCCCCCCCCCTGTACAGATTTTGTGTTATTCATGACATATTATATAGGGCACAGCATGGGTAACCTGCAGGTTTTTGATTCTGCAATTTGTTTTGAAGTTTATAGGTTCAATTTACATGTATTCACTTCACAGTGTAGGGAGAAAATGTCCATTTTATGTTAAATAAGATCTCTACAAAGGGTTGGATATAATTGTGCAATATGAAAGGCACTATTGTGCACACAATGCAATGGGTATAATGGGTATAAACCCCTGGGTATAATGTACGCAAAAAAGTGGACATGGCAGGGGGTGAATTTTTCATTTGAGCCTATATGTGATATTTTATGGGTTTTATCTATTGTATGCAGTGTGGATAATGATGGGAATGATGGACATAGGTTTGCCAAGAATTTTCAAGACCCATTACCCACCAAAAGTCCAAGTTATTCCAACAATATAGATATTTTGTTCCATATGTAAATGCCCATACCCACGCTGTAGACATATATAGTCTGCTTTTGGAAATGGAGTCTAAATACTTTTCCAGGGTCTTTGCAGTATTGGAATTGTGTCCCACTATTTATGATTCCTGAATATATTCATTCTTATGGACAGGCACCCAATTATAAAGTAGAAGGATAATAAGAACACACATAAAACAATAAAAAACAGAAATAAGTCCAGTCTAGAGAATCCTTGGAGTTTTGTGGTATGATGATGAGGGAGAAAGAAGAGAAGCAGGAGAAGGAAGTTGATCATGATACTTGGTGTTAACATTTGAGTCACATGGGCCATTGGGGGTGTTGGCATAGCATGGGTGTTATGATACAGGTATTGCCATGTTTGTTGCAGTACCAGTAGGTACTGGCATTATTAGCATTGGACTGTGGGCTTGTTGCTGTTGCTGGTGTTACTGTTGCTGTTGTTGCCATCACCATTGCTGTCACCAAGCAGACTGTGGTCTGAAGCCACATATCAACCTTGTGTCTTCAACCATTCTTGTCATGAATGCCATGCCAGTGCAAGATCCTGCACAACATCAGGATGCTGGGTATGGCACTCTTGTTGATCAAAGAATCTATTTGGTAAAACCAATATATGCTCCAATGTAGTGTTGTGCAACCATTGCCAAATCTGAGTCTCAGTTATATCCACAACAATGGAGTTATGACTAGATTATATCTATGTTGACAGTGCTTTTATGCTGCTTAGAACCAGTATTGCGAATGGGAGTCAAAAATCTGGAACCAAACCACTCAATTCATTGTGGATTCATAGCTAATCACAGACCAGAATACTATTTGTGTTATAAATGGTGCAATCCTGCTCCATTGGATGGACCTGCACCAAATTACGCATGTAGATTCAACACTTGAGAAAATATTGGGCTATATTTTTATGATTTGTATTGACAAAAATGTATTACAGGCATGTGAGTAGTTGAAGACATGGTTACATGGATTTGAATCAATTTTGAAAAGAATGCTCCCTTGCAACTTTGATTGGTTCTTGCATGCCATGATTCTTCATACAACACAAATAATTGAAAAGCAACAAGATGAAATGGATGATCTTACTGATAGGAAGGTAGATGAGAAGGAAGTTAGTGGTGATGAGGAGGAGGAGGAGGAGGAGGAGGAGGAGGAGGAGGAGGAGGAGGAGGAGGAAGTTAGTGGTAATGATAATGAAGAGGAAGAAGAAGAAGAAGAAGAAGAGGAAGATGGCAGTGAAGGGTAGGATGATGAGGAGGAAAAAGAGAAGGAGGAGGAGGAGAAGAGGAAGAAGAAAACAATGAGAACAATGAAGATAATAGTGATGAAGAAGTGGAGAAAGTGGAAGATATTAGAATTTAAACTGAAGTAACTGAATAGTATCACAAATATAATGTTGATTGAAATATAAGTCAAAATTGAAACTCTCAGGATGAATCTTTCAGCAGAGTAATAACTGCATATTATCACAAATGTAATGGTGATTGAGATATAACTCAAAATTGAAACTCTCACAATAAATCTTATAACTACTTTCTCAACTTATTGCATTCTCCTGTTCATCCAAACTCAGACTCTTCTCTCTCTCCATTATCACTCAGTTGAAACTAAACACCTGTTAATACTTTCCTCTCAACTTGCTTCCTTATTCTAACTCCCAGATCAAGTTTTCAAAGAGCCCCTGGGGAATTCCTAGAGACTAGGTATTAAACTATCCAAAAATAGATTAAGATTCAAGCATATCATAAATCTAATTATTTTGTTGTTATTTGTTATTTAATAAAGTTATTATTCATCCAGATAATGGCAAAAAATTGAAAAAAGCCAAAATTTTCAGGAACTCCCTAGGAAAAAGTGAAAAGTGGAGTTTTCAGAGAAAGCTTGTTCCTGTTCACTCCCTAGGGAATCCAAGGTAGAGTGAAAAGTACTGTGCCAGTGGAAGGTTTACTCCAGCAATTTCATTGACCCTGTTGATTCACATTTGTTTTTGCATTGACACATACACTTTGTATAAACCACAATATGGTTTTTGCTTGTCTGATGACATGAGAAATTTTGAAGCACAATGTGAGTATCTGTTGTGAAGGGTAAGAAGGGAGATTTGAAATTGAAAGGTGCACTATGACATAGCAAGTGCCTCTGATCTCCAATTGTACCTGGCTTAGTAAGCAGCATCTTGGGGAGTCAGATAGAATCTCCCTAGTATTTATTCTATAACATGTATGCAAATGAATAAGCATAGTAAAGTACACCCTTAGAGCTCAACATTAGCTTTGAGTATTTTATTATGGTGTCCCTACTTAGGCCCAGACTTGACCATTTGTTGCTAGCATGCATAAAAACTATCCACACTCATTTACATTTGTTTCTTATTTTTTCTATGATCTGTGTGCAAGGGAACAAGCATAACAAGAACATGTTGTGCATTATCATTGCTGGAAGGAAGAGATAAGATAGGAAAGGATAAGGAATTGGATTTAGTGATCAGTCTTTTCATAAAATTCAGCCTAATGGAGTTATATTACCAGCAGATCTGTTGCAGATCTATCCTAATGGGGTTACCACAGCCTTCTTTGTGGCCCCCAGGGAGTCCTCAGGGAATCCAAGGTAGAGTGAAAAGTACTGGAAGTTGTGGATAATGATGGAGGTTACAATTGGGAGGAAAAGGTCAAGGCAGGGGGATGATGAAGAGCATGAGGAGGAGTCCAAAATGCACACACTTTTGGCTCATTCCTCCTCTTCCCCTGCTGCTACCCATCAGCCAACCCAACCTGATATTGGGCAAATTCACAATGAGCATAAGGTTCTCAATCTTGACCTAAAATTGATTTCTGATTCTTGCACTCATTATGCTGTTCATCTCTTTCTTCAAAAACACAAGCTATCAAAAGTCAGAACCAGTAATAGGTTGAGGAAATAAGGTGATTCCTCTGATTTTTTTGAAATAACTTTGTTTTAATTTGATTACATATAGATACAAATTTCCATTCTCTTTCTGTGAGTGAATGCATTGGACCTTCTGTGCCCATATTATCTGTAGATCTCTTCATTCTGTACCTATGACTCAAACCTATAGCCAAGAGGTCTGTCCTGCTGCATTCATTCTTCTCTTTTCAAGGACACCAGAGCAAATTCAGGGGTATCCTCCCATCTCCTCTTGTACTTGAATATATCTTCCTTGTTACACCCTGTAGCCATTCATAATCTCTCCTTCTCAGTATTTCACCCTCCCTCATCACAGTTCAGAAAGTATAACATCTATAAGTTGTTTAATAGACATTTTTAGGACCAGATACAATCCCCTTTACTGCAGAGACTGAGTTATGAATCTCAATTCAGGATTGTTGGAATAAGACATTCATGATTGTGGGTAGACTGGGTCAGTCCAGGCCAGCCCTCAGTTGATTTTGCTGGCCCTGACCCTGACCCTCTATCTCAAAAATTTGTCCATACATTGGAGAGGTCCTGAGGGACCCTTTGGGTGCTCACACTGGAATCGAGTGGAACAAAGTTGATATTAAAGGATGAGACTGTCTACTATGGGAGGCTTACTGACTGAGGTTGTGGGAACTGGGTCACATGACAGTCCAGCCCCAACTACTACAACATGCTCTCAAGTCAAAATATCCAATATATTTCATAATCTCTTCTTCCACATCAAGCCTTTTATCTGTATATCCAGCTTGTAGCTTTTGCAGTCTGCTAAATCTGAATTTCTTCATTTTGGATTATCAAGGAGCATCAGTGCATGTGCTCAGCTAGACAGGTTCAACTTGTAGGTATAGCTAGATAGTCATGAGCCATTTTCAGTAGCCTTTTATAGTGTAGTTACGAACCTGTGGGGGATTCCAAGGCTAAAAAGATCTCCAACTATGGGAACTAAGTATAAGCTTGGTGTTTTGGAAATGCTAAAGCATCCATGGTTAGAGTAAGCTAAACCACAAACTTTTACCCCTGACATCTAAGAGGGCCAGGCCAGGGCCAGCTCTAACCCTCAGGGACAGCTGTTTACTGACTTGGCCCTTGGCCTTTGAAAGGAGGGCAGGGCCAGGCCAGGGTTGATCCTAGTGCAGAGGGTCATGGCCCCACCCATGGACAGTCTAATTGTGGGGTGATTCATGATCCAAAAAAGAGGCAAAGATTGAATGCCGGTAATGGCCAAAAGGAATAAATACCCCAAGGATCCATGAAGCTCTAAGGTAAGATTAATAGTCATCCCCCCATGAACCCATCCATGGCCAAGGCAAACCAAATATCTGCCCCCTGTGGGCCCATGGATACCCAAGGCAGAATAAATATCTCACCCACCATGGGCCCAGTCATATCCAAGGCAACACAAATATCTGCCCTATTTAGTTACATTCAAAGGCATAATATAATAAATATCTGGCCTGGGGTTGGCCCATGCATATTGACAGTGATATAAATATCTGCCTCCCATGAGCCCTTCCATTGCCAAGGGAAATTAAATATCTGCCTCCCCAGGCCCATTCATACCCAAGGTAAAATAAATATCTGCCCCCCCATGGGCCCATTCATACCTAAAGCAAAATAAATATCTGCCCTGCATAAGCCCATGCACAAAATAAATATACCCATGATTGGCCAATTCATACCCAAGGCCAATTAAATATCTGCCCCCCCATGGGCCTTTTGTACCAAAAGCAAAATAAATATCTAACCCAGCATGGGCCCAGCATCCCCAAGGGAAATTAAATATCTGCCCTCTCATGGGCCCATTCATACCCAAGAGAAATAAATATCTGCCCCAACATAGACCCATTAATACCTAAGGCAAAATAAATATCTGTCCCCCCCATGGGCCCATGCATCTGCAAGGGAAATTAAATATCTTCCTCCCATGGGCATATTCATATCCAAGGCAATATAAATACCTGTCCCCCATGGGCCCATGCATATATCCACACCATAATAAATGTCAGCCCCATAGGCTCATTCATATCTATGGGGAGCTCAATATCCCACCTCATCATAGGCCCATTCTTATTGTATGGAATCAAAATATCTCAGCTGGCCTCAGCCTACTCACTACCTATGCATGTGGATATTATCTCAGCCAACATGGGTTCATCCAATAACATGGGCACTTCAGTTCATTGGCTCATTCAATGTCTATGGACAAAAAACTGATGCAACGTGTTTTACACCATACAATTCTAGATACCTAGCTAGTGATGCCAGTTTGTTGCAATTTGATATTGGATCAACCATAGGTCCGTTTGACCTTCAGTTGAGGATTGGGCATCCATCATTGCCCTATAACGTTTTTGACAGCCCATTCTTGCTCAGGATTGGTGCCAAAATCCTAGAACTAGTTGGCTTCCCTCCCTGGTAATTGAGTATCATCATTTGCATGTCATATAGGAACTATGTTCCTACATGTACCTTGGCCAGATTTTGTATAGTCTGTTTCAGTGAACTGTTCAACTGTTCAACACTTTTAAATTTGGTGTTTTGCTGTATGGCAGTGATCATGGTGGTCATCCACCTGTAGTTTACTTCAAATGGGGTGAACTTAGTATTGCCTGCTACTCAATGAGTTCATTGAAAACTCCACCATAGGTAATCTGGAATACCAATGGCATTGATTATCATCTATGACTGTTCATGGCAGGAGAGCCCAGGATTAAATTTTTTTAAAATAATGAAGATTATGCTATTCCAAATCTATTCCAAATAGATCATGCCCACCACCTCCTCTTCAAAGGTCTTCCATTTGTGTGCACCTCACATTTCCACCCTCCTGGCACATACTCGAAATTCAAACAATCAAGATGGAACTATTATTAGCACAATAAATTAGCAAACATCCTCTGATATTTTCTCAATGACTTGCCCCTTGAATCTCACAGCCCCTTTCTGTGCACATTGCAGCCTTGCCATGCTCCCTCTCCTCAGGGCCCACAGGATTTCCACAAACACAAGCATGGATCATGATGGATGCCATGTCATGAGTTCTTCAAAATTGACCAATGCAAGTAGGCCTTGCTGTGATTGTAAACTCCATTTGGTTCCTTGCAATGAGGGCAGATCCATTTGTTGCCTTCAAGTGAATATTGGAACACTCTCCACTCAATTCCAACACTTCATCTGAAATATTGCCATTTGCATTGGTATGTTCCCCATTGTCTTCCCCACTCAATTCTGACCCAGTGCTGGCTTCTTTAGTAGGATTCAAATCATTGATAAGATCATCCAGATTAGGAGCACTTTACACTGGGGTGATGATTCCTAGCTGAATCCAGTCAGAATCTGACTGGAAATTTTGCTACTCAAGTTTTCTAATACTCCCCTTTGAAAGGGATTCTGAGTCCTTTTTATTCCAATTGGAATTTGATTGGATTCCTGAGACTCATGGGGATCCAACAGAATTCCTATGAAGTCCGAGCTTTTTACAGAACTACATTTAGTCCAACTATTATATTTTATATACTTAATTTAATAATATATATATATATTAATGAGGCTGCCCCAAAATAAATACATGAGTTTTGCAGGTTTATGTAGGTGTGTTTGGCGCACGGACCATTTGTGGAAATGCATCAAATGTGTCAACAAAGTCATCACATGACTACAATGCGCAATGCCCACCACCCACACAAAGCTGATGCAACCACACCAACATCCACACCACACCACACCAACACCAACAACCCACCCATTCACACCACCCATGCCCATACCAACACCCAAATCCACCACCAATGCCCACTCATGACACACACCACCACCATCCATCAAAGTCCACACCCATGCCCATGGTGGGAAGTAGGGACAACCAGACACAGGGGGAGTGGTGCACCCACCCTCACTGCTGAAGTCAGTTGTATTTTTATTTTTCATGTTTTTATTTACTGATTCACACCCCATAGCTCCATAATACCCACAGGTGTGGATGCAGTGGCAGCCCCATGGCCCCTGCAGTAACTGCAGCAACCACAATGGCGGCAGCAGCATGGCAGCAGCAGTGGCTGTGGTGAGTTTCTACCCTCCCTCCTCCTTCCTCTTCCCCTTCCCTTCCTCTTCCCCTTCCCTTCCTCTTCCCCTTCCCTTCCCCCTCCCCTCCCTCCTCTCTTTCCCCCTCCCCTCCCCTTCCCTTTCCCCTTCAATACTTTCCCCTTTCCCTCCTCTCTTTCCCCCCCTTTCCCCTCTGTCCCCCCTCCCTCCCCCTTCCCCTCCAATCCCTGTCTCTTTTTCCATCTTTCCCCCCTATTTCCCCCTGTTTCCCTCCATTTTCTCCATTTTCTCCCCATTTCTCCCTCCCATTTCCCCATTCTTTCTCTCCCTCCTTGCCTTGCTCCCTCTTCCCTATCCCCTTCCCCCTCCTTCCCCCTACCCCCTTATTGGCTCCACCACTCTTCCCTTCCATTTCCTTCCATTTCCTTCCATTTCCACTCCATTTCCCTCCCCTTTTTCCCTATATTACAGTAATGTAGCTATTACATGTTGAAAGTGCCTTCATTTTATTTCTTTCACATTTTGAAGATCAAGACAGTTTTGACTGATTTTAGTAGTGAAGAGTTTGGAGATTTAGTTAGATCTACATATTTGTGTCTGATGAGCATAAGCCAAAACAATGTTTTGTACCTTGCCCACTTTAATTGAAACCTGTCCATTTTCCAGTATTAACAAATTATTACATTGAGATTAAACTGAACTTGTTACATACATGCATTTCTGACCTTGTTCCACTAACTCTGACCAACTCTGACCAACTCTCTGCTCCACTTCTATTATTATTATTCTTGAATGCAGTTTGGGAACACAACAAAGATAAGCGATAAATGGAAGGCATGGGGTTGGATTTTGAGGGTGATTGGCCTGAAGCTTGCCAGTTGCCAGGGTCACCAGAAATGAAGTTACAAAGTTAAAGTAGTTACAAACCTCCTTACACGTTTGAATCAGAGCTTACAGGCAGTGTTATATTTGCAGGAAGCCAAACAAAGTGACAGATCTTTTTTTGTGTTTAATTTTTTGTAGTTCTACTAACTGAACTTTTAGTACAATGTTACTGTGCTAGCAGCCAGGTGCAATGCCAACACCACCATTGACCAACCTGTTAAAAAAATGAACCTGCTGCCTCATCTGACCTGCAATTGCAGGCACAGGTATCTTTCCAATTGGATAGAGGTATGTGGGGAATACCTGGGGGTTACCCATGCAAATTCCTATCCATCTTGTTTTCTGATATAAGTTGACGTAAAGGATCAACATAATAAAATGGAATCAATTATGGATGATGGGGTGGGAGATGAGATGGAAGTGGAGACAGAGTTGAAGGTGGAGTTAAAGGTGATGGTGATGGTGATGGTGATGGTGGAGGTGACAATGAAAATGAAGGTGGAGATGGAGATGAATGGTGAAGGTGGAGGCAGAAGCTGCAGATGAAGATGAAGATGAAGACAACTATGAAATTGGTATTGATCAAGCAACAAGTAGATGGGATGCATGTTTTGGCAGGATTCTGTGGCCACAGAGGTTGTACCCTCTACACCAAACTGAACTTTGGCAACACTATTCTGGAAGACCTTGTCAAAGGCCTCCATGACTGGCCAAACTGCCTGAACAATAACAAACATCATTTTGTCTCCCATGGCCTCACCCTCTTCATTATTCCCAGTGGTAATCATTAACAAGAATCTTTCTCCAATGAAGTTCAAGTTGCTGAAGTATTGCTTCTACAAGTTTCCAATTATGATGGAAAATATCCACTTCAAGATATGCCTTATTCTGCTTAACAGCTACATTAAAGACACAATCCAATGGAATTGATGACTATGATAGTAGGACCAAGACAAAGCCAGGATCATGCAAATGAAGAGGGAAAACAGGACAAATGAAAACAAACAAAACAAAAGTCAAGATGTGCAACCATATAAATCAGACAGATTACAAGCCACTATTGAGCTATACAGAAAATAAAAACTATAGTTGCAAACACCATGCCACCCATTGAATTACACAGATGGCAGTTCTTGATGCTGTGACTCCTGATGGACAGAGAATTTGTTAATGTGTCAAAATGATAAATGAATACATACTTGCTGTTGCAAATAGATTGTCACAGAAGTGATTCAGGTACATGGAGGCCTGATAATGGAAGCCACACACCCACTTTGAACACACCATGCCATGACTTAACCCGTATGTGACCGGGCAACTAAGGGTGACAATGTTGGGTTTGAGTCGGGCCAGCCGAGATGGGCCGAGAAAATATTATTGTTAGGTACTTGACGGGGCAACTGAGAAGTGACATATGTACCATGTGAGACCGGTGGGCTGAGTCAAGTGCTAGAGTATAGTGGATGGTCTGAGACCGTTGGGCCGACACTGGCTGGGATTATTGTCACCCGTCTAAGACCGTTGGGCCGACATTGGCTGAGATTATTGTCACCCGTCTCAGACCGTTGGGCTGACATTGGCTGGGATGGGTGTTACCCGTCTCAGACCGTTGGGCCGGCATTGTCCGGGATTATTGTCACCCGTCTCAGACCGTTGGGCCGACATTGGCTGGGATGGCTGTTTACATCTTAGGTGTAGGGATCAGCGCCGGTGTGGTCATTGGTGTTGTCATTCGAGTAGGTATTGGTCTTATCATCGGCATGGTCATCGGTGTTGTCATCGGTGTTGTCATCGGTGTTATCATCGGTGTTATCATCGGCGTTGTTATCGGTGTTGTCATCAGAGTTCTCATCGGTGTTGTTATCGGTGTTATCATCGGCGTTCTCATTGGTATTATCATCGGCTTTGTCATTGGTGTTATCATAGGTGGTGTCATTGGAGTAGTTATCGGTGTTATCATCGGTGCTTTATTCGTTGTCATCATCGGTGCTATTATCGGTGTTATTATCAGTGGTGTCATTAGAGTAGTTATCAGTGTTATCATCAGTGCTTCATCGGTGATATCATCGGTGCTATCATCGGTGTCATCATCAGCATCGGCGTTGCAGATTTTATCATTTTCGCCAGCTTTGAACCAATGGGTTGACATTGGATAGCATGACTATCACTATTTCAATGCTGATGGGCTTGCATGGGGGTTTTTTATTTTTACTACTGGTGTGTAATGGTCAGATTGGTAATCAACATCACTCATTCAACTGCATTATTAACGTTAATCAATTCTTCCTTCTCAAACATGAGCCACCTCCCTCCATCCCTTTCAATCCTCCACTTTATGGACAACATATCATCATATCTCATCGCCAAATTTAACAAGCAAATATCCCAACCATCACCTCATGTCCGGTTAATTCTCCCACCTCTGGAATTCAGTACACAGGTAGTTTGTGATTGTGAGCTGCTGGTGTATCAATTGGTCATCGCATACCAAAATCCCGGTAAAGATATAGCTCAAATATAGTTCCAAGTACTCAATATGATTTCCAGTAACTTTGCCTTGGGATGCTGACCGGTATTCAACCAGGCTGGGTCCAAAACCCACTGGATTCAACGCTGTAAAGGAGGCAGCTCTCACATCCCGGTATCCATTGATTGCAAATCCACCTCGCAAGGTCGATACACCCATGACCATAAGAGATCGGCATGGGAGGATACTCTGTTGGTATCTTCCTGACACGTTGACGCCAACAAGACAAGTAAGTCCTGTGATGTATGATTCCAGAATTCATATACATGGTGTCAGTAGTCAATACTCGCCATGACCATGAGGCACATGGAAGGCCCTTTACAACAAAGCATGAAGCCAGGAACGAAGAAAAATAGGAGGTTGGACCCGAAACTATTCCTCAATGAAGCTGGATGTGTTTGGATGACGCTGGGATCGGTTGAACTGTCCCCTGCTTGGTTTCGACAAGGACACGATGTGAGTGAGCCATACATTAAGTGGAGACAAAGACCGACACATATGATCTAGATGAACCATGAACCGGTTGTGATATCATCGGCGTTGAATGACTCAAATGCCGACACATGGCTCAAAGCCGCCTGTGAATCAATCGCACTCATATCAGCAACCCTCGCCATTACACACCCACAATTGTACATGTGTGGCCGAGAGACGCTTCGACGTCTGGCAAAAGAACCTTCGTTAACTGAAGTCATCAACCAGTGGCCATCGGTGTTCAATGAGATGTCAGTGATCAGCAATTGGGAAACACCGGCGCATCGAGACAACAATTCGAGAGCAGAATGGTATGATATTTTGGCAACCATTGGACCATACAAGGATGCCGTTCTAGAATTACCTAACATCGGACTAGAATTGCAATACAATTCCGGAACACTCATCCATCTTGGGGGAAGAATTTTGAGGCATGGGGTGTTTAGGATATCAGGTGAACAGGTATGTCTTGCATTTTATATGAGAGACAATGTACATGAGAGGGTAGGGGTGCCGGCGGTTCCTTGGATGACATTAGATCAAATTGGCAGACAGGTGGTAGAAGATCAAGCCAATGTATAGCAATGCATTGTTCAGACCTGAGAGAATGGCCTAATAATCCAAAAACAACAATCAGAGTGGAGAAACACCGACCGGAGTAGGGAAACACCGATCGGAGTGGGGAAACACTGATCGGAGTGAACAAATGCCAATTGGCACCAAAAAACGCTGCTTTGGAGTGGACAAACACTGATAGGAGCTCCCAAAGACCAATAGGACTTGTCAAATGCCAATAGGACTTGCCAAACATTGATAGAAGTTGCCAAACGGGAATCGGACTGGTTAAATGCCAATCAGACTTGACATACACTGATCAGACTTGACACATGCTGATTGGACTTGTTCTAATATACAATTATCGATTAATTCCCCTTGACATCTCCATTCTTGTATCCATCAACCTCCACCATCTATCTTGCAACATCTTACCATCCTCAATTTTATCCAGCGTCTGTGTTCTAACAATCTGGTAGCTCTCTACCACTTGAGCCTGGATGGTCTCGAGGTACTTGGCAAGTTCGGCCTTTTGTTCGCCAGACAAACTTGACACAAATGATGATGGTAATCGTGGCAGGAGAGGGACGGCTATTCCGAAATGTTCAACTGCTGTTTGAGGGCATTGCTCAGTCAAGCACTGCTTACCGTCGGACTTGCCTGTCTTTTTATCCTGGAATTCATCGGCATCCATTGCATCGGGGTTGGCTGAGGTCCGTGTCTTCAGAACATCATCTAATGTCGTTATAGGGGGAACATCCGGAGCCAATTTGCTAGTCGATGCCACCGGGGTTGGGCTTTTTCGTCCAGGATGAAAAACCGGCATTTCTCGGAGTTCCTTGTGGGTCTCCTCAAGTACCTGTACAAAGGAATGGAGGGCTAAGAAGCCTGAAGGCATGGATGCAGAACGTATTTTACCTGCCAAAGTCCAGAAAAATCTACAAAGTCTTCCTTTGCCGAAATTCCACCTTCCTTTACCGATTCATAAGCCATCCGAAAACTAGCAGCCGTCTCTTCCTGTGAATGATTCTACCATGAAAAATACAATGAATGGAAACATAAATATTACCTCCATCAAGGCGACTGCTGAAAAATATCCGGCAAACGTGATAAGAATGTCCTTTGCGCCATCGGCCAGTGATCCTTGCTCTTCTCGCCACCATTGCCCAGCATGAAGATGCTTTTGCACGAAGTGCTGTGCTAAGCCTTCGATCGGGAGTTCCTGTGTAAAGAGAAGCTTCTCCCATACATATGGCAGGCTATAACTGTATATCGCTTTTGCCATTCCCTGGATAATTTCCGGTATTTCCAAAATGATCCCTCCAAGTTGAGCCATTCCGATGCACGTCGTTGCTGTTGCCTGCAACGAATGGAGTGTATTTCAATAGAATTAGTCATTTCACTCACAAGTTCATTCTGCATGTTTGAAAGCCAAGTCTCTCGTTGTGTTGGAGACATGCCATCCCAAGTTATTGCCATTGCCAAGATCGCCAACTGAATGCGATGCGCCAGAAGGTTGAGGAGTTGTTGGGATTTGATGAGTTTCAACATTTGAAGTTTTTGGAAGGAATTGGCTGGGATATTGCAGTTGAAGTCAGAGGTGTCTTCTATTTACGTTTATTTAAAAAGTGTTACAACATCGGCGCCGATGGATGACTAGCTGTTAATTTACATGCCTTAAGCAATACCACGGTACATGATTATGTATTTAGGAAACTCCCAAACATGCTTTCTGCTTGTGTAGCAAATTGATCCCACATAGCCGCTTGCCTTGCAGCATAACATCGTTTTCCTGATGATCCATGTCCAATGACCAACTCCATTCGATTTCTCCAAGTCTCAGCTTTGATTTGGAAGAACCTAATGGTCCACTCCATTTCCTTCTTGACCAATGTCAATTCCTCTGTCCATCGGCAAAAATTGGCGTTCGACCGTAGCCAGTGAACCCGATAGACTGACTCAAATTCAAAAAACTGTGATTCGAAGAAGGGGAACACTCACATTCTTCCATCCAGTCATTGCCAGCAATGTCCCGGTCTATATCCATGTTCCAAAACCACACTAACGACTTGTTTTTTTGCCCTGGTTGTTTCAGATCCACCAAAGCAGTAGTAGCTGTGAGTTCATCTTGCCTAAGCAACTTATACCTTTCCAATGTCTCGGGAGATGCCCCCAGAGAGACCAAGGCTTTTTGGGCGAGACGATAAACTCTTGCATGGTGCTTGACATGGGCTTCCACAGAATAAACCTCTTTCCAAGCCCTTGTCTTCTGCTTTGTCCCCGATGCCAATCGAACGTTTTTCCAGAATAGATACGCTTTGTGACCTAAACAAATTCGAATTTGGTGAAGGGCGCTGTCTGCTTGAGCTTCTCTCAATTTCAATTCTGCAGAAATCACTTTGCTCGCTGATGCGTCGAATGCCGATAACTGAAGATTGGAAGGAAGGAATAAATTGGTCTTCGTCGGAGAATCTTGATCCCAGGATTGCCGGTGTTGATGGTTGATGAATGGATTGTCTGTGTCTGGCTCCCGTTCATTGTCACTTCCATTGTCCGATGATTCGGAATCTGAGTCAGATTGTAGCGGATCGACATCTGGCATCATCTCTTCATCGATGAGGTTGGAATCCATGAATTTCACCGATGACTTGTGAAACCGGTCAATTCTGTTTCTCAATCGGCATCTTTTGTCCTCCATGGAAAGCTTAGCTGTCGGTGATGGTTTCCGGCCAAGCCTTCTCTCCTCATAAGCTAGTGAGAGTCTGAAATGCAATCCAAGACTGTCAATGCAATTGGAACCTCATCATTGATATGTTACATACTGTGTCTCCTGAATTTTGAGTCCAGAGGATAGCCAGGCAATGGTGCCATTCATCAGGCCATTCGTCTTTTCATTTAGGGTCAGTTCCAGGATTCTTTCTTCTTTCGTGGGTCCTAGACACCAGCTGAGAGATGATTTCATATCGGATGGCTCAGAATTACCTTTAGATGTTTTGGCATCATAGATGTCCATTGCCGACTCGTCTCGATCCCGGTATTTTTGAGCTCTTTTCACCTCTTTTGTCCATTTCCGAGTGAGGTCGGCGTCGGCTGTCGAAACGAGGTCATCCAATGCCGATTTGCTACTGGCAACGCCGATGACAGCTTTGTGATATTTTTTGATCAATGTTGGACCTGCGACCACGAAGGCCTATAAATTCCAGATGCTAGGTTTATACAAATGACAATGAATACAGACCTATTCTGATGAGTTTCTTGAAGTTGGAGTCATTCATGTGAGCATCGATCGTTTCCTGACGGGATGCAGCAGACATGGTCCTTGTGCTCTTGGCGATATGATCAAGGGGAGCCCATAATGATTCCAATATTTCACCGTCAACCTGGCCAGCACCTTCAATAAATTGAGGGCTGTATCGGGGATGGCATTGATCTTGATGACCCATAATGTGAAACAGGCCGATTCCTTTCTTGATTTTGATCCCTTCAGGAGTATGCAGATAAGGACCTTGACTCAATCTCTCTTGGAGGTGCTTGCCATATTGGCACATGATATCATAGATGAGCAGGATGGTCTTGAAACCAGAGCTCCACTTGAGAACTTCTGAGAGGGCGTAGTCCATGTTCATTTGTCTGGAATGGAATCAATGTTAGTATATTGGCAAAATACTTGGTATTGGATGTAGAAGGAATGGCAAACTAGTCCGATGCATCAGCATTGGTGACACCTCCATCATCGGCGATGGTCTGAACGCCGACGCCGTCATCGGCATTGGTGAACTTGACAACATCAGATAAAAAAATTACCTTTCACCCTTCTGAAAATTGACAACTGAATGTGGAACAAAACATCCATGATGAGCACAGGCCAGTGCACCAATACCGGTCGCATCCAAATTTTGTTTTTGAGAATTAGCCTGATTCACCGCCCTATGTTCATTGCATGTTGACTTCTGAAATATTTAAAATTTTCAACATTTCCTAGACATTAATTCATTCAATAGAACTTACCAGTATGACCTCTTTGATTATTCGGATATGTTTTTTATATCTATCCTCCCCAACCATAAACCCATGACCATCGGCAATAGTAACATCATCCAGAGGCCTCCGCATCTTCATGTGTTCTACTTTAAAATTTCCATCCATCACGAATGAAGGCATAATGCTGCCGGTATCCCCTTTGCTGTTTTTCCAATCTTCTGGCAAGTTGAGACCAGGCTGCGGACAAGCAGGACATGTCGTCGTGAGTTGGCCAGGTCCTGGTTCCTGGTTGTCATGTTGGCCAAATCCATTCCATTTCCAGGCCTTCAGATTTCTCCATTGCCTTGTACATCTTGGTAATTCACGGTAACGGTTCTGATAGGTTGTCAATCAAAATTTACCGGTGAATAAATCAGATTACATACCAGGACGGTGTGAGGAAACGGTGAGCTGGTAAGCCGGAGTAATTTAGAATGAAATGCCTGGCAAGCAGTTTTACATTCCAAGTTGTCTAGGAGACACTCGTCAAGGACTTGGAATGTGAATGCAGTTTGGGGCTTTTTTGATGTTGCGGGATATAAGCCAACATCAAGCAACTGAATATCACGTCCAGCTGCTCCTCTACATTCACACCATCGGATGACCAGACGATGGATACCTGAGCTGTCCACCACCACCATAACGCTTTCACATGTCTTATCAATGTCTTTTGGTGAATCTGGAAAGCTTTGCAATGAAAAGGGCGTGGTTGGTTCTTCAGTATTTTTTGATCTTTTGGCATTGTCATTGGCATTGGCATTGGCATTGGCATTGGCATCAGCGTTATCATCGGTGTTGTCGGCGTTATCATCGGCATAGTCATCAGCGTAATCATCGGCGTAATCATCGGCGTTGTTATCGGCATTTGCGTCGGTGTCGGCATTGGTACTGGCATTGATGCCGATGTCAGCATTGACAATGCAATCCTCGGTGTCATTAATAATGGTGTTGTCACTCCGGACAGCTGGACATGGCAACCCTCCATGACCTAGGTGGAGCTTGACTCCCACTTCCATCAACCAGGCAGGCATAAAGTAGTCACCGGTCCATTTTTCCACCCGATGAAATGGTAACCTCTCATGGATATCTGCACAACATGCCTGGCAGTATATAGGACTACCAAAACACGTGGAGCATTTCCATGTGCCTTCAGCTGTCCAACAACCCATGCAGATCTGTCTTTCTGGAGGTGCTTCTCTGGCCAGGATATGGTCCAGATATTCTGTTCTATGGGGTAGCCATTCCCTCATATAATTGCTGGATGACTACAAGAAGATGACTGTCAGTTGGACCTGTGTGAGACCAAGTAGAAAGTCATATTTACATTATTGCTGGGCAATATTTGTTATGGATCGCTAGATCAGTGGGCTCCAGCAACAACCAACTAAACTGAGTCGAGATCAGACCAGAGGAAACACAAGGAATAAAGTGTATTCATGGTCAACTACTACTATACAACCAGTAGCAGCCCAGGGGAGGGGGGAAGGCTAGGTAAGCGAACCAGGGGGTGGAAACCAGACTAAACGTGAGGAAAGGGAAGGGAAAAAGAGGAACAGTTCGAAGATGAAGGTTAAAATACAAAAGAGTTAGGGAAATGCCATGAAAGACAGACTACCGGGTCTGTATGTACAAACCGAGAGAAATGCAAGAACAATAAGGCTGTCCTGCAGATACAGCATGTCCATCAGTGTTTCAGGTAGTGATTGCAAGGAAATGGTTCGGAGCAATCAAGGGTCCAGACCCTGCGCCTCATGGATGCCTCATGGCAAGGAGGTGAAACAATCCATGAGTGGATGTGTCAGTGAGCACATGATGAACATGAGGCGGCCATGTGGATGTCATGTGGCTGAGTTCCTAGTTTGGGAATGATGAGATTGGTTCGTCTTCCTGATGGTTTGCATTGGCAGTGGATGCCTGGCCAATAGCAGCATACAACTATGAGTATGTGTATGCGGGATCAGGATGGAAAGGTGAACATGATGCTTCATCATTGGAGGCAGGGGAGAAGGTGAATCACTGAATGGGGAAGAACCATGATGGGGGCAATGCAATGAACACTGGTAATCATACACCAGCGACTGTGGTTCCTGCAGTACGATAAGCAAGGGTGCTTCATATAACCCTTCTTGGCTACAGGGTACTGGATGACTGGGATGTTAACTAGATGTGGATATTCTTGACCAGTGGACTGGTACACAAAGGTGATGAAACATGTCGGAATGCAAGTCTTTGTGGAGCATCAAGGGGACTTGTTGTATATGCGAGTTCGGGTTGTTAGTTGAGCACCGGTGGTCAGCTGATGAGAAGAAAGGTGAATGAATGTGGAGGTGACATGTGAAGAAGAACAAGATGTTCAGCCAAGATAGGTCAAAGGAGTCATCGGTTGTCGGCAACTATGACGGATCCGATATCTGAGTCATTGTGGGGAGGTTGCATTATCCGAATATAGGTTGCATAGATGTAGACGCCCACAAGGGTGGAGATGCCAATAGAACATATCACAATCGTGGCGATGAGCTGGGCGTCAAAGGTAACCATGAGGATCGGGATGACGTGTCGGTCTTCTTCAAAATAGGAAAGTTGATCGGTCATCAGGCACAAGGCTATTCATTCATCTGTGACAGGCACAAGGAACCATGTAGGTGAATTGTGAAAGAACAATAACAATGTCATGAGCATATGGGTGTGGACATATGATCGGTCGGCGGAGAACCAGAGTATTCCAATTGCTGGGTATGATCGGTGGTTGGGTCATGGAGTATTCTTGTCTCCAGGTATGCACACCGGTCATGGGTTGTGACAAGAATGGAATGGTCAAGTTCGGATTGTATTGTCTTCAGGTTCCTTCAGCTCCTGGTTGTGCATGAATGGTTATGCACCGTCAAATCATCCAATGAGGACATGGGGTCAACCCGAGAGTTCGGTAACAAGGTATCATCCAATCAGAGCGTGGGATTTGGCACATCTTCGTGGGAATGTATGGGTGTCACGTGCTGTCAAAGCAAAAGACAGGGGCAAAAAGGTGAAAATCGTAACAATATTAGAGGCTCAATATGTGGGAAATCTTGAGGGTAATCGCTATGTTCTTCGCAATAATCTTGAGTCATTCTTTGTCTTTTTGTAGGAGAGGAATGTGAGCTCCTAGGGCTGTTGACAATATTCCTTCGAGTCTGAAATCCACGAGCAGTGAACACTTCTTTTAATGTCACCCTGCTTACACGAGGAGCAGACTTTCTTTTGAACGACTTGACCATGGCTGAATAATCGGTTAGATGAAATAAATACGAAGTGGAGGATTTAAAAAGAAATTGGAATGGTAAGAATACGCAGATGAGAGTGTAAATTATTGAGGAAATAAAAGGTGGACGGTCGAAAGTCGGTTGACGAAATTTCGATTTCTGAAATGGGTGTATAGTCAAATTTGGCAAACTTGCAACATCGACAAGTAGCCACACACAATTCATCATTTATTAAATCTCATCTCATCTCCTGCAAATTCAAACCTCTTTCCTGATTCCACAATGCCTGAAACCTCTTTCACTGCTGCTCAACTTGCCACCCTCAAAGGCAAACTTGAGGAATTTAGGGCTGGAGACAAAAAAGGACGTGCCAAAACCATGAAACAGGTGCACACCAGTATTGTTGGTGCACAAGGGAGGTCTGAGACTCCCTCGGAATACATTGCAAGTGGAGCTGGTAACCAAATTTAATTTTGCTAATTTCAGCCTTTAGAAAATAAAGGAATGGTTTTACAACAATGGACGTTGTAGGACCAGAAAGCCCCTTTACAACCATAGACAAATTTGGAACTTTAAGAAGGTTGTAGGTCATGAGATGAGGGAGGAGGTAGAGGGAAAAGTGTCAGAGTTGTCGGGCTCAACCCCTGGTACCAAGCAATGGATGGCAAAGTACCAGGCTGGGTTGAAGGCTGTGTGTGAGGAGTTGCCGGAAGAAGAAGTCCAGAAGTATCAGGGGTTGTTGGATGAGTGGAAGTCGAAAGGACCTCCAGTACATGTCCAGCAAAAGTAGGTTCTCATATTGTATGTCCCGACGACATGGCTGAACTTGCGACCTGATGTCCCTAGGAATGCTGAAAAACATGCGGTGCAATACATCAAGGAATTCACTACACAAATGCATAAGGACTTGGGGATGAGGGTTTTCGTGCTGTCGGCATGTCGGGACACATCAGACAATGTGTTGGTTTCGTCGTATGTGGATCATGTAACTTTGGTTACCTGTTTTAAACTAATCTTGGTCCAGCCATGACTTTAATGATGAGCTAGGTCATAAGTCATTTGTGAAGGCTAAACCTAATTGGCAAAAGGGATCGGTGATGACGGAATGGGAGGCATATGCCTCAGAAGAACTGGGTGAGTATTACGCCTTTGTAAAATGTCCCTAGTTTGTCTGGGGAATGGAAATTTGGATGGTATACAGTCAGCATCAGATTGCCATTGGCAGCCATTGGCATCGGTGTGGTCATCGGCGTTTCCATCGGCATCGGCATTTTCATCGGCGTCGGTGTTGATGTCAGCATTGGCATTGATATCGGCGTCGGTCTTAGCATTGGCTAACTCATTCGGCTGAATTTACTAGGAAAACATGACTCAGGTAGCAATGATGAAGCTGATGGACCTACGACTAAGAAGCCGACAAAACAACCGAAAGTTCATCTTGATGATAAAGGTGTCCCCAAACTTCCCATCTTTCCGGGAATGAAAAGACCAAATTTGGAGGAGATGAAATCCCTTATTAGGGACTTTTTAAATTTGCATTATCGTATGTGTCTCAGCTCTCAGTAAGGTCATTCTGATATCATGTGAAATCAGAATTACAGTCTGGTGACAACTCAGCTTCGGTTCCTTGGGGAGATCTCAGCATCAGCCAAGATCAATACATATCACCACAATATTTGCCGGCTAGCTTTCAACTCCGGGATCCTTCAAAGCTAGTCAAGCAGCAGGCTTTGTTGGTTCTTGACTTTTGGTATGAAAGGCAGGCAAACAAAAAGGTCAAGACAATGTTTGAATTCAGGGGCTTCAAGGGACGGAACGGTGAAATCGATAACTCCAACCCATCTACCTCTGGGAAATCTCGAAAGAAAGCTCAACAAAAGTCTAATGCAGCAGGACCTTCCTGACTTCGGCAACAGGACATTTCCGACAGTGAATCTGGTTCCTCATCAGATTCCAATAGCGAGTTCGGTTCAGAAGATGACGACAATGAAGGAAAACAGACAGCTGACAAGGGAAAGCAGAGAGCCGGCACAGGAAAGCAGAAGGCCAATAAGGGAAAGCAAAAGGCTGACGGTCATTTTGTTGCCGACGATGCACTTGATGGAGATGAGGAAGACGATGATGAAGATACCAGCAACAAAGATCCCGGTCACCGTTCCAAGATGCTCACCATCCCATTTCCTCCGGAATCCATCATTGATCCAGAGGAGAGGTTCCAGTACCTAAGTTCACTATCGGATAACCAAGTGTATCAAAGGTGCCTTCAAACGGTGTCTCAACTTCCGGTAATTTATTCTTTGTATGATCGGATTCCGTTTGGGCTGATATAAATCTAAATTAGGATGATGCCAATCCTACTCCTATCCCCAAGTCAACTCCAAACTGGGCCACTTGGAAGTACAAACACACGACCGCACCAAAAAATGTCCATTCGTCAGTGAAGATAGGAAATGCTTACTTGGAATGGCTAGATGGCCAGCCATATTTAAAAGCTGATGGGACATATAGGAGCCGACTGTTTATTGAGGGAGTCTTGCTTAGCATCAGCCTTCTCAGTCAAGACATGGCTTGATCTCATTTTTGGGATGAGGAGGGGGATGAAGAAGGAGTTGAGCCAAACCTTGAAGACTACATCATCAAGACAAAGCTTGACTTCACAAAGGTTAAGCCTAGGCTGGATGCTGTGTGTGAAAAGTTGAGGAAAGGATTGAGTTCATTGAAAAGGGGGGCTCCTCAGGACAGTGATGGCAAAGAGAGGAATCCGAAGAAGCAGAAGCTGATGGGGGGTGAGAAGTTGATAAAAGATTTGGATGATCAGGGTACCAGAAAAAGCCCTAGAAAGGCACGTAGGTAACAGTTCAACAAGTGTACTATCGAGAGATGTGAACATGAACTTTATTTATATCTGCCAATGAAAATGCTGATAACCACTCCAATGACAAGTCTGATGACAACACCAATGACAGATCCGATGATCAACCCTATGATAATGCCCATGACATAACACCGATGACTACGCTGATGACAAGTCCGATGACAACACCGATAATAACACCGATGACAACACCTATGATAACACCGATGATAACACTGATGATAGCACCGATGACAACACCGATGACAGTACCGATGACAACTCCGATGACAACACCGATGATAGCACCGATGACAACACCGATGATAACACCGATGACAACACCGATGACAACACCTATGACAATGCTGATCATAACACCGATAACAACCAGACTCTGGTAAAAATGATAACACAGAACATATCACACAAACATTCCTCATTCAGGCTTAACTTCACCCAATTACTTGACTCATTTAGAGAGCACATGAGAAATCCAAACCCAATCCATTCATTCCGTGAATCCAGCCGCATACATATGAATACATGAAATTGTCCTAGCCAAACTAGCCGCCTATGTGAGGAAAGATTTATCTGGGGACCTCAAATATGGAGATCGGATGACCTCGGAAATCGACATGCTTGGGGTCACCGTCGATCACTGTCTGTCAGAGGCCAGAGGTTCAGACATTGCACGGAGTCTCACTGGAGGTGGCAACTGTTCTCTGCTACTCCGGAGCTCCCTTTGGTCTGTCAATGTGGATGGACCAGCCATCTGGACATTCTCTGTCTCACTCTGGGATCTCAGTGGCATCGCCTCCTCCGATGGTTCCTTCTTTTTCAAAGGCAATTCAAATACCTTTGTCTCCTCCTTCGCCAGCTTCCCCCTGAACCCTTCCATCATCAATTTGAGGGCCTGAACCTCAGCCTCCAGAGCTTGTATCCGGCTCGATTTGACAGCCTGGACCTCGGCCTCCAGACGTTCTATCCTTGATAGCAGCTCTTGATTGGAGCTGTCCGAGCTACTGGATTTGCGTACCCTCCCAAGGGCATCCATTCGGGTTGGGTGGAAGACGACAGGGTAAAGAGTCGCTAAATTTCAGTAATATCTCAGCAAATTTTCGTTCAAGAACTGACTCAAACTCACAGCCCTCAGGAATGGATGATTTTCTCAAATCATCATCCACATTGATCACCTCCTTCGCCTTCCCCTTGCCTTTCGACTTGCCTCACCTTTGGGTGATCGGGGGAGGCAAAGGTGACACACTCCGCGACGGCGATAGGGTCAGCGTCGGAGGCATTTGAATGCGAACCGTCGATTTTTGAGGCTGGAGGGTCATTCCAGAACCAGATGCAACTGATGGCTTTGGAGGTGCAGGGGGAATGAGGATAACCTTCGTGACCTTCTTCTTGATGATGCTTGGCCCCGGTGTCGGTGGTGGCGGCGTCGGCGTCGATTCCCTCCTAGGTTTGTTGGCTTTGAACGTCTTTTGGGCGGGTTCAGCTGGCGTCCTCTTTTTCCCATCCCACACACATTTCGTCTTGAGCCGATGGCATTGAGTGCATGCTGTCCTAGCACCTTTCTGGCAAACCAACATAGGCCATCGGTCGAAGCAACGCCGGCAACACTAAAGGTGCCAGAATAAAGTAAAAATTCTTTGAAACAGCAGGCTAACTTACCTGTTCCCTCGTAAGCCCAATTGTCCTGTCCGTTTGCTTTTGCCTCTTGATCGGTGTTTCTTCTTTGGCCAGGTCTTCTCATCGTCTCTTCAGCCTCCTGGATCCTGATCGGCGGTTTGGAATGTCGTCCAGCTGCATGACCTCATCCTCACGCAGCGTCTTCTTCGAACTCTCCTCATCGGACTCCTCCTTGACTATGTCAGTCATCTCGAGGTCTATGACCTCCACCTCCTTCTCCTTCCCCTTCCCCTTTCCTGTCAAGTTCTTGTTCAATTCTTTCTCCTCATTCTCCTCCTTCGTCTTCTCCTTCTGTTTCCCCTTGTCCTGGCCCCTCGGCTTCTTCCCTTGCCCCATTGCCTCCACCTCCTCCTCCTCCTCAAGTTCATCTTTATCATCATCATCATCCCCTTCCAGATCGTCCTCTTTGTCCTCTTTGTCCTCTTCTGATTCCAATTCATCTTCCTCCTCCTCGTCCTCCGACTCCGATGCATCCTCCTTTTCATCCTCCTGCTCCTTCCCCTTCCCTTTCGCATTCGCATTCCCCTTCCCCCTCCCCTTCCCAGTCCCCTCCTTCCCATTCCCCTTCCCATCCTTGTTGCTCCTCCCATGCTTCTTTTCAGGAGTGGGTTGCCAACTCCTCATCATCAGGAATGGTTTTAGGTGTTTGACTGGGTTAGTTTGGACATAGGTAGTCAATAAAGCCCTGTAGGCATGTCAGTATTTGAATAGATTAACTCACCATATTCATTGGTCCACCAAGCAGGACCGGTTCTGGGTCCATCATACTCCGGAGTCTTCCTACCGGCAACATACCCCGGCTCATTGGTGATGTTGGGGTCTTCTTTGCTGATTCTTCGAATTCGTGGCAACTTACGGCGCTCGGGGTCGTAGTTGGCCTTGTATTCTATGGCCGCACTGAGGATGAGCCTCGGAATATGGATCTTGATACCTTCGGACTCTGCAGCTTTGCAAACGTCTGAAACCTTGATCTGTATTGCAAGGGTTTGCATTTAGAGTCCAGAAGTAACTTGTGATAGAAAACCTACCATTTCCTGCGTGACCTGGTACATGATGTGGTTCCGGAGATTGCTGTCAAATTCAGCCTTCACGACCTTGAAGGCGTCCGTGAAACGTGCATTTATCTCATAGATGACACCTTGATAATCGATGTTTTTGGCAGCCATTGTAGATTCGTGTGTGTGTGGTGGATCTGTTGGTTAAAGTTTTCAGAATATCGGTGAATTCACCGCGAAAAACTCTCCGACGTGTTTTTTTTTGTTTTGGCCAAACTTGAACAAACAACGTTGAATATCGGCCATCAGCATTTGTTGCAGTCAATACACCTCAATGGCTCGATCTAAAGGTGAGATCTACTACTGCTGCTCATTATCAAGCACCTTTGTTGACGAATATCTGGTAAAATGTAGTAACTAGCAGGAGTATGTAGCACTCTATCAACTTTGCTGGTGTCACTCTCAACTCTGGTGTTTAGAGCCGATTGTTTTAAAGACATTGAAGGACTTCCCTGTGGTACCCTGTAAGTTATTTTTTATAACTTGTGCTTAACTAAAACATCAATCAGCGGGACTTTTCACATTTGGCCTCGCCCCTGCTGATGAGGTCAAGTCCAAATCACCAGCTCGTGATTTGGTCAAAAACGATCCTGAAGTACCAGGAGTAGCAGGCCCCTTGGCCCCCTCCAATGTCAGAAAGGGTGGATCGGCATTCAATCCTGAAGTACCCGGAGTACCAGGCCCTTCCAATGCTGGAAATGGCGGACCGGCATTCGTTTGGCCCAGTAGTAGGTTCAATGGTGCACGACTACATGAGATTTTATCACACTTATATACAGGAACTGCGTTTGGCGGTTTCGATATGCTGAAACCACCCGGTCTTCAAAAACCCTCGGTTCAGGTGCAGGATGATGACAAAATGGTTATCGATTTGGATGCCCCTGCCGATGCAGACAGAATGGTTATTGATTTGGACACCCCCACTGGCACCGACAACGACGTCAACCCCCACACCGATGCCGGTAAACAACGTAACGTGGAGGCTGATACCGTTTCCGAGGCATCCTCATCCTCGTTCTGCACATCATATCCCAAAACGCCGAGGCCCTCAAACAAATGCAAGTCCAATGCAAAAGTTTTGCAAATATATGCTGATATCAAATCATTCAAAAGCAGGTTCCTTGTTGCATGAACAGAGAAAAACACGAAAATGGAAACGTCTAGATGCTTCAATTTACAAAGGATGGGCAAGCTGGAAAAAGCAGAAGGTCAGGTATGGAGCGGTAGTCAACCAATACCCAGCCAAACATCGGCTGTGGATTGAACACGAAGAAGCAAATATTAAACAGGAATTCAGGACATGTATAGGGGATACGACAAGGCTCAAGATGCTTCTTGATAAAAGCCTAGATACCATCTTCAGTCTAGATGTAGCCCTTGATCAATTAAAAAAATAATGTTTGCAATATACACTCAGACCATTGACCACAACAATGACAACAGCAATGATAATGCATATAATAACACCGATGAGAACTCCGATGACAACACCGATAACAACGCCGATGACAACACCGATGATAACACCGATGAGAACTCCGATGATAACGCCGATGACCACACCGATGACCATGCCGATAATCAGACCGATACCTACTCGAATGACAACACCAATGACCACACCGGCACCGATCCCTACACCTAAGATGAGTAAACAGCCATCCCAGCCAATGTCGGCCCAACGGTCTTAGACGGGTGACAATAATCCCAGCCAGTGTCGGCCCAATGGTCTCAGACCATCCACTATACTCTAGCACTTGACTCAGCCCACCGGTCTCACATGGTACATATGTCACTTCTCAGTTGCCCCGTCAAGTACCTAACAATAATATTTTCTCGGCCCATCTCGGCTGGCCCGACTCAAACCCAACATTGTCACCCTTAGTTGCCTGGTCACAGTCGGGTTAAGTCATGGCATGGTCCGCTTTGAATAACAAAGATTAAAATAGAAATATGTGGAAGACATGGATCACATACCTCCTGCAAAGAGGCAATTGTCAAAGGAATTATGAATGGAGAATCACATGTACTATAGTCTAGTACATACAAGCTGCAAATGAAGCAGTAGGGAGTGAATATTAGCATAAGTGTCAGGCAGAGGGAAACTGCATACAATCTGATTGGCAAATTGTTATTAGAGAATTGCAAGTCAATATAGATAAACACTTACTTTCTTTGAAAACAGAATTTCAAGTAAAAACAAACATAAATGAATCAGCCATGAGGCAGCAAGGGTGTTGATAACATAATACTTACAGACTTGAACTGAAATATGGGGTAAGAATATTAAAGGTGTATGCTACCAGATTGTGAAGTACTTACAAGCTGGGGAATGGTCACAGATAATGATATGAACATCAATGGATGAGATGAGTTGTGGGAACACAAAATGGAAAAAAAAATCAACACACTTTCTGGAAACAAAAAAAAAACAATGAACAAGCATTTTGAAGTGGTATTACAAAATCACATACATCCTGAACCTGGAAAGGAATAAATATGTAAGGACATTCCACACACCAAAAGGAGAACACAGCCAAGCAAAAATAAACAGGAACTCTGAGAATGGAATCACAAATAAACCCACTGACTGCAAGGAGAACAAGGCCAGAAGAGCATAAGCAGGCACTCTGAGAATGGAATTACAAATCAACCCACTGGCTGCAAGGAGAACAAGGCCAGAAGAACATAAGCAGGCACTCCAAGAATGGAATCACAAATCCACCCACATTCTGTACAGAGAACAAGGCCAGAACAACATGAGAAAGCATTCTGAGAGTGAAATCACAAATCAACCTGCTAGCTGTCACAACATTATGTCAGCAAATGTTAGCAGATGCTCTCCACTGGAATAACAAATCCACCTACATTTATCTGATACAAAAGCACCAGCATATCAGCAAATAGTTGGACTAGCATTCTGAAATGGACAATTGTAACATACAAACTGACAAGTAATGCCAGTACATTCAGTCACAAAGTTGTTTTGACCAGTCAATGAACAACTTACTCTCTGATTATGCCCCAGATTCAGGACTAAGTCAGCAATACCTTATGCTAACATATCTTCACCCACATACTAGAAAACAATCACTTTAAACATCTCCCAGCTAAGAGTCATGACTCACAAACTGTATGGACAATTCATATCCCACCTGCATCAACAAGGAAATTGCACATTGATGAAACAACATACTGCCTGTGTTGTGTGAGAAACAACTAGCAATGTTTTCTCATAGCATGATCAACACCATACCTGCTGCAATTATTTCTGACATTCAGCACAAGAATAACCCAAATGCTTAACTACCACATACTGATATAATGAACCTAGCAAAGACTGTGACAGTTATACAAGACCACTCACATCCTGAGTTGCTAATCAGACATTAGTATCACTATAATTGTCAATGCAAGCATATGACACACCAACTGAGAAAGACCAGAGGCATTCAATCATTGCCAACTTCAGATATCAAAGCATGATCCTACCTCCACCTTCTGTAACAAATATTGGAGGATGTCGCGAAGCTTATACCATGATGCCTAAAGCATTTTAAAGGTAAGGCCCTCCAGATCTCGAAGGCATGACACACACCTTATCCAAAGCTGACCTAATGCCATTGTTCACCTTCCACAACACTTCACCCACAAAGAGTAGCATGTTTATCCAAGAATCACAACTTTGAGAGCCTGCAAGAACCAGAAGATGACACAATAAGACATTGAAGGAAGGCACACAGAGCAGACTTTCAGTGCCACTACCAAGCCATTGGTCTAGATGGCCATACCAACCTGTGCAAGCATACTGCTGTACCTCACTGTATGAGATGACACCATGCTCTATGGGCCCTGTTACAATTTCAAGGCAGTCCATGGCGATTGTGAGGTGGTGGATTGGAGAATTGATGAAATATGTCTCCGAATGCGATTCTGTAGTTAAAAAGTCGTGCAGCAACATGTGAAGCAACTGAACAGGTTTGTCATCATCCCCAGGGATCACTAGGATTGACTGCATTGTGAGTAAAGGCTGTAGGATATCATCAGTGTTCAGCCAGAGTAGTTGGCCTAGCGATTTAATGGCCAAGGGTTGAGTCAGAATGATGATGGCGCCAACAACCCACCTGAAATGATGATTGTGTGATGCAGAGGAAAGAACTTGTGTAAAGAGAGGATCAAGGCCATTATCAAGTCTCAAGGCGGCTTCCATCTTTCGGTGTGGAAAGCTGCTGTTGCTGATAAAATTGATCAATGTAGCTGTGAAGATGAACGATCCTTTGCATTTATTGATTAGGTCTCTAAGGTGCACAGGGGAGGGCCACGGTAACGATACATTTCGCATGTACCAACGGTTCCTCCTCTATATTGCATCGAAGCGGGATCCAAAGAATGTGTGAATGTCAAAGCTAGCATTGAAATCTTCCAGATTCACGTGACATGTGATCGACTCTGCAGCTGGTGATTCAAGAACCCCATGTATGTGCTCCTTGACTCTACTTGTGCACAAGACCTTGAAGGGAAGTCTAGGGGTATGATTCACTTGCCAAAATCCATTGTCAATGTCACACCATTGTTGGGCTTTACTAGGGTATAGTACGGGTGACCCACGGGTCCTAAAACCTGACACCGTACCCATACCCGTAGACACCGTGCCCGTGACGGGTGCGGGTCTGCATTACCCGCGGTCGGATGCGGGTGGCAGCGGTAGACCACAGGTACTTCATGTTCCCGTGGTCTATTTGAGCTCCATCACCTCGCGCGGGCCAGACACACGTCAATTGACGTGTCTGTCACCCTCGCGAGGTATCGGGGGCCGTGGAGGAGCCGTGAGCTGAGGAAACGGGAGTGCAGGCTACACCCGCGCTCCCGTTGTCGTCCTTGTTGCTGGTGACCTCGTGTACACATCAACGCGTAAGTTGACGTGTCACCGTGCTTTCGTGAGGCCTTCGCGCGTGTTTCCGTGCTGGAGACCTCGCGAATACCGCGTTGACGCGTACGCGAGGTGCGAAGGCAGGGGGTTAGCCGATGTCGGTGGTGAAGGGTTCGGGGCATGTACCTGTGCCGGTAGGTGGGCGCACCACCCTCCCGGCCTCACTCTCCATCGTTTTTCTTGCTGTATGGGTGGTATTGTTGTTGGTGTTGTCCATAATTGTCCTTGAAGACCTGTAGTCAAATTTCCTAAGTCAAAAAAGATGTCAATAAGTGTAGAATAGTTGTATAAAAACTTATTGAAAGGGTCTCTTGTAGACCCATCGAAACCCGTCGACCTGCGGTGAGGGTACGCGGTTGTGCACGGGTTGCCTAATTTGGACATCATACCTGTACCCGAGCAACCCGCGGCCCGAAAACCGTGGGTTTACCCGAACCCGTGCTATACCCTAGGCTTTACCAATTTAAGAAGCTGAATGTTTTGGGTACTGGCAACAAGCCCAATACTTGTACCTGGTTTATTCGACCAGTACAATCATCAAATCCAACAACAAGCAGAGCAATATCAGTCAGCACGCCAATGTTTGCTCCTGATTGACCCAGATGGTGACTGGAAGCAGCGGTTGTTGCCACTTAGGCAAGAGGATATTTGTGGACCAGGAAAAGAGGATGATGACCCTAGTCATGGTCATTTTGAGCCATCATGGATCTGGTTGGTTCAACGAGCACCATCAGATTCAGCCCAGGATGCTATTGGTTCAGAGAAGGAGCTGAGTGCAATTATGTTGAATGGGCTAAAACAAAGGCATGAAGTCTGCGATGGGATGAAGAGGTTATCCTTCTTCAGGAGGAAATGCACCGTGTTCTGGCTTTCTTTTCTTGGAAGGCAGCATGGTGGTGAAATCAAGTCTCTCATCATCAAGACCTGACATGTTCAAAGGTCTTCCATGGTATTTCAGCTTATGCTTATAAGCAAGCATATTTTTTACATTGCTTGGCCCAAAGTGCAGGTAAATGCTGGCTGGTGGCTCTCAAAGCTGAGAAGATCACACCATCATGGGAAGGTGACTTTGTGCTAATGTCCACACAAGTAGAGATAACTGGAGATAATGATGTCTGGGTTGATGCAGATAGGATGAAGATGAGGATGTGGTTGATGTAGATGAGGATGAAGATGTGGTTGTGGTTGATCATTCTGATGAAGATCCAGTGGATGTATCTGACATAGATAATCAATAGGTAATAGCTATGATGAATATGTCCTGTCCCAAATAAGGGCAATGAGAACTCAAAATTTCAGGTGAGCAATTAAATAGGTGGAAATGAAAAAGCCCAGGCAGGCTAATGAAAATGCTAATAAAAATGTAGGCATCCAATGGAAATGCTAATGAAAATGTCCAGGCATCCAATGAAAATGCTAATGAAAATGCCCAGGCATCCAATGAAAATGCTAATGAAAATGCCCAGGCATCCAATGAAAATGCTAATGAAAATGCCCAGGCATCCAATGAAAACACTAATGAAAATGCCCAAGGATCCAATGAGAATGCTAATGAGAATGCTAATGAAAATGCTAATGAAAACACCCCGGCATGCTAATGAAAACGCTCAGGCATTTAATGAAAATCGCGTTTTCATTATGCCTAGGTAAATTACACAATTCTCAACTGGGCAATGCCTTGTTTTGATGATTAGATTGGCCACCACGACCTGCATACCAAGACAGGAATACCACCCCCTTCATCCCAGCTCCTTTCCGAGTGCATCTCAGAGTCTCCCTTCATCTCTGATTGCTGCACTTTCACTCTGCGCTTTATCCTACTTCACCGTTATCGCATGTGTTACATTGCAACTATTGCACACTCGCCATACTTCATTGCAAGATCGCACTACTTTATTCTTACTTTGCACACTTTGGAAGTGTTTCCTACACATTTGTAGCTAGTATCTCCCCCCTCTTACCATTAGGATTGAGATTGAACCCCTCAGAACTTGTACAGCACTGTGGTAGAGTAGGTGTTATATTCCCTTCACATTACCATGGTGCATCCTTTCAGCATTTCCATCCCCCATTGTCGAGTTGGTACAAGTCAAATCCTGTCATGACACTATTGACCACAAATTGATTGCACAAGGAATTCACCACAGCACTGCCACTGCTCCGCATCAGCACATTTCATTCTACCTCCCACCATAAACCCTAGTACTCACATCATTCCACCAATTTCCCAGGTTGACAACATTGTTACATCATCCCCTTGAAGGGTATGCCTGACAGAATGTGTGATCTTCAGCCAGTGTTGAAAGAAGTGCAGTGAGCCAATGAACACACAGTTGACTGTTGAATAAACTGAATACGTATACATCTTTGGCGGATCATGATCTGCCTAAATGACCAGCCATGTTCCCAGTTTCTCATCCTTATACATGTCCCTGAGCAGAACCAGGCCATATATTTGGTGACATTCTGAGTGACTCGTAAAGATTTGGTGACAAACTTCATCATTCTGAAATGTGTGTAGTTGATGTACTTATAAGGTGGAGCATTATTGATCCAATTTCTGTATGTCGAAAGCCATTGCACCTTTCTTTGAGCCCAGCACTCCCCCACCTCCATTGCCTATGCTCACACGTCAGACCGACCTTACCTACTTGCCCCTTCCCTCTCTACTATTACTGTGAATCTAGAGTTACTTCCCAGCAATGAAGTGGCCTGATGCAAAGGGGCAAAATCCCAGGGTGGTTCCCGCATCACAAGCCGTGCCTGTTCCGCTTCATGTGCCCAGTCCTCTACACCATCTTTCAAATGGCCAGCATCAGCAAAGAAGACATTTTCCACCTCAACAACTTTCCCCACCACTTTCCCCAACACTGGTTGGTCCGTGTCCCCCTCTAGCTCTGAGGCTGAGGCTGAGGCTGAGGCTGAGGCTGAGGCTCTAGTGTTGCCACAGCTATAGCCGAGGTTTTTTAAAAAATTGCCTTTTTAGGCTAGTAAAATTAGGCAGAATTATGAAAATATTTGAGGAGATGGGCAAAGCCAAAAGCTGGGGGGTCACTTAAGGGTGCTAAGAATTTGGTGCCCAATCTTCAGAGTTATTCAACCATAGCTGTTGAGCCTAGCCAGCTACCATCCAACAGCTATCCCTAAAGAACCCTGAGAATTGAGCCCTAAATCCTTAGCACCCTTAAGTGACCCCTCAGCTTTTGGCTTCACCCATCTCCTCAAATATTTTCATAATTTTGCCTAATTTTACTAGCCTAAAAAGGCAATTTTAAAAAAAAACATCGGCTATAGCCATGGCAACACTATGAGTCTGAGCTGTCAGATATTACTGAGTCATCCTCTGGCTCCGAGTTGCCATGAGATGAAGGAGAACCTGGCTGTCCGAGCCATGGTGGTTACAACATCCAGCATGCTCTTGAGTGGACTCAAAGAGATTCTGGAATTTGCAGGTGTGATCTTCATGTCTGATGAACACCACTGGGATCTGATTTCCTAATAAAAAATACGTGAACAAATTAGTAGAGGATCATCTGGATATCAGGAGGAGTTATCTGTCTCAGAATGAGAATATCTGCCAAATGCATTTGTGCTGAGGTAAAATCTCCACCTGATACGATCTAGTTTCAGGTTAATGCCCCTGGAATGATGCCATGATCAATGTACTGGTAAAAAGGCTAGGGAAAGCATGCAAGAATTCACAATGGAAGGTGCCCCAGAGGTCACAAGTGTATCTGGTAGATCTTATCTGGAGCAGATATGCCCAGATTAGAAAGCATGGTCAGGCAAGGATGACAGACAAGGCTGTGCCTGAAACTCCTGCACAGGTGGAGGCTCACCTACTGATGAGCCAGGACCACCAGCTCAAACAAGCCAGGCCAAGGGAACGATGAGGGAATGACAAGTGAAGGTGAGTAGGGATCTTTCCTCCCAACTGTTCTCATTGAGTTGGTACAGAAATATCATCGTCGGTTGGCAACGTTAAACAATGCCATCAACTTTAAGGAACAGGAGGCCATTGACATGGATAATTGGAAATGGTTAATGGGGGTGCTTAAAAGAAGATGGGATGAGTTCAGAAGAGAGTGACAATGACTGTGAGATCGAGATTGTGTACTGTGTGAAGGCTTTGGTGTAGCAGTGGAACATGGACAAGGGGCTTCAAATCATCAATGATGAACACCACAGGATTGCGAGAATGAGATCATGAGGGGCGTGAAACCAATTTCTCCAGAAATGTCACATTGGCAATAACATCAGCACCAGGGAGCCCATCACTGGACTTCTACGACAAAAATTGGTTGGCAAAGAAATCGGACCTATACATCGAGTGAATGTTGAAGTTGTCCAAGAAGAGGTTTGAATGGAAGGATTTATTGGTAGCACGAGACAAATCATATTAAAAAATATTGTAAGACTACCAGCAATAAACATGGGGCATTCTATATGGTGTGAGCAATGAGGTGAAGAGGCTGAGAAGTGAGGGAAAGCTCTCTACTAGGACTCAGTCGTGGAATCTCAGCAATGAACTGCCAGGTAGATTCATGAAAGTGCAACCAACCAACAGGAGGAACAACTCTCTATGACTCAGTCGTGGAGATGGGGCGTCTTGCTGAAATTCGTGGAAAATAAATCATATGACCCACCATTGTGGCAACTTAACTGTCCAAAAAAGGAAATTAAGGGCTTGCACATCATTGACCTGTACTGAGTACAAGTGAACAGGATCACTTGTGTCATTGTTCACCCATACAAAGTACAAGCAAGCAGAATCGAGCACTTGTCACTAAGCCGGATGTACTCCTAAAGTCCACATGGACTTTTGGCAGACTTTTGCAGGACTTTAGGTGGACTTTTGCAGGACTTTTGGTGGACTTGGACTGGACTTCTCAGCCAAATCAATCAATTTTAGTCCTTCTCAAGTCCACCTAGAGTCCATATTCAGTCCAGTCCACTAGAGGACTCCTGATGGACTTTTGGTGGACAATCCGGACTTTCATATATGTGGAGTCCATGTGGAGTCCAGCAGGACTCCAACCGGACTTCTGCTAGATTTATTATGTAATGTAATAATAGTATTTAATTTGGGGCAGCATGCCCCAAAATAGATACATGAGTTTTGCCTGTTTATATACATTTGTTTGGCGCACGGACCATTTATGGCGCGTCAACAAAAATCACATCATGTGACAATCAACAAACGCAAAACCCAACGCCAAACACGCGGAGCAACCCAAACGCGACGCCCACCAGTTGCAGGAACCCGACGAAGCAACACCCACACCCGGTCAGCCCACGCCCACGCCCCGGCCAACGCCAACAGCCGCCAACGTCCACCAATGCCCACCAATGCCCACCAACACCACCAACGCCCACGCCCACCCGCGCGAATGCCAACGCCAACGCCTTCAGCGGGAAAAAGGGAGGGTAGCAAGAAAAGGACGCAGCGGGGGGTGGTGCGCCCACCCCCGCTGCTAAGATAAGTGTTTTTTTTTTTTTTTTTGTTGCTATTACTGATACTGACACACACCCCCAGCTCCATGACGCCCGCGAGCGTGGACGCGGCGGCAGCCCCACGGCCCCAGCAGCAACCGCAGCAACCACAACGGCGGCAGCAACGGCGGCGGCAGCGGCACGGCAGCAGCAGCAACAGCAGCGGCCGCGGTGAGTTTCCACTCTCTCTCTCCATTCCTCTTCCATTCCCTTCCCCTTCCCCTTCCCTTGCCCCTTCCCCTTCCCCTTCCCCTTCCCCTTCCCCTTCCCCCTCCCTGTCCCATTCCCCTTCCCCTTCCCCCTCCCATTCCCATTCCCCCTCTCATTCCCATCCCCATCCCCATCCCCATTCCCTTCTCCTTCCCCTTCTCCTTCCATTCCCCCTCCTCTTCCTCCTCTCTTTCCCCCTCCCCTTCCTCCTTCCATTCCCCCTCCCCTTCCTCCTCTCTTTCCCCCTTTCCCCCCTTATTTCCCCCCAACCCTTCCCCCATTCTTTCCCCTCTTTCCCCCTCTTTCCCCCTCTTTCCCCCTCTTTCCCCCCTCCCTGCCTCCCCCTTACCCATTTTTTCCCCTCTCTCCCCCTCCTCCCTCTTCCCCCTGTTGGCTCCACCACTCTCCCTTCCACTTTCCCCTTCCTAATCCTTCCATTTTCACTCCTTTCCCCTCCCCTTAACCCTTTGTATTAATCCAGTTATTACATGTAAATACATTTTAATGAAGACAGTTTTTGAGTTCATCTGATTTTAGTGATACTTAAGCACCCTCATGAACAGTCTGAAGATTTAGTTGGATTTAGATATTTGTGTCTGATGAATACAAGCCCAAACAATGTCTTGAATTAACCCAGTATTAACAATTTGTTACATTGGGATTAAACTGATCTTGTTACATCCATGAATTTCTGACCATGTCCACCAATTATTCTTGGATGCAGTTTGAGACTGTATTAGAATACAAACAAAGCAAACCCCTTACATGTTTGCTACAGAGCTCACAGGGCCTTACAAAGTGACTCAATGGTCCTCAATGGTGATAGGAGTCAAACGGGTGATGTCATTGTTTTACACTAGTTTAAATCCCAAAAATGTCACCTAGCAATGAAACAGAATAATCTATCACTACACATGTAGTGCTAAGAATGAGTGTCCAGGCAAGATAATCGCTGGTATGACATATACACTTCTGAATAGTCCATTGATTTCATGTACCGGACCTGTATAAGTTTTATCAATTGGGCACAGGTATGTGGGAAATACCTGGGGGTTACTCATGCAGATCCCAAATCATGTTCTGTTACTCATCAGTTGAACAATATGTTTTACTGCACACCCATAGCCAAATGGGCTCTCCCTCAGACAAGGAAAACAATGTGAGGATGTGTTGTGTGATTGACTGGAACTGGAACTGGTGTTGTAAATCCAGTATAAATAAAAGCAGTTTCATAAATGGAACTGAATGTCCTCTGATATAAGTTGAGGAAAGCATTAACATAAATAAAATGGAAAATGTATTCAATCCTGGATGATGGGGAGATGAAGATGAGATGAAAGGTGGAGATGGAGATGAAGGTGAAGGTGAAGGTGGAAGTGGAGATGAAGGTGAAGGTGAAGTGAAAATGACTATGGGATTAATATGGACTCCTGAATAAATAGTTAGTAACTATAAGTGCATATTTGCTTAGTGCAGATGAAGGTGAAGGTGAAAGTAAGGATGGAGATAAATGGTGAAGGTGAAGGTGAAGGTGAAGGTGCAGATGAAGATGAAGATGAAAGTGAACAGATAAATGGTGAAAGTGAAAGTGAAGGTGAAAGTGAAAGTGCAGATGAAGATGAAGGTGAAGAGATGAATGGTGAAAGGTAAAGGTGAAAGTGCAGATGGAGATGATGATGATGATGGAAGAGATGAATAGTGAAAGTGAAGGTGGAATTGAAGATGAAAATGAAGTCATGAAGATGAAGTGACCAAGATATTGATGTGAACTGTTGACAACATAGTGATTAACTAAAAGTGATACTTGCTTGACATTTTTATGTGGATAAGAAAGGTGGAAGTAAAAAAACATTATCATAATGAAATCTTACAGCTTTACTCAAACTCCACTCAGACTCCGATTGAATAATTACCAAATATGGACCGTGGGAAAATATTACATAAAGTGATTATGATGCCCATTATGTACACAATGCTAAATATACAATCAGATTTACTTTATATACAAAACTGATTGAGAAAAACACAAAAAACTGAAAAATAGCTGACGCTTTTCAGAAAAGCATACACTGCAAATCTGAAAAAATGTGTATTCCAATTGGAATGTTCCAAACTGACAAGCATTTCAAAGACTACTACTGGAAAAGGCCATTTGGATTGGAGTTCAATGATTCCTTGGAGTCTGAGCATTTCAATCAGAATCATGGCCTCAGTGTAAAATACTGCAAAGGTGATGAAAGTAAGGTTGAGATTGGTACAGACAGACACCAATGATGCCAAAGACACTGATGAGCCAGGTTGCTGTTGTTGTGTTGCTGTTGTTGTTGTTGTGTATTAGTAAGAAGGAATATATTTGGAAATGCATTGGTGAAAGTATTGGTGAAAGTACTTGGAAATGTGTTGGTGAATGTATTAGGAAATGTATTGGTGAAAGTATTGGTGAAAGTACTTGAAAATGTGTTGGTGAATGTATTGGGAAATGTATTGGTGAAAGTATTGGTGAAAGTACTTGAAAATGTGTTGGTGAATGTATTGGGAAATGTATTGGTGAAAGTATTGGTGAAAGTACTTGAAAATGTGTTGGTGAATGTATTGGGAAATGTATTGGTGAAAGTATTGGTGAAAGTACTTGAAAATGTGTTGGTGAATGTATTGGGAAATGTATTGGTGAAAGTACTTGGAAATGTGTTGGTGAGTGTATTTGGAAATGTATTGGTGAAAGTATTGGTGAAAGTACTTGGAAATGTATTGGTGAAAGTATTAGAAAATGTATTAGTAAATGTATTGATGAAAGTATTGGTGAATGTCTTTGGAAATGTGTTGGTGAATGTGTTGGTTCACAGTCCAGGTCCAGTCCATGTGGACTCCATGTGTATATATTATTATTTATAATCTTCATCAGTACATGAAAAGTCCTGATAAAGTCCATGCAAAGTCCAGGTGGAGTCCATTTTGAGTCTATCTGCCATAAGTCCAGCTTGAGTCCTGCATGAGGACTCCATGAGGACTCCGTGAGGACTCCATGAGGACTGGACTGGAGTGGACAAAATTTTTGAATGGACTTTTGGTGGACTGAAAGTGGACTTTAGAGAGACTTTTCGGACTTTGGGTGGACTCCAAGTGTACATCCGGGGGACTGACAAATACACGCAGAATCCTTCAATCCATCATTCACCTGTACCCAGTACCAGCAAGCTCTAGGCTCTGTGGCATTCCTCAATCCTTGTTCCCATATACCAAGTAGTACAAACAAGCTCTTGGCTTCATGGCGCTCCTAAACTCCACCCTTCACCTGTACCAAGTACAAGTGAGCTCTAGGCTCTGTGGCAATCCTCAATCCCCCCATTCATGTATCTCTCATCAGTTGCCTGTACCAAGTACAAGCAAACTCTTGGCTTCATGGTGCTCCCAAGTTCCTCACCATTTGCCTGTACCAAGTACAAGCAAGCTCTGGGCATCCTCAATCCCTCTCATTGTTCACCTGTATGGAGTACAAGTGAATTCTAGGCTTTGCGACTTGGCACACCTTGATCTCTTCTTGCTTGCCTATACAAACACTATTCCCATCTGATATTGCTCAAGCTTTTCTATCCATTTTCGTCTCATCCATATGTACCATTTTAAAATTTGCACTTATTCTGTTAACTTACAAACTGTTGTTAGATGGCATCTTCACTCAAAACTATCCTCCTTGACAACCACTTCATCACTTCTCCAAACATGGGTCCCTTATCCACATGACCTCAAAACATATCTCTTTACAGTCACCCAGAAATTACTGGGACAAGCTCCAGGTGCTCTTTTCCCCCTTAAATACAAATATTTCCCCCTCCCTCACTCATATGGCTACCACCTTCATAAACGTGAACATGCTGCCAGAAAGTGTGCCATTAATTCCCAAGATGATTTCATCCCGCTGATGGCATTATGTTCGATGGGCATCTCATTTTACACAGCTGCCCCACCCCCATATGGCGATGACCCCTACTGGGTGAAGATGCTCATTAAGGAAGTTAATATCCACCCTGAGTGGGTTCAGCAACTGTGGGACTCACCCATAGCCAATTTCAGTGACAGCGTTCCAAGAGTTGGTGTTGTCATAAATGTGCATGAATGCAAATGGCTGGAACACATCCCAAGACTCATCAGAGTCCACATTCCTGTCTGGTTTGTATGGAGTACTCTCGACAAACCCCTATGTGTTTCACCTCAACCTGAGGTGCAAAGTACTTACTGAGCAATGCACAAGTCCAGGCTGCCATTCAGCAGGAGATGGGGCCACTTTCTCAGCCACTGTCTAGCTCTACTGCTGACAAGTTGTCCTCCCCCCAGAAATTTTCCTCAGCCAAGCCTGGGCTCTTGCCAAAAGTATGGAGAAACTTGGCAGGAATTCTTTGTTCGACAAGCGGCCTGCCATGAGAAAATTGCCATGTTGGAGAGTGTGCAAGAAAAGACTGTTCGCTTAGCTTGCCAGAAGGAAAGTGAGCGCTATCGTGCACCAGGGAAGAGAGGGGCTGCAGTTTTTCATTTGCATCAGAACCAGAGTCAATTTCCAAGAGGTGAAGGATCTGTGGGAAGAGAAGCACCAGTGTCTACCAGCTATAATGATAAAAACAAGGCATTGTGTTATCATTCGCATGTTCATTAATAACAGGTGGGGTGGGTACAGAGAGTTATCATTCTGTTATCAGCCATGACCATCCCCCATCACCTGCACATCCCACCATCTCCTATCACCCCATCACCACCACCCACCATTCCCCACCATCTCACAATGATAATCCCCTGTACACCCATTATTAATGAACATGCAATGAAAATGCCAATCATAATGGAATGATAATGCCCTGTACCCTCCCCTATCATGAAAACGCCAATGAAAACACAATGATAATGTCCTGTACCCATCCACACCCATCACTAATGAAAATGCTAATGATAACACAATGATAATGTCCAGTACCCCTATGCGTCAGTAATGAAAATGCAATGAAAATGCCCAATACCCACCCCCACCCATTAGTAATCAAAACTCTATGACAATGCTAATGAAAACACAATGATAACGCCCAGTACCCACCCCCACCCATTAGTAATCAAAATGCTATGAAAACACTAATGATAATGCAATGATAACGCCCAGTACACACCCCCACCCATCAGTAATGAAAATGCTAATGAAAACGCAATGATAATGCCCTGTACCCACCCTCACCCATCAGTAATGAAAACACAAGAAAACGCTAATGATAGCGCAATGATAACACCCTGTACCCACCCTCACCCATCAGTAATGAAAACACTAATGAAAATGCAATGATAACACCCAGTACCCACCCCCACCCATCAGTAATCAAAACACAATGAAAACACTAATGATAATGCAATGAAAATGCTGATGATAACACAATGATAATGCCCTGTACCCACCCTCACCCATCAGTAATGAAAATGCAATGAAAATGCTAATTATAACACAATGATAACACCCTGTACCCACCCTCACCCATCAGTAATGAAAACACAATGAAAATGCCAATGAAAATGCATTGATAATCTCCCATTGTCATTGTCCTGTCATTATCATAAAAACATTGTGATAAAATGAATGACAGGCCTTTCATTAAAGTATGTGGTATTATACACATACACTATTGTGACAATGCCTTGTTTTAATAATATAATTGGTAGACACAACCCAGAGAAGCTGGCAGAGCATATGCAGTACCATGCCTTCAACAGAGAATGGGACATCTGCACTGAATTCAATCCTGATGTGCTGGATAATGAAGACCCATTCGGGAATGAGGAACATGATGATTTTGACCCCTTGGAAGAAGGCAAGGTGTGGCAACCCGCTATTCATACAGAGAGCCAAGCAATACCTATGGGTCCACTTCCCACAGAACACTGGCAGCGAGATGTGCTTGCCATCCATGGTGCTGGTGATTGCCACACAGCAGCAGCTCCAACATTTGAGTGCTCTCAACGACCACCTTTATGATTGCTTTGGATTTGATTGGGATGACACCAATTGCTTTGAGGGTCCCACACCATCAAATGCTGAATGGGACTGGACACTCAATATCTTGCAAGATGCTCATTCTCAAGTGGCCCATAAATAAAAGGGCCCAATCTTCAACTTTGTCAAATGTTTGATCCATGACCCTCTGGACACATCGCTAGCCTTGCCATGGGATCTCAGTTTGTCAAGTCTTAGTCCATTGCATGACCAGCAAGAACATTATCTGACAATTGAGCCAAGAGAGATGATGGACAATACAGAGTATAAAATATTTTTTCTCCAAGCCACAAAGGCTACGGCAAGTGTTGATTGGCTCCTTGCAGTGGACAGTCCAGCCACTGCCCTGCAATGCATTCGCACATGCAAGGATGTCACAGAAGCTGTTCATTACTTTGCAAAACGAGGAATCCCCTTCATCACTCTTAATTCCTCCTCTGTGCCTTCACACCAACCTCAATCAACAGGCCCTCCAGCCATCTCTCTTGGTGTGTGTGCAGAGGGTTATCAGGCTGATGCCATTGATTATGCTGTTTATGAAGTGGCTTCAGATTGTTTTCTCCATTCTTCATATGCATGTGCAGCCATTTTCAAGGGTGGAATTGTCTGGCGCCTCGCAATGGAATTTATAAGCGGATGTGTTCTTACTGGCCCCTCTGACACAGCCTCCTCACATGGGGAAGTATTTTGGTTCTCGGATGGCAGCACTTTCTGTGATGATCACCTCACCGAAGATGAGCTTGACCTCATATGTGGGGTATATAGAGTATATACTGGTGTGTGCACCCTACATTCAACTTACCATGTGCTTAATGCGATGTGATATAAGATCAGGCCAACAGGTCTCCCATCTTTCATGGTGGCTGAAGCACTTGACTTGGCAGAAGAGTCTTTTCAATGTTGGACACTGGACTCCTGCTGCTGAGGATTGGTTCCAGAAGCGTCTCGCTCATCCAGCAGAACAAGGCCCCATGTAGGAGTGCTAGCAGGTGGTATGAATCCCTTCTGAAGCACGGAAAGTCACTGCAATTGGCTCAGAAATTATCTGATGCAGCAGGCCGATTCATAAAAGGGCAGTTGTTTCACTAATTTGTTGTTGTTCTTGCCCCTCCTGTCCACTTCTGAGCACACATTTCTACTTTCTCCCGCTGTACACTTTTGTGTCCATAATAATAATATCAAGGCTTATTCCCATCCGCTTCCTCCAGCAGGCTCACAAGAATCCAAAGCACAGCTTCCTTCAGACACACTTTGAGTCCAGCTGCGAATGACACACGCACGGTAGTGTAGTGTTATTGTGACTGGTGTATTTACCCTTGAATCAGTTAAAGTTTGGCAAACTGGGGAAACTTCAATAGAGCAATGGTGAGGGTCTCCAAAGTGGCCAACATTCGGCCTTGCTGTCATTCGAAAACTACCAACTTCATCCAATCTGAGCTCAAACATGATAAACCCAGTGGGCTTAGAACTACATCAGTAGTTTTACAAATCTGCTTTTGGGAGCTTATTCAGCTTTTTTAAGCATGAAAAGCATGAAAAGCTAAAGGCTGGGCCAGCTTTTCTAAGACAATAAAAGCTCAAATAAGCAGTACATCTATCATAAAAGCACCATGTGCTTTTCAATTTCATTCTGAGCTTTCAGTTTGTTGGGGGTATCAAAAACAGCGATATATTTTTGAGAGGGGGGCAGTCACTACAAAGCATGTAATTAATGATGCATACCAGAAGCTACTAGCTTCATGACAGTACTCTATCCCTTCCTCTTCCCCCCTTCCCTTCCCCTTCCCCTTCCCCTTCCCCTTCCCTTTCCCCTTCCCCTTCCCTTTCCCCTTCCCCTTCCCTTTCCCCTTCCCCTGCCCCTCTCTCCCAATCCCCTCTCCCTCCTTCCCCCTCTCCTTTTCCCTCCTCGCCCTTATCCCCCTGCTCTCTCCTTTTCCCTTTCTTCCTCCCCTTTCCCCCTCTATTTGTTTCTTCTCCTTATTTTAGTTTTGATTGTTTAATTAATTTGTGAAATATGAAGAATTCTTTTATTTAAAGCCATTGACATTTGAAAGTATAGAAAACAAATGGTTTGAAGCACCACTACAAATATTTTGAAGCATGGTGCTTCAAACTATTTGTAGTACTGCTTCAAAACATTTGTAATGGTACTTCAAAAAAAATTGTAGTACTGCTTCAAAACATTTGTAATGGTGCTTCAAAAAAATGGTAGCACTGATTCAGAACATTTATGATGGTGCTTCAAAAGAATTGCAGTTCCACTTCAAAACATTTGGAATGGTGCTAGTTTGAAGCAGTACGACAAATGCTTCAAACCAGTACTTCAAACATTCTTTCAACAAATGTTGCATGGCTTGCAAATGGTGTGAAATTCTTGCTTCAAGCATTTGAAGTTCTTGTTCCATCCTTACACTTGTTTGGGTTTCAAATAGCAACAATTTGCAAAATTTTCAAAATTCACTGGCTTTTTGTTGACAATAAATGGTGAAATACTTGTACAATCCATATTCTGTAAAGAATTATAGTGAATCTCCATGGCCATAACATTAAATTTGGAATGGTAGGAAACTTACTAATTTTTGTAGTAGTCTTCAAAACATTTGTAGTTGTTACTGTATTTCCCCTCCTTATCTCATCTTTTCTTCCTTTTGTCATGTCTATTCACTTCAAAACTATACTGTTAACAACTAGTTGTTGGGGACCTGGGGTAACCTGAAGTGTGTCTATTACATGCCTTACAGGTACTGGTTTTAACTATGGGTTTCAAACTTTCAATATAATCACCATGGGAATTTCCTGACAGGTTGAATAATTAAAATCAAATAGTTATCAGAATGGCGTGTATGAATGTGAATGATGAATGAATAGCTATGGATGATCCACAAGAGATGGTAACAGCAAGCAAGCCATGTATATTTAGCCAGGCATATAACCAAAGTTTTAAAGCATTACTACAAGTACTAGTTCATTTTAGTAAGTTTTTCTATTATTTCAAATGAAGGTCATAAGAATTCACTACAAGTATCGATATACTTTTATAGAATGTGGTTTGCACAAGTATTTCAGGAATTATTGTCAAGACAAAGAAATAATTATTTCACACTCTCAAGAATGTACTGTGTGGAAACCATATGTGCTCCTTGTGGTGTTGTTATTGCATGGGCCAAGTTTGCAAAAGTAGAGTCACCTATCAATATCCTGCACTTTCTACAACAAGTCTATCCAACTGAAGAGTCACGTCCTGGCTATGTTGCCATTGATAAAGCTTGTATGGTGATGAGGTCTAGTATCAGCAATGGAAGCTGGGATATGTGGAAGAAGACTACATGATTTATTGTTGACTCATATCATTATATCAACCATCACACAACTGATTATATGTGCCGAAAATGGTGTAACCCAGCCCCACTGAATGGTTCTGTTCCAAACCTGGTTATTGTTGAATATGATAGGAATGGTACTCCACACTACAAGAGAGCTTTCAATACTCAGGTGAGTTTTCATATTATAATAGCTGGCCACACTAATAGACTTGGATTGTAGGCTTGTGAGCAGTTGAATGCATGGTTGGGTGGATTTGAGTCCATTCTGAAAAGAATGACTTCTAGTAATTTCAACTGGTTTCTTCATACCGTGCTATTTCTTCATACAGAACATGTTCTCAAGCACCAACCAGAGGTAGCAGAAAGAATGAACAAGGACAGCAATGGAGAGGAAGAGGAAGATGAAGATGATGGATTTGATGGATAATGAAACTGAAACTTTGGATTCATGATACTTCTTGTAACACTGTAATAACAACTGGAATAATGTGTTGAAGAGTGCAACATACAGAAAATTATAAGATGGACTGGAAACTGTTGTTGTTGTCTGTAGACTCTACTTGCTGTTATTGTTATTGAGTTACAAGTTTTGTTAATGAAACCAGATCTTGAAATGTTTGAAAAAAAAAAAAGTTGGCAATATTTGTTGAAAATGCTTTAACAATCTTATAACATGGCTTGAAAAGATTTGTAGTGGTGCTTCAAAATAATTTGTAGTGGTGCTTCAAGACTTTTGTAGTGGTGCTTCAAAACTTTTGTAATGTTGCTTCAAAATATTTTGTAGTGGTACTTCAAAACTTTTGTAATGGTGCTTCAAAATAATTTGTAGTGATACTTCAAAAGTTTTGTGGTGGTGCTTGAAAGCTTTTGTAGTGTTGCTTCAAAATAATTTGTAGTGAAAAATATTACTGAAAATGGAAATCATGGAAATCATATGAATTTACTGATCTGTCTTTTCAGAATTCTCCAAGTCTCAATATTTATGAAGAAAATGGCAAAAAGGTTTCGAAAAGCCGGTGTGTAAGTCAGGCATATGTCTCTATTGGAGGCTTGAAGCTAGATTTAAGTAATAGGACTGATGGCTCAGTGGTTTGGGTGGCTGGTTCAGAGGTTTTGAGGGCAGGGGTTCAATCCCTGGTGAAAACACTTTTGCAAATTGACTGCCGGAATTTACCAGGAATCCACCAGGAATTACTAGGAATGTGTCCTGGACTTTACCAGGAGTCCACCAGGAATCACCAGGAATGCCTCCTTACAGAATAAATTCTTCTAAGTCTGCATTCCTGGTAAATTCCACCAGGAGTCCGGCAGGAATTTACCAGGAATAAGAATTCAATTCTACCAGGAATGACATTCCTGGTAGATTCCTGGAGGAATCCTAGGAATTCACCAGGACAACCAGGATTCCACCAGGAGTCCAGTAGGACCTGTGGAGGAGTGAAAAGTGAAGCTTGTTGTTGCCATCGCCATTGCTGTCAACATTAGCTGCTATGCCAGTTGGCTGGCACTGGCTTGATGCTGTTACTATTGATGGTGTGTCATCATTGCTGCTGCTGTCAACATCATTGTGGTTGACATCAAGCTACTCTTGTTGTCATCGTTGCTTCTGCTGCTGGTGTGGGTGCTGGTGAGGGTGCAATTGGTGGCGCTGGGGGTGAGGTACCAGAAGCACTGTGTAGTATTTAGACCTAAGAAACATACCAATAGCAGCATGGGTGGGTGCACCACACCCCCTGCTGCGTGTTCTGCCTTATGAACCCTGTAGTTCCGCCGTGTTCACGTTCATTCGCATATGCGCATGTTGCAGGTGCTCTTGACATGGTATGGGTGAGATGTATTCATGGGGAACAGGTTGTCATCATGACCACTGTGGTCTTGTCCTATATGATCCACATTGTCTAACCTTTACAGGTCATATCCAAAATGAAATGCCTTATAAAATAGGCGAGTCATACCCTTGCATGGTATAAACACGGAACTTACAACAAAATCAACAAAGCTTGGATCTTTCTGATCTTTTTGAAGTGCTTGTGCAACATTGGTGGCTGCTTGCAAGAAGCTGTCACCAAATACAGCCTGAATGAGGGGAAAGAGCCATAAAATGAGGACACAACCTCACAGACCACAAAGGAAAAAGCCAGCTCACCACCCACCTCTCTGGATGATGGGCAATGGAGAAGCTGAAGTGCAGATCAACAGTGGCAGTAGGAACCTTCTGTTGAATGGGGGACTGAGATCCACTCTGGCGTGGACTGAATTGTTGATCGAAATAAGTCACTGAGCCAGAGTCCAAGGAAGAGGCAGAAGGAGCATGAGAAATAGACCTGATGGGGTTTTGGGATGCAGCACAGGAGTGAGGACATCGACCACACAAGCCTGGTGGGGCGGAGGCATCGCCTGGAGAGATAGCAGCGTACTTGGCACCTCCAAGGGCATTGAGGGCTTCAGTGTTGAGTTTTGTCCTCTGCTACGGATTGCTGGATCAGCGGGCTCCAGCAACAACCAACTAAATAAAGTCGAGATCAGACCAGAGGAAACACAGGAGAGAAAGTGTATTCATGGTCTACTACTACTATACAGCAAGTAGCAGTCTGGGGGAGAGGGAGGAAGTCTAGATAAGCAAACCAGGGGGTGGAAACCAGACTAAACATGAGGAAAGGGAAGGGAAAAAGAGGAACAGTTCAAAGATGAAGGTTTAAATACAAAAGAGTTAGGGAATTGCCATGAAAGACAGACTACCAGGTCTGTATGTACAAACCGAGAGAGATGTAAGAACAATAAGGCTGTCCTGCAGATACAGCATGTCCATCAGTGTTTCAAGTAGTGATTGCAAGGAAATGATTCGGAGCAATCAAGGGTCCAGACCCTGCGCCTCATGGTTGCCTCATGGTAAGGAGGTGAAAGGATCCATGAGTGGATGCGTCAGCAGACACATGGTGAACATGAGGTGGCCATGTGGATGTCATGTGGCTGAGTTCCTGGTTTGGGAATGATGAGATTGGTTCGTCTTCCTGATGGTTTGCATTGGCAGTGGATGCCTGGCCAATAGCAGCATACGACTATGAGTATGTGTATGCAGGATTGGGATGGAAAGGTGAACATGATGCTTCATCATTGGAGGCAGGGGAGAAGGTGAATCACTGAATGGGGAAGAACCATGATGGGGGCAATGCAATGAACACTGGTAATCATACACCAGCAACTGTAGTTCCTGCAGCACGATAAGCAAGGGTGCTTCATATAACCCTTCTTGGCTGCAGGGTACTGGATGACTGGGATGTCGACTAGGTATGGATATTCCCAACCAGTGGACTGGTACATGAAGGTGATGAAACATGTCAGAATGCAAGTCTTTGTGGAGCATCAAGGGGACTTGTCGTATATGCGAGTTCGGGTTGTTAGTTGAGCACCGGTGGTCAGCTGATGAGAAGAAAGGTGAATGAATGTGGAGGTGACATGTGAAGAAGAACAAGATGTTCAGCCAAGATAGGTCAAAGGAGTCATCGGTTGTCGGCAACTATGACGGATCCGATATCTGAGTCATTGTGGGGAGGTTGCATTATCCGAATATAGGTTGCATAGATGTAGACGCCCACAAGGGTGGAGATGCCAATAGAACATATCACAATCGTGGCGATGAGCTGGGCGTCAAAGGTAACCATGAGGATCGGGATGACGTGTCGGTCTTCTTCAAAATAGGAAAGTTGATCGGTCATCAGGCACAAGGCTATTCATTCGTCTGTGACAGGCACAAGGAACCATGTAGGTGAATTGTGAAAGAACAATAACAATGTCATGAGCATATGGGTGTGGACATATGATCGGTCGGCGGAGAACCAGAGTATTCCAATTGCTGGGTATGATCGGTGGTTGGGTCATGGAGTATTCTTGTCTCCAGGTATGCACACCGGTCATGGGTTGTGACAAGAATGGAATGGTCAAGTTCGGATTGTATTGTCTTCAGGTTCCTTCAGCTCCTGGTTGTGCATGAATGGTTATGCACTGTCAAATCATCCAATGAGGACATGGGGTCAGCCCGAGAGTTCGGTAACAAGGTATCGTCCAATCAGAGTGTGGGACTTGGCACATCTTCATGGGAATGTAGAGGTCAATGGGTATCACGTGCTGTCAAAGCAAAAGACAGGGGCAAAAAGGTAAAAATCATAACAGATGAGCAAGGGTGCTTCATATAACCCTTCTTGGCTGCAGGGTACTGGATGACTGGGATGTCGACTAGGTATGGATATTCTCGACCAGTGGACTGGTACACAAAGGTGATGAAACATGTTGGAATGCAAGTCTTTGTGGAGCATCAAGGGGACTTGTTGTACTTGCAAGTTCAGGTTGTTAGCTGAGCACCGGCGGTCAGCTGATGAGAAGAAAGGCAAATGAATATGGAGGTGACATGTGAAGAAGAACAAGATGGTCAGCCAAGATAGATCAAAGGAGTCATCAGTTGTCGGCAACTATGACAGATCCAATATCTGAGTCATTGTGGGGAGGTTGCATTATCTGAATATAGGTTGCATAGATATAGACACCCACAAGTAGTGAATGACACGGGTTTTTAAACCCACACGGATCAGGGCCCACGGGTAATGCGGGTACGGGTACAGATTGAGATTCCCATACCTGCCAGCTTTAAAACAAGCCCGGGATCATCCAAAACGGTTAAGAACTGAGAGAGATATGCTCAAAACAATGATTTGATCTTATCTCAGTCAATTCGTAACTGTTTTGGATGATTCTGGGCTTGTTTTGAAGCGAAAACCCGGCGGGTGACGGGTATGGGTAGACGCGGGTGCGGGTACGGGTTGGCAGTGTGTACCCGCAATAAACCCGTGTCATTCACTACCCACAAGGGTGGAGATGCCAATAGAACATATGACAATCGTGGTGATGAGCTGGGCATCAAAGGTAACCATGAGGATTGGAATGACGTGTCGGTCTTCTTTGAAATAGGAAAGTCAATCAGTCATCAGGCACAAGGCTATTCATTCATCTGTGACAGGCACAAGGAACTGTGTAGGTGAATTGTGAAAGAACAATAACAATGTCATAAGTGTATGGGTGTGGACATACAATCAGTCAGCAGAGAACCAGAGTATTCAGATCATTGGGCATGATCGGTGGTTGGGTCATGGAGTATTCTTGTCTCTGGGTATGCACACTGGTCATGGGTTGTGACAAGAATGGAATGGTCAGGTTCGGATTGTATCATCTTTAGGTTCCTTCAGCTCCTGGTTGTGTATGAATGGTTATGCATTCAAGAGTTTGGTAATGAGGTATCATCCAATCAGAGTGTGGGACATCTTTGTGGGAATGTAATGGATGTCACATGCTGTCAAAGCAAAAGACAGGGGCAAAAAGGTGAAAATAGTAACATCCTTGTCGTGTCAACGTTGAAGTTTTCAGGGAGTCAGTTAAGTTCAACTGCATACAAATAGAACCAAATGATGGACTTGGTGAATAATTTGCAAGTTGTGAGTTACCACACAGGCCACGGCAACAGCAACAATATTAGGCTGCTTCAAAGTTAACCTGCTGAGGCTCCTGCTGAGGCTCCTGCTGGAGTTCCTGCTAGCTGCCAGGTTTCTGTGTGGGGTTTAGAAATTTATTTATTTCATTTGTTAGTGAGCACTTCAAGTGCCAATTGGGTTATTTGATATCATCGGGTACAACCAGAACTCACCTCTCAACAGCCATGGCCTCAGGAAAAGGCAAGGGCAGAAAGTGTGCTACTACTTCAGAGAGCCAAGGTCATTTTGGATGGTGACCGATTGTAGTGTTGTTGAAGTCCAGTTTGGTCCAGTTTTTGGCCATTTTGGCTGAACTGAAAACTGGACCCCTGGTTCAGTTCAGGCCTTTTGATGAACCTGAACCTGAACTGCATGGAACTGTTCCATGCAGTCCAGTCTGGGTTCAGATGGGGTTTGAACCCTGAACCATCTTCCTTCACCCTCAAATTTCCTTGCAAGCCACAGCACCACATCAATTGACATGGGCCTGGGGTTGCAAGAAGCTAGGAGGGGTGGGGATGGTGGGGTTGTTCTTGCTGCTGCTGGTGCTGCTATTTTTGCTGCTGGTTACCTTGTGAATGATGGACACATGTCAATGGACATGGTGCAGGTCTTCACTAGATGGCTGCTAGTGTTGCTGTGGGGCTGCTGCCATGTCCATGCTTGTGGGCATGGGCATGGGCCATGAGGGGCTGTCAGTAAAGTAAGAAATAAACTAATTACTTACCTGTGTTGCTGTTGTTGTTCATTGCTGTTGTTGTTGAGTCAAATTCACATGTATGTTTAAGGTCACATAACCTAAGTTCATGTGGCTTCATACAAAAAATGAGTATCTAAATGAGTATTTATGTAGGCATATAGACATTATGGTTCACAGTTTGAACCAGGTTTGAACCTGGTCTGAACCTCTGTGCCTCACTGGAACCACAAACTGAACCCACAGTCCAGTTCAGCATTTGGCTAAACTTTAGACTGAACTTTGGGTTCAGTTCGGGGTTCGAACCGGGTTTGGATCAGTTCTGAACCGGACTTCGGCAACACTAACCAATTGAATCCTGGACAAACTGATAGGCTTATCGATTGGTTGGAGAACAACCCAAGTGACCAACACAAACTGTTCTCAGATTCAACACAAGATACTCAAGCAGAAGGATGAAGGCGAGAGGTTGGGAAGACTCACAAGAATATCTACTATGCCAAGATTGCACAACATGTATTTCAGAATGACGGCAACCCTCAATACCAAGCAGACTATGCTCAACAACATCAGAAGTATGCAAAGTCTGTTGAGAATTGGCTTGTAACATGAGTGCATCCTGGGCCTTTGGGCCTTTCATTATGTTTTCAAAATTAACAATATATCAGGCTGAAGAAAAAGTATCAGGAATGCTGCAAGCAACGCGGGCAGACTGGAGCTGGCCTCCACATGTCAGAATTGTCTAGTGAACATGAGAATTTAATTGGTACATCAATTCTTGTCTCACTTTCCACAGGGCTAATTTATTTGTTCTACAGCAAAAATTATGGCCGAGTTTCCAGCCTGGCCACAGCTCCATGGCTTCTGGCAATCTATTCCAAGTTACAATCCACACACAGTCACATCAAACCCTGGTCAGAGACTTGAGGAAGATACAACCCAATTGTGTCAATGACAAAAAAAATGCATCCGAGGTGAGGAGGATGAGGAGGAAGATGAGGAAGATGGTGGCCCTTTCGACGATACATCCACTTTTGACTTTTCCCAACCATGCATCACTGGGTGGGATTAGTTGTATAACCAGCAATTTTTGCAACAATTTCCATTGACTAGTGATGGGATTCAAGATCCCTCTCAAGTTCCTGCCACATCTACTCAGCACTGGTACCACCCCATTGGTTGTCATGAATCCAATCTGCATCCAATCACGTTGGAGAGTTCACCCTCTCGCTTTCCATCTGTAATCAGCCTCAATGACCCTCCGGGACAATTTGAACATGACCCCCTGTTGTTGCAATTCAACGTAACACCTTTGACATCCACACCACTCTCCCCTATGTCTCTGACCAATTGGTTCCCACAGGAGCCTGCAAGACAAGATTCATCCAGCCCCACCACATGGACATCAAGATACTCTCCATTGGAACCAGAACAATCCTCACCTGCTGGATCAATTCAACCTTCACCATTAGGCTCGGTGCAGCCTTCTTTTACACAGCCCTCCTTTTGGTTCAGCATGCCCTTCACCTTGGTGTTCAGAACACCCTTCACCTTCAGGTTCAGCGCACCCTTTGGGTTCAGAACACCCTTCACCTTTACGTTCAGCATGCCCTTCACCTCCAGTACAGCCCCCTATCAGATTTTCAGCTCAGGTAAGACTTCTCTTTTCATTTGATTTCGCCTGACTGAGCATAATTCTAGTCAAACCAAACCAGTCACCAACAGGGATCATCCACACCACCACAGGGCTCACATAGCTCCAAATGTCCTCACAATCAATAGAATACACCTGATAGAGCTCCAGAATTTGACAACCTGCTACAAGATGCCCATGCAGATGTGCAGAGGACAAGGGAACGTGACCATGAAAGAGCCCTTTCTGCAGAAGAATCAAGAAGGGAGAGATACAAACTCAAAATGGAGAAATTATGACTCACACCAGAAGCACTCAGGTTGAAAGAACTGGAACTCGAACAACAATGAACTTGAGAGAAAACTGATCGTAAGTGTCACACTCAAGCACATCAGGCAAATATTCTCTTGATGCACATACAAATGATGCAACTCCAGCTCCAGCTCCGGACCTCTGCAGGAGGCGATGCAGGTCAGATGGAGATGATAACAGAGGGTGAAGCAATTGGCATGGGGGCTGCTGACACAAGCTTAGATACGGACAATTTTTATCATGTAGACTATCAACCCTGGAATTCCATGCACTTGTTATTTCCAGAAGAAGTGTGAAATACATAAATTTTGAGACTATTTACTGTGCAGTCAGGTCAGCAAGAAGAATGTCAAGCAATTGTTGGTGTATGTCATGTCCAGCAGCTAGTATACCAATTTCCTCATCACCAGTGTCGTCACCCATATCATTGCCATTGCCATCACTCGTATCATCACCACTCATATCATCATTCATCAAATTGTCCTCGTCATCCTCATTTGGAGACCTCTGTCCATCCCCACTATACACACCCATCTGAATACAAAAATCCCTCCAGTCTTGGTCAGGGTGGTCGTCTTCAAGGCAGATGATAAGATTGGAAAGAATAATACAACACCGGATCCACAAGATGGCCCATCTATGTTTTTCTTTTGATCATAGATCTTGATGTCTGATGTAAGGCTGTGGCTGTTGATCTTATCCTTTCCTTATTAGTATGATAAGGATAAGTCAGCTATTATCTAATCCTGGGAGCTGTGGATAATCTGATAAGGCCTTATTCCTTCTAAAACTGATGCTATAGGCTGGGTTTGATGGTGGCTAGACACCATCCTTTAGTGCTTGGGGCTGTATTCCTGATACTGTCCACTTGTTGTCCTGGCTATTGAGAGAAGGGATACTCCAACTGAAATTGCAATATTGCAGCTGAGTGAAAATTTGTATAAATGCCCTTTCTCCAATCTTGTACCATGTTTTTGATCCAAAACTATTTTGGATCATGACACAGGGTCATGATCTTCCCTATCAAAGGATTTGTCTATTAAGGATGCCACTGTACTGTCACCTAGATGAGCACCTGGCTTGTTGAATACTAAGCTTTGTATTCTTCACCTCAACTCACAATACCACAGTTCAGAGATAGATCTATTGAAAAGTAATTGCAAAGTTTCCAAAGGACACTTTCACTCACCCAACCATCTTCATTGCAATCAAAACTGTTCTTGCTCAATTTTTGTGGTAAAAATGTGGGTAGGAGTCAACAAAGTGATACAGCAAGTATCTCTCCCAATTTTCTGCTCTGACTTTTTCCTGAACTGAACAGCCCAGATCAAAGATATGATCTTTGAATTTGTTCAGCTGTTTTTCTAGCAGGCACCTAAGGGCAGATAGTCCCACATTTTCAATCTCATCAAGAGGAGTCTCAATCTCCAATGGTGTCAGAGGCTCCTTAGTGCAAAAGAACAATTTCTTCAAAATCAGAATAATCAGTGAATTTCCATTGCTGACAGGGGCTCAAGTGGATATCTCTGATATCTTCTGTTCCTGCCTTGTAAGTGAGGAAAAACAAGGAAATCAAGAAATTGCTATTATATAAATAGGGAGTGTCTATTTGGCTCCCCGGGGAGCCGCTTAGTCATCTGACACCCCTTTCCTTATATAGTTATAGCTAAGTGGCTTGATCAAGATAAATGAATTATTGTCTTTGCAATACCATTGGCAAAAATATAGTAAAATTAGATTTGAGTAATTTATAAGTGTATATTACTGAGAAAAAATAATTGTCATCTTTGATATAGTGGGACCTTAAGTATAGATAAGCAGTTGATTTATTTTTCACCAACCACTCTACCAAACCTTATGATTATTTATTCTGAAGGTCTAACAATATTGAACATTTCATTGCTTAATTCTCTTGAATTTGCTCTCAAGTAATGGACAAGCAAGAATTGATTTATCTTAATCAGGCCAGTTAGCTATAACCATATAAGGAAAGGGGTGTTGGATGACTAAGCAGCTCCCCGGGGAGCCAAATAGATAAATCCATATAAATATGTCTTCTTGATGCACTCATATTCCTGCCAGAGAATAGGCAATGACATATATAATCTGTGGATACATTATCCATGGATTCCAGTTGAAAACAACTTCAAGAACACCTAAAACTATCAACAATCGAGTGAGGTACCTGAATCATCATTTATTAATGACTGTCTTGCCTGATCCAGAGCTCATTTGAAAGCTCATGGATATGGGAATCTGTACCTGTATGAAATGAGGATACCCATAGATATAAATAAACCTATATCTAGAGAAATGTAGTTGATTTATTACAAGAAAATTAGACATGATTCCAGCGAAATATTTCAGACCCTTGATGTGCAACCAAGTAGGTGTAGCACATACCTACCTCATGTAAAAATAGTAGCACTTTCTGATAGTGAATGACACAGGTATACCCATGGAAGATGCAGGTATTTGGCAGGTCAGGACATGTAGGGATGCCCTGTCTTTAATTCTGAACATTTAAAAAAAAAGATTAAGCAAAATGGACCAGAACTGAGTGAGATACATGCAAAACGAGTTTCAGGCCCATATCACAAAAAATCAAAGACACACAACCTTCATGTTTAAAAAAAGTGGTGTAAATAAAAATGTTTACATCACTTTTTTTAAAGATGAGGGTTGTGTCTTCAATTTTGAGATATGGGCTTTAAACTTGTTTTGCATGTATCTCACTCAGTTCTGGTCCATTTTGCTTCATCTTTTTTTAAAATGTTCAGAATTAAGGACAGGGCATCCCTACCTGTCCTTACCCACCGAATACCTGCATCTTCCACAGGTAGACCCATGTCATTCATTACTTTCTGAGAATTCATCTTTCAATAACAATGCTAAATCAAACATTGTGGGTAAACCCTTGCATATCACTATCTGTGAGAAGTTGACCATTGACATCTCAATCAGATATGGCAAATATATAAGAAAGCTGAAGCTTCATTCTGGATTGCTGAAGAGATAGACCTCCTCAAAGGCCTCCATGACTGGCCAAACTGAACAATAATGAACATCACTTTGTCTCCCATGGTCTTGCCCTCTTCACTATGCCCAATGGTATCATTAACAAGAATCTTTCTCCAATGAAGTTCAAGTGGTTGAAGTATTGCTTCTAAAAGTTTCAGATTATGATGGAAAATATCCACTCCAAGATATACCTTATTCTGCTTAACAGCTACATTAAAGACACAACTAAAAGAACTCATGACTATGATAGTAGGGCCAAGACAAAGGATCATACAAAGTGAAGAGGGAAAACAGGAAGAGAAAAAATGAAAACAAAACAAAACAAAACAAAGGTCAAGATATGCAGCTATATAAATCAGACAGATTACAAGCCACTATTGAGCTATACAGAAAAGAAAACTAAAGTTGCAGAGGAGACAAACACCATGCCACCCATTGCATTACACAGATGGCAGTTCTTGATGCTGTGACTCCTGATGGAGAGAGGTTTTGTTAATGTGTCAAAATGACAAATGAATACATACTCGCTGTTGCAAACAGATTGTCACAGAAGTTCTTCAGGTAAATGGAGGCCTGATAATGGAAGCCACACACCCACTTTGAATAACAAAGATTAGAATAGAAATACATTGAAGACATGGATCACATACCTCCTGCAAAGATGCAATTGTCCAAGGAATTACTAATGGAGAATCACATGTGCTATTGTCTAGTACTTACAAGCTGCAAATAAAGCAATGGGGAGTAAATATCAGCATCAATGTCAGATAGAGGCCAACTGCATACAATCTGAATTGGTAAATTGTTATTGGAGAATTGCAAGTCAATATAGATAAACACTGACTTTCTTTGAATACAAAATGTCAAGACAAAAATAAATGTAAATGAATCAGCCATCAGGCAGCAATGGTGATGAGAACTTAATACTTGCAGACTTGAAGTGAAAAATGGGGTAAGAATATTAAAGGTGTATGCTGCCAGATTGTGAAGTACTTACAAGCTGGTGACATAACAGATAATGATACAAACATTAATGGGTGGGATAAGCTGTGGGAACATAGCATGGGAAAAAATCAACACACCTTCTGGAGATCAAAAAAATGAACGTGCATTTTTGAAATGGTGTTACAAAATCACATACATACTGGACCTGGAAAGAAACATAATATTTAGTCAGTCTGCAGTGGGAATAATAAATGAACACACACCAAGAAGAGAACACGGCCAAGCAAAAATAAACAGGAACTCTGAGAATGGAATCACAAATCAACGCACAGACTGCAAGGAGAACAAGGCCAGAAGAACATAAGGAGGCACTCTGAGAATGGCATCACATATCAACCCACCAACTGTGGGGAAAACAAGGCCAAAAGAACATCAACAGGCACTCTGAGAATGGCATCACAAATCAACCCACCAACTGTATGGAGAACAAAGCCAGAAGAAGATAAGCAGGCACTCTGAAAATGGAATCATGAATCAACCCACCAACTGTGAGGTGAACAAGGCCAGATGCACATAAGCAAACAGTCTGAAAATGGAATCACAAATCAACCCACCTCCTGTGAAGGGAACAAAGCCAGAAGAACATAAGGAGGCACTCTGAGAATGGAATCACAAATCAACCCACCTCCTGTGAAGAGAACAAAGCCAGAAGAATATAAGCAGGGACTCTGAGAATGGAATCACAAATCAACCCACTCTCTGTGAGGAGAACAAGGCCAGAAGAGCATAAGCAGGCACTCTGAAAATGGAATCACAAATCAACCCACCAACTGTAGGAAGAACAAGGCCAGAAGAACATAAACAAACACTCCAAAAATGGAATCACAAATTAACCCACTCTCTGTGAGAAGAACAAGGCCAGAAGCACATAAGCAGGCACTCTGAGAATGGAATCACTAATCAACCCACCAACTGTGAGGTAAACAAGGCCAGAATCACATAAGCAGACACTCTGAAAACAGAGTCACAAATCAACACACTTCCTGTGAAAAGAACCAAGCCAGAAGAAGATAAGCAGACACTGTGAAAATGGAATCACAAATCAACCCACTCTCTGTGAGAACAAGGCCAGAAGAGCATAAGCATATACTCTGAGAATGGAATCACAAATCAACCCACCGACTGTGAGGAGAACAAGGCCAGATGAACATGAGCAGCCACTCTGAGAATGGAATCACAAATCAACCCACCAACTGTATGGAGGACAAGGCCAGATGGACATGAGCAGGCACTCTGAAAATGGAATCACAAATCAACCCACCTCCTGTGAAGAGAACAAAGCCAGAAGAAGATAAGCAAGCGAATTTGAGAATGAAATCACAAATCAACCCACCTCCTGTGAAGAGCACAAAGCCAGAAGAATATAAGCAGGCACTCTGAGAATCACAGATCAACCCACTCTCTGTGAGGAGAACAAAGCCAGAAGAGCATAAGCAGGCACTCTGAGAATGGAATCACAAATCAACACACCAACTGTGAGGAGAATAAGGCAGAAGAACATAAGCAGACACCCTGAAAATGGAATCACAAATCAACCCACTCTCTGTAAGGAGAACAAGGCCAGAAGAACATAAGCAGGTACTCTGAGAATGGAATCACAAATCAACACACTCTCTGTGAGTTGAACAAGGCCAGAATCACATAAGCAGACACTTTGAAAATGGAATCACAAATCAACCCACCTCCTGTGAAGAGAACAAAGCCAGAAGAAGATAAGCAGGCACTCTGAGAATGGAATCATAAGTCAACCCACCAACTGTAAGGAGAACAAGGCCAGAAGAACATGAGTAAGCACTGAGAATGGAATCACAAATCAACCCACCAACTATAGGGAGAACAAGGCCAGAAGAATATGAGCACTCTGAGAATGGAATCACAAATCAACCCACCTCCTGTGAAGAGATCAAAGCCACAAGAAGATAAGCAGGCCTGAGAATGGAATCACAAATCAACCCACCTCCTGCCAAGAGAACAAAGCCAGAAGAACATAAGCAGACACTCTGAGAATGGAATCATAAATCAACCCACCGACTGTGAGGAGAACAAGGCCAGAAGAACATGAGCAGGCACTCTGAGAATTGAATCACAAATCACACCTCCTGAAAGGACAACAAGAACATGAGCAGACACCCTGAAAATGGATTCATAATCTACCCACCCACTGTCAGAACATTATGTCAACAGAATGTTAGCAAGTGCTCTCCAAATAGAATAACAAATCCACCTACATTCATCTGATGGAAAAGCACCAACATGTCAGCACATAGTTGAACTTGCATCCTGAATGGACAATTGTCACATACAAACTGACAAGGTAGATTACATTCAGTTACAAAGCTCTTTCAATCAGTCAATGAACATACTCTCTGTCCCAGATTCAGCACCAGGTCAGCAATTCCCTTATGCTTACTGTCTTTACCTACATACTAGAAAACAATCACTTTGGACATCTCTCAGCCCAAGGATCCATGACTCACAAACTGTAGATGACCCATGTCCCACCAGCATCAACAATGAAATTGCACACTGATGAAACAACATACTGCCTTCATTGTGTGAGAAACAGTCAGCACCTTCTCCTCATAGCATTATCAACACCATACCAGCTGTAATTATTTCCAATATTTAGCACAAGAACCACTCAAATGCTTAACTACTCACATACTAGCAACCACACAGATATAATGAACTCAGCAAAGACTTTGCCAGTCATACATGACCACTCACATCCTGAGTTGCCAGGCAGACATTAATGTCACTATAATTGTCAGCACAAGCATCTGACACACCAACTGAGAAAGACAGTATACATTCAGAATAATCACAAACTTCAGATATCAAAGCATGATCCTACCTCCACCTTCTGTAGCAAACATTGGAGGACTTGTATCATGTCGCGAAGCTTATATGATGATGCCTAAAGCATTTTACATAAAAGTAAGGCCCCCAGATCTCGATGGCACGACACACACACACCTTATCCAAAGCTGACCTGATGCCATCATTCACCTGCCAGAACATTTCACCCACAAAGAGTAGCATGTTGATCCAAGAATCACAACTTTGAGAGCCTGCAAGAACTAGAAGACGACGTGATAAGACATTGAAGGAAGGTGCACAGAGCAAACTCTGGTTGCCACTACCAAGCCATCGGTCTAGATGGCCATACCAACCCGTGCAAGCATACTGCTGTACCTCACTGTATGGAACAAGACCATTCTCTATGACAATTCCAAGGCAATCCACCGCAATTGTGAGGTGGTGGATTGGAGAATTGATGAAGTATGCCTCCGACCGCGATTCCGTAGTTAAAAAGTCACGCAGCGAAGTATGAAGCAACTGAACAGGCTCGTCATCGGTCCTAGGGATTGCTATGATTGACTGCATTCCGAGTAAAGGCTGTAGGATATCATCAGTGTCCAGCCGAAGCAGTCGGCCCAGCGAAGTAATGGCCAAGGGTCGAGTCAGAACCATGATGGCGCCAACAACCCGCTCGAAGTGATGATCGTGTGATGCGGAGGAAAGAACTTGCGCATAGAGAGGATCGAGACCGTTTTCAAGCTTCAAAGCAGCTTCCATCTTTCGGTGCGGAAAGCTGCCGTCGCTGATGAAATTGACCAATGTAGCTGCGAAGATGAACGATCCTTCGCATTTATTGACTAGGTCTCTAAGGTCCACAGGGGAGGGCCACGGTAACGATACGTTTCGCATGTACCGACGGTTCCTCCCGTATATGACATCGAAGCGGGATTGGAAGAATGTACCAATGTCAGAGCTAGCGTCAAAATCTTCCAGATTCACGCGACGTGCGATCGACTCTGCGGCTGGTGATTCGAGAATCCCACGTATGTGCTCCTCGACTCTACTCGTGCACAAGACCTTGAAGGGAAGTCCAGGGGTGTTGTTAAGGCTATCGATCATGGCCTGAATAAATTCTGCCATCGACTCTCGGTCATCGCACTCATCCAGCCCGTCAAATACGAATACGACCTGTTGCCGGGGCATAGCTGAGATCATGGGTTGCAAAATCAGATTGGTGAACTGATAAGGGAATGATAAAGAGGCGATGTGCGGCTCGGCCTGCAAGATACGTTGAATGACTGGTTCGGTCACTGGAATAGACTTGGAAAGCTGATAGGCGATGGTAGGTATGAAGTGCGCAATCTTGCTTCTTCTCCCAGCCCCACGAAAGAAGAAGAAACTACCCGCGAGCCGTCCACATGCGGCAAACATTTCAGCGATGGTCTGTGAAATGGCGGACTTGCCAGAGCCAGCGGGACCAGAAAGCCAGCAGATTGGGTAACCATCGCGGTTATCGACCCATGTAACGGCCTGTGCGATGACCTGCTCACGAGTGCCTTTCTCGCACCGGAAGACTGGTCCAGCACGGTTGTAGCCTGCCTCGATGACGGGATCCAGTCGCTGTTCCAGACCTGCACCAGTAAGTAGAATGTAAGTGTACAAGGCTTCGGTGTTGACGTTCATATCGCACCAATCTGACTATGGTGATGATGCTGATGATAGTTGATCTGGTCTCGGCCAACACCGCTAAATGTGCCAAAAGGTGCGTTGACTAAGCTCAATTGTAAGTTGACGTTCGTAGAAGACGTAGGATTGGACGATGGCAGCTGGGAACGTCGATCCATGGCTCGGGTTCGTAGGTAGAGGTAGATAAGCGTGACCACTACCGTCACATTCGTTTCTCACTAAGTACTACAGCTATGGGTCAATACTGGAAAGTTGTCAATCTTGACAAACGCCAAACACACGGATGCTGGGGCAAGCTTGGAGAATGCCTCTTCGATGGAAGCCCCTCTGATCTTGTCAACGATCTCCTTCGCGTGGTAGTCGAAATCTTACCGTTACCACCCAAGACTCAGAGCGTCTCGCTGACGTCTACACTTCCCTCGTACGCACACAGTCCATTCCTCAGTGTCATCTTACTGACTTTGAAGCCGCTCTGTCTAGCAACTGTTTCCCACAGCTTCCTGACGAGCTGATTGATCGTTTCTTTGATGCCCTCAGACATCTCGATTGCATCTGTCTTGCGCTCACCAGTGAACGCTGCTGGCTAATTGGCCAGAAGCATGTCAAGGCCCATCTCCCCGCACTTTTCAACTCTTGGGCAGGCGATCGTATCATGTGTGTTGGTGACTACATCGAGGATGTTCCCATAGGTGTTCTGACTGCAGAGGAAGAAAAAGAGCTGGGTATACGTCCCAATGATTGTGAAAACTCCAACCTCGATGAGGACGACGACAACGTCACTGAAACCTTGTATAGCCTGGATTATTCGGAATTCTCGGGATGGCGTAGGAGCTGGAACCCTCTATTTCTCAAGCTGGAACTCTTTCATCACCAAATCCTGACGAAGGCAGAGGGCGAGAGATTTTGGTCTTTGGTAAGCGTGAAGGTCCCTGAACGTTCAATTCTCCGCAATCTCTCCCGACACGAATATGTACGCTACGATGCGCTGCAGCAGCTCAAGGATGACAGTCCGGACAGTTGGCAGCTTGAGGAAGTGGGCTTTGGAGAGGTCGTCTTGTCTCGCATCTGTTGGTCGTCCGATGGTTCTGTTGCGATGCCATACGATCAAGACATTCATCGCGGAAAATGGGCTGGGAATCGTTTTGACATCACATCGGCTGATATGCTGGAGGTAGAAGATGAAAACGGGCAGCGAGTAGAATGGAAGGATGTGAGTCATGAAGTTATGAAAGAGATCGGGGCAATTTGGCAGTCGGAATATGACCGTTGAGAAAGATATTTGTTCCAGTTGACGCTGCACTCTGTGGAATCCTGGTGGACTCATTGGTTCTACAAATTTACAACACCAGCACTCTAATATTCTTGAACAAGTGAGCAGCTGAGCCGGTCTTTCCTGCATTGACAGCCTCAAACGTCACACTCAAAAACTCCATTCTAATCCCCTCGATTACGGCAGAAATCCTGGATTGGGCACAACCTGCCTTTCGGAGCCTCTTCATAAGATATGCAGTAACTATCACCGGGGAACGCGATATGCAGGCCGAGCAGTGCACCAGAATCCTTCCACAGTTGTCGGCAGTGACGCTAACGCAGCATCGATACTGATTTCGTTAGTGGCGTCACTGGATGAGGAGACATAATCGTTCAGGGAGAGGTGGTGGTATCCCCTCGTCTTCAAAGTCGTTTTGCACATACGGCATGATTTTATCCAAGAATCCTATCACTTCCTGTGCCTGCACGTAGTCCAGCTTGGCCTCGTTCGCGATGCAGTAATGCAAATCGTGGAGCTATAGTTTGCGCAACACCATTAGGGTGATGCGGTCAGGGCGATAGTTGGGACCGAGGTGGTAAAATAGTTGACTGACATATCCCACGGCAGCATGGAATTGGGCATGGGTCGTAGGCCGTTCCTGAGTTGGTAGGTGGCAAAGTCAAGGGGGTCTGTTCCATGAACGAGGCTGAAATACCAATAGCCTTGCCACGGGTTGGCTGGCGGACTCATGACTGGAGGGGATTTGACCCAAAGGCGATAGTACGACTTCGGAGGCAATAGCTTTCTCGTCAACGAGAGTTGCTTGAAGATGATTTTTCGACTGCTGCGTGCACGGCTTGCGATTGTTGTAATCGAAGTAGAGGTCTTTCTGGCCCTGCAAAGCAGATCATGGTAATTGGGATTTCTGATATTGTTGCCCGCTTAGCTCAGCGGTAGAGCGCGTCACTCGTACCATTGATGGTGATGATGAGGTCAGTCGTTCAAATCGGCTAGTGGGCATAACTTTTTTTTGTTTCTACGGCGAATGCTCAAACAGCTCTCATCCAGAGCGTTTGACATTCCTCACTGTTTTCACTCACCCTTCGCCTCTGCTTCTGCTGTTGCCACCAAGCCACAACGTCGACCTTCCAGCGTTACACTACCTAAAAGGACGTCAAATGACCGACACCAGGAGAAACAAAAATTTGGCGTGTCTCACGGTGGGACAACAACCACTGGCAGAATTTTTAAAATGCTCAATAATTCCCGTTAGTTAAACGTAATGAGCTAGGTGTCCAATTGCTTTCACGCAAGTTGCATGCCCAGCTCTTCCCGAATGTCGCTTTTCCCCGTCCAGAGCCATCTTACATTCGCATCGCCCATGAACATCTCGAAATGCATGGTCTCGACCCCACTGAGGCCTCTGTTCTTCCAGATACAGCATTTACCCTCCCCCCGCTTCAAGGTGCCACCATTGCTGAGCATTTCCATCACATCGGCACTCATACCGCACAACCGTGGCTTACCCTAGCTTCCTCCTTCGCTGCTGCGTCACTCCCCCCAAAGCCTGAACAGTGGGACATTCAGCAGTCCGGCTGGACAAAGTACCACTACCGCTCCGACGGCTCAAGCTTTAGCGAGCACGTACGCTACCCAGATGAAGAGGACAATACCCTCGTGTTTGACGTCGAGACAATGCCAAATTACCACCCATACGCTGTCCTCGCTTGCGCAGCTTCTCACACTTCATGGTATGCGTGGATCTCGCCCTGGCTTTTGGGCGAGTCTGAGGACCCCCAGCAACTCATCCCTTTCAGTAGTGCTGCGCGACCGCGTGTTATCGTGGGACACAATGTCTCCTACGACCGTGCTCGCGTGCGAGAAGAATATGCCCTCACGCCTACGGGTACGCGTTTTATTGATACCATGGCACTCCATGTCGCTGTGCGTGGCATCTCCTCCCACCAGCGTCCAGCCTGGATGCGCCACCGCCGCACGCAGCAGAAGGCTCAGGAAAGACGTGATGAAGTGGTCGAGGTCGTGGAGGGGCTCCTGCGCGATGTCAAGCATCGCCAAGCGAACGAGGAGGACACAACACGGCGGGAGGAGTTGCGCAGGATACGTCTCGACATGGAGGAGAGCCTTCCGCAACTCCAAGCTGATCCGGACTCGATTGAGGCAGAGGCGAAACGCTGGGAAGACCTCACATCTGCTAATTCTCTTGCTGATGTCGCACGGCTGCACTGCGGAATCAGCATGGACAAGGAAGTCCGTAACGACTTTATGGCTCACACTCCGACCGAGATTGTTGACAATCTTCACGACTACATAAACTACTGTGCGACAGATGTTCATGTCACTCACGCCGTGTTCTCTCGCGTGCTCCCGGCCTTCCTTGATGCGTGTCCGAGCCCAGTGTCTTTCGCTGGCATGCTCACGATGGGTTCCAGCTTTTTGCCAGTGAATGAGACGTGGGAGGTTTACCTTACGGAAGCAGAGCGTGTCTACAAGGAACTGGAAACAAAGGTGAAGACAAGGCTTGTGGAGCTCGCGGAAAGGGCACGCACGATGATGGATGGTGGTGAATGGAGGGATGATGTGTGGCTGAGCCAGCTTGACTGGACGCCCAAGGTAGCGAGTGTATCTAGGGGAGTGTACCCCCCTGACGAAGTATGTGCTGTATTTGTTCTCATTACATTTTTTTTGTGTTGAATTGAGCACTCAGATCCCCGCAACGGAACCAAACCCAGGAGAAGTTTCACAAGAACAGTTCCCCGCTTGGTACACCCATCTCCTGTCAGGCCCACTAGAAAAAATTACTATTGAACGTACCTTACCCCTTCTGCTCAACCTCTCCTTTGATAAACATCCACTGCAATACACTATAGCCGAGAAGTGGCATATTACCCCCGGTGGCATCGTCTCTCGCCTCCCAAGTGCCGGCAAGACTAAAACCGCACGTTTACTGGGTCCTACTCACGGGCTACCGTATCTCAAGAACGGTCGCATGGGCGCCAACGACGTCCCACTAGCAATGGCCCTCTGTAGTGGAGATTTCTCTGGTCATACCACCGAATGCGTGCTCAACCTCGCAAAACACACCTTGGAGAACACCGATTCCGCATGTATCGTAGACGACCCGTGGTTGCGTCAACTCGACTGGACGTCTATCGCATCCCCAATACGCGGGGAATCAACACGCCCGAAAAACCAGAAGTCCCTCAAACATCCCCCTGTGTTGTGGCCCAAGTGGTATTGGGACCTCACGAAGCCGAAGAAGGGCCTCCCCCCTGGTACACTCGATGTCACCGTACGGAACCGCATCGCACCGATCCTCCTCCGGCTCTCTTGGCTCAGCTGGCCACTCTTCCACTCGCGCGAGCACGGCTGGGTATTCCGAGTCCCTACCAACAATGGTGCCTCCACCTCTGCCTCTCCCACCACTGTCACTAAATCCACCGCCACAACACGCACCTCCCCACTCGAGTTTCATGACCCTGCAGACGACGTACTTCAGGAGGCTACGCTACGCGGCGGGTTCACGTTTCACAAGCTTCCGCACAAGGATGGCGAGAAAGCAAATGTTGGGAGCCCACTCGGCAAAGCGTTCATCCCGTACGCGTTAGACGGAACGCTCCGCAGCCCTGGGGATGAGGCCCGCGAAGCACTCGAGATGAGCACACAGTGTAGCTATTGGATCGGTGCGAGGGACAGAATTTCGAAGCAGTTGGTGGTGTGGCAGGATCGAGCGCGTGGGCTTGATGTTGGGTTCAATGCGGCGAATGGAGGTTCGGGGAAATGGGGGATGATCCTGCCACAGGTAATCACAATGGGTACGGTCACACGCCGCGCAATTGAGAAGACGTGGCTAACGGCAAGTAACGCGAAAGCAAACCGTGTCGGGTCGGAGCTCAAGGCCATGGTACGTGCCCCCCCGGGGTATGCGATCGTTGGCGCGGATGTTGACTCTGAGGAGCTGTGGATCTCGAGCTGTATGGGTGATGCACAGTTTGGCATGCACGGCGCAACAGCACTTGGGTGGATGACGCTTGAGGGGACCAAGGCTGCTGGTACAGACCTACATTCCAAAACTGCAGCGATATTGGGAATATCGCGGGACCAGGCAAAGGTGTTTAATTATGCGCGAATATACGGTGCAGGAATGCGGCATGCGATATTACTACTCCTACAGAGCAACGCGAAAATGCTACCCGAAGAGGCACAAAAGCTTGCTGAGAACTTATACGCGTCGACCAAAGGGCGGAATACACACCGGGCAGACATGTTCGGGCGCAAGTTCTGGTTTGGAGGTACAGAGAGCTTCGTGTTCAACAAGCTCGAGGAGATCGCCCTCTCCGACCGACCGCAGACCCCTGCGCTTGGGTGTGGTGTGACGTACGCGCTGTCGAAAGAGTATCTCCCGGCGGAATTTGGCGCCGACTACATGCCGTCGCGGATCAACTGGGTTGTACAATCTTCCGGTGTGGATTACCTACATTTACTCATTGTAGCAATGGAGCACCTGATCGCCAAGTACGCCATCGATGCACGGTACCTCATATCAGTGCATGACGAACTGCGGTACCTCGTCGCTGAGTCAGACCGGTATCGTGCAGCCCTTGCGTTGCAAGTTGCGAACCTATGGACCCGGTGTATGTTCGCATACAAACTAGGAATGGACGACTTACCGCAAGGTGTAGCTTTCTTTTCCGCGGTAGACGTGGATCACGTGCTTCGGAAAGAGGTGGACATGCCATGCGTGACACCCTCACAGCGTGTCCCCATCCCACCGGGTGAGAGTCTGAATATCGAGCAGGTGCTTGCCAAAACAGGTGGGGGGTCATTATGGAAGGATGGGCGGCCCATGGAAGAGGATGGTGATGGTGATCGGCAGGATCAGCAAGATACGCTTGAGGGGTACAGAGAACCTGATTGCTTGCTGCATCGTGCCAAGTCAGCAGCGTTTCTCCGTGCCCAAGCAACGACCGACTTGGGTGAGGTGAAGTATTTAGCGCGGCAGGTGTCTGGGAAAAGGGGCGTTGGCGGTAGTGTCGGTAAGCGTGGGGGGAAGGAGGGAGGCACGACTCATGAGAAGGTCAGGAAGAGGAAAGCTCCAGTGGGGAACGGGGATGGCATGGATTGGGGGGAAGCTGTTGAGGAAGTGTTGAGGTCGCACGGGACACAGATGGTATGTGTTGTTCTCTATTTAGTTTCTGTGTGTGTCGTTGACCAGGTGCATTTTTGTAGTGACTGTAATGTGAGTCACGAGTGAGTAATCGGCTCTGCACTTTGGTGGTACTCTTGTTGCAGGAAGACCACCTCAGCTACGTTGTCAGCACATTAAGCCGGTGTTCAGAGCGCAAATATCGTGAGTGGTTGTTTTGGTGTGGTATTCACATCTCATTTATATTAGCTCGCGTACTACGGCACCATTATTTAATGTCTGTAAATACTGTAGAGCGGACACGTGTCCACGTACTTTAAACCTATAGGGTCACGTGAACTACTCATGGAAGTCGGACCGGAGCCGTTATACTTATCTTCAACCGAACTTCGTTGAACGTTGCATGGTAAGTGCCAGTACTGGTATGTATCTGGTAACCTTATCCTCATCCTGAAGAAGCCAGTTTCACAACGGATCGTGCATATATCTTGCACCCGAATTGGTCAAGGAATCGGCTCAAGGGTTAAATGGCGATAGGTCACCAAGAGATTCAGAGCACAATCTACCATCATCCAGCCTTCCGAGCTCATAGTGCAAACGTCACCATTTCATTGATATGTAAGGTTAATCTTTGTGTCCACAAACCAGACTGAGTAATCTATACACAGTGCTACTCGATACAGTCCAGTCACTGACATAGTCGTCTACAGCGATAAACTACCGAAAACTAGAGAGAGCAACGATACAGATAACAATACAGAAATTAGTGTTGAGAGGGGGTGTGTGTGTTGATTATTGGAGTCGAAGAAGGCAGGGGAGGGGTATATCGGCTCTAAAGAATACAACAGAACAAGGTGAGAGATGTAGTTGACGTTCCGAATAGCTGATGTTTGATAAAAACAAGTAGCGTTGGATATGGAGATTCAGAATCGATTCAAGATCGCACAGCAGAAGACAGGTGGACGTCCCAGCGATCGGACCCGTCTGCAGCCCTGCTCAAGCCTACGATGAAGATGTTCGGGAAAATAAAATCCAGCCTCTTCATTCCCTGCGCACGCTCAACCACATCTCGTAATGTGCGTTGGCTGAATGCAGATGTAGAGCTGGATTGAATGGATGCTGGCAACATGACGAATTCGTCCTTGCCCACACGATGATGAAAGAACGCGTGGATATTTATGAGCACGTCGCGGACGGTCACGCCCGTTGGGTTGCAAATTTCTATGGACCATCTTGGAAAACCAGGAACGTTGATGCATACACGCGCTGATCGCGGAACCATCGCTTGTTCGTTCATCACGCTTGGTGGGAAGCATGGTCTGAAGCGAAGGTTCACAAAAGGGTGCGTGAGATTGAAAAGCAGACGACCCTCGCGGTCGTACATCAAAACAGGATGCAGGGAAGGCGAGCCAACCCCTGGGTTCGGCAGGGCAATGCCATCTGAAATACGTTCAACGGGCTGAATACACAACAAATCCGATTACGAGCGTACGGTGGGAAGAATTTCTGATGGTCGAACCGCCGGGTAGCGGGACGGATGTGATAGATGGCGTGGTCGGGCTCCAGGACACAGATTGACTAGGGATGAATAAAGATGGGTCAATTGTGTGATCGGACCAAGTCGATGAGACTGTCTGTGACTGTGATCCCCACACTTTGGCGGAGACATGGCTGTAGGTCGTCGGTGATGCGGCATAGTGCATGCTGGGCGAGTCAAGGAGATTTCGTAGGGAATGAGGGATGATGGGTTGGCGAATTTTGAGTCATGTTAGTCGGCTAGGTCAACGTCTTATACGGGGGTCGGTGGACCCACCCACGACCACAAACATTGGGCGCACAACACGAGTGTGTACTAGTCTAGGGTCGAGGCATGTTCGGGGTGCGGGATGCGAGTCACTGCGGGTCCGCAGAGAAGTCGGTCAAACCATAAAAGGAAATTCGTCGGGTGCGTTGGTATGAAATGGGCGGTAATTCCCACGCCGGTCAGGGCGAACAAATTAGTGGCGCATCATTAGTGGGCGCAAGGTCAGCCGGTTGACCTCAATGTTGGGCGCAACTGGAACGCGCTATTGAAACAGTTCCCACACAATCTCACGGTGGTTGGTTGAAGGTCACAATACAACTAACGTTCATCCGAATATCGCGGATTCTAGGATCCAAGAGGACTCTTGACCACCGACACATTTAGCTAAAACAAATTGACACGTAAAAGGTCCCAGGACCTAGGCCGGCACTCAAGCCCTCCTTTACCACAAGTAAACTGAAACACCCTCTTACGTCCAGTTCTTCACAGGTCAAGCGGCGGCTGTCCACGTCTGCTTGTCCCACGCCCGAACCCTCAACCCCAACTTCCACCGCTTTGGGGCCAGAAATATGGGATACCGAACGAAAGGAGGCGGAGTCGGCAGTTATTGGTGGTGGAAATGATGAGCGACGACAGTGTGGCAGGCAGTGGCTGTGGCAAAGGGAGGCGACAATGACAATGACCCACCATCCACCGAGTCTTCGCCATCAGAAAGGACTACGCTCAACCAGGACTGTTTCAACCCTTCATGAATGAATTTACGCCTAGTGGGTGTGCTATCCATGTTCAGACTAGGCCGCCACTTACTATTTCCTCCGGATTTATTAGAACAAGTTGCTACTTGGTACTCGTCAACGCACGAGCTTCTTCACTCCCAAAGCGTTGCTGGACGCCCCTCACCCTCGACACACGTGGAATCCAACCCGCACCTAGGCGAAATACGGCACGAAATGCCTCCGTCAGCATGTTAAAAGAGGGCGAGTAAAACCAAGTCTCAGACGGTCTCCTGGTCCAGGGCCCTCAGGCATAGCAGCACACTACGGCGAATCGCCCTTGACCCCGTTGACCGTTGATGGATGGCAATACCCGAATCGCTGTGTGAAATCCTGACCGCTGTCTGGATGTTCATCCTTGCTGTCAACTGAACTTATAATGTCCCATGGCCTGAGGCATCAGGCTCTATCCGTTTATCCATCTGATGTAAGTATTCACACCAACTGCTACCTATCTTGGTTGACAAGTAGAATGATATACCCAGATCGAATGTTGAATGGGCCCCGGCCAACAACGCAATCTCTGTAGGGAGTGCTCCGGATGTCCCAATCGCCCACCCAGAAATCCTCCCCTAATTCATAGATGAATCGCTTCTCTTCCATCCTTACCACTTTCTGGATGGCTGGCACTGGCGCTAATAACATGGCGGTCGCAAACCCACTAGCAGGCCGTGGCTCAGGCTACAGGCAAGCCACATCATTGTTTGTGTTAAAGTGTCGTTGGAACCGAAGACATATGAGGATCGTTCCTCCGAATGATCGCATTTACGGATGCCACAAGAACCGTTGTTGGTGATACATGCACAAACTGGGTGAGAATACATACGCTCCTGCCAGTCTACCGACGATTGAAGTATTAGTGGCGATGCCAATCAGTTTGTGCTAACTGAACTAGTGCTGTGGTTCTTTCGTGCTGGAGTTACGGGATCGGTTCTGCTCGTCCGATTTCCCTTTTTCATGATTCTTGTCTGAACCGTAGCGGTGTAAAACGGGGTGACATTCTGTACTCAGTATGTTTCTCCTACTTGTGTCTCTCCTTTGTGTTTGATCTCCCCTTCTTGATATCCTGTCTTGCGCGTGCTACCAGTGTGCTTTACAATCTACAGCAGATGCTTACAGTCCAATTTCCTGTTCGCTTTGATCTCGGCTAGACCTTACAAAGTCCTGTCCTCCAATAGATACAAGCAATATTACGAGATGTCAAAGTCTACGTTATATAGAGCCGTCCACCATCCTAGCTATGAAAGGCATTCATATGAAGCACTGCTATTATGATATGGGGGCGGAGGTGAGCCGTAAGGAGAGAAGAAAATGAATGAGGATGAGTAAAAGGGTGGCACACTGGCACAGACTACCGTACATGCTCGAAGAGTCTACACAGGACAACCCCGAATCCAGAACCGAGCACACACGGAACAAGCAAGGATGTAGAGACCTGTCTTGCCAGACGGTTATGGCCGCACATTTGCTTGGGACTCGGAATACAACAGGGTTCGTGTGGAGGGGCCAGTAGTGCTTATGAATACCCACAGCGTGTTACTTGAAATCTCGGCTTGTATGGATACTGGACAACCCAGACCATAAAAAGAAACACCGGAAGACACAAAATGAACCAGCCAGCAAGGAGGATTTTTTTTTCAACGCCATATCATCCCGCGTATGGAGGCGGTAAAGTACTGTCTTCAGTCTGGTTTGGCACTAGGAGATTATGTAGGGAAACTCCAAGTGCTTGTCTTTCCCTCGGGCTTAATTGTGAGCGAGAGATGAATCCTAGAATATTGGTTGCTATTTCTGAGAGATGTTCCGGAACCTCGTCGGTTGATAACTGAGGGAGTGTTGTTGGTGATGTGGGAGGATCAGTAGAAGCGTTCAAGTGGGTTATCAGTGCCTGCCGTTCACTGGCTGTCAATTGAGTGACATCGAGGGCAGCAATGGGGTTAGCCTCTGTATTCCTAGATTTGCTTGTTGACGGCTCATGTGGTTGATATGATGAAATGGGGTGGTCGGTTTTGGGGGGTGCCAGCGGGGCAGTGGGAGTTGAGGATCCTGTGGGGCGATAGGTTGTAAAGGAGGAAAACGGCGAAGTAATGCTTACCATATGGAGTCGCGTCGGGGACATCATCGCGCCATGTTGTTTCCACATTGACGTTAGAAGTGGATTGAGCATCATGATGTACCATGTCCATTGAGTCAGTGCGAGAGAATAGTCTTTCTTGATCTGAAATAGTATGAGGAAAGCAGCATAGCTAGAGGACTAAGGAGAGCGCACCAGGACTTAGCAGAACTAGAGTGGACTGGTATGTAGGCCCAAGCCGGCTCATTGATGCAGAGGAAGCCCCAAACTTGGATTCTGCACAGGAGGCCGAGTTTCTTCGCTTCCGCAGAAAGGCGAGAAGAAGGGTGACTGCAAGTAGAAAGAGGACAACTCCACCAATAGCACTGCCGGTAATGACGGCGCTGTTTGACTTGTGAGAAAATCCTGAGGAAGTTTGGGATGACAATGGGGAGGTGGTGATCGTCGAAACATCTAAGTCCGGGCTATATGAAAAGTTTGAGCATCTCATGTGGATCGGAGAAAAAAGACAGTCGTACTTGGCAGTGATTGTGGGGTACGAACTTGTGGGAAAGGCGATAGTACTAGCTTGTCTAACCACTGTTGAGCTTTGGGAAAACCAGTAGACGTCAAGACTCACGGTGCTAAACCAAATGAAGAGGGTGGCGGCACAGAGTGGATACTTCGAGTATAGGATTGGAAGAATGTTGTGAAGTAGGTAGCATATGAATAGGTTGTTGTGATATTACTCAAGCAAGCAGATGACGATCCAGGTTGGACTGTGTACAGTTGCTCGTAGCCGTAACCGAAAGCGATGAAGACGCTACGTGCAGGAATATCGCAAATCCAATCCAAGTAACCGATACCCGGAGGCAAGTAAATATTGACGATGAGGGGGAAGTCACTGGCAGATCCGATCAAGCCCACGTTTAGTTCATGAGGGCGAGTGTTGTTGTAATAAATAAGGACATGTTCACATTGGGCGATTGACAATGGCATTATGATTTCGGAGGAAGTGGTATTGGCACAGAGTTGATATCCTTCCGTTGGCCGTGGAACATCTAAAGTTTCCCCTAGGGTCATCAGGATGGCTTCCAAGACCAGGATAGCAAAGGTCGCCAGTGCTGGACTCATCGTTGTCGCGGTTGGTGTATCTAGGAGATGAGTGCTTAGTGCTAGGCGGTCCTACCAGCCTACAGGGAAGAGCCCGACATACCTCAAAAAAGTTTGTCAGATTTATTTATGATCGGAATTGACAAGGTTGCGAGGCACAGTACATCCTCTAATGCTACTTTCCCATCCCTTTTCCGTGAGAAGCTCCCCAAAGTCCTTCCTGACGTGACGACCGCGGTGATCCCTCTTTTCTTAACCCCTCCGAGTCATCACGAACTTGAAAATGTTGATGGACGCTGTTCGTCTGCGAACAGTGGAGGTTTCCTTGTTCGGTGTCAGGTGAGCCTAGGCGTGAGGCAACTACTATCTCTCCCTCCAGTTAGTTGACGTTCCCTAGAGGCATCATGTTCCGAATGCTCCTCTATTCCATATGGCAGTTCTTTACCATCTCAAGGTTGGCTGTACCTGCCCAGGCAACCTATTATATGGACAATACCAACAGCAGCATCAACTATACCGGAGGTGGTTGTTGGGGCTTACCTACAGACGCACAATCATTTGCTCTTGATCCTGCAAAGTGCTTCAATGGCACGATGTAAGTCCAGACAAAGTAATATCATGTCCTTCATTGATCCCCTTCGGTCTCTTAGAAGCGGCAAGTCCCACCCACACAAGCAAGGTGCTATCTAAATTAAAACTGTTGCAGTGACCTTCGCAAACAGTTTTGACTTGTGCAAGATGCAGGTTCCTTTTACAGGTCTGTATATTTACCTGAGATTTGTGGCCCATCTACCTAAACACGGGTATCAGGATCTGGAATTACTCTCTATGTGGTCCAGCGCAACGATAATCTGAATGCCAGCGTTATCGTCGACGACAACCCCAATTTGACCACCTTCAGTACTCTTTCTTTTCCGAGCAACACTACCTACAACGTTGTGATGTACGATGTGCAATCTTTGGAGTTTGGCAACCATGTAGTGAACGTTACTGCAGTGAAATGGACTGGTATCCAAGACAACATGACTAATTTGGGCGCTCTCTTCTTCGACTGGGCAGCTGTCAATGACAATCCGCCTTCTGGGTCATCTCCTACAATTGCCACCATTTCTGAGGTGGCTGTGTCCCAGTCTTCTGTTCGGCATTCATCGTGAGTTCCTTATAGTCATGGTTGCAGAAGCGACATGAAAGGACAGAGTTAGCAGGGTAAAACCCGCCGCCGTCGGAGGTGCCATGGCAGGCGTCGTTATTATAGTAGTATCGACCGTCTCCATCCTGCTTTGGATTCGAAGGCGGAAAACGACTGCGTCTAGCAGTGGAGATCGAACCTCCACATCTGATCCAAAGCCTTCGGTGTGCAGCCCCGAAGTCCCTACGTCGGTGTCTCCTACCGCACTCTCGTACTTTCCCACCTCACCTCCTTTACATACCGCGACGGCGGCCACGGATTTGCCTACCTTGCTTAGGGCTTCAACACCACTCAATACGCAACCCTCGCCCTCTGATAGTTCCAAGACCATTCCCCCAGTGGATAGCTCTCATCCGATCTCTTCCCCTCTCGCCAGTGCGGCACCGGCAATGACGTCGAATATTCCAGAATCTAGCACACCGAGCGGTCGGCTGACGGATGAGCAAGTCGATTTTGTGCACAGCTTGCATACAGCAAACGTGCCCGCACCGGCAATCGCGCGGGTTATCGAGAGGATGATGGAAAAACAGCAGACAACTGGTGAAGGTTCAAGTAGCGGAGCCGTTCCTATTGCATCAGATACGCTGGGTGCTCCTCCCAGTTATGATTTCAAAGAGTATTAATCTCTGGTTCTCCCAATCGGACCATACCGGTAGTGTTTACCTATCGTCTGTTATATTCTTCTGGAGAAAAGTATGTAAAAAGTGAACTTCACTGTCTGTTTCACGCAGGGAATGAATGATATTTATAAACGAGACAGGACAACCCGAAAGTGTATCCGACTGGGTTTTTGTTTAGTACGTACGGGCCCGCGAGCCTCGCAGAAAAAAGATGCTCTGCAAATGTGTCAGTAGGACTTCGAATTCATCTCCTCATTCTTCCTTGCCCTGTACTTCCAAACCCATGGAGCTGCAACACCAACCGAGGCCAAAGAACTAGCTAACAGCAGAGCAATCGTAAACTCTTTTGATTCTGGCAAATACCAAGTCAAAGTCCAGGTAAAGAAAGATATCGTTGTCCATATAACATCCCACCCAATGGAGGACTGCGCAGGATGTAAATACAGAGTATCCCAGGCCAACCTGAAGAAACCTTTAGGAGATTGAGCTCCAGGTGGCAAAGAAATGATGGCAATTGCGGTTGCACGAATATGAAGCGCCAACGCAATAATCATAATCGCGCTGTAAAGCGTAGTAATCTTGATAGAAGCGGGACTCGACTTGGATCGAGCTGAATGGTGAATGAAAATAAGGGGGATGATGATAAAACCGTGCATTGCCAGGAGATTCGGAAGGAAGGTGTGAAGTGAGGTGAATGGAGATGTACCAACGGCAGCGAATGCAAGTATGACACTGATCCATAGGACTGGTCCTGCGAATCCTGGCGAGGCTTTTTTGGAAGGCGGAGAGAGGGAAAGCGCCAAGCAAAAGAGGTTAGAAGCTACTGAGATTGCCACGAGTTGGCCGAGCATCATGTACGCCCATACGTATTTGACCCCATGTGCTTGGCCTGTATATTTTCTTTTAGCAGAGAACCGACATCCGGCATTGGCAAATACAAATAAAATACCTTCTGCTGCCAAGAATACAGTCCAGGCGCTCACGGTGAATAAACATAGTTGTTGGCTCCACCACCAGTTGAAAGGACCGAAACTAACTGCAGCCCACGCCTGTTCGAAGAGTTTTGTTCCAACCAGCCAGTTCGTGATTCTGCGCAAGGGATCATTCGTTGGGACCGGGTTTGAGTGTTCATAGTCTGCGAAACTCCACTGCGAATGACGATATAACCACAACGGATAAGCAAAAAAAAAAAAAGCCAACTCACCGCCAAAAATTTAAACATGTCTGCAATCGTTTGGGAAAAAAAGAGTCAACCACGAAATTTGGAATTTGTTCATGAAACGACGGACAAAACCAGGTATGGGCCAAAGAAACCAGCGACAAGCATATAAAGGTGTATTGTCGCCATTTAAATGGATATTTAGGCAAGCTCTTGACAATGATAAAGAATAGGCCCAAGATGAGGATGAAGTATGATGCGAATATGCCCAGTGCCAATAAGTGCGAAAATTCCATTATGATCACCGCATGCATACAGATAACACTCCCACGCTAGCACCGTTCCCCTCTGCCAAACGATACGCCGCACGGGAAGTTGGTCGTACGATGGGTTTTCCGGACTGGGACTTAGAAAACCCTTTTCATCCAAGGTGAGGATCCTGCTTTTCCTCCCAAACCACTACCAGGCAGTCCAGACACTGATCGATATTCTATCGATAAGACGGGAAGTCATCGACAACGCTACTGTTTACTATATAGGTAATGTTAGTTTTCTCTTCTCACTGGCAGGGCTTCTTGTCACTTTTAAATTTCATGTTATCTCTAGTCTAGCGCCCGATTGGTATCAATAAGCTCCGCTGAGCGCTTGGCTGTGCCCACAGGGTCTGCATTGCAGATGTCTGGAACAAAGTGAGTGAGCTCAATATCCATACTCCCATTCTCCTACTTTCCGAATCAATAATATTCAGCGAGGTCTATCGGTGATCCTCAAGACCCGAGTTCCCATACATATGACGACTGCCACATCAGACCCAAGGTTATATGCTTCAAATGTTGACATCATCAACAGCAATGTCACCTATGTTGGCGGAAATCAGTTCAATAGCTTCAGTGGCGAGTAACCTGCAGATTCTGTTTTCTTCGATCTCAAAACTCATGTTTCACAGGTCGATATCGAGCCGTGGCGAAGTGTTTGCGAGTTTTTGTTACACTCCATCATCGCGATGCACCGCTCATTAACTATTCTGGAAGTCTTCTCGATTATTCTCTTAGCCTGCGAGGATTCCACGTTGAGTGCGTTGGCGAGAACATGTCGACTATTTCAAGATCCTGCATTGGACCTGCTATGGCAACACCAAACCTCCTTTCCCGTCCTTGTGAAGACCACAGTACCTGCTGACCTATGGAAGGAAGGATATGACATAGGATGTGGATGGGCCGCGAAGGTCCTGGTATGTGATACTATAATTGACTCTACTTGCGTTGGTTAATTTTCAGCTTAGCACTTTCGAAGATCTCTTATTTCGACAGACCTTGACGTATTCAATAAATATGCTCGGCGAATGACCTGTGTACGGCTTTCATATGGCGACTGTGTGCTGAGCAGGGACGTTGTTGAGGTTCTGAGTCAGTGCATGTCACCAAAACCGAACCTTCGCAAACTCTTGGGACAGGATTCGGCGATGTGTGACCCCTACGCTATCCTGCGTTTGCTTTTGGGACCCAAAGTTGAAGAATTCCATGTTGACTACATGGGCGACTCAGAGTCGCCCGCTTCTTTTATTCGCTCCATACACCCCATAAACACCCTATGCCCATCTCTCAAAGGCCTGCGACTGTCACCTCTGCTATGGCAGAGAATCTTGGTCCCGGCTATATCAGATCTCGTTGGTCATTTTCAGGAACCCGAAAGTTTGGATGTTGGTTACTTGACCACTCGTGCCTTGTCTCACATTACTACATTTCCGACCCTGCGACATCTCGGATTCGGACTTAGCGACCTAACAGTGGAACAAATTGATCATGTATCATGGTCCGAACTGAGCCTTGTCGCTCAAGGGGACATCATGGCCGTCAACAAAATCGTCTCGCTCATTCGTCCATATCAGCCGCGAAAGCTTCATGTGATGCTTGATGGACCTTTCCCATCAATGCATTGGCGGCAGTGCTTTCAGACATTATCCCACTACTGTTCATCCACATTAAAAATCTTAACAGTCATGCAGGCGGACTGCAAAGACGACGGCGGGATCGTGGGATTCATCTTCTCACTCTACGTCACTTGAAATGTCTCACCTTAGCAATCTGCCCTTTCGATGATGAGCTGGAGCAGATGGCGCTGGCCTGGCCTTTTCTTCAGGAGCTTGACCTACCAATTGTACAAGGTCCTAACTGGGGGACATGGAAGGATTGACGACATCGTGTCTTTGTTCGGCCTTTTCATTATTTTCTTGGTGGTTGTCTGTGTTTCCTATTGTTAGCCGGTACTGAAGCCTTGATGCTGTTCAAGATATCTTTTCTTCATGCTCCCTATGTTCGCAGCAAGACGTGATCCACTGATCTCTTGTTGACCAACTTGTTTTCTTCTTTTTGCTATGCTTGGTGATTTCAATCGAATACATCTTCGGAGGCATGATGTCCGCTATACTCTCAACTGCGAGCCTTGCGATCTACAGAATCTCAACGTTTCTGCCATTACCAAAACTTGTTGCCCCGAGACAATATTGAATCATGATTACTTGAAAGACCTTGGTCGCAAAATGAAGGTTGATTGAAAGCTGGATTTCGCGCAACAGAACCTGGCCAGCCTCGATTTGCTTTCTTTAGGTGAATCCTTGAGACCCGCCGGGCCATGGAAGATACCTCTGCCTTTAATTTGCTCGAAGTCATCATTGTAATGTATGTACGTTGTCGCGTACTCATGTTCCTCACACCAAGGTTAAATATTTTTATTACCTGACTTACTCATGGAAAACAATCTGCATAATGCATAATATTAGGAGTCGACTATATATATGTAGCATCTCATACTACATCACATCTACAGTTTCGCGACCACACTCTGTAATAACCCACAATTCCTTTAGCCCTGGAAATATTTTCTGCTTATTGCTAAATAACATCTCCAAAACGAGACCCTTCAGATCCTTGTGTACTTCCAATACTTCCACTGTTGGAAATGTTCTTGCCAAATTCTCCAGCATCCCTCTATTCTTCAGTTGTGCTTCGACACGTTGCGGTTCGCGTGGCGATGCATAGGTGAAACAAAACAAGTCGGCCTGGCAAAGTACCAGACGTCGAAGTCCTGGAGCTGACATGTAAGAAACGCCGTCTGGCACACGTTCGGTGAACTCCAGCATCGATAGGGAAGGGAAAGTGCCCTTGAGGCCTCTGTCAACGTCAATGTCTCCTCCAATGATCAACGTCTCGAGGGTATGCAGGGAGAAGTTGTCAAGCATGACAGAACTGAGTGGATATTTGGAGGGATATGTGATACGTAGTGTTTTTAGATTTGGAAAGCTATTATTTTGTCCGATAAGTGGAGATCGGCTATATAGGACATTGAGCTCCTCGAGATTAGGTGCACTTGGGAAAGCGTGGAAGTCGATTTTGTTTCGCTCCAGCGTGAGACACTTGAGACAAGGCATGGGCTGTGAGATGAGGCTCGCAATGCTCGACCAGTAGTGACTGGTGTCATGTAACCGGATCAATGCATATGTTTCGAGGTGAAGCGTCTCCCATCGAGGTAGGTGGGCGTAACCTGGTGCTCCACCTGAAATGGCATCGATGACTGGTAGTGTGACCTCGTGCAGTTCGAATATGAAAATCTGGAGAGGGGATGGGCCTGCTCGTTCCAGTCTTCGTTTGAAAATACCGACCCAATCACGGGTCAACGTAGTATCTTTCCTGATAAATTCGTTGACCACGAATTTCGTCCATAAAGTAGGTTCACCATTCGCGACTGCGCTCCACCAGCGACATACTTGCAGCAGTGTTTCAGGAAATGTGTCTGGTAGAGAGACATATGCCTTGAAGATCGTTGCAAGGAGTTCGTACGGTAATTGTGGTGACTCCTTTCGTTGAAGTTTGGTACCGCTCTCCTCCTTACGAAGGGTACGTTAGTAAATAAGAAGTGAAAATTCGCTGTAGAGCCTCACCATTTGCGACCACGTTGCCGTAGTGGGCTTCGGTGATCAAATCGCACTGCGGTCACCGCTGTCTTTACTAATAAGTTATCTCCGCCTCAGAAGTCTACAATATAGCGTCAACAGAGGAGCTTCCACTGCTCACGGGCCTCGTTGTTACTAAACTCTCCACGCAAGTCACTGCACCACATAAAACTACGATTCCTTCCGAAGCCCACATTTCCCCATCATGCCCGGGTGAGCGCATCTGCACCGCAATCAAAGTCGTGTCCTACCCAATTATCCAGCCAACTGTCCAGGCTTACCTGCATCGACTCTCTTGATCGATGAAGTCACCGGGGGCGTTAGTAAAAGCCATCGTCAATGCCCGGAGTCTAACTACAAAACTGCTGCTGGCTCGCTTCTTTTTCTTTATTCCTTGAAAGTTGTTTCCTTCTTTCTATCCGAAATTTAATCTTCACTGCTTGCAACACGTCTGCTTGGACCTACCCAGCCGCACCCGCTGGTCGCATTTGGCGCAGGGAAACAAATTGAAGCCCACATTGATCTCCATCTCGATGCCTATGAATCGTGCACTGTTGTCAACAGGGCAATAAATACCCGTATCCAGAGCCTAATCGCTCGCCTCCAGTCCCGACATTCTTCAAAGGTACATTGCTCGGCCATCACGCCCGATGGAGCGACGTGTGGCCACACAGTAGGAAGCCCAATCAACCGCTATGTATTGGGTCAACTCTGCGGACATCATCTGCACCGCTACACCTTCCACTGTCCCTCTTTCCCCTTCAGTTTGGATGTGAAATGGCACCCAGATTAATCCCTTGAAGTGGATAGCGAGCGACCTCGTCGGACGTGCTAGCCGAGTGGTAGTGGATTCTCGAGAGGCGTGTGCTGGAGAGGCTGGAGAACTGATCAAAGCCGGTATAGATGAACATCGCATCATGGAGTTGAGGCAGATTGAATGCGGAGGTATTTCCAATCCCAGACAAGATAGCGTCTGCAAAGAAGGGAGAAGTTACAATTCAAATCGGTTAAGTCTACAAGCGGTGGCGATTGCGAACGCAGTAGTGACTCTTGCTCGTTTTCCCCTAACTCGGACTCGGACTCACAACGGTCGCCTCCGTTAGCCCCGTTGTTTCGCACCATCCCATTACCACCAGAGGACGAGCAAGCCCCAGAATAACCTGACGGTTCACCACCCATATTTTATATGACTTTTTCTCTGCCTATTCTGGCATCAATCGCACCGCAAATATCGGCTGTTTGAACTCACGAACTGGACGCCTGCCACAAAGCCTCCTTGCTCTACTCTGACCATCATTTCTCCACGACTTGGCCGCTCAATCATTATCTCGCCCCTCGGATGAATCTATCTCCGTTTTGGACGTCATCAATGGGATCCATAGTTTCCTCCATGATGACATTAACGAAGACGAGTGGTCTCCGGAGATGCAAATCCTGGTTGAGGAAACATACCAAATTTGCTGGTGCACTGATGTCGAGTTTATTATATAATAACAAAGAGCAGATGAATTTGCAGGACTCTGCAATACTTAGCAGACTGAAAATATTAGAGCTGCATCTGAGAGATTATTAAATGTGTTGTTGCCGAGTAGAACGAACTTTAGACCCACTTGATTGTCTCGGGATTGAACATGGTTGGACGGGCCCGAGTGTCACTCCAAGCCATTTCTCGCATGTTAATCATTGGCCCAGTACTTGAACCATGGAAACGTTTGCATGTAGTAATTATCTTATCAGCAATGCCAGATTCCAAAATGTCGTTTACATATCCTTCCCAACGCCATCCGCCGATCTGAACTCGCGGACTCGCGGGTTCCGTGGCCATCACGCTACCGAGATCGTACGCAGGCATATGTGTCACTAACGCCTACTGATCAACAACCGTTTTCAGGAATAACTTCCACGGCTTGTGCGCTAACTGTCTCCCCAACGCTGATCGTGGCACCCTTTTCGCTGGAGAACGAGTTCAATGACGGACGACAAGGAAGACGCAGGTCCCGGGTCGATATATATGCGTATTCGGCGTCCAACCTCCCAACTTAGACTTGATCCTGTATCATCAATACAGCATCTTGCTGTCCGACGCGGTAGTTTGCTGGGGCTTCTTAGATGTCGGGATTGACACTCCTGTGAGGGGGCAGTCTCTGGTTCTCACTTCCATTGACAAAATTTTGTTGTTTCACTCTAGATCGCCTTCGGACGATCGCCACACGACCACAGGAATCAGTGGATGTTTACGGAGGTTCCTGATGCAAGTACCTCTGTGGTTAGGTGGAAGGTTTATGATTCTGTCCAATGCCGATTACACCTGTCAATATCTCCGCATCGGCCAGCTGCCTCAATTCTGCTAATGCCTCTGTTCAGCGTCGGGGTGAAGACAGCTTATATGCCCAAGCCTGTAATTCTGCTTAACTCCGTCTCCAGTCCTGGAAACACAACTGCAGCGACGTCAAGTGCGGTCCCCAATACCGCAAGTGTTGCTACTTCAACAAAGGGCTCACGTAATCGAGCTTGAACAGGCGGTCTCAGCTAAAGCAAAGGACTAGGCTGACTAGCACGGCTGGCCGCTGAACTCTAGCGATGTGGATATGGTGAGGAAACACACCACTTGTTTGTCTGTTTGCTTCCCGATAACGTTCGAATCCAGGAGCAAGCTGCGGAGGCCTTGCAGACTATCTATGTACTCGGTGATGCGCAGACAGCTGCCGTAGAGGCAGGAGACCTTCCATCTATCATTTGAACCGTTGAACTCCAGCCATACTGGTGTCCTGGAACGTGCGTGCAGGATTCTGGCCAGCATTTTTTACCGGAAACCCACCAAGTAAGGGTCCTTGCCTTGACGTTAACCACCGTACCAAGACTTATTCCATTACGACAGTCTAGCTCAGGTGCTATCTGCATATTGGCAATCCCGTACGGGAGCGAGCTGTGAGGGCTTTTGTACAATATCTGCACACACTTGATGGTGACGCAGGGGTAGCTGCCGTAGAAGCTGGGTGCTCTTCCGCCGCCTCTCGTTGAACCGTTGGACTCTAGAGTCCTGGAGGATGCAAACGCAAAAAGGCTGCAGCATTTTATTTCAAAACAGCCAGGCGAAGGTTCCTTGTTCCGACATTACCACGACCTGTCCCCCTGCTGTCTCTTTGATAACACTGGCTCCATAGAATATCTGCGTACTTGATGACGGAAAGAGAACCGCGGACCGTGGAGGCGTCCGAGGCGAGCACACGTCTATCTCGCGTTGACTTGTCGAACTGACGAACACAGTCCACTTGTTGTACTGGAACGATGCAATACATGTACATGTCTTGTTAACGACGTTAATATACACCGTTATCAAAACCTAAACCGATCACCGATAGCGCAGCCTCCCCATCCAAGTCAGCGAGGGCTATGTATGAACGCTGAGCTCTGGCACAAACCAGAAAGAAAGAAAAAAAAAGAAAAGCAAGGTACTTGCTAGGACGACAGCTGGCATAGTAGCAAAAATGACCGGGTTCTTTGATGCGAGACCTTCCGTTACTGCACTTGCACTGCACCACTGCACCACTGCACCACTGGGGCCTACGATTAGGTTATCCCGCACAGGTATTGGCATGTTTCATGGATTTTTCTACGAGAAGTAAACGGACATGGCGTCTCATCCCGTGGAGCAACAAGAACCTCTGAGCATCGGGGATGGCTGCTTTATCTCAGCTAGCTCAAGTTGCCAATTTGGGGGCGGTTCAAGTCAACTTGGGAAGCAAGCAACTTCGTACCGCAGAGAGCACATGCGCATTGATCATGAGTTTTGACAAGCTGTCCCCCTTCGCAACAGTGTTTTTTTTTTTTTTTTTTCGGGCTGAGCACTCCGTTACGAGTAAGAGTACTCTATGCAGGAGGGGGGGCTACGGCATTTGGGCGGCATTTGGGCGCACAGCTACCTAAGTTATTTAAAGATCCCATAAACATTTCCAAAAACAGCTTTGTCTCCGAGTCCTCTGAGACGGGAAAATGTCAAATGTCAAATTATGTCATGTCAAATTACTATTGCAATGCAATGCAATAAAAAAACGACATGAGAAGGAAAAAAAAAAAGAACTCGCTTTCCCAGCCTCAAACCATCCAACTCAATGATAAAACCTCTCCGGGGAAAAGAAGGATCACAGAACGTTGATCAAAGAAAGAAAGAAAAAAATCCATCGGGGTTCCCATGGATGTGATGTGATTTGACGTGTTTTTTTTTTTTTCTTTTTTCAAAGCTCCATAAAGCCATGTAGTCTATACGGCGACGCTGAAGGGGGGGCGGAGAGAAATGGGAGGGGGGAAGGCGTTGAAGAAGAATTGATTGATGCGAACAACATTGCTTTCGGGGGTACATAGCCATGGGAAGGATGATCGTCTCCACGATGTCAAGATAGGGCGGGACATGTATACTTCTTTACTCAAATATCGGACCTACACCGAAGCACTGAAAAATCGGACCTGTGTGTATGTGTGGGGGGGAGTGTGGGTGAGTGTTTTTGTGTTATCCAAAAGGTGTTATTAGTGGGTCCTTTTCTCACCTTTTGCGGGGAAGAACCGTATACCCTTTGGTATATATAGGAAATGCGGGCCGGAACGCCTCTGTACATATCGAGGAACCCACTATCTCGCTTCGAGCGTTAGGCGAAACTCTTATGAGCTACAGGAAGGGCCGCCCGCGCTCTGACCAAAAAAAGTTAACAACGTCTCGTAAGTACGTAATGTAATGTAAGAATGTACTCGCCTACTAAGTTCCGCTTCAGAAATTAAAAATCAAAATAAACTCTTCATGTTGAACGTTGAACATTGTCGCTCGACGTCAGTTCTGTGGGATTTACGAAATTGATTCGGGTACGTCGCGTATCCGAGTTCTATGCTATGCTTTCGGAGGAGTCGGGCATCATGGGTATCGTGTGTTGTGTGTGAGGTCAAATATGTAGGGGCAGTGCAGCGCACGCAAGGGTGTAAATGAAAAATTGGAAAAAAGCAAAAGCGAAAAAAGAAATGGGGTAAAGAAGAAAACGTGGCCATGGCCCACGCACGCACACCGAGACAACAAAAAAGGGCAGAGGGGGCAGGGCAGGGCAGGGCAGGTAAATAACCGTGTAGTAACGTCACTTTTGGACGTAAACGTTAAACCGTGACGCAACGCTGCGGACACGTTTCCGATTGATTTTCGGGGCCGAATTGCCAGGGGGGTTTTTCGTGTTCGGGGGTTTACGGGTTTGGATGGTAGGTGTTGGTGGTAGTTACGAGGAAGAAAGCATATGAGAAAATGTTATCGTAAAAAAAGAAAATTCAACTGCTGTGCAGATAAACGGTTCTGTGGGTAGATGTGGAAAGAGTTTCAGAAATATTGATGAGGCAGAAACGACGGGGGGATGGCAGTGGCCGACTATATGCAAAATGGCGGACTACCGTGCCCTCGATCGTGCTCACTAATAGATGTGTGAAAGCTTCCCAATCTGGGCCAACAGAAAGTTCATAGAATAGCATAACCAATGCAGAAAAAGAATCGCCAAAGGACGCCAAGGGTAAGACGGACCTGACGCTGATGAACGGGAGACAATGAGACCGCGCTGTTGAAGATCCGTAGTTGGCAAGTGTATTGATGGAAAGCGCCTTAGAGACAGTACCCGTCTGCAACGATGTCAAGGAGTACGGAGTGTTGAAGGCTGAGCGTCTGGTGATGACTCGAGAAAGGAAAGCTGAAGAGAAGTGGATCATCCGCGAAACGCCGAGTGACCAGAGAGCGATGACAATAGTAGGTTGAATCGGAGTACCGTATACGGGTGCCTACGGAAAGACGTAAGAGGCAAAGACAAAACAATTGCGGTGTTCCTTATAACTTACCTCCACTATTTGAATCGCCACTGGCTGGCTTCCGAAAGAATATATAATCGCTGTCCTTTACACTAATCCTCGCCATCGCTTTCCACAATGACTGAGTACGACTACTCCCCAGAAGCGTACGACCGCTTCATGGCCAACCAGCGTCGTGTCTCCGACTGGGTTCACAACTCCGAGTCCAATTCACGACGCTACGTCGATGCACTCAACGATGCTCCCTCAGTCCATTCCTCCTCCGATTCTAGTTCTCCTTCCTCATCCTCACGCCATACTTCCAGCACCGCCCGTCCACCCAACTCCCGCTCCTTCACCACCCCGCACCCGCATGCCTCCTACAATCCACGCCCACGCGGGTTCAGGCCAGAGCAAGGTGGTCACCACCCACGTGGACGCACTTACCACCGCTCGCCCTCTCCCTCCTCCCCGTACACGTCCTCTTCGTCATCAACCCACCGCCCACCCTCTCCATCCCGTACCAGACCCCGCTCTCACACCCACCACCACTCCTACCCCACCCACGACTCCTCCCTTTCAAGCTCCACAACCCCATCGCCCTCGCCGCATCACCGCTCACCCCACCGTGCCCACGGCAACCCCGTACGGGCCTACTCCCATCCCCTCCCATACCAAGCACCCTTCCCCGGCCCCGGCCCCGGGCCCTACCCAGCATACCACCCTGCGCCCGTCCCCGCAGCGCCTGCGTACAAGATGTTCGACCCCCGCACAGGCCGAGAGATGCCTATTCCCGTGCACAACGTGGGTCCAGGCCAGGTCATGATCCCCGGCGCACGGCGAGGACAAACCTATCTGGTGCTCCCACCGAATTGCCGTGTCAACGTCCCCGAGCAGCCCTCGCGCCACTCCTCCCACTCGAAGCACCACTCGCAGTCACACCACCAACAGCCTCTCCTCAAGCGGCTCTTTGGGAGCATCGTTGGGAGCCGTAGCAGCCACAGCGGTAGCAGGCACAGTCACAGTCGGCGGAGCAGCTACTGAACAGCTTGGATTTGGGATTGTCGTGGAGGTGGGGGGGTGTGGTTTCTTGATTGAGGGTACAAAAATAAAAGATTTGGTAGATGGACGAAGGTGTTTGGATATGGGATGTTTGGGGATTTGGATTGGGGAGAAGGGTTTCCTTTTTTTTTTGGCAAATCTTGCATATTGGGTTTGGGCTGTTCATGTCGTGTGGAGGATATACGGAAGTCGTTGTTGTCATTTCCTCTCCTGCGATACCTCTTTTCTCGATGATGCCCATACTCTATTTTCTTGTTACCGTACATACAAAGCTATTCTTTTTTCTCTCTATCTCGCTTGCTTGCCGTCTGGATTTACGCTCTGTAGTGCCCCTACCCTCCGGCAGGTATCGCGCTTACGCACGTCCTTATTCTTCGAGTAGTACATAATGATTAATTTTATTGTTATTATTTAATACCTTTCGGACCGAGAATGGAAGATCCGATTGGTTTCGGCTAATTCTCACTTGGAAAGCCTTGTTTTCTGAGCGCCATTGCGTTGATCGATGATCATGCGAGGGGGGGGTCCCTTGGTGGTGGCACACTGGCATATCTGCACTACCGGCTCATAGATGATATCCGAACATCGATCACTTGGTAGCACTAGTCCTTACTGGTACTGGTAGCCTCCTCGTCCTCGCTGGCAATATTGCCTATTGTCTGCATCTAGCACTCCTAAACTTTGGTCCATTTCGAAATATGGGCTAGTAGGTAGTGGCGTAGGACATTCATCACCTCGTATGTACGCCCCCAAAGCTAAATTTAAAAACAAAGACCTTTTATTTATTTTGTCGTAGTCACCACCAACACGGCTGGACTTTTACGAGTGTGTTTAGTGAGCACTAGGCAGCTTAGTAAAAAAAGTCATATTTCGCGCTGACTACTGGCAGTAGTTGGCATATGCATGATGATGAATGATATCATTTTCCATCATTCTGTCATTGCATGGTCATGGTCATACGACTACTTACCTCCATGGACCCGCGCACCACTGCCCCAAGGAGCTCCGGGTACTGTCAGGACCTATTAGTGTTGCTAGTAATTTTACCCTTCGGATCGGTAACTTCGGATCGGTGAAAGTTCGGACCGTACCAAGATACTTGCAGACAAGTTGAAGTTGACCAACCCGGACCTACAACTGCGCATCTATACGTACTGTACTGTACTGCATTCCAACATACGATCAACGAAAGGTTGACGTCGACACAGACAGCGTTCAGGCCTAAAAAGTGTATCATACTTGGCAGTATGCAGCACTAAAAAGTGCTCCAAGCCTGCTCCAGCACTAACTAGTAAATGCCTAGTCGGTAAGTGGGTTATGGAGTTGTTCCAATGATGCGTGTTCTTGTGATCGTGTGTGACCAGCGCCGATCGTCAATCAATACCTCTCGTTCCGAATCCCCCGGACTTTAATTCGACCACATAAGGTCCGTCTGTCCGAGACGTCTCTCCGGGTCATTTCGGGTTACCTTCGAAAGAGGGGGAGGGCGTGTGCCAAGTGGGATGTTGTGGACTCGAATTGATCAGGACCCCTTGGTAACCGTACTACCATGGTAAGCTTTCACAGGGACTTGGATACATAAATAAGGCTCACGTTACGATGTTGATCGCTCCGGCGAACGACGAAGTAGTATTGGCGACACATCGGTTGGCATTAGTTCAAAAGAATTCGGTGGATGCCCGAGGTTGAAAAAAAAACCCCTCGAGCCCACAGTGTTACCGAAGACGAAATCACGGATCGTCCTGTAATTCCAGAGTTATATGTTGGAGGTCGTCACGATGGGGAGCAACGCATCATGATACGCCGATAGATCGCTGTGAATAGTTCTAAAGAGTACTGTCGCCGGAATAACTGGAAAATGTAAATCCAGGATTTTGCCTCGGTAGAGCGAACCGACGTAAATCCATCCGGATGGCCGAAATTCCAGGCTGTAAGAATGAGTTTGGTTGTAGGCTTGCTTCCCTTTGCTCCTGCTATGTGGTCTTCGCTCTGTATGGAAAGACCTATGGCTCGCACGGCCACAAAGACAGACGTCGAAATTGTTACAAAATTAAAACAGGATTTGCACAAGTCCCAGTTTCGATTACGAGTCTTGCGGCGAACTCGTTTATCATTTAAACAAACTCGGTACACGCCTGTTGCTGCTGGTGACAATAACGTCAACGATTTGTGTGACACTGCAGAGAAGAATTCATCGTATATCGGTGGTCAAAGCTTGACCCACATTTTGGTCAACGGGTCAAGAATAACGATCAGGGGAGCACTGCCGCGACGGATGGCATGCTTTTCCTCGATCAAGCGTTTTGAAATGCAACACGATGTCCCTGTCCATGTTTGACCGTGATTCCAGTGTATTGGACAATATATCAGAAGAGACCGATGGGATGGTCCCAGGTTGGCATTCGCTCCAAGAAAAAGAAGTACAGTGTACAGTATAGCCTTCAAGTTTGAGACCAAACGTGGATGGAATATAGTAGTAGATTTGCTGGCACCACGACTTCGTCGGTATCAGCTCTTCCTTATATAGGACTGTCACTGTCGTGAAGCAACCATTCAGAGCATTATTAGGTGGGGTACACCGAAGTCGTCCAGCCAGTCAGATAATCTCGTAAGTTCCATGCACCGGTAGACATAATATCCTCCTGAGTGGAGTATATGTTTTAAGCCGCCAGCGCCCTTCGTGTAAAATGAGTCTGCACAGGAGTAACCACCATTTGATTGCGGCCGACGCCAATCAGAGTTGGAGTCGTTGCGAAGGTCAACAACATGGGCGTCGAGAAAGGTACAGTAAGGGACCACGTGCTTTGTTGCCGAGGTCCCGAGACGTGTCAGCGCCCATACGACGGTCTCTGCGGGATGTGATTCCACTTCAACGGCTTTACTAAGTATTCTCATTCAATGGCACTGCTCGGCTACACACCTTTCGACCGGCGTCGCGCAGCGCAGCCCCTGAAGTAACTTTGGAATCACCTTGATTATCGACGTTGGCATTCTGCCTGCAAATGACGTCCGCGCAACTTGGACGGATGTTGGGGCAACATGTCGCGATGATATCGGCGGAGCATGTAAATAAACGTAATGATGTCAAGGCAAAACTCGACGGTATCCATCATTTATTGAATCACTGCCTTAAGACATTGACCTCATTTTCACCCCTGGCGGGGGGACGCTAGACCAGCTGATTCTTCGGTTTCCAACGCCACGTTGTACCCTCAAAGTTGCCAGCAATATAATGGATTCATCAACCACGTACTTTTGCCATCAACTGTGACCCATCCTGCAACGGAATCAGAATTTTTCAAAATCTTTCCCGGCAGTACAGTACAGGTCCATCTGATCTGGAAACCGGTTCCGTAATGAATCAGTGCTTCGTGCAACGGATCATTGCTTCGGGAAAACAACTGGATTCAGCTATATAATGGGGTTGACCACCTCATACAACCCCTCAGCTGTGCTCGCCCACTCGTCCTCTTCGTGCCGGTCACTGAGAGTCTGTATCCTCACAAGCCAATCAACAACCATCCACTGTCCTTCATAACTTCCACGCCTTACGCACTTCGCACTTGACATTTTAACGATCACCCATTTCGTTACTCATTCATCATGGTCCACCTGTCTGCCCCTCTTGTCCTTGCTGCTGTTGCTTTGAGCGCCACCAGCACTATCGCTGCCCCTTTCGTAATCCCTATGTTCGCAGCAGTTCTGTAAACTCTGTGACTTGATGAACTAACGATTCTGATAGGGGCAATTACGGTAAATCCTCGAAGGTCAACACGTTCAAGCCGTTCGGCTCGCCTCTATTTAACAAGTTTCCTCACTTCAACAAGTTGCCTCTCATTAAGAACAAGTTGCCCATCTTTAGCCCATTCCTCCACCCGCCCGCTATGTACGCAGTAGTGCTATGCCTATAACAGGCTTTGACGAACTAATGATCCCGGATAGGAAATCGAAGTTTTTCAGCAAATCGTTGGGTCCGTCTGTCGCCGAGCCCCCACAGAGTCGTGAACTCGACGAGATGGAGGTCTTCGAACGTGACATGGAGCTCGAGGTTCGCGCACCGAAGCGTCACGACAAGAACCGTGCCGCCGCTGATGGTGGTCTCGATTTTGCCACCGGTATTTCTCCTTCGAGGAGCCGCCGCGTAAAACTCGAAGAGTGAGCGTCTCTCGTATACCCCACCTCTTTAAGATTGTAACCCAACATTTTTTTTTTCTCCAAATAAGGCGTGGAAGGGAATCAGGGATTAAGAAGACCGTGATCAGAGTCGCCCCCGTTGTGCTCGAGCAGCTGCCCCAGTTCATTCCACCCCAACGCCAGCGTCGGGCACTTGACTTCGAAGAGCGCTCGTATGGGGATCTTGATGAACTTGATTGATTGAATGACGAGTTGTTGTTGTTGTTGGCTTTTTGATGGTGTACTACAGTACTCAGTGAATTCGTTCAGTGGCTTCCACATTACTCATAAGTAAATTTTAAATTTTGTACCTTGGTTCCCAACGCACGTGATCATGTTTTCGGGCCTATAAAATAGTCAGCAGAAACCTTGCTTGTTAGACGTTGTTTGTTGTTGGGCATTAGATCTTAGATTAAGATAATTAAGATCAACACTTATATCCATTTACAGTAACATTAATAAAGCACAATTGTTTTCCTGAGACTTGTGCATTTCTTGGTGGGTGACTGCAGGGGATCAAGAAGAGCTGGACAGTGCATCAATTTCAGGGGCACAAGGATCCTCATCTGCACAATGTCAACAGTATACAAGTTACAGCCCAGTTCTATGACGTTCCACGTGCACTTTTATTATTTGCGCGATATAAGCTGTGTGACTGCGTGAACTTGAATGGTCGACTTGCGCAATGAGTTATTTAATACATTTAAAAACCGTGCTCGTAGTTACTAACTGTTGGATGTAAGAATATTAGAGTAGCAAACAAGCTAATGGCGTAAAAAATGAGGTTTGCCTCCTTCAGATCACAACCTCTTTCAAGTTCAGAGTCTTTCCTGCTGCACCCATGTCTCTTCCATCAACCTTCCTCCCTCTGCCTGATGCATCACATCACAATTTCTCAGCCAACATACAAACTGCCCACCAAGTACTGACTGACATATACCATCATGCATCTACCATCGCCCAGCAGGATGATTCCGACCCGTTACGAATCGCTTTTCATATTGATATCATAATCTCCGATGCCATACCAGTTCTTAGTGCGATGGAGGAGGAGAGCAACTCTGAGCACTGCCCTGATGAGTCTCGATTACCTGGAGAATGGCTTCAAGCCGCTGCTGAGCTATTTGGGAAGCTTGTAGTAGCTCTACGGGCTGTCAATGGAGAACAGTGAGTAGTTTTTATTCACAATTACTGCTACTTTTGTCATTCTCTTCTCTCTAGAGAGGATGCTGAAATCACAATACCAGACCCGGTCACCTTAATTCGAACTGGCAAGCCAGGGCGTCCCCGGAAAGTGGTTGATCTCGATTTCCTTCGTGAAGCATCTTCAGCTCAATGCCAGCTGAGGTTGACTGAAATTGCAGACATACTCGGCATGCACTGAAATGTGCTCTACCTATACATGAAATGGCATGGTGTCCTTCCACAATATTCCAAGATCAGCCATGCTGATCTTGACATTCTGGTCAAAACATTCAAGACTTGAAAACCTGAATCAGGAATACATTATCTGATTGGGTTTCTATGAAACCATGGGCTCCGGATCCAGGCTCCTGCCAAGCCGCTTCCGAGAGGGTGAGGGACTAAGTCCCAGTGCGGGAAGTACCATACATTGAATGTCTGATATCAGTAATCACACTAGGAATAGTCCGAAATATAAATCTCCGAATCATTTCTTTTCAAAGTCAGAACTCTTATTTCCCTCGACCCTCTCTACAGCGGCTTGCAGATAACATTGGTAAACAAATACGCCACAGACTTAACACTCCCGATTTAGACCTAGCTAGCTCTTATCGCCAGTGACCGAGTCTTTGCCATGCTCAATAAACACACCCTTCATACCATTTTGGACTGCTTCTGTCAGAACCATGCTACAGTCACTGAATTTGTGAAAGGTATCATTGGGGAAAACTCGCTAGAGGACCACGGCCTGGTCCTTGACATCATTGGACACATTGACGAGATCCTGATTGTTTTGCAGAAGCATTCTCGGACACAGAAACTTGTCCAGCAGTGGGCACACAATCTTTCCAATGCTATCCTCATCAAATCTGTCCGGGAACTATCTAGTAAATCAAATGGTTGGCACTTCACGGCTCTCCAAGCATCCGTTCAGTCAATCAATGACTTCCGAATTGAAGAGATGGCACGGCACATGAAAGAATTCGCACCTGAATTATGGTACATGGTTAACGCACTTCTCTCGGCAACGACAAAGTCTGTGCAGCGGCAGCAGAGCCAATGTTCCAACTCTATGGATATTGACATCGACAATGCTGGGACCAATGAAGACCAGTATGAGGCACAGTTCTGGAACTTTGACGACGGCAATGCACTTGACAACCTCACCAATGACAACACAGCGGCGGCACACCCGTGGCACCAATGGAAAAGGGAAGAGCATTGGGAAGCTATCCAGGCGGTGGTCCGTCAGTCTATGTCTCGTCAAGCTCCTCTCATTAACACAACTTACAGAAGGCTACTACGATCATCAGTGTCATGATGCACAGCACGAATCAAAAGTGTAATCTACTGCAAAGCGTTATCGGCATCTTCTTACACTCTTGCAACACGCCTCAGAAGGTCGTGTGGTGTGGGGGGTTTGTTGGTGCTGGGTGATGCGTGGGTTGGTGGGTTTTGTCTGGGTCAGAGACATGTGACCATGTCTGTTGAGGCGTGACCTGGTGACCAAATAGGTCACATGGTCCATGTGCCATTTCACACCTATATAAGAGGGCTCAAAATCCACTTTGATCCTTCAAAATAAAATAAAATTTATAAAATTTAATTAATAATAATAAAATCCAGTGTTAGACATGAAGTCATGGGTTACCTGTGGGTCAACCACAGGTCACGGGTTTCTCGTGGGTTCCGATTTGGCTACCTTTACCCAACCTGATGGGTCAGGGGTACAAAACCCATGGGGGTCCATATACCCCTGCATATGCTGACTTGCATTTGGTTTCTTTTCACACTTCTGAGGTTATTGTTTATATTTTTCCATCTTTGTATCTATCACAATTATTGCCCCTAGAGCTACAACCAAAACTTTGCACTATGACAGACATTGAAAACACTTCACTTAATTCACCAAAGAAGAGTATGACAAGTGCTTGAATTTGTGGATGAGACTGGGTGTGCATTGGATGACAAGATAGGACTGTTTGTGTATGGCCATTAATATCACACTGTTAATGCTATTCTAGGTTAAATTTCTTGTGTCAATCTTGCCAAGTCTCTTTTTTCTCTCTTAAACAATGAAGAGATATTGACTGCTGCTCATATGGAGAGGTATTGTGTACATGCAGCACTTAGAGGTGCCATTGATGTAATCCAGCTTGCTGTGAACCCAATTGACCTGCCTGATGTGACAAATCAATGTATAGCACATAATTTACTGCATGTACTTCAGACTCTAAAATTTGTATCACTTGCTTTACTCTGTTTCCACTTTCTTCCATCACTGTTTATGGAGCAGGACTATCCATATACACCTGGTGGTCCTATTATCAATGATATTTCCACACTTGGCCATGCAATCACCAGTTCATGAGAGGCCAGATTCTTTCTACATCAAAGGATCAAAGGCCATGAAGTAATTGGACTGTACTGGATGATTCCTATCAGAATCTGATCAGAATTTTTCTCATCCAATTTGTAGCTTTTCTCAACCAAATTTCACAAACTTTCCAATTGGATTTCTATCAGATTCTGATCAGAATTTTTCAGTCCTATGGAATTCCAAGTGATTCCTAGTGGAATTTTCCAAGAGGAATCTATTATGAGTGTCTCAGTGTAAAGAGCTCGCAGTGCCACTGAAAGTTAGCCAAAGAATACTGAAGTCACCAGTTAAAATTGCCAATTTACAGAAGCCAATGACTGTTATGTTTTCACCCTGCTTACTCATTGCCTGATTCCCATGACATGTTTCCCACAGCAAAGTGTCAAGTCCCATGCTCTGGTTGGATGATACTGAGTTTACCGCTCATTTGGGTTTGCTTTCACACTTTGACTTCTCCACATGTATGGTCAAGCACATGTCTGGCCTATCGACCAATCATGTTGCGATTACTAATCCATGATAAGAGGGCTTATTGTCATTGGTTGAAGGTATTGCTATTGGATCATAAGTTGCAACCTCCCCCAAGATGTTTTCTTTATATACCATTGATGTATGTACTTTATGTTTAGTATACCAGATCAATGTATCCCCCTTCCTCCTCTCCTTGTCTGAATCTTAGTTTGAGTTTGTTTGTTGTTGGAGCCGTCCCATAGATGATCTGTAACAAAAGACTAAATGTTACACTCTTCCCCGACAAACTGACTCATGTCATAAAAAAACTTGTCTACAGTCCTGGCACTTGTTTTGGTTTAGCCAAAACAAGGCCTGTACAAGTCCCCGATTGAACCCAAACCTGAATGAATTACCCATCATGGATTCCTATCCAAACTCTGAATATCATCTTCCTGACAACTCCTATCCTCCCCATCTCCCTGCATTATCTGACTACTTCTTTGCTGGTGAACCAGGCTTCATCCCTCCGAACCTCTCTGCTCCTCTTACCCCTACACCAACACCTACACCTTCTGAACAGTCAGAAGAATTGATTGAAACCATTCCTATCAAGGCGATTGTTGAACCTGTTCAAGTCGAAACATTCAACCCACCCTTGCATTGGCTTTATTATCGTTCAACAAATCCACCTGACCCTTGCACTGCCTTCTTTGATTCTATCATCGCTGCTGAACCTATGCTCAGCAGAGATCCTGTTGATCTTCTTATGGGTCTTAACAAAGAATCAGAGTGGGAATGTTGAAGGAACAAACTTCCCATTCCGCCTTCACAATCTATCTGAAACCCTCTTTGCATATAACGATACTAAGATCATACATACAAAGATGAAGAAGTTCGCTCATTTCATCTGACACCACATTATCTTTTCCCTGAAACCAGTCGAACACTGGATACATGGATTGTCAGTGATATTCTCAACCCGATCAATGCCCCCTTCCAACATTGCATCATCTACCTCAAGTGGGAGACAGCCTGTTGTTTTGAAGAAGTCAGATATTTCTCTGCCAACGACACCCCAGGAAATTCCTACCTGGTAGCTGACCCCCCTCTTGTCTTCCCTTATTACAAGACTGTTGTTTGGACCAAGTGGTTCCTGCCATACAAAGATCATTTTCCTTGTGGTTGGGAAACAACGTTACATTCTGGCCTAAGTTGTGATTCTGAAAATCTTCGTCCATATCAGCCTATCCCTCTGTTACATAATGCTAGCACCGCGAACCAGGAACATGGTCTACCTATCTGACTCCTTGAAGATCCCACCACCTGTCTATTCCACATCATTGCTCACATATTGTGTGCATGCACCCTGGAACGTGATAGAGGTCTACAACAACTATCCCAACTCTATACCCATCAAAGGAAATATGTCTCAGCTTGGACCACAAGTCCCACCTATGAACGATACCAAAGAAGAAAAAGATGATCCTCTTGAGTGATGACCTCCGTTAAATCCCTTCTCCCCCTTCCTGCAAAGTATGATGGCAACAAGGAAGAGTTCCGGTCCTTTATTCAATTGGTCATCATTTACATGTCTGCAAATGCCTCTTATTTTGATGATTACAGGACTACCAAGAATCCTACCCTGGCAGGAACATGTCATGAAAGGAAGATCTTCTTTGTCCTGTCACTCATCGTCAGTGGTATTTCCACAGAATGGGCCAATGATTATGAGTCCCTATTAGGGAATCATTTTGTATACGGTCAGTTTTCACTTCAGGGTCGCAAACGCCACAAACGCCAATTCGCCATACCGTGGGAATAAATTTAACAAACTGTGGGAACAAATTTGAAGTCCTGGGAATAATTATGAAACCGTGTGAGTTTTTCCTCTTGTAACTGTGAGAACTTGTTGACCTAATCAGTAAGAACAATAAGGTAGCTGGATCAAAGCCACTGAATTCGTCAGAGCTGCTGAATTTGGAATGTGGAATGAGCTCCATTCTCCCAACTTGCTTGGTTAATTGAGTGTAGTAAGTGTAGTAAGAAGAAACTCCAGAACTCACATGATGGGCTGGCATACAGACTTTCAAAGTTGAAGATTTGTTGCTTGTTTAGGTCTTGGAGCTTGGTCTGGATTGGTATGATACAACTGTTGTAGGGTCATCCATAGCATATCTAACACATGCGCATGACATTGGTTGTGCTCATTTATCCACTGGCCACAAATAAATTCCACAACCATTGACAACATATTAGTTGGATGTTGATGACATTTGTAGGATTTATGTACTTTGTTATGACTGGGAAACCCCTGCCGAACAGTTGATGAACAGCTGAATGGCATTCGAGAAGGGTGTGTAAGGTCATACAGAATTTGCTTATATTTATTTCCTTACCAACAGTCACACAACTGTTGTACAGCCATCTTAAGCATATTCAATACATGGGCATGGCAAGGATGTATTGATTCTGTTGTCCACTGGCCACAAATAAATTCCACAACCACTGACAGCATATTAGATGGATGTTGATGACATCTGTAGCATTTATGTAATTTGTCATGACTTGGAAAGCCCTGCCGAACGGTTGACGAATGGATTGAATGGCGTTCGACAAGGGCGTGTAAGCTCATACAAAATTTGCTTGTATTTATTTCCTTACCAACTAGTCATACAACTGTTGTACCACCATCTATAGCGTATTTACTACATGGGCATGGCACGGATGTATTGATTCTGTTGTCCACTGGCCACAAATAAATTCCACAACCATTGACAGCATATTAGATGGGTGCTGACGATGTTTGTAGCATTTATTTAATTTTTTATGACTGGGAAACCCCTGCTGAACGGTTGACGAACGAATCAAACGGCGTTCGGCAAGCCTTTGTAAGCTTATACGGAATTTGCTTATATTTATTTCCTTACCAACAAGTCATACAACTGTTGTACAACCATCTATAGTATCTTTAATACATGAGCATGGCACAGTTGTATTGATTCTCTCATCCTGGCCACAAATAAATTCCAGAGCCATATACAGCCCACAATTTGGATGGATGTTGAACATTTTTGCTGTACTTGTTTAATTTCTAATGGCCTGCAAATACCTGTTGCACAAGGTGAAGAAATGACAATCTAGCATGGTCAATAACTGTTCAGAAGAATTTTCCTATTCATGAGCAATCAAGATAATTGCATGCAATGTCATCAATATCTGTATGATATGCTGGCAATGGTTGCAGAATTTATTGGTAGCCAGTGGATAAGGGGATGAGCACAACCAATCTCATGCCCATGTGTTCGATATGCCATATATGACCATACAAGCATTGTATGACTAGTTGGTAAGGAAATAAATATAAGCAAATGCTGTATGAGCTTACAAAGGCTTGCCAAACGCCGTTCGATTCGTTCGTCAACCGTTCGGCAGGGGTTTCCCAGTCATAAAAAATTAAATAAATGCTACAAACATCGTCAGCATCCATCTAATATGCTGTCAATGGTTGTGGAATTTATTTGTGGCCAGTGGACAACAGAATCAATACAACCGTGCCATGCTCATGTATTAAAGATACTATAGATGGTTGTACAACAGTTGTATGACTTGTTGGTAAGGAAATAAATATAAGCAAATTCTGTATAAGCTTGCAAAGGCTTGCCGAACGCCGTTCGATTCGTTCGTCAACTGATCGGCAGGGGTTTCCCAGTCATAAAAAATTAAATAAATGCTACAAACATCGTCAGCACCCATCTAATATGCTGTCAATGGTTGTGGAATTTATTTGTGGCCAGTGGACAACAGAATCAATACATCCATGCCATGCTCATGTATTAAAGATACTATAGATGGTTGTACAACAGTTGTATGACTTGTTGGTAAGGAAATAAATACAAGCAAATTCTGTATGAGCTTACACGCCCTTGTCGAACGCCATTCAGTTGTTTGCCAACTGTTTGGCAGGGGTTCCCCAGTCATAAAAAATTAAATAAACACAAGAGATGTTGTCAACATCTGTCAAATGTGCTGTAGGTGGCTGTGTAATTCATTGATGGCCAGTGGGTTTGAGGATCAATTCAACCAATGTCATCCCCACATTTCAAATATGTTGCAATGGGTGTACAACTGTGTTATGGCTAGTTCTTAGGAAAACAAATATATGCAAAATCTGTCACAGCTCCCAGGCCCCTGATGAACAGTGTTTGGCCTGTTCATTAACTTTTTGGGGAAGGTTTCCCAGTTACAAAAACTAAATACATACCAGAGATATTGTCAACATCTGTCAAATAGGCTGTAGATAGCTGTGGCATTGATTTGTGTCAAGTGGACAAGAGACTCAACATGACCAAGGTTATCCACAAGCATGAAATGTGCTGTAGATGGACATACAATGGTTTTATGGGTAGTTGCTAGAACAATAAATATCAGAAAAATATATAACACCTCCCAAGCCCATAATGAACAGTGTTCAACCCTTTGTCAAGTGTTCGACAGAGGTTTCCCAGTCATAAAGAATTACTAAAATGCAAGAAATGTAATCACAATCTACTACCACTCTAGATGGTTATGGAATTTCTTTATGACCAGTGGGCAAGAGAATCAATGCAATCAATGTCATGCCAATGTGTTAACCATGCTGTAGATGGTTGTACACCTGTCTCATGGCTAGTTGATCAGAAAACAAATACAACAAAAATGCATAACAGCACTCACACCCTTGTTGAGCAGTCTTCAGACTGATTGACAACTGTTGGCAAAGCTTTCCCAGTCATGAGCAGTTCAATACATACAAGAAATGACCTCAATTTCTGTCAAATTGGCTGTAGATGGCTGTGGAATTCTCATCCATTGGTAGGACAACAGATCTCATGACAATTTGTTACATAGGTTGTAGATAGTGATACTACCCCTTTCCAGCCAGTGTTTAGCCTCTTTGACAACTGTTCCACAATGTTTTCCATACTTAGATATCAAATAAATATAATATTGTTACAAACCATTGTCAAATAGCCTGTACATGGATGTGCATTTTATTTACAGCCAGTTGGTCAGAAACTCAATACAGGAAACATGTAGAAAACTTGCAACACCCTGGCTGAATGATGTTTCACACATGTTCAGCAGTGATCTTTCAGGGATTTGATACCAAGTAACCACAACAACTTTCCTGAACACATGTCAACTTCTTTATGCAAGATTTGTATGGCTCTTTGATAATAAATCATAGGAATATTACCCACTTGTCAAATCATTCAGTGAGTGTTTCAAGAATGGGTAATAGCATCTGGGTTATCAATCCACTGAGTGTGCTGCCATTCTATAATTTCCCATTCTCATATAGTTCTGAATGTATTTGCTTCCATTTAATTGACAAGATGGCTCGCAATAGTGGAACTCATTCCAACTGGAGCTGAGCTTTTATTGTTGTTACTGATTCAGACAACATTCTCACAACCACATGGCAGATGCTCATACAACTTTTTGGTAACAAGAGAACTGGAAATATATGGTGGACAAGATACTGCACCATGGACAAATAATGTTCAGACTGTTCAAGAATGCTTGTATAGGCACTGGAAATCACATAAGTACAACAATGTGGTGAAGTTATATCAACAAGTCTGTACATTGTTGTACAATTTACATGGCTAATTTGAAACAAAATAAAATGCAAGAAAAGTGTGGAACATTTTCATTGACTTGCTCAACACCACTGATTGCATCTGCATGTTCTGACTTTGTAAACATGCCATTTTACCTATTCTAATTTCAGACACACTTTTATGCACTCCACCTATTCCCCACACTCATTTGATGCACAGCACATCATTTTACAACTTCGCATGTCTTCTACTATCTTTTCACTCACGCATTGCACCACTCAACAGACATCACACTAACTTTCTAGCTTAGTCAAGCATTTAGTGCTCAACTCAGCTCATCTCTGACATTATCTGATCCTATGTAGGCCCTGTGCATGGCTGCACTTTAACTGGCTGTCAAATAGTGGGTTTATCAGGCTGTTTCACACAGTTGGGGGTATTATTCCAAATGCTATTCTTCAAGTATTTTCTATGCATCTCATCTTGTCTCACTTATTGACCCTATTGCACCATTGCTTCGCCTTCATTTCACATGTAGCTAGCTTGTGTGTCCCTATTTTCATAATAGCTCCACTATGGCAACCCTATCATATAAATACTCACTGTACTTAGCATACAAAGAGAGAATACCACCTCCTTTGTCCCAGCTCCTTTCTGACTGCATCCCTGAGTCTTCCTTCATCTCTGAGTCTCCCTTCACCTCTGATTGCTGTGAAACACTATGAATGACCATAGAGTCCATTTATAGTAATTTTTGTTATAGTTGAAGTCATGGTAGAGAGAAGTCATGGAGATTCAGCATTGATATACCTTCACAGAATGTTGTTTGCAAATGTATTCCAATAGTTATTCTCAAAATACCTGATGAAAGCCAGTGAAATTTTTGTAAATTGGCTTTATTTGAGGTTCAAACAAGTAAAAGGATGAAAGCAAAGTGCCAAAAGTGTTTAAAAGTGTATGCACACCATGTCCACATTGTTGATAGTATTTCAAATTTTTGCTTCAAAACATTTTGTAGTACTGCTTCAAACATTTTGTAGTAGGTTTCAAAATCTTTGTAGCACTGCTTCAAACCTTTTGTAGTAATGCTTTCATGGTGAGCAGGGACAAGCAGGACTGCCCATGGGATCATGGGGCTGGCCCATTATTGTCAAGACAAACATAGTCTTCCCTGGGACCATGGGTGAGACCACTGTTACTAATGGGACAGACCAAGCATCCCTGGGTCAATGGACCGGGATTTCTTTGAAATACACTTTGCCCAAGCTAGGCCTGGGACATTCCAAGCTAGAGCCCAGGGACCAATATTCAACCCCTGGGAAGACCAGCCCATTTTATAGCTCTTAGCTGCATCTTTATATAGTAGGAATTACAACAAACTGCTAGAGAATTGGGGTAACTGAAAGTGTTACAACTTGCAAATTTGTCAACAGAGTTGTGTGTTCAGGATGGTATATAAATAGTATTGTTTTTGTGGTAATGAAGGGCACATAGATGACTTTGCAAATATTGGTTTACTATCATGCAGTGGTAATAGTGTTACAGTGTTCATATATCAGTCTTAATATACCTGATGTTCTCATTGCCAAAAAGGGACGAGTAACTTGCCATGCAAAGCAATGGCCCACACTCCACTAGTACTTGCAACACTGTCACAACTGAATACTCTGCCTGACAAGCTGCATACATTCCTCGTGCTGGAGGACCACCCGCTCCACAGATGGACTGGGGTACATGGGATGCTTTTAAGGCTCAAATGTGTGCACAGTTTGATAAACTGGACGATAAATGTTGATATGCTATTAGTAGCTCTGAAGAGGGGAGATCCCTAACAAAACTACTAAATAGGTGTTATGCGAGAGTGTGAAGGTGGCTACTACATGAATGAATGTTTGAAAAGATAGGGAAACTATTATGAAGTTTCCAAACAATAAAACATACAATGTGACAGTTGTGAACAATGTGCAACTTCGCGAACACAGTCATGACAACAATATTGTATTGGAGGGTGGAGACTGAGGGACTCAAGGTTATAACTTGAGTGCGAGTGAAGTAGAACTGTATGGTTCTATAACTAAGACTGAGAGGGAGTAAACATCATGTTTTTCTCTGCAGGTAAGGTGAAAGTAAATGAGCTTTTATACTATGACAATCGGAAAGTCAGAATGAAATATCAGAGAATCAGAAAGCTTAGAAATAAAGGATCAAACAGGAGTAAACGTAAGAAAGGATTCTAGGATAAAGACATATTGATAGGAGTCAGTAAAAGTGTGAAGAAAGGAATCAATGATGAAATTAGGACAAAGAAGTAAGAAAGTAAGAGATAGGAGAGTGATGTAATGTGTAATATAAATGGATATATGATGGAGACGCAAGGCAAAGAGTGAAATGGAATGGTATCTGACAGAAACAGCATTGGTCCGATGTAGGATGGCTTTGTTCTGTTGGTGCGACAAGTTCAGAAGTGATCAATAGCTGTCGAGAGGTATCGGAAGAGTTTGTGGATGTTTGTAAGATTGTGAGGTATTGGAATATGGTCGATGGAGAGGTAAAGTACATCTGATTCATATATTTGGAGCATAGGATCGTATGATGTGTATCAACATGATGCAGTGATCAAGCTCAATGTGCTCTGTCAATGAAAGATGACAGCCAATGAGTTTTGGTTGCAATTCGAAGTCCTCTATAAACATGCTGGATGGAGTCCGATCCTACAGCAAGAGCAGCTAATCCCCCTCCTTGAACAACATCTGAATAAACCCCTCATCAACCATGTTTACAGTCTGGAAGTAGTGTTGCCGAAGTTTGGTTCAGAACTGATCTGAACCCGGTTTGAACCACAAACCAAACTGGAAATTTCAGTTTGGTTCAGCAAAATGCTGAACCGAAACCGTTGGTCCAGTTCATGGTTCCACCACTGCCAGTGGTTTCAAACCGTGTTTGAACCCAGTTCAAACAGCAAACTGTTGGCCTTGGTATAGCTTACTAGGTTACTATTCGTGACACCCAGCGCTACATCAATTGATGTGTGCCTGGTCTTCATAAGGAGATTTGGAGGTTCACAGTGCAAACCGCGTTCAAACACAGACCGAACATGTTGAAACCGTTCAACATGGTTCTGGTTCTGGTTTGGTATTTGGCTGAACCAAACCAACAGCTTTGGTTCAGGTTTTCCAAAAAGCTCAAAAAACCGGTGATACGCTATAGGAAGCTGTAAAGGGGGAGATCCCCAAACAAACTACCTATTAGGTGAATGCGAGGATGCGAAGATGTCTACTACATGTAGAAAGGTATAGAGAGATATAGAAACTACTATAAAGTTTCCGAACAATGCGAACGTATGTGCGACAGTTGCGATCAACTGTGCGACTTTGCGAACACGGTCGCGATGAAGATATCGATATCGGATGACGAGGATAGACAAACTCAAGACTATAACTTGAGTTCGAAGCTAAAGGGGAGCTCTATAGCTCTGAGACTAAGATCGAAGGGGAGGGAAGTCGTAGATTTCTCTGTCTGTCTAGCTACAATACATGAGCTTTTTATACTACGACAATCGGAAAGTCAGAACGAAATATCGGAGAATCGGGAAGACTAGAAATAAAGGATTGAATAGGAGTGAACATAAGAAAAGATTCTAAGATAAAGAAATATCGATAGGAGTCAGTAAGAGTGCGAAGAAAGGAATCAAATGATGAAATTAGTACAAAGACATAAGAAAGGAAGAGATAGGGGAACGATGTACTGCGTGATATAACAGGATATATGATAGAGAAGCGAGGCGAAAAGTGAAACGAAATGAGATGACACGGTGTCCGACGGGAATGGTATCGGTCCGATGTAGGATGGCTTTGTTTTGTGGGTGCGACAAGTTCAGAAGCGATCGATAGTTGTCGAGAGATATCACAAGAGTTCGTGGACGTTTGTAAGATCGTGAGATATCGGGATACGATCGATGGAGAGGTGTAGCATGTCCGATTCGCGTATTCGGAGTATAGGATTGTATGATGCGTATCACCAGACCAAACCGAACTTCGGCAACACTATCTGGAAGCCATACCCACTACTGTTGTGGAATGGAAAACAAAGACTTTCTTGTTGGATTGCCAATGGCGCCACTACAACAAGATGAAATGACTCTTGGGTGAAAGGAAGGACCCGACAAAGAAAGGCAATAAACCAAAGATGGTTTTCACCCCAAGTGCAGTTGCCATAGCACCCGCACACAAACAGAAAGACCCTGATGCTATGGACGTTGACCGAGCCGCATTCGTGGCTGAGAAACTGAAGCAGCTGATGTCTGCTGAACGAACGGAGTTGATGAAGGCCAGACTTTGCTTTAATTGCAAGCAACCTGGACATCTCTTGCAGAATTGTCCATCATGTGTTGATACACATCATACGATCCTGAGCTCCGAATATACAAATCAGATGTATTATAGCTCTTCTTCAGTGTTGTCCTGAACATCCCCGATCTTATGGATGTCTGCAAACTCTTCTGACACAGTTTGACAATGATTGATTACTCTCGACCTTGTTGCAGCACTGGAACAAAGATATATCATATCGGACCGATCCCACCCTTATCAAAAGACCATCTCCCCTATTCCCCGTATTTCCTATCCTACCTTCGATCATTTTGAACATATTTACATATTAGTTTCCCTTTCTTTTTCAATTTACCTTTCATATTCCTTTGTTCTTTGTTCTTTATTTTATGTTTCACCTTTTGATCCCTTTCTCCCATCCCCCTTTTACAGCCGTTTGCAGGGACCTTGACACTTTTTGGAATTTTTTGAATCGATTGAAAAGTATGGACTTAGCCAAATTTACTGTGCTCAATCTTGTATGTCATGAAATACTGTACAGATTGAGATGGTTATAGAGGGAAAGTTGTACAATTTTCTAATGGCTATCAGCTCCTGTAGTTACATTTGGACAATATTTCACACCTTGCATCGGATTTTTGACCAGTAACAGTGGGGGAGCCAATGGAATAAAGTTCCAATCCCAGTGGATGGGCCGAGATGGGCCAAGATAATATCCAGGCCTATTGGATTGGATGGGCCCAGATGAGCCAAGATATTTTGGTCCATTCATATTGAATGGGCCCATAAAGTGGGAAATGATTTATGACCCACTAGCCACCAGCATTGGATGACCCGAGCTGGGGTGGGATGTTTATTTCCCACTGGCATTGGATGGACCCAGATGGGGTGGGATATTTATTTACCAGTAGCACTGTATGGGCCGAGATGGGTCAGATATTTATTTCTCATTACCATTGGATGGGCCCAGATGGGGTGGGATATTTATTTACCAGTAGCACTGTATGGGCCCACACAGGGTGGGATATTTATGTCCCAGTAGCACTGTATGGGCCGAGATGGGTCAGATATTTATTTCCCATTAGCATTGGATGGGCCGACATGGGGTGGGATGTTTATTCCCCACTGGCATTGGATGGGCCGACATGGGGTGGAATATTTATCTACCAGTAGCACTGTATGGGCCGAGAGGGTGGAATATTTATCTACCAGTAGCATTGGCTGGGCCGACATGGGGTGGGATATTTATTTCCCAGTAGCACTGTATGGTCCGAGAGGGGGTGGAATATTTATTTCCCACTGGCATTGGATGGGCCGACATGGGGTGGGATACTTATTTACCAGTAGCATTGTATGGGCCGAGAGGGGGTGGGATGTTTATTCCCCACTGGCATTGGATGGGCCCAGATGGGGTGGGATATTTATCTACCAGTAGCATTGGCTGGGCCGACATGGGGTGGGATATTTATTTCCCAGTAGCACTGTATGGGCCGAGAGGGGGTGGAATATTTATCTACCAGTAGCATTGGCTGGGCTGACATGGGGTGGGATATTTATTTACCAGTAGCACTGTATGGGCCGAGATGGGTCAGATATTTATTTCCCATTAGCACTGTATGGGCCGAGAGGGGGTAGAATATTTATCTACCAGTAGCATTGGCTGGGCCGACATGGGGTGGGATATTTATTTCCCAGTAGCACTGTATGGGCCGAGATGGGTCAGATATTTATTTCCCATTAGCATTGGATGGGCCGACATGGGGTGGGATATTTATTTCCCACTGGCATTGGATGGGCCCAGATGGGGTGGAATATTTATTTCCCACTGGCATTGGATGGGCCGACATGGGGTGGGATATTTATTTACCAGTAGCACCGTATGGGCCGAGAGGGGGTGGAATATTTATTTCCCACTGGCATTGGATGGGCCGACATGAGGTAGGATATTTATTTACCAGTAGCACTGTATGGGCCGAGAGGGGGTGGAATATTTATTTCCCACTGGCATTGGATGGGCCGACATGGGGTGGGATACTTATTTACCAGTAGCATTGTATGGGCCAACAGGGGGTGGGATGTTTATTCCCCACTGGCATTGGATGGGCCGACATGGGGTGGGATATTTATCTACCAGTAGCATTGGCTGGGCCGAGATGGGTCAGATATTTATTTCCCACTGGCACTGGATAGGCCGACATGGGGTGGGATATTTATTCACCAGTAGCACTGTATGGGCCGACATGGGGTGGGATATTTATTTACCAGTAACATTGGCTGGGCCGACATGGGGTAGGATATTTATTTCCCAGTATCACTGTATGGGCCCACATGGGGTGGAATATTTATTTCCCACTGGCATTGGATGGGCCCAGGTGGGGTGGGATATTTATTTCCCAATAATATTGGTTGGCCTACATTGGGCAGGATTTATTTCTCACTAGCATTAACTAAGACCACAGAGCAAAATATTTGATTCCCAATATTAACATGGGATGAGCCCTCTCCTTATGCTTTGATATATGTCTATCCTGTCTTTTTATTCCTCTATGTCTATTGGAAAACTCTTCTTTGCTGCCTCTGCAAATCTTTGCCACATTAGAACCTGCTTCTCAGCATATGCTTGATGTCCCCTCCCTTGCTTTGATGATTGAAGTGCTCGTTTTGCTCTTTCCTGCCACATTTGTTCTTGAAACCTGTACCATCTGATGGTAAATGCCATCTCAGCCAACACTGTTGTTTCCTCTTCCCTTGCTCTTTCTGCTCTAGCCTTTGCTCTCAACCAGTTCACTCTGTAAACTAATGGAACTTTAATGGGATATCTTGGTAGATCTCATTTGAAGACTCACATTCTGACATCCAGTTGTCCTGCTGTTCCTTGTTCTGGTCACCCATTCTCCAAAACCATGCCAATGCATCACTCTTTTGCCCAAACCTGTTTTCTTCCACAACATCTCCACTAAGCTTCAAATCCTCTCTGCAAATTTCTTGGTAGTGTGCCAATGTGTCATTGTCAGCACCCAGGTTTACCAATGCCCTGCGAGCTCGACCATAAGACCTAACACATTCACGCAAAGCCACATCTGCGTGATGAATGGCACCCCACGTCCTTGTCTTGGCTTTTTGTCCTTTTGCTTTCCTAACCTGTGTTCGATAAAGCACTGCTTTATGTCCCAGGGCAAAACGTATTTTCTCCAGGGACTCGTTAGCTTGTCCTTTTTGAAGCTCCATTTCCTGTGAAGCCATCTCAATCCATCCTACCCTTGTACATGCCTCCTTTCCTATTGAAGAAGGCAAGCAGATACGAGCATTTTCTGCTAGGATAGGCTCACAATCATCTTCAACTTCTGTTCCTTCCTCATCCGAGACTGAATCTCGTGAATCATCAGACATGACATCATCATCTGGGGATGTTATATCGTTTTCCTCCCAATCCTCTTCCTCCACGTCATGCCCATTGAGTAGAAAGGTGCTCTTTCTCTGGAAGGTATCAATCCTGCTTTGTAACCGCTTTCGCCAGTCCATAATCTTGTTTTGTTCTGTAATGGATGAGGCTTTTTTAAGCTTTTGCACATCATGAGTGAGATTGTCCCTAAAGTTCAGAATTGTAAAGAGGAAACCGATGATGTCATGTGTCGGACATACTGAGCTTGTTCAATATTGAGCCCGGAAACTAACCAGGCCACTTCATTAGAATCTCCTGCCTCCCCCTTGGAATTTCTTGCCAATTTCAGACGTATTTCAGCCATAGTTGGTGCTATCAACTGTTCATTCATCACTGCTATCAGGAGAAAATATCACTGACCTTGTTTCAAAGCAACTTGATAAATTTTCAGTGCATCCCCACGCTGTGATTCAGCCAAACTTTGGCTTTCACTCCACTTTTTCAACAATGTAGGATCCAATGAACTTGACAGATCTTCATATGCCTCCTTGCTTTCCCGTTTGACCCTGATGGCTGTTTTATGTTTTGCTATCAACATTTTTACTATTCAGAGGATGAGTATCAAACCAAGAGAAATTTGTTGGTTGCTTACTCATTCCAACCAACTTTTTCCAATTTGAGTGCCTCATCATGTCATCCAAAATCTCCCGCCGGTGAGCCTTGGTCATGTACTTTGTGATGGGTGAGACCAAGTCCAGGATTGCCCAAAGAGTTTCCATCTGTTCTCCATCCAGCTGCCCAGCACCACGAATAAAGTTTGGTGAGAATTTTGGAAAGCAGTCATCCTTGTGAGCATTTAAATGGAATTTCCCAATACCAAAGATCAATTCCATGGTGGGTGCATCCAAAAAACTACTCTGCTTTACACGTCTCCCAAAATTCACCCCCCACTCACATATTACATCATAGAACAAGAGAGCTTGCTGCATGCCTTCAGTGTTGTACTTGAGGGCTTTGCATATTGAGTAATCTATGTTCATTTGCCTGAAGAGGACTCAGCTCACCTCAAGAACACTCTAATCCAACATCCTTACCTTTCACCCTTCTGAAAATCCACCATGCTGTGTGGCACAAAGCATCCATGCCTCGCACAGGCACAGGCACCAACCCCCGTACATTCCAGGTTCTTATTATTTGCATTGCTCTGGGAGACTGCTCTGTGCTTAGAACATGACAATTTCTAATGCAAGTTTGAGCTTGGAACCTAAGACCACCACAAGTAATTTTGGCACCTGTTTGAGCTCAACTGCTGTTTTGATGTGCTCTTCATAGGGAGCTCTTTCCACAAAATACCCAGTCCCATTCGTAAGCTCCACATCATCCCCGGGATTCCTCATGTGCATGTGTTCTGCAGTGAAATTTCCATCGACCACCAGGCTTCTCCTATACAACCACCTGTGAAAATGTTACTGTCAATTAACATTGATAGGTCTATTTTACTAACGGATTAGGCAATTCCTTCTAGCCCTCAGGAAGATTGATGCCTGGCTGTGGGCATGCAGGGCAGAAGAAAGCGAGGTCACCGTTGCAAGGTTCTTTGTCGGTGTCATGGCCATAACCAAACCATTTCCGTACTTTGATATCACGCCATTGCCGTGAGACTCTCATGAGCTCTCTATAATGGTCCTATTCGACAGGGCCATTCCACCATCACCATCCATAAATACAGTCTTGAAGATAGAGACTTACCGATACAGTTTGTGGAAAGGCATTATTTGTAAGCCGGCGAAGTTTTGAGTAGAAATTGTTTGCAGAAGTTTTACATTCAACCTGATCAATATGAAAGTAATCCAACACTTCAAAGGTAAATACTGAGCGAGGATGTTTGAAGGTTGCTGGAAAGAGACCCATCCTGAACAATTGCCATTGACGCTCGTGTTTTGACGGACAATGACACCACCTAACACGGTGCCGGTGGAGTCCAGAAATATCAACCATAACCAGCACAGTGTCGTCTGCATTGTTATCATCCTCTTCCTTGTCTATGTCGACCAGCAGCTGATCATTCTCGATCTGTGATATTGAACATGAGCCTTCTCCAACATCCTCCCAGACATCTCGAGCAGAATTGGAGGGACAAGGATCACCACCATGACCAAGATGCAAGCAAAATCCTATTTCATGTAATGAGGATGGGGTAAAGCAGCTTCCATTCCATGATTCGAGCTTGTGGAATGGATTCCCCTGGTGGCAGATTTGACAACATTCCCTACAGAATAATGGACGACCGAGACAGCTCAGGCAGCGAATGGGACCATCTTGCTTCTTGCAGATATGGCAGGTGGAAGGAATGGGAGGAGCTTCCACGCTCAACATCTCCCTCAGATATTCATCGCGACGTGGAATCCACTCCCTGAGGTAGCAATTTTGTGACTGCCAATACCTGTGTCAGAGTAACTACAAAGCGGGTACAGGGATAGCTAACATTGCCTTTCGCCATCTTGCGCTTCGGAGGTTTTGGTGTGCCAGAGTCAGGAGGCACATCTGGTGACATGCTTCGCTGTCGATTTGAATCCACAGGTGACTTTTTTGGACTGGATTTCTGTGGACTTTGTGGGAGCTCCTCTACGACTGGTTTAGACACCCATTTTGTGCGATTTTTCATCTTTTGCTCCACAAAGATGACTTCTTGAGCTGTCCTCTTCTTTCCATGCTTTTCTCTGGACAATTTGACCATTGGTGGGGTATGGTTGATGTTTAAATTGGTTGATGTTCTAAATTGGTTGATGTATTTAACACGTGATGTGTGACATGTCACGTCCGACGAGTCGGCGTTACATGTCACCTCATGGCTCAAAACGTGTGTCACGTGCTCGGATTAGGGTTGGAGAAGGGATTGAGCAGGGAGGTTGAGGGAGGGGAAGAACAAGCCAGGGAGATAGAGGAAGCAGAGGGGAGGGTAGGGAATATTTCATACATTCAGGACAATCATATAAGAATAACGTTAAATCATGTAAGGTCAAGGCAGGTTTAAGCTAATACATTTGCCTAGTTTTTAATACCCAATACCCGACATTGCTCCTCTGGAATGATGGCAGAAAAATCCTTCTGCTCTGACCACCCTGACAGTTCTACTCCTAGCCTCTCCAAGACTTTCTTCCGCAGGAAATGAGCATAACATACTCGATCCCCACCACACCAGTCTGTCACTTCATGTGTGATGCTGTTGCCACATAGGAAGACACCAGTTCCTGGCCCATAATCGAGCTGCAGTCCAAGGTCCGGCATATCAAGAGTACAACTGTGATAGTCTTCGATACCCAGGAGGAAGTCGTACCACGGTGGCATACCATTCCCATCACGATGAGCCAAAGTCTTCCGGTTGATGATTACCGCAATCCCCGTGACATGGGATGTCCAAGATCCTGCGACGTCAGCTGTCAGGTTGGCTGACCTAAGCTTATCCAAAGCTTCATTGCCAACTTGTTGTAGCGATGGATGAACCATAAAAAAGACACGATTGATGAATGATTCTACGTCTGCTATGGAAGATACCCAATCTCCAGTACCCCGTTTGCGGTGGTTTGCAGAAGGCTTCAAGGGATCACCTGGTCTCTAAAAGATGAATGAGCCCGGCAACCAGAATGTCGGCACATTTCGGAACTTACAGTATGACCTTGTGCAAACCACCCTGCCGAATACTCATCATTTCCAGGAAGTAGATTCTGATCCACAGAATTAAATCGGAAATGTTTTCGGTCGACTCGCCAATTGACCTTGAGGCCTTTTTGTTTAAGATGAATCTTTTTGGACCCATTGACTTGTATTTTTTTACTACTGTTGAGCATAACATCCTAATATGTATATACTATTAGATTAACACCCCCAGATCACGACATGACTTACACCTTGCTGGGCTGATATCAACCCAGGAAGATACCAGATTATGATTCGTCCACAAATGTCCACCACTATTGCTGGCCTATTCACCCTGCCCAGTTGGGGATTCGGGAACTTACGCAGCAATTTTGCGATTAATGCTGGGGTACCCAGGCCCTTTTTGACATGGGTGGAATAATCCTTGAGGTCCCATGGAATATAAACTATGTTTGAAAAACAATTAGATTGGGCCATTGGAATCATACTGACTTACTAGGATTCAGCAGAGCCACCGTGACTATTTGGGCAGCCCTTTGGTCATCTACTAGTTCACCTGGACCCAACTGGGCACGGGTCAGCAAAAGAAGTCGTCGTCTCAATCTATGGGTTTTACATTCAGATGGGACCCCCAAGGATAACTTTTGTTATAAAATAATACCTTTTGCCCAGACTTTCTGACCCTCGCTTGCCATGGCGCCTCCTTGATTTTTTTGAAATGTCATGCTTGGAGCCTATAGGTTTAATGGAGACCATCGTGTAGCGAGTAAAAAAAACTATCCTAAGTTTAAGATACACGTCAATAGAAACAAACAACGCGATCACATGATAAGAACGTCATCACATACAATCAAACAAGATCACATGGTGCTGTTGATTGCCATAAAAGGTACCGTTGTCATCTTTTGTAACGTTATCCTTATCAGCCATCATGATTGAGATCTTTTGACATGAATCGCGACATGCCAAAAGACCTCAGTGATTGGTTGAAAATGGTTCCAATTTTATAACCTGGTAAGTCTTCCTCCTTGCATATTTCCTTACTTGCCTAATTTCCAGTTGTCAGGAAGGGGTCAAATCCCCTACAAGCCTACCTTTGAGGTGGCATCTATTGGTTACTGAGGGCTTTTTCCGTGTCTGCCAGCATCCTGCGCGGCACTTATTGATTACTGAGGGCTCTTTCCATGTCTGCCAGCATCCTGAGCGGCACTTATTGGTTACTAAGGGCTCTTTCCGTGTCTGCCAGCATCCTGAGCAGCACTTATTGGTTACTGAGGGCTCTTTCCGTGTCTGCCAGCACCCTGAGCGGCACTTGTTGGTTACTGAGGGCTTTTTCCGTGTCTGCCAGCATCCTGCGCGGCACCTATTGATTACTGAGGGCCCTTCCTGTGCCTACCAACACCCTAAAGGTGATAAAAGCTTGTCCTTATGCTTAAACCTCTTGCCACGCTAAATATTTGGCTTTAGATTGACTTCGATTGACTTTTGCAATGGAGGTTTCCCAAAGATTCAATGCCAAACAGGGCTTGCTGGTGAGTGGCTTGAATTGGCTCCCAATTTTTCTACTTACTTTGCGTTTTTAGGTCATTTGAGTCCCATTGTTTCAGAGTTGGGGCTTTGGCTAAGCAAATCTAGTTCATTTGGTCGTTTAATTTGTTACTTATCGTCTGGTTTTGTTTTATCCAGAAGGTTTGAATTTTCTGTGAAGTAGGGGCCCCTACGGAGCAGCAATATTCAGACTTTCTTCCAGGTTATCTATCGCATTAGCTCAAATTTCGATTGATGGAACATAGGTCTTAATTGATGGGGGTGGGCCCGTGGTTAACAGGTTATAACTATATTTAATATTTTGTCAAAACCATTAATTGTATTTTGCTACGATTACATAAGCGTATAATTACAAACTTGTCGAAAAATGGCTGAATTGGTGTTCTTATGGTTCCTGCTTGCTTACATAAGCGATCGATTGATCGATCGCCCAATCCTTTTAGCCTTTAGAGTAATCAGCATGTCAATTGGACTGCTTAAAGACATTTTTAATAAAAAGATTGGTTGCTATAGATTTACAGGAAAAACAGATAAAGCAAGGATTTAAATATAATACAAAGGTCCTAATATGTTAGCTCTAGGCTGTTCTCAGTCTCTGTAAGACAAATTAAGGCATTATTGACACTTACTTCAAGCATTCAGAATTCGGTTCTGCACATGGTAAACATGCAAAGTTGTCACATAAACCCCGTCTCCCAAGTAGAGCCGGACGGTGGAATGGAACCGTTCCCAACGGCGCGTTGTTACGATTTTCACCTTTTTGCCCCTGTCTTTTGCTTTGACAGCACGTGACACCCATACATTCCCACGAAGATGTGCCAAGTCCCATGCTCTGATTGGACGATACCTTGTTACCGAACTCTCGGGTTGACCCCATGTCCTCATTGGATGACTTGACGGTGCATAACCATTCATGCACAACCAGAAGCTGAAGGAACCTGAAGACAATACAATCCGAACTTGACCATTCCATTCTTGTCACAACCCATGACCGGTGTGCATACCTGGAGACAAGAATACTCCATGACCCAACCACCGATCATACCCAGCAATCAGAATACTCTGGTTCTCCGCCGACCGATCATATGTCCACACCCGTATGCTCATGACATTGTTATTGTTCTTTCACAATTCACCGACATGGTTCCTTGTGCCTGTCACAGACGAATGAATAGCCTTGTGCCTGATGACCGATTGACTTTTCTATTTTGAAGAAGACCGACACGTCATCCCGATCCTCATGGTTACCTTTGACGCCCAGCTCATCGCCACGATTGTCATATGTTCTATTGGCATCTCCACCCTTGTGGGCGTCTATATCTATGCAACCTATATTCGGATAACACAACCTCCCCACAATGACTCAGACATCAGATCCGTCATAGTTGCCGGCAACTGATGACTCCTTTGACCTACCTTGGCCGACCATCTTGTTCTTCTTCACATGTCACCTCCACATTCATTCGCTTTCTTCTCATCAGCTGACCGCCGGTGCTCAGCTAACAACCCGAACTCGCATGTATGACAAGTTCCCTTGATGCTCCACAAAGACTTGCATTCCGACATGTTTCATCACCTTTGTGTACCAGTCCACTGGTCGAGAATAACCACACCTGGTCGACATCCCAGTCATCCAGTACCGTGTAGCCAAGAAGGGTTATATGAAGCACCCTTGCTTATCGTACTGCAGGAACCACAGTCGCTGGTGTATGATTACCAGTGTTCATTGCATCACCCCCATCATGGTTCTTCCCCATTCAGTGATTCACCTTCTCCCCTGCCTCCAATGATGAAGCATCATGTTCACCTTTCCATCCCGATCCCGCATACACATATTCATAGTCGTATGCTGCTATTGGCCAGGCATCCACTGCCAATGCAAACCATCAGGAAGACGAACCAATCTCATCATTCCCAAACTAGGAACTCAGCCACATGACATCCACATGGCCGCCTCATGTTCATCATGTGCTCACTGACACATCCACTCATGGATTGTTCCACCTCCTTGCCATGAGGCAACCATGAGGTGCAGGGTCTGGACCCTTGATTGCTCCGAACCATTTCCTTGCAATCACTACTTGAAACACTGATGGACATGCTGTATCTACAGGACAGCCTTATTGTTCTTACATTTCTCTCGGTTTGTACATACAGACCTGGTAGTCTGTCTTTCATGGCATTTCTCTAACTTCTTTGTATTTAAACCTTCATCTTCGAACTGTTCCTCTTTTTCCCTTCCCTTTCCTCACGTTTAGTCTGGTTTCCACCCCCTGGTTCGCTTACCTAGCCTTCCCCCCTCCCCTGGGCTGCTACTGGTTGTATAGTAGTAGTCGACCATGAATACACTTTATTCCTTGTGTTTCCTCTGGTCTGATCTCGACTCAGTTTAGTTGGTTGTTGCTGGAGCCCGCTGATCTAGCGATCCATAACACGCGTCCTGCCGGAATGTGCAGAGCCACTATAAGGACATTGAGATGAAACAAAAAAGGTATCAAACAAATGGTACATTACCTTATCACCGCCCATTCCACCCCGACATTGGCCCATCCCTGGCGTGCCAGAGTATTCTTAACGTCGCGGATCACTTGCCGTTTGGCGTTGGGCTTCTTGGAGTAAGTGCTGGCGTGTAGGAAGTAAACATGGGGGCGGCTTGCCATAACTAACGTTTAGGTTAGGGTTAGTATGTCACAGCCGATTAGTCGGCCGTGACATGGTCACATAGTTGTATGTCCGGGGCCAAAGTCGACAAGAACATAAATACATGGGACAATATAGATAAGTTAAGACAAGATTTTCCCATAGTGAAAAAAGGAATGAATTGGCTCATAGGACATCAAGTCAGCTGTGGGCAAGATTGAGCAGATGAAGAATGATAATTGAAGCCCATGCTATTGGAGACCAGAGAGGGTTAAAAATGTTGCCAGAAGATGAGGGTTGAATGAGAAAAGAAGATGAGAGGATTAGATGACAAAAGAGGCAAAGAGGTTTGCACATGGTACCACAACCTGAGAGAGGTGCCAAATGGGACAGTGAGGCTTCAGATTGGGGAAGAAATGTATTTATTAACAAGATGGGAGAGGATCAATTTGCCAATTTCGGTTACAGTTACTAAATAAGGAAACAGGTTCCAAAATGTTCTTGATGTTTTAGTTAACAATACAATCAATATTTGACCAGTGAAATACTCTGACCATGGAATGCTAACTGGTATCGGCATATGAGCAACTTGAGTTATTTTTGCTGTAAATATATAGAGCAACATTCATGTTTTATTGATACCCTTGCGCCAAAATAGGACCCTTAAATTTCAATATCCCCACCACTTTGCTAGTAAAAGCCAGAAAAATCTGAGATAGCATATGGAAACAGTTGTGAGGCATATCAATGCATTATTCATGTGTGCCTTGAAGTTGCTGGCTTGTGGGGTACCAGGTTGGCCATGAAAGCCAAAGTGTCGTAAGCTAAAGAAAACATCATCATGATACTAATTCTGGGTTATGTTACCTGCCCATGTATCATTGGGTGTATGGAACCTCACAAGCCAGCAACTTCAAGGCACACATGAATAATGCATTGATATGCCTCACAACTGTCTCCATATGCTATCTCAGATTTTTCTGGCTTTTACTAGCAAAGTGGTGGGGATATTGAAATTTAAGGGTCCTATTTTGGCGCAAGGGTATCAATAAAACATGAATGTTGCTCTATATATTTACAGCAAAAATAACTCAAGTTGCTCATATGCCGATACCAGTTAGCATTCCATGGTCAGAGTATTTCACTGGTCAAATATCGATTGTATTGTTAACTAAAACATCAAGAACATTTTGGAACCTGTTTCCTTATTTAGCAACTTTAACCCAATAGGGAAATGGTCAATAGCTTCGTCACGGCTGATTCGTCGGGCGTGACAAGTCACAAGGCATGTGATCAGGTCCTGAGACCGTTACAGGCTTTTCATCCACCATATATCCCTCATTTTCCATGTCATCCCTCCCTGTCAAGTATTACCATTTGGGTGTAGGAACACCAATTTTAGTCAAGGACGGGGTTTTGACCTATGAATGGCTATCATCTAGGTAAATTGTGAATTATTCTTTACATGGTGACTGGCTGACTATAATAGATGTCTCCTGAGCTTTAAGACTGCCAAGTTGTCTTTGGAACTGAGAATTGAATGTGAGGTTTTGTCATGGAGGGTAAGTTCTGCTGCTATATAACAGGAAATCATGCAACAACAAGTTGATCAAATGTAGTATACTGATCCTGCGCTAGATAGCCCGAGAAGAGTAATCATTCAGTTAGATGTAGACATTGCAAAACCCTGTGAATGGCAACTTGAGTATGCGAGGGTCAACGGCGGCAAAGCTAGTTAGTACAGCTGAACTTATCCTATGCAGGAAACTGAGAGAGCTTCCAGCAGAGATTTTGAAAGCCATCTTGTCATTTTCATTTGACTGTTTACACCAAGAGTGGTCTTATGATGATTATGCTACATTGGTGGAATCATTGTCTCATGCATTTGCTCCTAGCCAGTCAAAAAGGCTAAAGTAAGTAGTTACTTTTTTCCCCCTTCCTATCTGTCATCATAACAAATCTACAGTGAACAGGAAACCACCCAGGCATGGAATAACTGCACATTCCAAGGTCTAGTGGACGAATAGTTTAATAGTTTAATTCTTATGTTTTGGTTTGCCATGTAACAACACGTGATGTCACAACGCGTTAATTCAACATTGTCAATAAACAACCATTTTTTCTGTTAAAACATGTCAAGTCTCAGCCAAGGAGCTGAATCCTCTTCCTCAGCATTAGCAGTGTCTTTTCGACACAATACTGCTCTCCTGCGCGACTTTCCGTGGACCAATGGTACTCTTCTCGTTCGAGGCGCCATGATGGATCAGCTTCGGTTGGCTCTAGTAAGTTCCAGCTGCCCCAATGCCCAAGCCCAGCTGCTCTTGGTGAGTTTATGATTCGGTTTGATCAGAAATCAAAGCAAAGTTGAACATGAACCAGAACATGGCACAAAGCCTTGACGCTTTTTCACCACATCGAGTTTATGGTGACAAGATTGTAGGATTCTTGAAGCAATTTTTCAATCTGAATGCAGCATGTGGACATCTTGGTGCTCTAGCAACTGTTGGCAATCCCACAAGATGGTCATCTACGCCAGCATTGTACATCAGTGCCACCGCCGAAATCGTGAACAGATATTCTCTTCTGGACCAACTTGTGGATGCAGTGGGAGTACCAGCACCTCAAAAGACATCGGTCATATTTCGGGGAGCAAAACCCCATGATATGCCAACAAAGTTAACCCAGGTATGTGCACATGAATGTTCGTATTTCAATGAAAGAGATCAGCTCTGAGTTGCCCTTAATAGCTCTTGACCAAACTTGATGATTGGACTCAACCAATCCTGGATTTGCAGACCCGAGAGAGAAATGCCCGGCTTGGTGATGATGGCTTTGGGGAGAGTCTGCCTAAGTCCAGGTTGTTTGCGAATGCTGAACCTGAGCAGCTCAGTCATCAACAGTCCCTCCTGAAACACGGGGTCATGAGTCTTTTGAGGGCTGGACAGCATATTCATGAGGCCAAGTATACCCAATCGCTGGTCAACTTGGAACTCATGTCTTTCGCTCTGTGCTGGTTTGGTTTGGTATGTTATTTTCCTCCTTGGCAGTCGTTTTTTGCTGATAAATCCAATATAGGGCAAGGATAGGCTTCCTGAGAATCCACAGTCTTTTATCTTAGCTTTACAAGGGTGAGTATTGTTGAGATTTGTTATATGGTGTTGATGTTAACTAGAGCCATGTTGAAGCCGGGCTACATCCCTAGGAATGCCATTGGGGACAGATTTGATTACAATTTTCCAAAACATGAGTTCTGCAAAGGCCATTCTCTTGAGGATGGTCAATCTCTTCCATCTCGCAGTCTCCATCTCTCCCATCATAGCCCTGCTTCCCCGACAGTTCAACAATGAGCAAATTCGCAGGGATCATTTGATCACGGTTAGCATCATTTTACGGTTTCCTCAATTGTTAAGCCTCATGAAATGTAGATGAAAATATTGCTCGGTAATCATAAGCCCTCCTGCCTGATGCAAACAGAACGCTGTCTTTGGCAAATGTTGCTCAGAATGTCTACCGGTTCCAATGCAAAGTCGGAACTCCGAGTGTTCCTACGAGAATTTGAGCAGCTTTCCCTCCGCTATGAGGATGAGAACATGCACTTTGATTGGTTTACTCAATGTATGTCTTACTGGTGTTTTCCCATTCCTTTGACCCAGGATTTCACTCCAACATAGGGCCCGTCATCTCAGTCCTTAAAAATTACAATGCAAATCAGACCAGAGCATCTACAAGCAAATCTCAGGAGCCTGTCATCATCATCAATGATGAAAGTGAGTCAGACTTGGACAAAGGCAGGGGGCAAGGTGAGAGAAGGCAAGAGCAGCCAGCGGAGCCCGACCTCATGGAGAAAGAGAAGGAGCAGGGAAGCAAGATGCAGGAAGAAGCTGAGACTGAGAACCCAGTGCAATTGGCTGAGGATGAGAATATGGATGTGGAGGAACCAATGGGAGTGGATGTGGACATGGGTGAAGAGCAGCAGGGGGAGAAGAAGCAGCAGCCGGGGCAGAGAAGTTGGGCTGACAACGATGATGAGCCTATACACAGGATGGACTCTGAGGGGCTGAGGCCGTGGTGGCTGGAGGAGGAGGAGGAGGAGGAGGAGGACCTTTTGCACTCACTGGGAGAGGAACAGCAAATGAACGATGAGCCGCTACAGCCTCAAGGGGAGGACCAGCAGAGGGGGGAGGAGCTGCAACAGGATCAAGGGGAGGCTCACGCGCAGGACAGGGAGGAGCTTCAACCGGTTGGGGAGGAACAGCAAATGAACGATGAGCCGCTACAGCCTCAAGGGGAGGACGGGGATGAGAGACGGCCTCAAGGGGAGGACGGGGAGGAGAGACGGCCTCAAGGGGAGGACAGGGAGGAGAGACGGCCTCAAGGGGAGGACGGGGAAGAGAGACGGCCTCAAGGGGAGGAAAGGGAGGAGAGATGGCCTCAAGGGGAGGACGGGGAGGAGAGACACCAGGCTCAAGGGGCTCATGCACGGGATGGGGACCAGCAATGGGAGGAACCACTCCAGCCACCACGGACTAACCAGCAGGGGCAGGGGGACCAACCACAGCCAGGGGGGGAGGGTCGACATAGTGAGGGTGATGGACCACTGCCAGCGGTGGAGGGCCAACAGGGTGAAGGTGCCAGACCACAACCAGAGGGGGAAGGCCAACAGGAGGAAGAGGAGCAGGAGCAGGAGGAGCAGGAGCAGGAGCAGGAGCAGGAACCCGAAGAAAGTGAAGAGCTAGGGACCCATCTGCGCCCAGTAACGCGCTCACAAACCAATGCTCAGAAAGGGAAGAAGACACAAACTGGACCTCCTGCTGGGTACCAGACCTACTTCAGTAAGAGCAAGAAACGTCGTGCACCAGCTTCGACATGGAACAGCCACAAAAAAAGGATGCTCATGGATAGTAGTGGGATGATTTTGTCAGAACTGCCTGGTGAAGTGAGTATGAGCTTATGACCAGTATTTCAATGCTAATGATGGAAATTAGACATTCAACGGAAATCCGGTCAAAAACCTCGAACTTCCTGAAGTAAGTTAATCTCATAATGCCCCAGACGTCAACTGACCAGAGGAACAGATGTCTGAGGATAATGTGCCTCTAAGGGTTTTTGGAGCTGACCAAAATGTAGAAGCATCTCATTTCACATTTCAAAGTAATTTGGGCTCGGTTAGTCCTATTTCTAGTTGTTGGTTTGATTTATTTGAATGGCCAACATAGGATGAATGTGAATATTGGTGTTTGAGAACCATCCAAGAGGAAGTGGAGTCCTTATATGAAGATGGACGACCTCTTCATCATCTACCATCTGCCAGCGACCCAGAATTCGATCCAGATGGTTCAAGTATTTTTGTAGTGCCATATGATCAGTACCTCCAAATGGATACCTCGACGATCCAGGATATCTTTGAACAAAGACATATCCTGGTCCATGGAGTCCCACGGCAGGAACATCTCCAGTTTGACCTGGAAGGTCTCTCAAGACTTGGGAGTCTCAAACATGAGCGTAATGTACAGGGTTTGTCTTGTTCTTTTAGTAAACCCTGCTTTTACTCACCAAATAACCAAGTCGGTTCTTTTCGCACCCGGAAAAGCCATGGAAAGATGCTTCATGTTGGAACTCTACAAGATTTGTATAATGCGTCTCTGTTACAAGGACGAAGACACATTTGGAACATGCTGGACTTGCCCATGGGTCACCTCATAGGTCATCCACCACCCATGTACCGGTATGATGCAAAATCATCTAACCTTAATTTTCATTTGACAAAGGTGCTCTCCTCCAGTTCCCTGGCATCCCACGAGCACACCATGTCAGAAACCCGGGGGAAACCAGGTTATATTCCAGGCAAATCATTGGCGGACGAACTCTCTTGGGGGACAGCGGCATTGCGGGGCGCAACTTCTTGGCCGCATGCTGATGATGATGGTTTTGCCACGGTTGTGAGGGTAATGACAGGCAGCAAATATTGGGTTGTGATGCGCCACAACAGAGAGACGCCTCCATGGGATAGCAATGGGGACATGACAACTCGTCATGCCTTTGGCAAGGGTTGGGATCCCCTCAGTCCACCCAAAGGCATCTACGAGCCAGAGGGGGTGCTGTTGACACCAGATGATGTCTTGTGAGCATTATTCATTCTGCCCCTGATTTATTTTAAACATGATCCAGTTTCCAAAGGCCCAACACAGTTCATTATGTAGTTACCTTGCAGGACTCCATTGTATATGGAAATCACTTCTATGCCACATCGTCGATCAAGGACACCTGTTTTGGAATCATCCACACCTTCATTATGTCCTACTCCATTACAAATACTCAACATAATACCACCCGGACCATTCTGAGAAGAATAATGGGTATGTGGCATGAACATTTTTGTGTCAATAAGGCTTCATCTGTTGGTATGTCATTGCTCTTCATATTCTAACCCCTCTACCTACATCATGATCCTCGACAGGTATAGATCGCGAACATCATATTCCTGATGTGTCAACCCCTGCTGGCCTCTTAGATGTGGTGATTGTGGGCAATCTTCTGGAGATGGCGGAGGTGATCAATCGAAACCATTACAGTGGTGAGATCGATGACTTGGAAGAGGAGGAAGAGACCTTTGCCTGATTGAGATACCGCCAATTCTGCACCTGGTTTGCGGGGGAATTTGTGACTATTTTGGGTGGAATATGGGTACATCCTTCCTACATCTTCAAACGTGCTCTGCTCCAGTTTTGCATCTGCCTCATATTTTACAAACGCGAGACGGAGGCAAAATCGGAGGATGTACCCTTGACAACTGGTTGTACCGCCGTCAAACTAGAAAGGTTGATCCTGGCACATTTCAAGACTCAGTGGCCTGAATTGATGCCCTTGATGGAATCCCTGTTGGCAGATGAAGCTTCAATAACAAGCGACACGTTGAGTTTCAGTTGGACTGGTCCAATGTTCAGGATTGCACATAGGAATTCTGAAATGGCAAAGGAATTAGGTGCTTCATCCATGGAAAAGAGGGATTTTGCGAGGGAGCCGATTTACAGCCCTGGGGGAGATATGGATGTTGTCATGGAGTCCTGAAACAAGTAGGTGTTCTGCTCTCAACGATTTAGAGTATTGGGTCATGTTTGATCAGTCATTCACCAGTGATGTTGATTTCTCAATATTTGTCATTAGATTTTCTGCTAGAGTTTTCCATCTACCAATGTTGTCCTTCCCGTTATCGTTATCATCAGTCTATTATTCTCTGCAAATTTTGTATTTTTGGCTTGTTATCTAAACCACATTACTGTATTTTTAGTATTTGTCCAAATGTAGAATCTGTCTTGTCCTCACATGATGTGACATGTCACAACAGACGAATCGGCCATGACGGGTCACATTGTTCATGTGACCTGGATCCTGAATATTACCATTCCTGGGTATCCCTGCATCACATGATCTTGTTTGGGTGGTTGAAATTTTTTATCCCCCTTATTTTATCCCCCTTATACCTCAACCATGACCTGGGTCATTCCCGAATATCTGGAAATCCTTCAAAATCATCAGCAGGACTTCCAAAGTGCCCCCGACAAAGTCACGAGGAAGGAGGTTGTTAAAAGAATTCGTGCAGCGATACGGAAGAAGAGCAAGGAAGTCATGAAAGAAGGCCAAATTGAGAGGTTGGGCAACGTAATGGAACATCCTTACATATGAGGCTAATTTACTGGCTGACCTCAAATTCCCTGTAGAAAATCGTAATTTGGTTGAAGAATAACAAGGATATTGCAAATGCCCCAGGCGAAGCTGGGAAAAAGAGAATGAGAGCAAAATTCGTTAGGACCTGGGACTTACGTGCTGTAGTTGTGGAAAAGATGAAGGCAGAAATCAACGACAGAATAAAGGAGCTCTCAGGAGCAAACCCTGGAAGTAAAGAGTTCATTTCTGAATATAAAGCCGCTTGCACCCATATCATGGAGCAGCTTTCCGCAGAAAAAAAGGCAGAGTTCGAGGGCCTGGCTGCTGAATGGAACAATGGCAAACTAGCCAATGAAGTGAGGAGCAGGTAGGTGGCAAGTCATTCCCAAAGCAGTGTTTCTCTGAATCCTACTTGGTAGCAATGCCGACAATTCCATAAGCAGGGTTGTTCGCAAGTTCGTTGAGGAATTGGAGGTTCAGATGGGGGCCAAGGTGCTCGTCTTAGTGGGTTGGAAGGATAGGAAAGGTGACGCCCAAACAACCAAGTATGGTGTTGGAAACTACATATTATGTTAACTCACCGAAAATTGTGGGTAGATTTGAATCCCAGACAATTCATGGTGATTTATTTTCAAGGACCAAGACGTTCCAGCATGAGGTCATGAAACCCTGGAATGACTGGGTTTTCGACCAATATGGTATGTTCGGGGTACCATCAAAATTGACATGTCTTAACATAAACCAGATGATCATAGTGATGGAGATGAAAGTGACGTCGACAAGGGGTTAGGTCCAAGCCTGCCCAGGAAGGACAACGATAAGAGTGTCCCCTTGGTCCTATCGGTAGACGAGTTTGGATCACCGGTCCTGCCTGACACAAAAGGTATGTCTCTACCCATGAAGAAGGAAGTCTTCAGGTCATTTGTGACAATGTCCTATCGTAAGTTGAATGCCTGACCTTAATGAAACGGGACTGACAGTATTTTTCAGGCCAATATACCAACAACCAGAGTGCAATAGTCCCATGGCTAAAGATAAGAGATTCTCTGGCAGAATTCATAGATGAGGAGTATGTCCCTAATGGACAATTAATCATGGAGCCAACAAAGATGAAGAAGGACCAGCTCAAGCTGGTCTTTGACCACTGGGAGAACCGGCAATCATCAGGGTTAGTGGCCCTCAAATTCAAGTCAGCCAGGGATTCAGACAAGGAGAAGCCCACGAAGAAGAAACAGGCAAAGGCCAAGAGATATGTGGAGGATTCTGATGATGACAGTTCAAGGGAGGAGGTTGGAGCTTTGAAATCAATTGAATTTGAAAGTGTTAAACATGGGGAGAAAGCCAAATTGACCTGTCAATCGTGAGTGATGTGTTTTCCGGCATGTCCAAGGTTCTATTCATGTAATTATTTCTGTGTATAGTCCAGCCACAGTCAGCCAGGACAAGGAGGCTAGGTTCAAGTTTTTACAAACTTTATGTCAGAGCGAGGAATACCTCCATTTGGTTCAGTATTGTTACCAGCAATATGTGAGTAAAACATACCAGGAATGTCAGTTGATATGACTAACATACTGCAGGAATGGCGGTCTCATAGTTCTGACCATCCTTGGATGTCATGGAGCTACCCGGGCCAATTTTTGCCACCTGATTTCCATGATGGCCATGCCCTAGAACAGATCATGGAATGGATGGAGAAATTGCAATATCCGGATGATATTGCCATTGTCCTGTTGGTCATTGGACTAGCATTGCGAGAATTTGAAACTGCTCACTTCACAGAAGGTGACTTTGATGGCAACAGTGGGATTCCTGAATATGTATGGGGATCTCCCTACACAATGGAGGATGCTCAGAAGTTGTTGACAAGGGCAGACATGTTGCGCAAGTTCTTGGAAGAGAAAGAGGAAGAGCATGGTAACAGGGATGGGTCTCCACCACCAGGGGGGAAGAAAGATAAGGGCAAGAAAAGGCAGCATGAGGGAGACATTGGGGGGACAGCTCAGAAAAAGCCTAAACAAAAAAACACCACCACCGGAAAATTGAGGTCCAGCGAGAGATTGAAGAAGTGAGGGCTATCACAGGTGATTGGTTAAGTTCAAGGTTTTTGTTCATCTCTGCTATTTGGTCAATGTTTCGGGGACCCCTGTCATGTCTTTATTTATCTTATTGCACTGAAAATTTTTTATGTCTAAATATATGATCTCTCAAGTTTGTATACAGATACAGGCTGGATGAATGTGAGGATTGAATTGTTAGATTGGGTTTGGTGAAGATTTTCGGGAATATTGGTGTTATAAAGAAAGAAAGCATAATTGTTCATTGATGAAAAAGGCCAGATGCAATACTGTTGGAGCATAAATATCCAGCCCTTCCAATGCCAGAAGGAACCAAATATCCCATGTTGGCCCATACAATGTTAGTGGTAAATAAATATCCTACCCGATCTGGGCCCATCCAATGGTAATGAGAAATAAATATCTGACCCATCTCAGCCCATACAGTGCTACTGGTAAATAAATATTCTACCCCATGTCGGCCCATCCAATGCCAGTGGGAAATAAACATCCCAGCCCATGTCGGCCCATCCAATGCTACTGGTAAATAAATATCCTACCCCATCTGGGCCCATCCAATGCTACTGGTAAATAAATATCCCACCCCATGTCAGCCCATCCAATGCTACTGGTAAATAAATATCCCACCCCATGCCGGCCCATCCAATGCTAATGAGAAATAAATATCTGACCCATGTCGGCCCATACAGTGTTACTGGGAAATAAATATCCTACCCCATGTCGGCCCATCCAATGCCAGTGGGAAATAAACATCCCACCCCATGTCGGCCCATCCAATGCTACTGGTAAATAAATATCCCACCCCATCTGGGCCCATCCAATGGTAATGAGAAATAAATATCTGACCCATCTCGGCCCATACAGTGCTACTGGTAAATAAATATCCCACCCCATCTGGGCCCATCCAATGCCAGTGGGAAATAAACATCCCGCCCCAGCTCGGGTCATCCAATGCTGGTGGCTAGTGGGTCATAAATCATTTCCCACTTTATGGGCCCATTCAATATGAAGGGACAAAAATATCTTGGCTCATCTGGGCCCATCCAATCCAATAGGCCTGGATATTATCTTGGCCCATCTCGGCCCACTGGGATTGGAACTTTATTCCGTTGGCTCCCCCACTGTTACTGGGCAAGATCCACTGAAAGGGCTCAATATTTAGTGTATGATGAGTTGTCGATAAAATAAGAGGTAAACTAGTATTTTTTGACACCCAATATGATATTGTACAATTATGGCATCAGATGAGCTCCTATGAACAAGATTGTAGGGAGAAAGTCGTTCATTTCTTCAAGGGCTAAAAGTACATATACCGTGTTTTCCTTTATTTTTGTTCTTTGAGTCAAAAATTATGATTCTGGTGATATTTTGATCCCAGTGCAGATAAATGTAGGACAGCTGTAATGTTGACTCAAAGAACAAAAATAAAGGAAAACACGGTATATGTACTTTTAGCCCTTGAAGAAATGAACAACTTTCTCCCTACAATCTTGTTCATAGGAGCTCATCTGATGCCGTAATTGTACAATATCATATTGGGTGTCAAAAAATACTAGTTTACCTCTTATTTCATCGACAACTCATCATACACTAAATATTGTCCAAATGTAACTACAGGAGCTGATAGCCATTAGAAAATTGTACAACTTTCCCTCTATAACCATCTCAATCTGTACAGTATTTCATGACATACAAGATTGAGCACAGTAAATTTGGCTAAGTCCATACTTTTCAATTGATTCAAAAAATTCCAAAAAGTGTCAAGGTCCCTGCAAACGGCTGTAAATAGTATTATTACTACTTCTTTCTGTTGATTTTATACCATTCTGACCTTCCGATCGGAGTAGTATAAAAAGAGATGTAGTTTAGATACATAGACAGACATATACAGACCCCCTCCTCCTTCTCCTTATCAGAGAAAAATATGACTTTCCTCCCTCACAGTCTTAGTCTAAGAGCCATAAAGCTTGCACTCAAGTTAAGTTATAACCTTGAGTCCTTCAGTCTTCACCCTCCAATATTGATATTGTTGTTGCAACCATGTTTGCGAAGTTGCACAGCTGTTGCACTGTATATTTTATTGTTCAGAAACTTTGTAGTAGTTTCCCCATCTTTCCAAGCCTTCATTTGTGTAGTAGCCACCTTCGCACTCTTGCACATCACCTATTTAGTGGTTTTGTTAGGGATCTCCCCTCTTCAGAGCTACTAATAGTGTATCAGCATACAATGTGTACGTGTTCTCAACATCAAACAGGAGCAACACATCCGCTCTATGAATACCGAACCTGCATCGAGCAGTCAAGATATTATACAAATCCTCAAAGCCTGTTGTGCGCAACTTGACGATGAACTTGCTGCTGCAAAGAAGGATTTTTAAAACGGTTGAGGAACAGCATGGACTTTTCAACCAAGATACTACCTCCCTTGTAACTGTAACTGTACCTACCATCATTGAATTTGATTGTGTTTTACAAAAACTTGATATGATGAGGAAAGACATGCAAAATGATATAGAAAATAAGCAAATGGAGTGGTGGCCCAACTCAAGGTTACCCTCCAAAGAACAACAAGTATGAAGTGTGTGATCCGAGTATGCTGAGATGCCAGCAGAAAGGAGACCTGTACCTGTTGCAGTTGCATCATCCAAACCCAACATTGAAAGTGAATTCAACACCGAAGAAACGATGGTTGCCATCACAAATACTGATATGTATGCTGCCCTTGATCTGTTGAATGATTTAGATATCCATGGACAGCATACGATGAAGATTAGTCCCAGATTGGTTGTGAAGTTATGACATATGCCAATCAACAAGGCCATTGAACATTTGGTCATGGAGCTCCCCCAGGTCTATCAACGATTCATGGAAATGAAAAAGCAAAACCTACAGCAGTCAAGATTCACAAGATGCACAAGATGATGCCACTCATAACGAAAGCTGACAAATGATCTGCCAACTGGCGACTCCAAGAAGTCAATCAACAGATCAAACAACTAGTCACCTCCTCAGACAGCAGTACTATGATGATGTCAATCAGCATTAAGGGTCAATTAACCACAATTAATGATCAACAAAGATTCTCTGTCACTTGCCTTCTGGATTCCGGTTGTACTGTCTCAGCCATTAATTCTGGTTTTGTCAAACAACATCACCTCACATTATGGAGATATGACGTCCCATTCCCCAGTTACAATGGGGATGGTACGATGTCCAAAGACGGATTAATCACAGGATACATTGAGTGAATCTACAACTCAGCAAACATATGGAACAGATACACCTTATGGTAATCCCCCTGGCAACAATTGACATCTACCTCAGTTTTGATTGGTTGAAGAAACACAATCCCGAAATTGATTGGTCAACCAAGACAATCAACTTTACCTGATGTCTTTTTATCTGTGGCCACTCCCCTGGCAAACTCAAAGGTGTAACATTCAATACTGCAATTTACAACAAACCAGCCTGGTACTGCACATTCCAAACAAAATTGACAGAATTGGCTTGTGCTAAGATGGCCAATGAAACCAGTAAACCGGAACAATCAATTGTTGATCAATTGCCAGATGTATATAAAAACTACGATGATGTATTTGATCCCAAAGCCACTGACATGATGCCACTGTCTCGACCCTGGGATCACATAATCAATTTGAAACCAGATGCACCAGATCACTTGAACTGCAAATTATATCCATTGTCACCCCCTGAACACGAGAAAGTTGATGAGTTTCTTGATGAAAATCTCAAAGCTGGCAAAATCAGACCATCAAAATCACCTTACACCTCGCCGTTCTTCTATGTCCATAAGAAAGATGCAACTGAGTTACGTGGTGTACAAGATTATCGGAAACTTAACAAATGGACAGTCCCTGATAATTATCCATTTCCGTTAATCAATGATATCATAAATCAACTCAATGGTGCAGAATATTTTACAAAACTAGATGTTCATTGGGGCTTTAACAATATTCAAATTAAAGAAGGAGATCAACACAAAGCAGCGTTCCTAACACCCTGAGGTCTCTTCGAACCAACTGTCATGTTCTTTGGATTACAAAATTCACCCCCGATGTTCCAAAGAATGATTGATCACATCTTCCAGTATGAGATATGGGCTGGATGGCTGCACATATACATGCACAACATCATCATTTTCTCCAAGAACTTGGAAGAACACCAAGAACGGACATGTCAGGTTCTACAGAAATTCAGTGATAACAAGTTGTTCTTAAAGATTGGAAAATGTACCTTTGATGCACAGCAAGTGGAATATCTAGGTCTCATTGTCAAACATGGAAAAGTACGCATGAACCCGACCAAGACTGACACAATCACCAATTGGCCCGACCCAAAGAACAAAAAGGAATTGCAGTCGTTCCTGGGCTTCCTCAAGTTCTATTGTCGATTTGTCCAAAATTTCACACAAGTAGTGTTACCTCTGAACTTCTTGACTGGCCAAAAGGATTGGGAATGGAACATCAATCAGCAACAGGCTGCTTTTGATGAGTTAAAACGAATCATCACAATGGATCCCATCTTCATCATCCCCAATAATCATGGAAAGTTCAAGATTGAATGTGACACTTCCAACTTCGCCACTGGGGCAATCTTGTCACAGCAACGAGACAACAGCACATGGCATCCGGTGGCCTTTCTGTCAAACAGTATGTCCCCTGCAGAAAGAAACTATGATGTCCACAATAAGGAATTGCTCGCAATAATCCGATGTTTCAAACAATGGCGACATTTCCTTCTTGGTACACCGGAAACGATTAAAGTTTACACCAATCATCAAAATTTGACCTATTTTCGGCAGCCACAAAATCTGACTTGACGACAAGCCAGATGGATCTCATTCCTTCAAGATTACAACTTCTGACTGTCACATCACCCTGGAAATCCAAACCACAAGGCAGACTTGCTCTCACGATGTGTCGACCATGACCAAGGCCTCAATGACAATAAAAATGTCATCGCACTCCCAGATTCCCTATTCATGGCTTCTCTCAATACCACCACGATGAATCCACAATGGCAAAAACAATTTGGCAAGTATCAATTACAGCTAGATGAACAGGCCAGTGAAGGATTAAAGGATCCCAATTCACTTTGGAAACAAATGGATGACAGTTTGATCTATCATAATGATCTTCTTTATGTCTCCAAGGATGATTATTTACATGGAGAAATCATACATGAACATCATGATACTCCTCTATCTGGTCATCCAGGACGAGAGAATACATTCAGGGCCATAGCTCGACATTTTACTTGGCCTTCCCTCCATGCAGATGTGGACATGGATGTCGCGGCATGCTTACCTTGTCAACAGAAGAAAATCCATGAGGAAAGAAACCAGGATTGTTACACACACATGAGATCCCTCCTTTCCCTTGGCATACTGCCTCCATGGATCTAGTTGCCCCCTTACCTGAATCCCAAGGGTTCAATGCTATAGTGCTGCCAAAGTTCAGTTCAGTCCAGTTCAGACCCTTTTTTTGTGAACCCTGAACTGAACTCGGAGTTCAGTTCAGCTAAGTTTCTGAACTGAACTGCAAAATTCAGTTCAGTTCAGTTCAGCCTAGGCTATGAACCCTGAACTCTTACTATATAAGGCAATTGGTTCAGTTCAGACATGAATTTGACTGAACTGAACTCTTTAAGTGGTTCAGTTCAGCCAAGAGGCCTGAACTGAACTGAACTTGGGGTTCAGTTCAGGGTTCAAACCGAGTTCAGATCAGTTCAGAACTGAACTTTGGCAGCACTACAATGCTATACTTGTGGTGATGGATAAAAACAACAAACAATCTGTCCTCATCCCTACGACAACCGCATTAACATCTGAAGGATCTGCATGTTTATATTGAGATCATGTCTTCTGACGATATGGATTACCCCATGTTGTCATTTTTGATCTTGGAACTCAATTCATATCAAGGTTCATGAATCATGAAGAAATTGAATTGACTGTTAGGCATTACCAGACATCCAACAATGGCATACCATCCACAAGCAGATGGACAAATGGAACAAGCGAACACAGAAATCGAGACATACCTACAATTATTTGTCAATCAACGACAAGATGATTGGGCTGAATGGCTGGCTCTCACCAAGTTTGCCCTTGCCAATCATGAATCATCTGCCACTGGAATGTCACCATTCTACACTATGATGGGTTTTCAACCATGGAAAGGCAAAGAACCCACCAAAGGAGAAATTGTCAATGAATCTGCAGCCGCATTTGCCAAACAAATGAATTGTATACAACAACAAGCAACTGACGCTCTGGTCACTGCACAAGAGAAAATGAAATGATTCTATGACAAGAAACATTGTCCTGCTCCTGACTATAAAGTTGGCAATAAAGTTTGGTTGGAATCTACCAATATCAATTCTCCCCATCCATCGAAGAAGTTAGATGATAAAGGTTATGGTCCATTCTCTATCATCAAGAAAGTGGGTCGTTCATCCTATAAATTGAAGATTCCTCCAACTTGGTCAAAGAAATATCCCATCTTCAATGAAGTCCTCCTGTCCCCCTATGTTCCACCCACTTTCCCTCAACAACATGTAATGGTGCCAAAACCATCTGCTGAGATTGTTGATGGACAAGAAGAATATGAGATCGAAGAAATCATTAATTCCATCATTTGTCAGAATTGTCTTTTCTACCTTGTTGTTACGATTTTCACCTTTTTACCCCTGTCTTTTGCTTTGACAGCACGTGATACCCATACATTCCCATGAAGATGTGCCAAGTCCCACACTCTGATTGGATGACACCTCATTACCAAACTCTTGGGTTGACCCCACGTTCTCATTGGATGACTTGAAGATGCTTAATCATTCATGCACAACAAGGAGCTGAAGGAACCTAAAGATAATACAATCCGAACCTGACCATTCTGTTCTTGTCACAACCCATGACCAGTGTGCATACCCAGAGACAAGAATACTCCATGACCCAACCACTGATCATACCCAGCAATTGGAATACTCTGTTTCTCTGCCAACTGATCGTATGTCCACACCCATATGCTTATGACATTGTTATTGTTCTTTCACAATTCACCTACACGGTTCCTTGTGCCCGTCACAGATGAATGAATAGCCTTGTGCCTGATGACTGATTGACTTTCCTATTTCAAAGAAGACCGACACGTCATCCCGATCCTCATGGTTACCTTTGATGCCCAGCTCATCGCCACGATTGTCATATGTTCTATTGGCATCTCCACCCTTGTGGGCATCTATATCTATGCAACCTATATTCAGATAACGCAACCTCCCCACAATGACTCAGACATTGGATCCATTATAGTTGCTGACAACCGATGACTCCTTGGACCTATCTTGGCCGACCATCTTGTTCTTCTTCACACATTGATGCGGTTTCTATGTCTATAACCCTGTAATAAGAGTGTTACGATTTTTACCTCTTTGCCCCTGTCTTTTGCTTTGACAGCACATGATACCCATTGACCTCTACATTCCCACGAAGATGTGCCAAGTCCCACGCTCTGATTGGACGATACCTTGTTATCGAACTCTCGGGTCAATCCCACATTCTCATTGGACAATACTCTGTTACTGATGACTTGAAGACGCATAACCATTCATACACAACCAGGAGCCAAAGGAACCTAAAGACAATACAATCCGAACCTGACCATTCCGTTCTTGTCACAACCCATGACCAGTGCGCATACCCGGAGACAAGAATACTCCATGACCCAACCACCGATCATACCCAGCAATTGGAATACTCTGGTTCTCCGCCAACCGATCATATGTCCACACCCACATGCTTATGACATTGTTATTGTTCTTTCACAATTCACCTACACAGTTCCTTGTGCCTGTCACAGATGAATGAATAGCCTTGTGCCTGATGACCGATCGACTTTCCTATTTTGAAGAAGACCGACACATCATCCTGAGCCTCATGGTTACCTTTGACGCCCAGCTCATCACCACGATTGTCATATGTTCTATTGGCATCTCCACCCTTATGGGCATCTATGTCTATGCAACCTATATTCGGATAACACAACCTCCCCACAATGACTCAGACATCGGATCCGTCATAGTTGCCGACAACTGATGACTCCTTTGACCTACCTTGGCCGACCATCTTGTTGTTCTTCACATGTCACCTCCACATTCATTCGCTTTCTTCTCATCAGCTGACCGCCGGTGCTCAGTTAACAACCCAAACTCGCATGTATGACAAGTTCCCTTGATGCTCCACAAAGACTTGCATTCCGATGGGTTTCATCACCTTTGTGTACCAGTCCACTGGTCGAGAATATCCACACCTAGTCGACATCCCAGTCATCCAGTACCCTGCAGCCAAGAAGGGTTATATGAAGCACCCTTGCTTATCGTACTGCAGGAACCACAGTTGCTGGTGTATGATTACCAGTGTTCATTGCATTAACCCCATCATGGTTCTTCCCCATTCAGTGATTGGCCTCTCTCCTGCCTCCAATGATGAAGCATCATGTTCACCTTTCCATCCTGATCCCACATACACATACTCATAGTTGTATGCTGCTATTGGCTAGGCATCCACTGCCAATGCAAACTATCAGGAAGACGAACCAATCTCATCATTATCAAACTAGGAACTCAGCCACATGACATCCACATGGCTGCCTCATGTTCACCATATGCCTGCTGACACATCCACTCATGGATTGTTTCACCTCCTTACCATGAGGCATCCATGAGGCGCAGGGTCTGGACCCTTGATTGCTCCGAACCATTTCCTTGCAATCACTACCTGAAACACTGATGGACATGCTGTATCTGCAGGACAGCCTTATTGTTCTTGCATTTCTCTCGGTTTGTACATACAGACCCGGTAGTCTGTCTTTCATGGCAATTCCCTAACTCTTTTGTATTTTAACCTTCATCTTCGAACTGTTCCTCTTTTTCCCTTCCCTTTCCTCACGTTTAGTCTGGTTTCCACCCCCCGGTTCGCTTTCCTAGACTCCCTCTCTCCCCAGACTGCTACTTGCTGTATAGTAGTGGTAGACCATGAATACACCTTTCATCTTGTGTTTCCTCTGGTCTGATCTCGACTTGTTGTAGTTGGTTGTTGCTGGAGCCCGCTGATCTAGCGATCCATAACAAAGAGGTAATAAAAGATGAGAACTTCGCGAAGGTGCAAACAGGACTTGGGACACTCCCGATGCTAACACGATAAAGTGTGATAAAATGCACGTACAGCAAACAAACGTGAAGGTGCACAGAGTGACGGGAGATCAAAACGCAACAAAATGCAATGATATGGAACTTAGCTAAACGTCCTAGGTGACGGCGCGATATGCAGGGTTTACGCGGTGAAACAGCAAAAATGCGCTAAGACTTGTTTTGTAATAGCGGTAGATGTGCAACTAAGAAAAACGCAGACTGAGTGAGAATGATTGTTTTTAAAAGTAAAGTGCAACTGGTGGAGAGAGGGGAACTGGGTTCTTTTTATTTTCCTACTACAGGACACATTTTATACTGTATAGGGATAGGGGCTAAAGGGTAAGTAAGTGAAATAGAAAATAGTAAATGTCACATGAAAAGAGGTGAATCGGCTTTAGGATGGCGAAGATAGTGAAGGATTTCAAATAAAAGGATAAAATCACATGAAACTAGGCAAAGGGGAAGAGAAGAGACCGGGCGAATTCCATTTCTTGTATTGGACTCGATATCCGAACACACAGGATGTGTTAATCGTGGTGTTTCATCGTGTTGAGGTCGGGTCGCAGGGCTAGGACAGAGCGAAAGGTTATCACAAGATAGCGATGTGAGGTCTGAGTATGTGCGAAGCTTCGTGTAAATCGGCGAGGGATTGGTACTATGGTAGCCATGTGCGCACAAGTATCGCATGTTGCGCGGGTGTCTCGTACATGCGCTGATTGCAGAGGTATCGCGCTATGATTCAGGAGAGGTGGAAACGAGAATATTAATGTTTCCATGCCCAGAGGGGAGAGCTGTGTATCAACGTCACCTCCACATTCATTTGCCTTTCTTCTCATCAGCTGACCACCAGTGCTCAGCTAGCAACCTGAACTCACATGTATGACAAGCTCCCTTGATGCTCCACAAAGACTTGCATTCCAACATGTTTTGTTACCTTTGTGTACCAGTCCACTGGTCAAGAATATCCATACCTAGTCAACATCCCAGTCATCCAGTACCCTGCAGCCAAGAAGGGTTATATGAAGCACCCTTGCTTATCATACTGCAGGAACCACAGTTGCTGGTGTATGATTACAAGTGTTCATTGCATTGCCCCCATCATGGTTCTTCCCCATTCAGTGATTTGCCTTCTCCCCTGCCTCCAATGATGAAGCATCACATTCACCTTTCCATCCTGATCCCACATGCACATACTCATAGTCGTATGCTGCTATTGGCCAGGCATCCACTGCCAATGCAAACTATCAGGAAGATGAACCAATCTCATCATTATCAAACTAGGAGCTCAGCCACATGGCATCCACATGGCCACCTCATGTTTACCATGTGCCTGCTGACGCATCGACTCATGGATCATTTCACCTCCTTCCCATGAGGCAGCCATGAGGTGCAGGGTCTGGACCCTTGATTGCTCCGAACCATTGCATTGCAATCACCCCTTGAAACACTGATGGAAATGCTGTATCCTCAGGACAGCTTTATTGCTTTTTGTTCCCCATATTCATACATACAGACCTGGTAGTCTGTCTTTCATATCTGTTCACTATTTAAACCTTCATCTTCGAACTGTTCCTCTTTTTCCCTTCCCTTTCCTCACGTTTAGTCTGGTTTCCACCCCCCGGTTCGCTTTCCTAGACTCCCTCTCTCCCCAGACTGCTACTTGCTGTATAGTAGTAGTAGACCATGAATACACCTTCTCTCCTGTGTTTCCTCTGGTCTGAGCTTGACTTGGTTTAGTTGGTTGTTGCCGGAGCCTGCTGATCTAGCAATCCATAACACTTGTTCACTGGTTGGGATATCCCTGTGAAGAAGACTCTTGGATACCCGCAGCAGAGACAAATAATTGCAAGGAACTCGTTGCTGAGTTCCATTGCCTTCACCCTTGCACACCAACCTCGGCGAATCTGCATATCTCTATCATCCCTCGCCCTACCAATGTTTCTCCCTTACGTTCCCCTGCAATGGATATTATTGTCACAGTTGAACCCAGATATGTCACCTCACTTCTTTCTCATCAAGAGAACCATGACTTCTGCCTGTTTGCCTTTTCACCTTCTGTTTGTCGTCTTTGGTTGTTTGAGCTGGGCACCATTAATGCCATCACTCACATCATCACCATTTGGACTCCTTCTACTCATGGTCACCTCCGGGATGTTGCTGGTGGCCTTAGCAATCTTGCATTTAATGATGGACACCTCTCCTCCTCCTTTGCCTACCCTGTTGTTATGATGCACCATATGTGTACTCCTCTCCCCTCTGCTTTGCTTTGAGATCATTATGATGCCCTCCTGCCTCTCCGCTTCTGTGATGTGCCACCCCATCTCCTTGCAGACCATCCTGTCAATCCTTTCCTCTGTATATTCTGATGGTCACTCGTCCACTAAACTATGATGTATGGTAGTTGGGGGTTTGGAGACCCTCTTTTTGTTGTTGGTTATGTTATAACTTATCCGTCAGATCTGCAACCCCCCAACACAGTCTACCCCATGTAGCCTTTCCGGCTACCATGAATGGCTCATGGTCCGCCCCTGATATATTCTCTATGTTCCCTTCTAATTTCCTTTCCCTCCCATTTCTCCCTGCTTGTTCATGCAGACCTGAACCTTGTGGGGGGGGTATTGTTACATTTTCACCCTGCTTACTCATCACCTGATTCCCACTCACACTTTGACTGCTCCACATGTATGGTCAAGCACCTGTCCAGCCTATCAACCAATCATGTCACGATTACTCATCCATGATAAGAGGGCTTATTGCCATTGGTTGAAGGTATGAGGAAGTATTGCTATTGGACGATAAGTCACAACCTCCTCTCAAGATGTTTTCTTTATATACCATTGATGTATGTACATTGTACTTTATGTTTAGTCTGGTTTTCTATACCAGATCAATATATCCCCCTTCCTCCTCTCCTTGTCCAAATCTTAGTTTGAGTTTGTTTGTTGTCAGAGCCATCCTGTAGACGATCCACAACAATGACAAGAGAAATTTGTGGGAGAACTTGAAGCTCATAGTCCAAGTTACTATCTCTGGCATGAAAGTAAAAATTATCAAGATGTTGCAGCATTTTGCAAAGCCAGAGCTTACCAGCAGAAATCAAAAGGCCAAATAATAGACTCATAACCCACTAAAACTCCCTCATCAATTGTCAAATATAGCTTCCACAAAAGCAATGGACCAACATTATGATCTTATAAGGTGCCTGTGAGTGAACCCTACTGCATGACTATTGGCTCAGTGCTAAAGCAGATGTAGGCAAGGCATTGGAGAAGTTAGTGTCTGAGGAAGGCACAGATGGCAATTGTCAGCTTCCTAATGTGATAAAAGTGCGTAACAACATACATATCTAGTTTGGTGGGAAAATATTAAAACTTACACCAGCCTTGCAGGTGAGCAATGGGATACAAATGGTTGACATAATGAGCTCCAAACAACCATCAACCTGGCAAATTGTTGGAGCATCAATAGGCCAAGAACATGCTGTGGAGGAGGTTATATTCACAGTCCAGGGCATGGTCTGTGACATGGATCTCCCACTGGTCTTGGACAAGCTTTCATGAGTGGAATGAACAATTTGTTGCAATTGAAAGGCCTTCTGAACACTTGGATCAGTGTTGCACCAGCATGCTATAAATTTATTAGACAGGGCCTTTTCAATTACTGGCATGGTAATAGCAGCTTTCAATGAAGCCATGACAGCGGCATGAGAAATATACTCACATTTTTATCAACAGTTCCCGACTGGAAAACTTGAGGGATGGAGTGTGGGAACACATGCAGGGCATGATGCATTTGATGTTTATCAAACTGATATTTTACACCCAAACAAGATGCACCACAGATGGTGCATATCCCATTCACAAACACAGTGGACCCTTGTGGAATTCTGGAGGAAATGGCAAAATCAACATGGTGAAGAAAATATTGTCAACTATTACAACTGTCATGTTGACAAAGAGGGACATAGGAGGTAGGACAAATCATGCATCTGGTACCAGTACATTACTGGCTGATAATCTGAAATGTTCAGTTACAAAGAAGTGAAACCACAGACAATCCACATTGGAGACATTGTGGAAATCCAGATGGCATTTGTAACCATTCCACTCAAAGGCCACAGCCTCAAGATGTTAACTGTGCTCCATGCAATTGCATTGCTTGATAGCACATTCACTCAGGTAGATTCAGATATCTTAACAAAGAGGTTCATAGTAAAGCCAAGTGAACAGGATGCTATGAGAAAATGTTTATTGATGTGGGTTGTTGATGTGAAGCCTCAAATGAAGGGTTGGATACAGTGATGTGGACCAGGAAGCAAAAAGAGCTGTGTCGAACCAAATGGAAGTTGAATGATGTCTTCTCACTGTGATTGTGCAAGTATAAAGTAATCCTTTAAATTTATCTTGGACTATTCTTGTCTTGTCTTTGTGTTTCATTTCTTCAGTTGTGCCAAATGAGAATTACTACTGAGTGAGTAGTAGAGGAGAATTGATAAACACAAACAAACTCAGCATTTGCTGTGATGATAGATGGCTGGCTGAAATTGGCACATCAGGTCAATAAGGTAGGGGTCATCCACATCACACCAACATCACATGCCAAGCATGACAGCATTCTAAATAGGAAAGACAGCTTCAGATAAACTGTGGAATTGACTTTGTACAACACTGGGGATAAAATTAAAAATTTGGCTCCCTATGGTTTGCTTTAAATACTATTGAGAATGAGATTCCAGAATTTTCTGTGAATCGGTAATGTCTGAGCTGAGTTATTTGGCCAGCAAGGTCTGATCAGCAGCACCCCTGATCATCCATGCCAGGTTATGTAATCCCAGCCGTTCTCTGGCAAGATTCTGTGCCCATCTCTTTTTTGCCTCTTTGATCTCCTTTTCCATTTTGTCAGTTTGTATTTGTAATAGAGGAGAGGGTCTATCTATTTTTTCAACCATGCAGCTGGGTTGGTGTTATGCTAACTCAGTGAATTCAGCATTCAAATCATGATGGTTTTGTGATTAAAACTGATATTTACATGACATTGATATGTAACTAAAACTTATAGGGAGCACAATTACAATATTTATCCTCAATCTTTCAAAAACCCTGTTTATTATATTGTTTTGACATGTACTTTCCTGTCACAAAAAGTATCACATCATGTGACGTTGGTGTGATAAGACCGAGACCTAAAAATACTTTTAGGACTCGGAACTACGTATTCTCATTGGTGCTCGGTTACACACCTTTCGACCGGTGTCGCGCGAGCCCCAGGCTGAAGTAACTTTGGAATCACTTTGATTGTCGACGTTGGCATTCTGCCTGCAAATGACGTCCGCACAACTTGGATGGATGTAGATTTATCAACCTCAGGCTTGGGGCGACAAGTCGCGATGATATCGGATGTAAATAAACGTAATGATGTAAAGGCAAAACTCGACGGTATCCATCATTTACTGAATCACTGCCTCAGGACATTGACCTCATTTTCATCCCTGGCGGAGGGACGCTAGACCAGCTGATTCTTCTGTTTCCAACGCCACGTTGTACCCTCAAAGTTGCCAGCAATATAATGGATTCATCAACCACGTACTTTTGCCGTCAACTGTGACCCATCCTGCAACGGAATCAGAAATTTACAAAATCTTTCCCGGCAGTACAGTACAGGTCCATCTGATCTGGAAACCGGTTCCGTAATGAATCAGTGCTTCGTGCAACGGATCATTGATTCGGGAAAACAACTGGATTCAGCTATATAATGGGGTTGACCACCTCATACAACCCCTCAGCTGTGCTCGCCCACTCATCCTCTTCGTGCCGGTCACTGAGAGTCTGTATCCTCACAAGCCAATCAACAACCATCCACCGTCCTTCATAACTTCCACGCCTTACGCACTTCGCACTTTACATTTTACGATCACCCATTTCAGAACTCGTTCATCATGGTCCACCTGTCTGCCCCTCTTGTCCTTGCTGTTGTTGCTCTGAGCGCCACCAGCACTATCGCCGCCCCTTTCGTAATCCCTATGTTCGCAGCAGTTCTGTAAACTCTGTGACTTGGTGAACTAACGATTCTGATAGGGGCAATTACGGTAAATCCTCGAAGGTCAACACGTTCAAGCCGTTCGGCTCGCCTCTATTTAACAAGTTTCCTCACTTTAACAAGTGGCAAATGATTAAGGACAAGTTTCGCATCCATACCCCATCCCTCCACGTGCCCGCTTTCTTGTACGCAGTAGTGCTATGCCTATAACAGGCTTTGACGAACTAATGATCCGGATAGGAAATCGAAGTTTTTCAGCAAATCGTTCGGTCCGTCTGTCGCCGAGCCCCCACAAAGTCGTGAACTCGACGAGATGGAGGTCTTCGAACGTGACATGGAACTCGAGGTTCGCGCACCGAAGCGTCACGACAAGAACCGTGCGGTCGCTGATGGTGGTCTCGATTTTGCCACCGGTATTTCCCCTTCGAGAAGCCGCCGCGTAAAACTCGAAGAGTGAGCGTCTCTCGTATACCCTACCTCTTTAAGATTGTAACTCAACGTTTTTTTTTTCCAAATAAGGCGTGCAAGGGGTGCAGGGGTTGCGAAGGCCCTGATCAGAGTCGCCCCCGCTGTGCTTGAGCAGCTGCCTCAGTTCATTCCACCACAACGCCAGCGTCGGGCACTTGACTTCGAAGAGCGCTCGTATGGGGATCTTGATGAACTTGATTGATTGAATGACGAGTTGTTGTTGGCTTCTTGATGGTGTACTACAGTACTCTCAGTGAATTCGGTTCAGTGGCTTCCACGGTACTCACAAGTAAATTTTATGGCTCTAACACATCTCAACGCACGTGATCATGTTTTCGGATGCCTGTCAAGATGCCCGAATTACTGTTGCTCCCTGGTTTCAACCTCCCTGTAAACTTCACCCCCACTGGCGAATATATCTGCCACTACCGTGATGTTCCTCCCAATACCTACAGAAGAAGATTACCTGCGGAAGGCAAGTGGGGTCCATTATTTCCAAATGCTCTTGATTCCATAGGCTCGTTAAGTTCTCAAAGCCATCAGATCGTAAATGGTTCGGGTTTTCAAACAATCTAGAGGACTTGAGCTCACCCCCTTGCGGGAGTTTACCATGATTCACCTGATGAATACGATGACTGATAAGCCAGAGTGGGATGCGAAGGTACAATCCCCATTGCTCTGGGGAACATACCAGTATCACACGCGCGCGCAGATTTTCAATGAAACGATAGTGGCCGAATGGAAGGCTGAAGTTTTCGCTATCCCAAACATTGACTTAACGGAGCGTGTGTTTACCTACTGCATCGAAGAGCTCCGGTACAAGTCCACGATATTTCAACAAACCGGGAGCATCACCGTGTATGACGTTTATATTGTCAAATCTGATTTAGCTATTCCTGCCAGCCTCAGAGATGATCTTCGTACCGTCACGGCTCCCCTTGAGAATAGCCCCGAGGTGCATCCTGGCTCAAATGATATCATGGTGCTTGATCTGGCCCATCCGTCTCTCTTCCCAGTCGTATATGGACGCACAAGGATCCTGCGGGATAGCCTTGTTGGTCTGGAGGATTGTGTGCAGAGATGCGGCGAAGGAGAGACATTAATCGTGCCAGAAATACAAGAGCTGCAGATATCCATCAACATACCTTGTTTTGATGATGAAATCACGACCAACCCTTACAGTGGCAAGTTCCAGTGGTTCCCCTGTGAAGTTGATTTCAGGAACAATGAAGCCAAGTACGTGTCTATAAGCCTGAGTTCGTGTCTCAGCATATTCAAGTGAGACTCACCTAGAATTACATCGTACATCAACAACCTGCATCCCTTTATAAAGTCATCGAACAAATCATCGACCCGATCATGACTATTCCTCTCTGGAACCAGACCCTGACGCCATTCATGAATCTTCAAGAGTCCTATCTACATATACATTATGATAAATGCCAATACGATCCAGACCCCGCATTGATTCCTGAGGATGATCGACGCGCAACGACTTCCAAATGAATCAGTTGACGACTTCTGTGATCGGGTGGACCAGTGGGAATGCCTGAGCCTTACGAAACCACGTAATGACATGAAGAAACAAGAACAGCTTTACCCAGACAGGTTTACAGATAATTGTAAAGCTTGCCAACATTCATTTGACTCCCGACAAGCCGAATTATGAGGGAGGGACATGGCATATCGAAGGTTAACTGGTTTGTGCCCACCCTCACCGTCCTCTGTTCATCTGTTGTGACCCATCTCATTCCTCGTCTCAAATATTTGCGCAACCGCACTTTTACTACTATGAGACATCTAACATTACTGAAAGCCTGCTCTCTTTCCGCCAACATTGCTCGCCCAACGATGCCGAAAGCATGGACTACTTGCAGGAACATCACGAGTGGCTCGCCGAAGTCTTTGGATGCGAGCAGAACGACACTGCTATCCAAGATGTTGGCAGCATCGTCACCAAGGAGCGGCGTCTCATCACATTCCCAAATATCTTCCAGCATCGTGTCAATCCGTTTCATCTCGCTGATAAGACCAGGCCAGGTTGTAGGAAGATTCTAACACTATTTCTGGTGGATCCACATATGAAGATCATTTCGAAGGCGAATGTTCCGTGCCAGCAAAGGGAATGGTGGGCACAAGAACTTCTAGCCCAGAGAGTGTTCCCGAAATTCCCGAACGAGATAGTCAATGAGGTGATGGACGAGGTGAGGTTTTCCTGTCTCCATTCAGGAGGCGAAGGAACTAAGGACCAAACTGATGGAAGAGAGGAAGGTCTTTGTGAGTGAACACGATAAATGGCTCCAGGACGTGACTTTTTCTCTTTGTGAGCATTGAGCATTGAATTTATTGAGCGAAGAACATGTATATTTGTCTGTATGCCTTTTGGTGAGTCAGGCATCACGCCAAACATGAGGAACGTTACGGTGAACATTGGGGAGCAGAGCAGAATGTGTCGTCACCGCCAAGGTTGGTGAATTCTCCGGTAGAAGTTGTTCCACATCTTTATCACGGTCAGGCATGACAATATTGCATGCCTGTCGTGTGGTGACTGGCCCGTATTTTTGCGGTATAAACGCACCAATGAAATGCTTCCTTTGTCAGACGACAAAGCAAGTTCCCCCTGCCTTGTCATTCCCCTTCCAAAATACTAGTGGCCCCGCATTTCCTTGTGAGGAATATCAACTTCATCGAATGGACCGTTGTCCACATTTACACCGTCAAAGTGTGACGCACCTGGACGGCAAATTTATATCTTTCCATCCTTCATCATATCTGCGTACTGTGTACCGGTCGGCATGCAACGGTTGGCATGAATACCCCGGCGCGCTAGACCAGCGCTCAGACTAGATGTTTCTGAGCACCATATCACGTGATCGTAACAAATGAACTTCAAGTTGAACGTTCGGACGTAGTGGATTCCTCGCTTCAAACTCTGGCAGTATTGGTAGATTGCTGCTCTTGTGCCTTGCGGGGTAAGCACCTGTTCTATATGATACCTTGATCGCTTTTAGGTACATGTTCAAAATGTTGCAGGGAGCTCCCTTCGTTACCGGTCTTGCTTGGTTTGCCGACCAACTTGCTATCTTTGGGTGGGCTGCTGACAGTTTGCGTCTTCCTTGGTGATCGGGTTATCGTACGTGGAAGCACGGCCTCCACCGCAACCGAGCCAGCAACGAAATAATAAAAGCTTACGGCAGCAGGAGCCCGAGCATGGCAAGTTTTAACGTCGATTTTTTCTGCATTATAAAGGTGACTTGCAATGCATATCGAGGGCAGATCAAGAATACGTTTCAGGATAACATCCGAAAAAATAAACTCGACAAGCTTTGATGATTGACAAACTTTCACTTGACTCCAGAAGCGAGGGGCCACACTTCGTCTTCCAACCGATGCTCGATGCGACACTCCACTGTACAAAGCAGGACCCGCCGCTTCCTGTTCTCCTTGCTGTGCTCATCCACGCATTTTTTGTGTGCTGGTCATTTGGAACCTATCCTCCCAAGCCAATTACTAACGACAATACGGCAATCCACACTCTTCACCCTTGAACTTTCGCGTTCAACGACTCGACATCTTATTTCTTAAGATGACCACACATTTGTTCGTGGTCCACGTATCTTCCATGCTTATTGTCGCCATATTCGCTCTGTGCACAGCTACCACGGTGGCCTCGCTGGGCATGCAACAATTGGTGTACGAAACCAACAATTCTGGTGAGGTCGGTCCAGTAGGCGTACCTATTGTTGGCAGATCGGGAACCGGTATGGGCTGGTACCAGTGCTGGCAGAGCCAATGCTGGCGAATCTGGAGCCAGAAAAGCTAAAGCTGGCGCTGGTAGAACTAAAGCAGGTCTAGTGGAGTCGGTGCTTGCAGAGACGATGCCTATGGTAGCGCTTTTGAGGGGTAATATGTTCTTGGCTTTCAACAATCCCACTTCGCACAGGCATCCGACGGCACCGGGTTTCCTTCCTTTACCAATTTATCTCACTGTATCCCCCTGTGAACTCGGAATTTTTCGAACACTGCTTCGACATTACGAGAACCTTGATGTCACGCTGGGTGATTGAAATTGGGAAGCAAATTATAGGTTTCAGTTAGCTCCTAGCAGTAGAGCAGTCTTGGTATATATATATTAATTATCCCATGATACGCAGCATTCTCTCATAGAATCATTTCCTTTTTGGGCAACAACCCCAGTCGAATCAGTTGAATGATCGGCAACATAAAAATAACTTATTATTCTCATTACAAAGAAGGACACGGTCGCCAAACTTCAAGACGTTTCAGCGCTCGTTGATCGCTTAAAAGATAGAAGACAATGGACTTGGTTCTCCAATCCCCCCGTCTAGTTAACGTTATCGTCTGCAACTTTCCGGGAGGTTCCATTTCTCTTTCCAGTTTTCTTCACCATGCTCGTATCAATCATCCTGTCGCTCATTCTTGCCAGTCCAGTTCTTACGGTTTCAGTACCGTACCATTACGCTCGTGGCTCGGGACATTCACTGTGTAAAGTGTCTGGTGATGTCTTGCCAGTTCCACCGGGCCAAACAGCACTCGTGAAACCAACCATTCCACCCTCCTTTATCGGCCTCGGCGTGGGCACTCAAAATTACACTTGTTCGAGTGCTTCCACATACACGTGAGTTATCTTCTGCTGTTATTCACCTTATATTAACAATAAATAATAGGTCGGCCGGAGCTGTCGCTGAACTATTCGACATATCCTGCTTATACGGCACTCCGCTGTTCTCATCTATTCAAGACGTGGTAATGAGAGCATGGGCGGCTGCCCCTCCCTCTATCACTCCGATAGAGCTCATAAATGCTCTCGCCGTGTTCAAATCTCCGATCGTTCTTGGCCAGCATTACTTTATCCCGAACCCCATAACGGGGGTCGGCTTGAGTCCTAAATGGGATTTTACTTCGTCCGTCGATTTTGCCGGTAATCCGGACGCGTTTGTCGTAGGCGCCAAGGTTGGGGACATTCCGGCACCCACCGGCCCCGCCGACGTGGATTGGCTTAGTTTGAAGGGAATTCAAGGCAAGCTGGCTACACAAATATTCAGAATATACACCAAAGGTGGACAGCCTCCTACATCGGTATTTATTATTTAAGAGCGCTTGATGCTTATTTGTGTACTCATCCTTTTTTTTCTTTGTTCCAAATCAGTGCACCCCAGGCTCTCCTCCAATTACTGTCAAGTATACGTCACAGTATTGTATGTCTCTCTGCTACCTATGATCTGTGTGGGTCTGTGTTTGCTCACCGCATCGGTTTTATTTCTAGGGTTGTATGGATCATCTGCGTGAGACATTCTTGCTGTCTAGCCAAGGGGTATCTATGCCTGCAAAATCTGGATTATTTCATTACATGGATCATTGTATGGCCCAACATCATTTCTGCGTGCTACTAGCAAGCACAGTCCACTCGTTTCTTGATATCGATTGTATATACCATCCAAATGCGAAATTGGTCTGCTTTGTTCCGCGTCTCGAAGGCACTTACAACTCGATGCCAATGTTGTTTGTTACATGATCAAATCTCCATTTTGTCGTCGTCGTCGTCGTCTACCGTTCCAGCCGCAAAATCAGAAGGTGGCTCAAGATTCGAAGCACCTTTCCACTCTTGTTGTCTCAACGGTGCTTCCATCCAGTTCACACTTTCCTTCATTGTCTGCCACACCCGCTCTGCACCCACTTTTGCCAAATTCCTCGCACTTACAAGTTCATCCTCGTCGAAACGCGTCTTGGCTTGCCAATTAGACCACACAGGTTCACATGCCATTTTGGGTCCGGATGAGCCTAAACAAGCCGCGAATAGAAAGGCAAAGCAGCCCCCAGCATCAAGGGATGCGAGTTCATCGTCACCAGGGTCCAGAACGAGAAATGAGGAAGACTTTTCGGAGGTAGCATTGGTAGGAGCGGCGCTGTGTGTGGAAGGTAAACGACCGATAGCAACAGCACAAATGACGCCACGCATGGGAACAGAGCCTGTATTGAGAAGAGCAGCAGTGGACGCGTTGATCAGTGAAGCGATGAGAGTAGGCGGGAGTCTAGGAGAAGTGGTGGGAGTAAGGGATTGGATGACAAGCTGAATAAGGGTGCGAGGATGATGCGAAAGGAGGAGTGACGGAGTGAGAATTGTGCGGATAGTAGAAGCAAGAGATTTTGCTTCTGTTCCTGGGACATTGACCAATGGTCTTACAACGACCTCGAAGGTAGTACGAGATGCTTGCTCAGCGGCCAAACGAACTTCAATTGGTCCAGAAACAGACGCCAAAGCTTTCGTCTGCCCTAGCAGAAAAGATCAGCAAAAGGAGAATTACAAAAATATAACTATCCAAAATACCGAATCCAAAGCGAGCCGACCCATCCACCCTATTCAAACCATCATACGAAATGCTCAGTTCGCGATGTCGATCCTGCAGTCGACCGTCAGAACGGAGGGCAGCCATAAAGTAAGTATGAAACTGCAAATCAAGTGGCTGACAAATTCAGACCCCGCGATCCTGGTTTGCCCATTCCGGAGCATTCGTTTGTCTTCCGAGTCCGAGTCAAGTTTGGGTGCGCCTCCGCTCTAATTTCCCCCTTTTCTTTCTGTTCCATCATCTTCACTGATGTTCTGGACGTTGTCCGACGTCGATGGTGGGCGTGTTTACATACTCCCGTTTTCTTCCGGCTGTCAAGTCAGCTCGTTGTTATCCGGATAGTTATTCACGCTTGTCCACCGGAAGGTATCTTCCCAGTGGCACATCATGGAGTTACTTAATTTCAGTTTTCTAGAATTTATCTGTTGACAGAGACTTGTACTTGTCTCTGTGGGAGAGCAAAGTGTGATCTCTGTGGTGGCTATATGCGTGGAATTGAATGGCCCCTATTGACTTCTTTGTGCACACCATGGCCTTTTAAACCCTTGGATTTTTTTGGGTTAAGCATTCAATATTACAACAGGCGTCGGGCTCTTTTCCAGGTAACTGCACCGATCAAGCGGCTGATCATCCATCCGGTGACCGTTGTTTAACATATACCCTCCAGTGTGACGTTTTTCATCTTTCCTGGACCTCTCAAAAATTTAGGTCTTCTTATTTTTCTGAAGCGAAACTGATATGGTGTTTAGTAACTGACCTTGACGCAGTTTTGGCTCTGCTATTTCACGTTACGAGTCAAAGCCCAGGAATATTTCCAAAGGTCGGTCGCTTATTTCTTTCCCAGAAATCAACGCTGATTCCTTTTGAATAGTAATAGCCTCCTCTTCAAACATCCTCAGAATTAACGCCGGAAACGTTGTCCCATTTTGTGGAACATCAATTACTGTTATCCGTAAAGCCTCCATTACCCCCGCGTGTAGACACCCCCAGCCCCGACGATACTTTCAAACAATGAATATTCTCTTCTCGAGAAAAAAGCAAGCCATTTTACGCCATATACCAGTATTCCCCTCTATCGCCGAACCCTCTCTGAAGTTGCCGTCAGCCACGAGTAAGCCTCATTGTCAGAATCTTACACACGAGGGAAAGCATAATCTCCCATGTTCATCACCGTTCAGGTTGTCTTCCACTTCCATCTCAACAACAGTCTGTTAATCTCCATCGTTGCTTTAGCCCGTTCTATCAGTACTTCTGCGTTGGATTCTACCTGGGCGGAAAGAGCCCGATCCTTGTGAATTCTGCTTTTGGGAGGTCCGGCTTGTCCTAGAATATGTGCACCAGACTTTGTTAGGTTTGACTCTTACCCAGGGAATGATCCTACTTACTCGTATTAGGATCTCGTGGTTTCATGTATCAAGAGTGGCCGACATCTCAAGAGTCTATATCCAAACTCTCACCCCCTCGTGCACAACTACCGCGAGGAATACGAAAAGTGTCTCCGTTCTTCAACTGCTTTTCCTTGATTGGACTATTTGTATTAATTCCTCCTTGTCGTTGTACCATGAGGGCAGCATTCGGCGAATCACAGTACGAGGTTCAGTATCTACGTTCTTTTCGGACAACCGATCACACTAACTGTGAGCGGTTCTCCGCTGTTCCTGCGCTATCCTTAGTATCCTATCCAGGCCTATCCTTCAACTTCTGGCACAACCTTGAATCTAGTGTGTCTATGGCGTAACCTGAAAATTTCGCTCGTCCCTGCACGGACCCTGGCTTTGCAATGGACGTTTTTCGTATCGAGGGTCTTTCGAAAAATATCCAGCTTTACTATCCATTTCGATCACTTGCATCCTAACCCTACTCACGGGGACGGGCGCTGTCTTCAGCGGATGTGATAACGACCTGAGGCTTTATCTCCTCGCTCATCACTCTGCTCCGGGCGCCATCACGAATTGATTCTATTGCTATTCTAGTCCATTACAGGACACGGCAGGTGCGGAACTTGTCGCTTTTCATTTTCCTTCCATTTTCCGGGGACACCCGCGGACGTCGGATTTTTTTGCTTGGAAGAGATGACCTGCCATCCTTTTTTCTCGTCAGCTTGGACTTCGTATCTGTGCCACGATTGTTGCATAGGTCATCCTTGTAATAGCTGGGAACAAGATTATCCATTTCTGCTCCGGTCATATGCCCGGACTCGGCCAATCTGGGATTTTACACCGTAAAACCTCCTGTTTTTAGAGTTTTTCTCCACGTGTGGCAAGACCTTCTCACCGAACCTGCCATCAATTTTCGTCTTATCGAGTAATCAAGGCTAATCAAGGGCGCGTTGTTATAACCTCATCATCTGATCGATATTACTAACTTCCACGCTGTCTGATCAGAAAAGAAGGTGTTGTCGCAATATCTACGACAGGTCAATCACAAGTATTATATACAAAATAAACATTTTCAACTTCGTGAGTAGCAACCAATACACTCCTAGACACAGGAACTCGCTATATCTGTTACAGTGACCGAATAGTGATACAATCGAATCGAAATCCAACAGTCGCCTTACACATATATAAAACCGAATTATGAAAGTGGCATCAAATGGTATATGGAGGAAGTGAAACGAAGAGGGTGGAGAAATCCATGCCCATCTGGGGCTTCAAGTGCTCGAAAGATGCGAAGCCATCCTTTGCGAAATGACTGAAATCGGTCGACATGTAAGAGGTATTCATGGTACAAGCACTGTCGTCCGGATATATCTGGAAATGAGAAAGGTCGACCGATTTCGAAAGCGTGTGCTGGTCGAAAACATCAAAGTTGAACACAGTCGAAAATTGATCATTCACGTCCGGCGGACTCGGCGCGCAACAAGGACTGTCGGTGTAGCTTTCCGGGGTTGCTGGCATGCTGCTGGAAATCGATGTCGGTGATGAACTGCGAGTCCAATCCTGATAAGATGTGTCGATCGAGAGATTTTCGAAGCGATTGCGTGTTACATGTGAGTTGGAGGGGTCGAATATGCTGAAAGGGCCTGCCTCAGGTGCATTTTGGTGGGAAGAGGGTAGCATCGTGGTGGGCACAGCTTGATTGAACGAGAATGCGCCGAAGTCCTGTGTGCAAAGCGACGTTCAAGGACGATCAGCGGCAAAGTAATGAGGACACTTACGAAAGAAGGCTCGGGAGTTGGAAGGAATGAATATGTTGACGACGGGGTCGGTGAAGGAGAGTAGGGGGAAGGAGCGTTGAAAATGACTGATTCCGACTCTATATCCGCTAACCAAGACTCCAGAGGTTGCTGAGGAGGAGGTTGCTGAGGAGGAGTGGTCTGGGGAGTAGGTTGGGAACTCGACGCCCGAGGACGATGGGTGGAAACAGGCTTCGGTTGAGGGGAAGGTTCTGCAGAGTCGGGAATAGGCACCGACGACGAACGGCGATACTGTCGAGCGGTGAGAGGAGCTTCGAATCGCGTTACAATCTCGGGGACGTGATGGCGATCGAACTCCTGGACCGCAGCATCGAGCTCGCTGCCTTTCTTCCCCTCGACGAGGAGCTCGGCAATCTTGGCGCACCGCTTTAGGTCCTTCGGACCCACTTCCCGAACCTTCCGCTTTTCTGGGCCGCGTCCCTTCGTATGTTGCGGACGAAAGGCATATTGAGGAAACTTGCGCTTGTGCTCCTCCAGAGCCGCTTTGGCCTTAGCATGCCAAACTTGTCGCTCGTCATGAGGCAAGTTTTGCCAGGTGAGTCCGATTATCTTCGACAAGGTGCTGTGATTTGTTTCGACTTCAGTGGAGACATGTTGGCTCTTGATGAAGGCAGATCGGAAAAGAATAAAGGCGTTGGGTGGACGAGGTATGTGGTTTTCGGGTTTCTTCTTGCTATGTCCAGGACGGCGAGGAGCGGGGCAATCGCCAGAGGGAGGGAAGAGGATTGTTTCAGAAGGAGGGTCAACCATGGGTGGTGGGTCGTTGAACGTAACCGGAGTCACGTTGGGTGCAAAGGCAATGGAGGACTCGGTGGGTGTGGTCCACACCAGCTGAGTGCCTACAATGCGTATCTCATGATTCATCATACTCGTTTCGATTCAGGAGCTTATCGTACCATCGTTACAGTGACTGCCTTGCTTGGATCCCCGAGTTCTGTCTGCAGGCATGTTCTCGAGCGAAGGGCGGAAGGGACGAATGAACAGGATGTGGGAACGGGGAAGAACTTGCCCAGAGAGAGGTATCGCAAGGCAACACTACGACGGGGGGACCTTTATACAGGGAAGAGAAAGCTACTAAAGAAAATAGGGTAAGGTGCCAGAACTCCGCCATAAGGGTTGAATAAATCAAATCCGGGATCAACTTGGGAAATTCCCAGGTTCGGGTACTGCCGATCGAACTTGGTCACAGGCACCTTCCAGAATCTGGCCTAGTTGGGCAAGTTCGCCCCGAGTTTACAGAGAGTTTGGAATCTTCCTCACAGTCGCAAAAAAAAACAGAAGTCTTGTTTTTCGTTTCTCCAGCGTCCGTCCCGCAGACCATCTGATTCTTGAAGCAATTCCCTCAGCTCAAGGTGCGCTCTCGCTTATGTTTAGCGCCCATGGTAGTCGTTTACGTTGAATTCTATCGCATTTCGCCAAATGTGATGGTTTATTTTTACAAAGGGCCACTATATTGAATCGGGTTAGGT